>CM066322.1:100773216-101422777 GCA_033807775.1 Saussurea involucrata | reverse complement strand
CTTTCTTCTTCTCTCTGTGACATTCGATCAGTCATTGTATTGTGCATCTTTTTCAGAATGTCAGAAGCAGAGGTTGCAGAGGTCGTTGCTTTTTTTGGTTTGGTGGCAATCGACTTTCTTCTTGGTATGGTTGGGGGTTTTTCTGTTGATTTTGTTGAAGGACTTTCTTCCAAAATGATTACCACAGGGGTGGTTGTTGCCTCTGTGGGTTGCTGATCAGCTTCTGGAATATTTGTTTCTTCAGGACTTGATTCCACAGAGATGGGTGTTGTCTCTGTGGGCTGTTGAGTTTGTTGTTGATCTTGGGTTTGTTCTGGAGGAACTTGACTGATTGGTTCTGCTGCGATTGGTGGAGTTTGTATTCCTCTGCTCGTAGCTTTCTCCCTTGTATTCTCCCCCTCAGGATTATCTGATGGACCAGGATGGTCGTCATCAGAATCATCCTGACTCTTATCAGAACTACCCTCTGCTCTGCAAGAAGCTTTGGTTTTCTTCGGTAATTTTGCTCCTGCTGCTATCAACTTTGCACAGACGTCATCACAGAGGCCAAGTAGAGTCGCAAGCTCTGCCTCTGTTTTAAAACGCATTCCTCCAACACTTTTTCTGAAATCCTTGACAAAGTTGGCATTTGCTTTTGTGAAGGAGACAATGAATTCTGTGACCTGGTTTATGACGTTCTGTCCTAGCTCTGTTAGCTGTGCTCTGGTCATGTAGTCTTTTGGCTGCATCATTGTCGTGTTGCGCATTGCCTCTGCTTGTACTTGTTTTAGGGCATTCTGTAGATCTGCAGGAGTAATGCCCTCTGTTCTGTTGGATTGCGTATTCATTTGTTCAAGGAAGTTTTTGACAGAGTCCTTGAACGCAGAAGTTGCATTTGTTCCGATTTCTTGAGCGGCAGAGGTGGCTGTTGCTTTGGCAGTTGTTTCGGTAGAAGACTTCATCGCTGAGATTGCGGATTTTACCTCTGTGGACAGATTGTCCATTTTGGTGTTTAGTTTCAGAATAGCCGTCGATGTTGTCTCTGTAAAAGATTTGAAAGAGCTTTGCAACTCTTTCATTGTTTGGTTCACAGAGGTGACAAGGGTTTGGAACTCATCCCTTGATACTTGTGTTCCTTGTGTAACCTCTGGAGGAACACATTCGTCTCCAGAGTGAGTCCCTGTTCCTGGGACACCTTCGTTCACCCTTGTTTGTACGTTGGGGGTGGAAGGATTTCCATCTGATCTTCGAGCAGAAGCATCTAGTGCTTCAGACTCTACAGAAGTTCTGTGAATGACATTGTCTAGATCCACTCCAGAGGTGGGTACTAGATTATCCTTCTGTTGACTCGGAGACTTGTCTAGAGTCTCTTCGTCGTTGTGCTCACTACTTCTCTCTGAAAGAAGGGTTGGCCCTAGTTGTGTGCGTGTGGCAGAAGAAACGAATTCCTCTGTAGGGTGTTCTGTTGTGATCTGGGGCGATTGATCACGAACTATAGGTGAGTCTCTCTGAGGAGACTCCCTAGGAATGGATTCCCCAGTTTCTGTGGGCGCAGAAGTCGAAAGAGTGACTTCTGGCTGGTTGGGTTGGGTTTGGATCGAGTTGTGCTGCTCTATTTCAATAACTCCTTCTGCAGCTAGACCTGC
The DNA here is from genome assembly GCA_033807775.1 of Saussurea involucrata. NCBI lineage: Eukaryota > Viridiplantae > Streptophyta > Magnoliopsida > Asterales > Asteraceae > Saussurea > Saussurea involucrata. Next base: position 101,421,152 of record CM066322.1, on the reverse strand, counting down.
GGAGTTAGATATGTGGGTTGCACTGGGAGTTGGTTGTGGTTGTGTGCCTCTATTAATCCAGGCATCTTCTCTTGTTTCTTCCTCTGTTAAGCACCCAAGCACTACATCACCGTCTATTATTTCAGCCTCTGTAGCTATCCTATGGCTTGGTGCTTCTTCCCTTGCTTCTGTTGAGGTTCCTTGCTCTGTGCGTAAGAAGCCGTACATTTGATGAGAGCCGTATAATCTCATGACATGTGGATGATAGAGACCTTTTCGTATCCAGACAACTTCTTCTTCATCTGAATCTACCTCTGAGACCTCTATCCTTGTCTTAGAAGCCTCTGTTATTTCACCTCTATTCCACTCAGTTTCTGTTGGTTCTTTTTCTTCTGAAGCTGGGTTTGGACTTCTTCTGTGGACGTCCAATCCCTGAATGAAAGGGTTCTGTAAAATAACAGGAGTGTTAGCTGGTTGATCTTTGGGTGTTGTGTCATCTTCTTGTAGATGTGTGTCAATGCCAGAGATGGAGAAATATTGTTCTTCTAGGGAGTGGTGGTCGAGAGGTTGTGCCATCCACCCTGCTGTATTTAAGGTATTGGCAATGTCAGGGTTCTGTAGGAAGTCGTTCAGATCTCCTTGGCGAGCAAATCTATCTGGAGATTGATAGAGTGATTGATATTCCTCTGTTGCCATTCCTTCTTCTGCATCTTCTTCTGCAGTTCTGTCTTCTGCGGTTTCTTCTACTTCGGGTTCCTCTTCTGCAATGGTAACCAATTTATCGAGTGATTTACCATGCTTCTTTTTGGTTTTCCTCCTCTTGGGTTTTGGTGCCCCTTCCTCTGTGGTTTTCGATTTTCTTTTCTTCTTCTGTTTTGGAGAAGAGGGAGGAGCAGAGGAGCCAATTTCTGTGGCATGGGGAGGTGAGGGTTGATCTTTTGCAGCGCTTGTGGAGGTTCCTTCTGCAGTTTTTTTCTTCTTTGCTTTTGGAGTAGATGCAGAGGTTTTTGAAGAAGATTTCTTTCCGAGAAGTTCTGCACGTTTGGCTATGAAGCTAAGTTGAATAGCCATGTGTTTTGCTAATTTTTGATCCTTTTCTTCTTGAGTCGAAAGAGGTTCTGCTGTTATTGTTCCTAGGGGGACACCTAAACGCGGGGGTGTCATAGGACTCGGTTTAGGAGTTCTATGATCGCGTATGTACTCTTTCTTTAGGGTTTTATTCGAGGCATACTTCAGAAGTTTCCTTGACAAAGGTCTGCATTGTGTGTAGCCATCTACATGATCATTGGAAACTGTTTGGGAATTGGCCCTTCCATTGGCCATTTCTGTATCAGCAACAGAGGTTCGAATAATACTCCCAATATTCTTTGGAATTGCAGAGGTGGTAGAAAGTTAGGATCGTTCTCTTTGACCCGTTTGGTGTTGTTCTTTCTGTCGATGGTGTTGATGATCTCTTGCATCATTATCGTCGCATAATCGAGTGGAAGATCATAGTACACCCCATACATGATGGTTAAGATCTGATGCGAGGTCTGGTCAATGCTGCCTATCTTCCCTGTCAAGCATCTGTTAAGAATAGAGAACAAGGTGTTCCACAGAGGTGGTAATCTGCCTCTGCGGAAGTCATTTCTCTTCCGTAGTTGAGTGTTGTACCCAAGCATTTCTACAAATCGACAGAGCTCGTCGTCTGTTGGTTGCTCTGCATATTTCTTCAAACCAAGAAGACCCCTCGTGGGTAGGTTGAACTCAAGTGAGAACATTGTTCTGTTGAACTTGATTTCAAGATGTTCAGATTTGTCAGGTCTTGAAATGTACCCTTTGATAATAGAGTCGTCTTTATCAAATCGGCAGCTCTGCCAAAACTGGTTCAAATATCCGACTGGTATTTTCTTTGGGGTTCTTGAGAGTAGAGGGAAGAGGATGTGATTTTCCATTATGTTCAGAAGAATGGCGTGGGCTTCGCCGAAAGCAGTGGGTGATGGGACCAAATAGCAGTTGTTGGATTTGATTGGTAGTACCTTTTCGAAGTGATCCTTAGCTATGAAGTTTTGCAGATGTGTTGTCGGAGCAAAGTCTGCTGAGTCGCCAGAATCTTCTAGTTCAATGTTCTGAGCAGGGTTGGGGTTTTCTGAATGTTCAGAATGAGCCGGTGAATGTTCTGGTGAGGTCGCCGGAGAGTGTGCAGGGGAGATAGCTTGAGAAGATGAAGCCATTTGATACTGAGAATAAGAAACTTGTAGGTTTTTGCAGGGTTTCGCCGGAGAAGAATGAGAGTTTGTAAAAGGTTTATGAGAGGGTAAGCTTGGTTTTTATAGGAGGGTAAAACGGTAGTATTCGAAAGAGTAGAATATATGGCAATGGATTAAAATTTGGAATCCGTACTCGAGTTAGAACGGCGGGTTCAACTTTCCACATAAAACGTTCCATGTACGCCCAATGAAAATGGGACACGTAGGCCATGTCAGAAGATGACAGGACGACGTGCGCGGCCCATTAATGCTCGGCGCGTGGGGTTATTCTTAGCCATGTGAAATTCACTCTCAGTAAAAGTAACCGTTATCACTCCAGAACTTCTGTACCTTACAGAAGCTCTGTGAACTTGAAAATCTTTGTTGTTTATCCCTTTCATATATCTCATTGTTATCATGACTTCTGTGGGGTTCTTCTTTAACCAAAACATTTGAAAAGGCATTGGAGAGGATAAAATCGGATTTTTGTCAAGAAATTTGCTTCGCAGAGGTTTTGTGGTTCTGTTGGAACTTGCAGAAGTTCTGTGAGGGCCAGCAGAAGCTCTATGAAGGAAAAAATCTCATAACAAAAATTTTATTAAAATTTTTGATCATCCAATTTTTGATTTGGTTTAAGAGATGTGTTTCGGACATATTTGAAAGTTTGTGTCCGAGAAAACTGTTAAAAACAAACGGTTTGTTCGAGAAGGTCATGGTTTGTGTTTTCGGTTTCCGAGATAACATTCCAAAAGATCGACAGAGGGTTAATTTGTGATCACAGAGCATATTTCTTGCAGAACCTCTGTTGAGCTCAGTAGAAGCTCTATGACCTTAAATTTCTCCTAATTCGAATTTTGTGAAACTTTTTGAGCTTTTGACTTTTGAAATGTTATTTACAGTATATTTAGGACATATTTGACAATTCTTGTCCTAGAAAATTGTTTTCCAAAAACCTTTTGTGCGAGAGACATACCTTTTGGTTCTTCTTTTCTCGGTAGTGATGTCTGACTTCTGTCGATATGGAGTCATCGACATTCTTCTTTGGCTTTCCCTTGAAAGTTTGATCTCTTTAGATCATTTCAGGGTCCCCTTTTGCTCCCCTTTGATCTAATCACCTCTGTAGATCAAGTAATTTTCTTTTGCTCCCCCTTGACCTAATCACCTCTGTAGATCAAGTAATTTCCTTTTGCTCCCTCTTGACCTATGCTTGGATCAAAGAATGATAAGTTTTGCATAGAACATAGGTCATGTTTTCCAGAGGTTCTGTAGGGGTCGTCAGAGGTTCTGAGTTGACTTACAGAAGCTCTGTGATTTTAAGAACTATTTAAGATTGAGAACTTACAAACAGAAACAAATTAACTTACAGTAAAAATAAAGGAAATTTGTACATATTTACAGAAGATAAAGCTATACTTACAGAGGATTGTCACACCATGTTTATCATTCCTAACTTACCCACCAAGAAATTGAACCTTTTCTCGTCTAGTGCTTTGGTGAATAAGTCAGCGAGTTGATATTCTGTTGGCACGAAATGCATTTCAATTGCACCGTATTCAACATGATGTTTCAAGAAATGGTACCTTATATCGATATGCTTGGTTTTCGAGTGTTGCACAGGATTGGCAGAGATAGCAATGGCACTTTTGGAATCATAGAAGATGGGTATTTTGAATAGGATGTGGCCGTAGTCTTTTAGTTGAGTTTTCATCCATAGAACCTGAGAACAACAGCTAGCAGCAGCAACGTATTCAGCTTCTGCAGTGGATGTTGAGACACAATTCTGCTTCTTGGAGGTCCAACTGACTAGTTTACCGCCTAGGAATTGGCAACTCCCAGAGGTACTCTTTCTGTCGAGCATGCATCCTCCATAGTCTGAATCTGTATAAGCTTTAAGACTAAAACCAGAGTTCTGTGGATACCAGAGACCTAGATTTTTGGTCCCCTTTAGGTATCTAAAGATTCTCTTCACCGCATCATAATGTGATTTCTTAGGATTAGCTTGATAACGTGCACAAAGACACGTGGCATGCATAATGTCAGGTCTGCTTGCAGTTAAGTATAACAGAGATCCAATCATGCCTCTGTAAAGAGTGCATTCTACAGAGATGCCATCTGGATCTAAGAATAACTTATTTCCAGTGGCCATTGGAGTTTTCATTGCAGAGGTATCAGAGAGGCTATACTTGGAAAGAATGTCAGAGACATATTTGGCCTGATTTATAAAAATTCCCTCTGAAGTTTGTTTGACTTGAAGTCCAAGGAAGAATGTTAATTCTCCCATCATACTCATTTCAAACTCACTCTGCATGAGTTTTTCAAAACTTTTACACTCTTCTGAATTAGTAGACCCAAAAATTATGTCATCCACATAGATTTGTACAAGCATTATCTCACCCTTCTTATGTTTATAGAATAAGGTAGTATCTGTTGTACCTCTGTTGTAGCCATTGACTAGAAGGAAGGTAGAAAGTCGTTCGTACCATGCTCTTGGAGCCTGTTTCAGTCCGTATAGAGCCTTTTCAAGGTAGTATACATGCCTTGGAAACTTTGAGCTTTCAAACCCTGGTGGCTGATTTACGTAAACCTCTTCTTGGATTTCACCGTTTAGAAAAGCTGATTTTACGTCCATCTGATAGACTTTAAAACCTCTGTGGGCTGCGAAGGCTAAGAATATTCTTATTGCTTCGAGTCGTGCGACAGGGGCAAAAGTCTCATCGTAGTCTATGCCTTCTTCTTGTCTATATCCCTTTGCTACTAATCTTGCTTTGTTTCTGATGACCACTCCATCTTCATCCTTCTTGTTTCTGTAGACCCATTTAGTCCCAATGGCCTGTTTCCCTCGTGGCAGAGGTACTAAAGTCCATACTTTGTTACGCTCAAACTGCAGAAGTTCTTCTTGCATGGCGTCTACCCAATTTGGGTCATCTAGGGCTTCAGAAATCTTCTTTGGTTCTATCACACTGATAAAGTTAGTAAAAAAACAAAAAATTAGTAGTGGCAGACCTTGTTTTTACTGAGTCAGAAGGTTCTCCGATTATTTGGCTTGGAGGATGGCTTTTTGTCCACTGAGTTGTGCGTGGAACATGATCATCAATGTCCTCGAACCTTTCGTCAGCGGCTTCTTGTGTTTCTTCTTGTGTAGCCTCTGTCGATCTCCGTGTCTTGGTAGTTGATTCTACCGTTTGTGGTAATATTGGTATGAGTGGTGGTGGGGTTTGTTCCTCTGAGGACGTATAGTCTTGGTCCTCGATTTCCTCTGTAATTGGTTCTTCTGTGGATTGTGGAGTTTGTTTCTCAGCAACTTCTTTGGTCGTTTCTCTTGATGTTTCATCTTCTGCATGTTCTTTTTCGGCAATTGCATCTGTAGTATTTATAGAAGAAGATGAAGCATTATTTGGACCTGTTAGAGTCATACCTGTAGGATTTTGTCCGACAGAGGATGGTTCTTCAGAAATTCTGATGGTTCCAACAGAAGGATCAATGTCATTGTTGAACATCTCTAAAAATAGAAGATCCAAATCTTCTTTTGTTTTTGAGATGTCAGAGGATTTCCCTTTAATTCCGAGTTCTGAATTGATTTGTTCAGAAGTCATTTGGAATGAATCATCAAAAGAAACATTAATGCTTTCTACAATCTTGCGAGACTTTGTAAGGAAGGTTCTGTAGGCTTTGGAAGTGGCAGAGTATCCAATGAATTTGCCTTCATCAGATTTTACTTCAAATTTTCCTCTCGAATCTCTGTCGTTTAAAACAAAGCATTTGCATCCGAATACATGGAAAAACTTGATGTTTGGCCGCCTTTTGTGAAGTAATTCGTAAGGCGTCTTGAGTTGTCTTTTCACAATGGTTGAACGATTCTGTGTATAACACGCAGTAGAAATTGCTTCTGCCCAAAAGTTCATTGATAATCCGCATGCAGATAGCATAGTTCTTGCGGCCTCCACAAGTGTTCGATTCTTTCTTTCGACTACACCGTTCTGTTGTGGAGTTCGAGCGGCAGAGAAGTTCTGTGATATTCCTTTTGTAGAAAGATAGGCTTCAATGACACAATTTTTAAATTCTGTGCTATTGTCACTTCTTAACTTCTGTATTCTGCAGTCATAAAGAACTTGAATTCTTTTCATTAGATTTATCAGTATAATTGGAACATCTGATTTCTTTCTAATAAATTCAACCCATGTGAAACGTGAATACTCATCAATTAGAACAAGTATGTATTTCTTGCCACCTAGGCTCTGTATAGCGATGGGACCGCAGAGGTCGACATGAAGCATGTACAGAGGCCTAGTGCAAGACACGTCTGTTTTGCCTTTGTGGGAAGCCCTTCTGTGTTTTCCCATTTCACAGGCCGAACACAAGTGATCCTTATTGAATTTAACATTTGGCAAACCTTTAACTAGATCGAGTTTTACTAGTTTATCCAGGGTGTGAAAGTTTAAGTGACAGAACCTGTTGTGCCATAACCACGCTTCTTCGCTTTTGCAGGCTACTAGGCAAACTTTATCCTTGGATTTTGAAGTAAAATTCATTAGATATAGATCACCTCTTCTTTCAGTTCGCAGAAGTTCCATTCCTGTGTTTTCACTTTGTAGAGAGCAGAAAGTTCTTTTGAATAACACATCGAATCCTGTATCAAAGAGTTGACTTACACTTAGTAGGTTGTGTTTGAGGCCATTCACATATGCAACTTTGTATACAGAGATATTTTCTTTCTGTATGACTCCATAGCCTTTGATGTGTCCCTTCTTGTTGTCTCCAAAAGTTACAGATCCACCATCGTGTGTTTCTTTGTATGTGGATAGTAATCTTCTGTTGCCAGTCATGTGCCTTGAGCATCCGGAGTCAAGATACCAAATTGGCACATGTTGCTTCTGTAAGACAATCACAGAGACTTAGGTACCCATAACCATATGGGTCCAGTATTGTTAGAATTTTTCAAGTTTGCCTTAGCATTCTTGAAATACATTTTATCCTTTGTAGAAAGATCAGATTGTTTCTCTCTAGGTTTTGACTTTGAAGTTTTAGTGGAGAGTAAGAAATCTGGACTTGAGAGGTGTTTATTCAATTTGAACATAAGATCAAAACAATGACAGTATTGAATATGAGACGTGATTCGTTTGAACTTTTCATTGAATTCATTGAACTGAGCCACAAAGGCATTACATTCTTTCTTTACATAAGATTTCCTATTACAAGAAGATCTAGAATGTTGTTTGCAAAAGTCTTGTTTAGTTCCTGCCTTCTGTGACTCTCTTCTGTGGTGAACATCTTTCTCCACTGTCACAGAGGAAAAGTATTTGTTAGCTTCAGGCCATTTTCCCTTTTGTTGCCAAGTGGGATTCTCTTTAATTTTCCTTGAAGGTTTTGAAAATTTTGAACTTTTAGGATCTAAAGAGGTCTTCTTTAATATATCAAGTTCAACAGAGGTTTTGACTTTTAAATATATGTTCAGAAAATCTGGGCAGATAGGTATCTCTGTGATTTTCTCTTTTGGAGAAATAGTTCTGTTAAGAACTTCAGAGGAGATTTTAACATCCTCTGTGTCATAGTGAACTATCCCTGATTTAGAATCAGTCTCTGAGTCGTCAGAGGTTGAATCGTCCTCATATACAGAGGTTGAGTCATCTCTTTCGACAGAGGATGGATTTTCTGAGCAAGTATCGTACGAGCTTTCTTCCTCTGTAAAATGACTTTCATAGATGGCAGAGGTATCTGATGAGATCTTTTCAGCGAGGATTTGATCTATAGAAGATGTACTGATATTTTCTAAAACATTTGATTTTAAAACTTCCAAAATTTCTTTTTCAATAGATTTTTCAAGTTTTTCTTCTGAAAAGATGGGTTTAAACTCAGGAGCTTCTGCTGATAACTTATTTTCATCGTTTATCATGCAGACAAAAGCGACCTGTGTTTGAGTCTCTGGTTTACCAAACTTAAAGATACCAATCTGATCTTGTGTTTTCAGATATTTCTTTGGTTTGATTTCTCTATTGACAGAGGTTGAAGATGATGAATCTGTGTTTTCAAACCATACATTGATCATCTTCGTATGTTTCCTCAAGTGAGGTTCTGCAGAGATTTTAATCGTTTTACTTACAGAAAGTAAGTTTGGAAAGTTTGGTTTGTTAGTTTTTCCCAAAACAAATAGAGAAGACAGAGGTTTTAGTTGTTTATTTTCAACTCCTAAGGTAATATCACTGTACCCTATACCTCGTCTTGCTATTTGAGAGTTTACTTTTTCATACACCTTCTGTGCATCTTTATAGTTTTTAAGTAAGACTTCTCTTCTTAAAAGATCTTGCCAAAGTACCTCTCTTTCCTTTTGAAAGTATTCTTTGAGAGCTCTTATGTCTGTTGTTTTGATTTTTAAAGCATAGGTTAGATCAGAAATTTGTCTTTTTAAAGGATCTACGTTTTTGCTCCAATATTTTTCGATTTTTTCTTTTTCTTCAAAGATTTTGGCCTTTTCTTGAGTGAGAAGCCTTACTTCTCTCTCATTAAAGGTCAGCCTTTTCTGAATGCTTTTATTTACTTCTTTCAGTTCATTGTTAAGTTCAAATAAATCATCATCTACAGTATTAATATTTGAGGTAGAGTTTGAAATGGATACCTCAGTGTCCGTGCCGGAGTCAACTTCTGCCATGCCACATAACAGGGCATTTGTGGGGAATTCATCGTCAGAGGTAGAGTCTGACTCGAAGTCCTCCTTGCTTGCCTCAGAATGCCCTTTGTTCGCCATTAGGGATTTTTGCGCATAATACTCAGCCTTCTTTTTGTAAAAAGCTGAGTCCTTCTGTGGGCGATTTTGTCTACTTCTGCATTCTTTAGCGAAGTGACCTGGCTTGCCGCAGTTGAAACAACCTTGGGAGGTGTTTCCAGTTTGATCTTCGGACTTCTGTTGGTCTCCACCTTTCTCTGTTCTGCATTCGTTTGCGTAATGACCAGGCTTACCACATTTGTAGCATTATTGTGTGTGGCCTACCTTGTCATCTGATCTCTGTCGATCATTTCCTCTGTAGCTTCTTTCGCTCGACCTCTGTTGGTCATCATTTCTGTAGTCTGACCTCTGTCGGTCACTTGATTCTTCTCTTCTTCCTTCATCTCTTCTACCATCATCTCTTCTTGGTCTGTCCGTAGCCTCTGTAGATTTACTAACCAATGCGTATGGTACAATGGTTAGTGTTTTAGCTTGAGCTATTTGAGGCTCTTGTGCGGCTAGTGTTCCATAGAGATCAGAGAGTGTCCAGGAGTCTAGATCTTGATTTGTTTGTAAAGACATAGACAACTGAAGCCACTCTTCGTTCAGGCTCTTTAGAAACATGACGTTATTTTCTTCCGTGGTTCTGTGAATACCAGACTTTCTGCATTTGTTTATGAGAGAGTTGAACCGACCGTATGTTGTTTGCAGCGATTCTGTTGCAGAGGCTCTGAAGGCATGATACTCGTTTATGTATTGTGCCCTTCGGTTCTTCTGTGTTTTAGCACCCCCTTCCAGTTGTCTTTCTAATTCTTTCCAAAGATCGTGCGCTGTTTCGCATGCATCTAAAGATTGAAATATTTCGTTGGGGATAGCCATGATTTATTCTTTTCGTTTTCTGGGCAACTTCATCTTCTGCCTTATCTTCATCTGACCAGTCTACTTTCGGCTTAGGTTTCTTATGTTCAGGGATTTCAAGAGATTCGTCAGTAGCTGGTACACGTGGCATAGTTATCATAGGAACCGGAGGAAGATTATAAAGATATTGTTTGAGATTTTTTTCAGTACCCTCAAAAAAATGAACCATTCTTATTTTCCATTGAGGATACTCATCTCTAAGAAGAGTAGGAGGTTTAGTTAATGAGCCAGCAGTAAAAAAGTTATTGGTATTTGTCATTTTGAGAAAAGGATAATCTGATGGAGGATTTATGAGTATGAAGATCTGAAAGTTTTTCTGGGTATAACTAATATCCAGAAATCTGGTGATGAAGAGAGAAAATAATCTATCAGAAAAAAATTGTAAAACGAGGATCACTTGATATTGAAAATCAAGCTTTGCTCTGATACCAATTGTTGGTTCCCGTTTTGCTTTAAACAAGTTTATCAGATCTATTAGTTCAAGTTTAATGTTTGATGCGGAAGCGTATTTGAAGAACTAACAGATAAGTTTGATAGATTTAGACCAAAATATAAATAAACAATGAACAGGAAATAATATTTCAAAGTTTACTGGATATATAATAAGAACAGATTTAAGAACAATGAGTAAGAAAAGCTTCAAAGTAGATATGACTCTTAAGGTGAATAAGCTTTTTGTGTTCTTATGATGGTCGGTTTTTGAGATTGATTGATGATTAAGTGGTAAGGAAGAACTCAACATGAGTCTTCCTTATATACTACTCTAAAGGGGACCATAAAGCATATGCTACTATTCAGACGGTACTGATGAATAGTTGAACGGATGTCGTGAACAGTTGCAAGAATGGCATGAACAGTAAGACGTGTTGTATTGCATTTAATGCAGCAGACGTCTATTATGTACTAAGCCCTACTGAGTCCAATCAGAGTTTGACACGTCGGCGTTGGACAGGGCATGCTACCATGCAAGTTGATGAACGGGTCTTGTAACAGTAGCAAGATATTATAAATATCTTCAAGTCTTTCAGTGAGGACCACAGAGGCTCTGTAATGAGTTACAGAGGTTCTGCGGTCTGGTCCTCTGTGGAGCAGTCTTCACCGGATTCCGAGATTTTGGTCTTCTTTGTGCGTATGACAGAGCTTCTGTAGCGCGCCTCTTTAGCTTCTGTAGATTCTTGATCTTGAGCCCTCGGTAAGTCCGGCAGAGCCTCTGTAAGAGGCTTTCTTCACTTAGCCTATTTTTCACTACTTCTAAATACTTCTATGATTAAGAAGATTGAAGCTAACAACCTCTGTCAGCCTAAAAGTACCAGGATGCACAAGATGTGCACATCAAGATAAATTCACAGATGGATACGCAAGGTCTTGGTTTCTCTGACCTTGCTCCCTATGACGAAAGGAAGAAGACATCTCTGTCCTCTGCCTCTTGTGTTGGGAAAATCCAAGAGGACGTGATATCTGGTAATGCTGTTTTCAAAAGAACCAAAACTTCAGATGCTTTCTCAAAACAAAGAAATCTTGACTTTAGGAACGTCAGCTATGATTCCTCTGATCATCAAAAGGTTTTAAAACCATCCTCAGAATTTATTCTTGATCAAGGAAGAGCTAGAATCATACTTCCTAACTCTGTCAAGGATTTGGATACAAAAGAGATTTTTAACTTCAACTCATTCAAAGGACAAAAGTCTGTTACTTCTGTGACTGAGTCCTCTGTTGAAATCCCACAGAGCAAACTCAATCCAGAAGCTCCCGTCTTCTCTTCTACCGCTGAATCCATAAGAACATCTTTTGAGGAAGATTTGTTGAAAGTTATCAAGGAAAATGTTGTTTCAGATTCTTTAAAGCCAAAGTTGAGAAGGTTCAGAACTGACAAAACAAATATCTCTGTCATACCCATTGAAACGAAAACCTCCGACAGAGCCACTAGATACTTTCTAGGCTCTGACAGTGACTCTGACTCCGAGGGAGATGAACAGCTTTTTTGTGGTCAAAAGAAAATTTTACACAAGTTAAAGCAGATACCGATAAAATCTACGAATATAAAATATGATGTTTCTTTCTTCAAGAAACAATCAAGATTTATACCGGTAACTGAGTTTAACAACAAAGGTTTCAAGATTCTTGCTTCTAAAGCAGTAGAAGTGGAGAAGAAAGAGAAAAACAAAAGTGTTTTTGTAAACCCAAATGTTCCTCTTGCATTCAAACCAGTAAAGTTCACACCAGAATAGAAGGGAAAATGGATAGCAAACAACAGATATATTCCAAATTCTGGTGTAAATCAAAAGGGAAATCCTTTCTGGTCAAATGAATCTATTCCAAAGAGATTCGTGTCAACAAAGTCTGTTTCTAGGAATAACAGTTTTAAGAAACAGAACCAGGACAGATTGTATGCAAAGACATCTGGTCCTAAAATCTTTCAGAATCAAGCACCATTCAAACAGTTTTTGAATAAAAACAATGTGCATCAGTCATGTTCCATCAACTGCAATTGTATTCCCCACTGTGTTCTGAATAAGTCGGTTCAAAAGAAAAATCTTAAGACTGTTCAGAATACACAGAGGAAAACCTCTGGCACACCATCACAGTATGGAAAGCCCAAAAGAAAGTCTGTCAACCCACCTAAGCCTAATAGGAAAGGACCCATTATGCAATGGGTACCTAAAAGGAACTAATCTGTCTTGCAGAAACCTCATGTGCAGATCTGGTACTTGGATTCTGGATGCTCCAGGCACATGACAGGGAATAAGGAGCTGTTAACTTCTTTTAAGAACAAGATGGGAAGTGCAGTAACCTTCGGAGGAGACAATGGCGGACAGATTAAAGGTTATGGTACATTAGTAAATGGTGGTGTTTCAGTCTCTGAAGTTGCTTATGTTGAAGGATTAAATCATAATCTTCTCAGTATAAGTCAACTCTGTGATCACGGATTTGATGTCAATTTCAGGAAGAAATATTGTTCCTTGTTACTTTCCGAGTCTGGTCAAGAACTTTTAAGAGCTGACAGAAAAGGCAATCTTTACAAAATGAATTTTAAACCAAACCAAAACTCTACAACAGAGAAACTCTGTTTAGTGTCTTTGAAAAATGAAGATGCTTGGCTCTGGCATAAAAGATTTGCCCATTTGAACTTTCAAAACCTTGACAAGCTCGTGAAACTGAAACTAGTAAAAGGACTACCTTCTCCGAAGTTTGACAAAGACCATCTCTGTTCTGCTTGTGAACTGGGTAAGATGAAAAGATCTTCACATAGAACAAAGAGTGATCATAGTTGTCCCAGACCTTTGCATATGCTTCACGTGGATCTCTGTGGTCCAATCTCCGTGCAAAGTCTGTCGGGCAAGAAGTATATCCTTGTTTTAATTGATGAATATTCTAGATATACTTGGATTGAGTTCATCAGAGTAAAATCTGATGTCCCAGAAATTTTGATAAGTTTGTTGAGAAGGATACAGGTTCTGTTAGGATTAAAAGTGCAAAAGTTGAGAAGTGATAATGGGACAGAATTCAAGAATGCCAAAATTGATACCTACCTATCAGAGGAAGGTATTTCCCAGAACTTTTCAGCTGCAAGAACTCCACAACAGAATGGAGTTGTGGAAAGAAAGAACAGAACGCTGGTAGAAGCCGCCAGAACCATGTTAGCCGGCTCTGTCCTTCCAATGAACTTCTGGGCAGAAGCAGTCTCAACAGCCTGTTTTACCCAAAACAGAGCTGTGATAGTAAAGAGATTTAAGAAGACTCCTTATGAACTCATCAACAATAGAAGACCAAACGTGAAATTCTTTCATGTTTTCGGTTGCAAATGTTACATATTGAATGACAGAGATCAACTGGGATAGTTTGATAAGAAAGCAGACGAAGGAATCTTTATTGGTTATTCCTTAACCTCTAAAGCCTACAGAGTCTACAACTCCAGATGTCGGGTCATTCAAGAAAGTGTAAATGTGTCCTTTGATGAAAGCACATCGAGCTCCTCTGATCGTAAATCAACAGAGGGGACAAAGACAGAACAGAGGAAGACAAGTTCTTCAAAGACAAGGGAAGAAGAAATAAATCTTATGTTCAACGACTTTTTCAATGATGATGATTCCTCTGATAACGTCAACAGAGGAGATCAAGCTCAGAACTCAACAGAACAAAATCTGACAGGTACATCTCTCACTGGTCCCTCCAATATTTCACCATCTACTTCTCTGTCTACAGGAGTGAGACAGAGAAATGAGGAACCACATCAGAACGAGAGAGGACCTGAACAAGAGCCATCATCACCTTTGCTAACTAATATTGGCAAAGACTCCTTGTTTGAAAGTCCATCTTCACAAAGCCCTGTTAATAACTCTCAGAGCAATGAGGCCACTCTTCAGAGCTGTGTGCCACAGAGCCCTGGTCCCAACCTACAGAGCTCTGATGCTGAAGTTCGTCTTTTCACATCAGAAGCACAAACCACGCCTATTGTCCATGCTCCCATGACACGATGGACAAAGGATCATCCTCATCATCTTATCATTGGTGCTGCTGAAGATGGTGTGAAGACAAGATCGGCCACAATCAATGAAGCCATCTTTGTAAATTTTTTAAGCATGATTGAGCCGAAGAAGATTTCTGAAGCCCTAGAGGACCTAAATTGGATCGAAGCTATGTAAGAAGAGCTTCTGGAATTCGAAAGAAATAAAGTTTGGTCCTTGGTTCCACTCCCAAAAGGCAAAACGGCCATTGGAACCAAGTGGGTGTTTAGAAACAAAAAGGATGAAGATGGGATTATCATCAGAAACAAAGCCCGTCTGGTTGCAAAGGGATACAGACAGGAAGAAGGAATTGACTATGACGAAACATTTGCACCTGTGGCTAGGCTAGAAGCCATCAGAATCTTCCTAGCCTATGCTGCTCATAAGGGTTTTAAGGTCTACCAAATGGATGTCAAGTCTGCCTTTCTGAATGGCAAACTGCAAGAAGAAGTTTATGTCCAGCAACCACCTGGTTTTGAATGTTCAGAGTTTCCAGATCACGTTTACAAGTTAGACAAAGCTCTGTACGGCCTTAAGCAAGCTCCCAGAGCCTGGTATGAAACTCTGTCCAAATTTCTGTTGGTCAATCACTTCGAGAAAGGTACAGTCGATAAAACTCTATTCTTTAGAAGATATAAGAATGATATACTTCTGGTACAAATATATGTTGATGATATTATCTTTGGGTCTACAAGGCAGGAGTACTGTGATAAGTTTGAAAGTTTAATGAAAAGCGAATTCAAAATGAGCATGATGGGAGAACTTTCTTTCTTCCTTGGTTTACAAGTTAAACAATCAGACGGAGGGACTTTCATAAGTCAGTCTAAGTACATCTATGATATGTTGAAAAAGTATAAGCTCAATGATTCAAAACCAATGAAAACTCCTATTGCCACTGGAGTTAAGCTTGACTCTGATCTTAATGGTGAACCAACAGATGTCAAGTACTACAGAGGCATGATAGGGTCACTTCTGTACTTAACTGCCAGCAGACCTGATATAATGTTTGCAACCTGTCTATGTGCCAGATTTCAGGCTAATCCAACAGAAACTCATTTAATTGCTGTCAAACGTATTTTTAAATATCTGAAAGGGACTCAATTTTTGGGTCTATGGTATCCTCTTAACTCTGGTTTCGAGCTTGTAGCTTATACAGATTCAGACTATGGAGGATGCAAGAATGACAGAAAGAGTACTTCTGGTAGCTGCCAACTGCTTGGAGATAAGTTGGTGAGTTGGACATCCAAGAAACAGAACTGTGTCTCAACTTCTACAGCAGAAGCAGAATATGTTGCTGCTGCTAGTTGTTGCTCTCAAGTGATATGGATGAAAACTCAACTCAAAGATTATGGTTTGGAGTATGGTAAAATTCCAATTCTATGTGACTCCAAGAGTGCCATTGCCATAACTGCAAATCCAGTTCAGCACTCAAAGACTAAGCATATCGACATAAGGTATCACTTCATAAAGGATCATGTTGAAAAAGGGACTATTGAAATATACTTTGTTTCAACAGACTTCCAGCTTGCTGACTTGTTTACAAAAGCCCTTGATGAAAGAAGATTTAACTTCCTAATCAGCAAACTGGGTATGCTGAACTTGTCCTCCTAACTCTGTTCAAAATCAGCAGAGGCTCTGATGTTCCTACCAGAGCTCTGTCAAATAGTTGGGTAGGCTAGTTCAACAGAACTCTGTTGTTCACCAGAATTCTGTCATGCATACTTTTTAATCTCTTTGAACATTCTGTTTGTATATAAAGTATTGTCTGTACAAAGTTTTGTTTTAAGCTCAATTTTCTAGGGGGAGCTTAAAAAAAAAACTGCATGGTTTTAGGGGGAACAAGTGAACTTATTTTTCAAATCAAAAGACTTTGCTTGATCATTGCTATCAAATATTTTTGAAGGAGGAAGGAAAATCTGTTCTGATGAAAACCTTTGATAATGTCAATACTTTCCAGAACTCTAACATCTCACCAGAGCCTCTGTTGCTTCTCATCAGAGTTCTGTTGTTTGTCTAAAGATCTGTCTCTGTTCTTTTCCTTCCACATCAGAACATAATTTTAAATGTTTTAAAGGTAAAGATGCAACATCTTGGGCTAATTAGAAATGAAGAGTTCACTCAACAGAGGCAACTTAACAAAGCTCCATCAGAGCTCTGTTAGTTTGTTCTGCCACGTCATCAGAACACGTCATCAGAGACGCGGGTCACTCTTTGAACGTCAACAATCTGTCACCCGCACATCTCTAACCGTGACGGTTTACTTGCACGAAAGTTGTCAGACATAAATCCACGTGGCAATCTCTGATTGAAAGATCAACCGTCAGCTGTTCGCACGTTCTTACTGTAGCGGTCGTTCCACTATTCAAAACTCGAGTACCTACAGTACCTATGATCGTGATCCAGCCATTCTTTCTTCATATAAATACCCATTTCCTTTAAACCATTTCATCTCTTACGATTTCTGAGTATTCAAACTTTTGATCAATCTTTCCCTCCTTACTCAAACCTTCAAGAACCCAAACCTGCAACAATGGAACAACCACAACATTCTGCAGATTCAAGCAGAATAGGCCTTATTGATCACATCAATATTCTTCCATACGAACTTGCAGAAAACAATCACCGACTAGATCCAAACCCTAGCCTTTACCTACCCCAATACCACATTCTTCTAGAGTTCTTCAGGAACTCTGAAATCTTCAAAGCCCTAACTGACTTTGACGATAATGTTCCTGAGCTATACATTCGTCAATGGTGGACTACCTGCCAGTTTATAGAAGAAAGAGATGGAATCATTGGCAACGTCGATGCTGAAACAGAAGGAGGTTCAGGAACTATCAGAATAGGAGCTAAAACCCTGCGGAGAACCCTTGGAATGAAGACAATAGAACAACTTGAAATAGATGCCTATGAGAAGCCCCCAAATGCTGCTGTTCTTCTTGAGTTCATACGATTTCTAGGTTACAACAAAGAGATCGACAAAATCGGCGCTTTCAAAAGATAGAACCTACCGCCTTTCTGGAACTTCATGTTCTCCACCCTGAACCGAACCCTTACAGGAAAGTCTGGCAGTCAAGATCAAGCCACTACGGAAATCCTACAAATCATGTATGGATTATTCTTTCAAAGGAACCTCGACTACGCAAGCATTCTCTACGATGATCTTCTCACAGCCGTAAAACTCAAAACCACTGCTATCGCCAAAGGAGGTGAAGTTGGGAAACACAAATTCCTAAAGAACATCAAGTTTCCAAGATTCATCAGCTTAGTGATCAGAAGAGCGTTTGATCTTCTGGAGTTGACCCAACAAGGAAATACCTTCAAGAACTGGGTAATGTCCAGATTCCATCCCACCACTTCAGGCGACTACCCCATCATTCGACGCGTTCCAGGTACAATGCTTTCTCTAATCTCACCGGACCACATCTCTATCCAAAACTATCAGAGTGATGCTCAACCACAAGAACCTGTGGTGAGAACCCCAGCATACTTAGGCCCTGAACCAGAGTTAGAAAGCATGAGTGAGGAAATAGCAGAAGAAGAAAGACCAGAGCGAAGAGTACCCGAAGAGGGGTCTTCCTCTAGAGTGATGATGGAGGAGGAAGTACAGAACAGAGCATCCCCTATGGAGGCTGTTCATGAGGAAGAAAGGGAAGTTACAGAGGAGATGGCAGAGAGTTCGCATCCCTCTGATAACCGTGAGATACATGTGATAGAGAGTACACCCGAGCGTTCTTTATCCATAGAATCCGAGAGAGAAGAGAGTTTAGAAGAAGATGTTCAGCCTGTGAACACACATGTGCGTTTTCCAGCCCAACTCCCAGTGCAAGCACATCATCTATCCATGAGGATCTAGCTCAAATGGATATTGAAACAGAGGTGCACACCTCGAACCCCAACCAACCAAAACCATCAGAGGCAACTTTTCATGCCTCTGGTATGCACGAAACCGGGGAATCCCTATTTGGTAATGATGTCAATTCGCCCCATGACATCGATAGGACAATCACACACGATGATGCCTCTGTGGCTCATCCTTCTAAGGAGGAACAACTTAGGTCCTTGGGCAATTTTCGATTTACCCGTAGGGATTGCCTAACTCAGAGGCAATTTGACAGCCTAGTTTCACAAGGATTAACTTGTCTAGATCACAATGTTAACTCCCACGTCTACTTCAATCTCTCAGATTCTGAGGATGAGAGAGTTGAACAGACCAGAACACCTGTAGATGTTTTCCCTGAACAGGAACGTCAAGGATCGGGTGGAAGACCTACAAGAGCCAATCTCAACACAACTCTTAACGTAGGCACCTCTGAACTCGAGGTCAACTTGAATCCATTTGTTGGAAACAAGGATATCCCCGTTGATACCATCACAAAAGCAGAGTTTACAGGCTTCTGTGATAGTATCAACAGCTCCTTGAATGAGTATAAACTTATCAATTCACAGAAGGAGGAGCTGATCCAATCGGAGAATGCTTCTCTCAGAGCAGAGCTACAGAGAATAACAACTTCTTTTACGGAGATAACTAAAAGAAATACCGAAGCCGAAAGACTCCGAATAGAAGTTGAACAACTCAGAGCAGAGGCAGAAAGAGCAAGAACAGAAGAAATTTCCAAGATAACGTCAGAATTGGCAGAACATAAAAGACTCAGAACAGAGGCAGAAAGGGTCAGAGCAGAGGAAAGAACAAAATTCTCAACAGAACTAGCCGCCCTGAAGACCCTTGTAATAGAAAACCACACCGCTCAAATGAACAGAACCTTACCTATTCCTTCCTTGCTTCTGTCAGACTCAAATATAAGAACCTTAACAGAGGTAATTAACAACTCTGTTAAGGTTGCCATAACAGAAGCCACAACCTCCTCAGCAACACCCATCACCATATCTGGCCCTAGCCCTAAAGACTTACCCATGACAGTCGGCCAGATGGGTGAATTCAGTAAACAAGTCCTAAGCCGAATGATGAATGTGTCTTCGAAGTTCGTGATGAAAGCCCAAGCAACAGAAAAGCATGTGCAAACATCACTTGATTCAAAAAATGTAAACTTTGCGAATCAAGTTAATGAAGTCCGCACGGCCGTAAAAGAACTTCAAGACATCCTCCAACAAGCCGCAACAGAGTTCAAGAACATAATCTCCTGGAAAAGACCTGCAGAAGGAGCACCTGACGGCGAACCCTCTGCTAAACGACCAAAGTTTGTTATTCCGCCCTCACCAGATACAGGTGCTGCTCTCTCTGATGATGAAGACGATTCTGACGGCCCATCAGATGACCAGCTAGGTGAGTCGTCAGAACAACAAAAGGGGGAGAAGGAGAAAGAGGCTGAGAAAGAGACTGAGAAAGAGGCTGAGAAAGAGGAGAAGGAAAAGGAAAAAGAATCTACAACAGAGGTAACAGAGGTAGAGGGATCTGTCAAGGGAAAAGAGAATGTAGTAGAGGTCGAGGTAACAGAGGCTGAAACAACAGAAGCAGGAGATCAAGGGAACACAATTGAAGACTTACCAGAGATACCCATGATGATTTTCGACTACATGTTCAAAGATAGGGTCATCAAGCCAACTGAACCCTCATCTCAACCACCAGAGATCATTATTTTGGACACCCCTCCTACTTCACCAAGAACAGAACCAGAGAGAATAGAACCATTCTCTGGTGAAGAAACAAGCCAAAGCCAACCTCAAGAGTCTGTTCAACACATCGACAGACTTATGACCGAAACCCATGAAGACCCAAATCCCATGTAAACCGAACAGAATCCCGAATCCTCAAACCAACACTGGCAAACCACCGCTAGAAGAGATATTTGCCTATCTGTATGATGACCATGATACAATACCTGTTAATGCTGTGCCAATCAACCCATACTATAACCCCTGTAGGATCAACACGATCTCTGATGTGCAACGCAAATTCATCAAAACAAAGTCTGGTCTGAACAAGAACATTAACTCTGACTTTGGAATACGCAGAATCGTAGACATCAAGCACAGGATCTTTCGGCACATCAGAACACATATGAGCTATCATGAGTTCATTGTTGAATCAAACGACACAAAGGTTGAGAGCTTCAATGACAACGATCTCGTACTTCTGAACCCGTACGATCTGATTCAACTTCACGCCTACTGTTACAACTTCAGTGACAGATATAGAGAGGCAAGAATTGCACTCCCTGAGGTACGCTTCGCTATGCAAGAGCACATAAATCTAAGGATTCAGATTGATTTTCAGCTAGGCATAGAATTCGAAGTAGAAAGACTATCGACTGCACCACCAAATGAGAGCCTTGAAGGCTATGAACACTACAGAACTGGAACAGTAGTTGGAGATCCTCCAGTGTTCATCTGCCAACAGAGGAAGATAAAGAAGGCCCTCTGAAATCCACAAGTACGCAACAGAGTCGTTGGAATACCTCAGAGATATCATTCAGAATCTCCCAAGAGAAAAATGTCCGGAAGAGCAACAGAGAAACTTCATCACCCAGATCTATCTTATGATCAACTTCCGAGAACTCATCAGAAGATTTGACAGAATCTTAAGGGGAGATAATTTTGCTTAAATGTACTGGTCTTTTAATCTCTTTGTAACATTCTAAAAGATTAGTGCAAGGTTTTGACAGAAGTAAAAGTTCTCTGTTCTTTTGTTTAAATCTCTGTCAAATGTAAATTTTTATTTTCAATACTTAGGGGGAGATTGTTAGCCCCAAGTATCTGTTATGTAAAAGTATTGAAAATAGTTCAAGTCAGAAGACTAACAGAGATCAGACAGAAGACTTGGAAGAAGTTCATCAAGAAGCCCAACAGAGCTCAGCAGAGCTCTGTCGGATCCAACAGAGCTCAACAGAGCTCTGTCGAAGACTTCCAACAGAAGAACAAGTATTTAACAGAAGACCAACAGAGCTCTTTCAACAGAGCTCTGGTGAAGTAAAGACCCCTGTCAGCCTAAGTCTCGTAGGAAATCCTAAGTGTTAGACACGTGTCCATACTTTCCACGTATGCCCTAAGGATTGGAGACACACTTTCCACGTGTCATTCCAGGGTACGATAGTACACTCTCTATGCTTTATCAGGGCTATATATAGTGAGGTAGTGGAACAAACAATTGTAAGCTTTGGGAAGAGTAGTTTTTCCACAATTGTTTAAGCACACACTGCAGCAATCCCGAGCACTACCTCCGTACGATATTGTTGTCCTATGAGATTTCCGAACACACTTGAACATGTTCTTGGTGTGATTCATTATCAATATATGAGCAGCTTTTATATCTGATCCTGTTATCATTTTACTGTTCAATATTTGATTCTCATAGTTTATTTATCGTTTACACAATCACTCATTTTAATGGCTTTATTTAATATGCTTCCGCTGTCTATTTCACTACCATTAATATGATACAAAGTGAATCTGGGAACCTACAATTGGTATCAGAGCTTCTTTGGTTTTCTTAAACCAAACGATCCAATCTACCAAGGTTGACTCACTGTTGTTGATTGTGTTTGTGTGTCTTTAAAAGCTTCATTACATACTCTGTTTTTACTGCTTCCTAGTCTAAACAAGCTTTCATAGCTCATATAACTGTGTTTAAAGCTTTCTAGCTTAGTTTAAACATTTCTCTTAGAAGTTACTGTTCCATTAGTTACTGTTTAAAACTCATCTCTGAGTTGAAAGCCAGAACCTTACAGCGAACTCAAGAACACTCGAAGGAAAGCTCAAGTATCGCTCTCAACGCACGACAACAGCCCTCGACCAGAAGTTCACACTTTGTATTCACACACGACAAACACTTGTTTTTACATTTAAACACTTGTACTTTACATTTCGAAGTATTTCCTTCATTTGTATTGTAATCATCGTACGACCGACGCCAGTACCAAGGACATCGCCCCTGATTGGCGACTATAGTGCAGCGACGACACCTCTTGTCATCCGCAGGTTTTTCGTCGTTCGAGGTTTTTCCTGCGTCATCAAATCCCTTGTCTCGTTTATTTTCTCCCTCGTCGCACGTCTCGTCAAAAGATCCTTTCTTTAGTTGATTAAGTCCACATCGACCTTAAGTTGTCCCTTTGGTGTGATTTTTGGCATTAACAGTTTGGCGCCATCCGTGGGACCTCATCTAGAGAAAATCCTCGACGAACGTGCACTCTACTAACAGTTTCTTGGAGTTTTTTCTGCTCTCTATTACAGGAACAATGGCAGCCCCTGGAAATCCGCAGCAAGCTGTTGCTCAGGTGTATCAGGAGCTCGAAGTCGCCAGGAATCAGCTCAATGCAATGGTAGAGCAGCTGAGGAGATCGCGCAGTTAAGAAATCCTCTTGGGCCTCAAAATGGTCCTAGGCCGTTCGTGCAGAACCCAATTCCAAGATCGTTCGACCAGAATGGCCCTAGACCATTTGTCCCGAATCCAGGTTCATCCGCGCAGAATCAGCATCCAGGCCCGTTCATGCAGAATCAACAGCCAGGGCCGTTCAACCCAAATCCTCAGTTTAGGACAGTTCCTCCTCAGCACATAAGGCCACCACCCGTGAATAATGGGTCTCAGCCATTACAAGGGTCGCAGCCTTTCCAGCAAGGATCGCAATCGTTTCAGAATGGACCGCAACAACTCCACTATGGGTCGCAACCATATTTTGTCCCGTTCAACGGGGACAGCCATATATGAGAGTAGAAGATGATGCCGCCTTTCGTCGCAAGCACACTGACGACAAGAAGTCGTTAGGCGTCAGAAAGCCAGAGTTCAAGACAAAGGCTGTTTCCAGAATAGAGCCAGCGCGCCAAATTTCAAATGTTCGTTTCAAGACGAAAGCAGAGGCCAAGACCGCGACTAAGTTCACTCAGTACCCCAAGATATCATCTTACGGATTCAAAGGATCTGCTAAGGAATTAGTCGAAGCTCTGAAAGGTTCCCAAACGACCATTCGATGGCCAAAGAAATCCGACCTGGACGATGCTAAAAAAGACAAAACAAAGTGGTGCGACTTCCATGTCGATCATGGTCATGCGACAGACGATTGTATCGCATTGAAGAAGGAATTAGCGTATCATTTCCCGAAAGGAAATCTCAAGGATATCATCAACGATGTCGCTGTTCCAGCTAATAGCCATCGACCGTCGACCCCCGAGCACGCGAAAGTCGTCAATTGCATCACCGGTGGTTCAGACGTATCTGGTCTGACGTATTCCGCGGCCAAGCGTCATGCCAGTCAGGCGCCCGATGATCGGCGTATTCCTCGCTCGTTCAGACCCAAAGGAGATTTGGAGCTAGAAGCCATGAAGATTGTGTTCAACCAAGTCGACCTCGGCGACTCATACCTAAAGCATCACGATGGGTTAATCATTCAACTCACGGTCGGTAACTGTCTAACGCGTCGAGTCTTAATCGACGGGGGCAGTTCAGCAAACGTCATTTTTCTCAACACCATCAAAGCCATGGGAATCGATCGCTCAGAAAACACCCGACGTTCGACAACTTTGGTCGGTTTCAATGGAGAAGCGACGAGCACCTTTGGAGAGATAATCTTGCCCGTCTACGCTGGAGGAGTCAACAAGCAAACCAAGTTCAGCGTCATCGACTGTGCGTCGGCCTATAACATCATCTTAGGTCGACCATGGATCCATGATATGAAAGCTGTTCCTTCGACGTATCATCGAATGTTGAAATTCCCGACGCCATGGGGAATCCAGGAGATCAAGAGTGAGCCAAAAGTCGCTCGTGAATGCTACAAGTCTACCTTGAAGCCGAGAAAATTAACTGAAGTCGCAAGATCAAGCTCTCGACAGGTTCGTTCTTCTATCCCTAAATTAATATCTTTTCCACAGGGATAAATCTACTATGGTGCCTCGTCGCACGACAACATAGTCGACCGCAGGACAATATTTCTCCGTGTCATTCTGTCATTTAAAACCTATCTTTTCCTCCCAAAAAGGATACGGCAATAAATGACAGGGGGCAAATAGAGAGTGTCTGAAATGGTACGTTCTCTAGCTCTTTCTAGCTCTTTCTCATACGATTGCTCTTTCTCATACGATTTTTTCTCACAAAACGTCTACTGACTTAAGCATCAGAGGGTCATTGGCCAGCCAACGACCAACCCTCGACATCGTTTTATCGCAGAATCGCACGACAGTAGTCATTAAGTCTACTATATGACTTTAATATCGCAAGGTCGAACGACATAAACGATCAGAAGTTTCTCCTCATCCCTCCACAGGGACATACGATACAAATTCATCGTACGATCTCGTCGTACAATCGCAAAGCCTAAAACAACTTATCTTAAAGTTTCTTAACCCTGAATGGATGCTTTAATTGCATGTTTTTATATTCGTTTTACGTTCTTGTCATCGTATTACAATGAATACCTTAGTCGCATGATTTCATATGTATTTTATGTTCAAATTCATAATCAATATGATCTGAATAAAGCATAAGATTCAAAGCAAAAGATATATTCGTTGAGTAAACCATCATATACATATTCAACCCCCGATAGGTCAAGTGGCAAAAACAACAAGGAAAGAAAAAATTCTAGACGACAGGGGGAACATCGGTCGTATCCCTGCTCGAAGTCCCGACCTAAGGGCCTTCATCTGCCACTCCTCCCGCACGAATCTCCTGCAGTTCATATTGAGCATCGAAAAGCTGGATGGCTAGCTCGTCAGCACGCGCCAAGGCAAACTTCTCCCTATCTAAAGCCGCCTTCTCTCTCTCCAACGCCGCAGCTTCTCTTTCAAGGGCAGACGCCATCAACCCTTCAACTTTCGACATCCCAGCGTGTAATGCCAAAGACGACTGGAACGTCTGAAAAATAACACAAGAAAATATTAGATGACTAAACGAACGTGACAAGTCATGAAAGGTTGACACTCACCGTGAACGCCAGACTGGCAACTCGAGATCCAATCTCTCCGGCCGGAACTCCACGAAAACGCTCCCCGAAAGACGGGAGCAAATACTTCCCCAGATAAGGGAACGACGCCGTCCCGTCTAGGACACCATCCGCCATAAAGTCAGTGTAACGTCCCAAAAATTACAAGCAAATTTAAATTTTTAAATAAACAACTCATTTATAACAACTCATTAAATGAATCCCAACGTTTCGTTTGCAAACTCATAATTATTAACTTTATAATAAAAATACAGCGGAATAAACGTTTAATTAATAAAACCATAAAACAACCAGCTCTCCTCGCGCGCCAGTGTGTACTCGTCACGCCTTGGAGCCGCCCGTACCTGAAACCACAATTTATTGGGAAAGGGTAAGCACAAAGCTTAGTGAATTCCAACACATGCGCAGATAGGAATTATATACACATCACCCCTATCCGCACATAAGCAACAACATCACAGTTACATAAAACGAGTAAACATCTACAAGTAATTATGTATCCAACACCTCAGTACCATCGAGGCCTCGGTCCCACCGAATTGTAATGTATCCAACACCTCAGTACCATCGAGGCCTCGGTCCCACCGAATTGTAATGTATCCAACACCTCAGTACCATCGAGGCCTCGGTCCCACCGAATTGTAATGTATCCAACACCTCAGTACCATCGAGGCCTCGGTCCCACCGAATTGTAATGTAACACATTTATACCAAGCATTCACACCAATCAAATATTACACACCACAAACAACTAGTTCACACCACAAAGACAATAGTACATACAAACTATTATGACATGCATACAACCCCTAACTACACAGTGAGAGAACTCACCTCGAATGCTCGCCCAGCTTAATAACACAATTCAAGCTTCACAATTACGGTCACTTCCCAGCACCTAAATGCATGTTAAAACGTGTCAATACGAGACCCGGACCCTATGACACGACACACGCTTAAACCGTCACTAAAACTATTTTTCCGTTTTCACTAAACAGGTCTGTTCGGGACCTGTTTCGACCCCTTTAAACCCAGAAAATTCCCAATATTATTTCGTGACCAGAAAGTACTCTGAGTTAGGGTTCCAAGGACATATTATACGCCTCCTAACGATTTTTCTACAATTTACTACGGATTTTACAAAAACAGTTTCCGAAACAGCGAGATTCAGCACCTTTCAGTATAAAACGACAAATCTACCCATGCTACGTCCCGAACTGGATTTTTCACAAAACACAGAAAAGTTTCTAGACTCAAAAAGGGAACTTTGGGCACCAGTTTCACCTCAAAACGAGTTACGAGCAGAAAGTTATGATTTTCGCAAGATCAAGGCAGATTCCAGAAGTTTTCACATGAAATGACGAAACACCGAACTTGCGACCACTTTTTCGCCCAGTTAGAGACCGAACCGGTTTTTCGCTAAAACACGGAAAACGTGCCCGACGCCGAACTTGAATCGTGGGCGCCAGTTTCGGCTCAAACGGAGTTACGACGGAAAAGTTATGGACGAAAGAAAACAGCGGCAGAAAAGACGTTTTCACATAAAATGACAACTTTGAAATCGGTTTAGAGTTTACGCGATTGGGGTTACGGCTTTAGGTCACTAAGGGCTGGACTAACCCAACACCACCCACTGCCACCTCAGGCAGTGGTGGTCGGCGGCAGCGCAGGGCGGCAGCCACCACCGGCGGTGGTGGTGGTTTGGTAACAAACCCCCGGCGCGGCGAAAAGAACGATCCAACCAACAAAACCCGGGCCACACGCACCCACCCACGTCCTAATAGAAGCCCAACCTGCACGTCACAGCCACCAGAATGGTGGTGCACGGCGGCGGCACACCGACGGCGGCACACCGACGGCAGCCACGGCTGCGGTGGCGGTGGTGGCTTCACCGTGATAGGATGACGACGAATGGGAAAACAACAAGAAGAAGAAGCCTTACCTCACGAGAAAAACGCAGTAGCAAACACACGAGATCCCGACTCTTTCGCATCCCGATCGCCGGCTCCCTCTCTCTCTCTGCCTCTCGCTACTCCTCCACTCGCCGGCAGCAACCAACGGCGGCGGCGCTGGTGGTTTGGGCGGTCCGGTGGCGACGGCAAGAATGAAAGAAAACGATGGCTGCACTTTAGGGTTTCTTGTGTTTGGTATCTTGCGTAAGGCTAAAAAACAAGGCAAAAAGGGAGGGGGTCGGTTCTTAAAAACCGATCCCATGCAAACTTCATAAAAAAAACACTTTTAGTCCCTAACGTTTAATGTTACATCATTTTTTTCCCCATTTAAGATAGGCTTTTCCAATTTAGTCCATTATCGTAAAACTACTTCATTTTCAGTCCTTGCCGCCAAAACCCGTTAATAAAATCGTTACGAGAAAAATTAAATTACTAAAATAAATCCATAAATAATAAAGAAATATCCTAACTGGGACACGGGCTTTACAACTCTCCCCCGCTCGAATGAGACTTCGTCCTCGAAGTCTACGTCCGCAAATAGCTCCGTATAGTTCTCCCGCATCTCAACCTCAGGTTCCCCAGTCCACTCGGACCCCTTTCAGTGTTGCCACTGGACTTTCACTAACTAGAATCTAAATTTCTCACACCGTCTAAGAATCTCCCGAATACTTCCTTACTAGCAACACTCATTCAAGAACACTGAAAACGCGATTGGAAGAACACTCCAACAATCGGAATCATTCCTAGTTAAAAGACTTCGGTTGTCTCCCAACCTTAGATGATTTATACCTCCCGATTAAATTTTTCAAGCTCTAACCATTCTAAA
Source organism: Saussurea involucrata (assembly GCA_033807775.1). Classification (NCBI taxonomy): domain Eukaryota; kingdom Viridiplantae; phylum Streptophyta; class Magnoliopsida; order Asterales; family Asteraceae; genus Saussurea; species Saussurea involucrata. The sequence goes on along the minus strand of CM066322.1, from coordinate 101,393,158 downwards.
GATGCTCACCAATATACCCTACAGGATACTCGAATCCGATCATTCCTACCATTAACTGTCGATTAACTACCACGAATTCTAATAGACTCCAAAGATTTTCAATAAATTATATCAACAAAACATCGACCCCCTGCCGAACATCGGTCCAACCGATTACAATAACAAACATCGGCCACCCGCCGAACATCGGTCCAACCGATCACAATAACAAACATCAGCCACCCGCCGAACATCGGTCCAACCGATCACAATAAAACACATAAGCGGGGTATTATCTTAGACACTGACACAAATAGATACCCCAACAACCAATTCAACTAACACACACGTAGGTCATTCCACCATAACCATCCATCACAAGTGATCATTTCAGGGTTACTACTACCACCACCATGATTATCTTAAAATCGGCTACAACTCTCCGATTATACTAAAGGTGTTTGGCCTCAAGCCCAAAAGTCGACACCTAAATATACCACCTACCTCAAAATGGTTGATGCGCATTTATTCTCATAATAATAAAGGGCATCAACCCCTTAACCGATACTATTCAGCCTACAATACTAACGCGTGTGGAATACCTACCTTCCACCGTTGACGTATCATCCACACTTGCTCTACGAAGACAAGTCACCCCGTATCGAGGATACACCTCGACGTCTACCTCCCAGGTAACTGTTCAATACTATAACCTCCTAGTGCCTACTGGAAAGTCAAGGTCATAAGACATAAATACCGGGGTCCCACCCCGAGATACCCAACCGACCATTACTAACGACTGACTATCATGCCTATGGATCCAATACAATACAGTCTACCAACAACATGCCTATCCCGGAATGACTCACTCACCCAAGCATGTAAATACTCAACGTGCAAAAAAAGTCAAACGGTGCGACAAAACAATTCATCAACAAGACTCCACCTCGAGTCATTAAAACCGGGCAATTAGCCCATGACAAACTCCAAGTCAAAACCGAGCAAAATGCTCCACGCTTGCTAGACCCATAAGTCGGTCAAAAACACATTTAAATAAAGTTTAAGCAAGCGATACTCTTAAATAGCATTAGTCCCAAACTCGACACGAGCTAAACAAAAGGACTCTCACCCTTAAAATTCTCAAAATGACCCATATCACTTATAAACGCACTTCCCAAATGGTTTACAAAATCATTTACAAAATATCCTCAACGTCAAGATTTTTCATTTCAAAAAGACCGTAAGCAATAAAACTACTATTACCAGGTCGGTAGTTACGCAAAAATGGACACGCTCGTCCCACATATGAAATTCATGTTAAAAAATCCTTTCATTGCAGCTTAGTAAAGCGAAATAAATAATTTCTGTGAAAATGAACCTTCACGGTTCTAGTATGAATTGGCTCGTGGCATGCACTTAAAGTAACCGCTTGACCTTAAACAGGGTCCGACAAAGGTGTGCACATAATTCAAAATAAGTTTCACGACGTTTGATTCAAAAATTCCTCTTTTTAATCATAAATGACATGGCACAGGGTTCGCCACAAATTTTTCGCGCGTCAGCTAGTCACACAAAACGATGACACGGTTTACAAATATATTTTTGTTAAAACACAATTGTCTCGTGTAAGTTGCAAACTTGAAGACAGAAACCAGTCCGCTTCTGATAATTGGTAATATCGACTAAAAACCTCGTAAAATCTCAAACTGGGGGCAGGCATGCAAGCTTGTAACACTTCCTTAACATTTTCTTGCAATGACACAAAAGCTCCAATTAACTCACACCAAATCTCAAAAGGTGGGGTTCTTTAAATTGATTTCCAAAATTTCCCCAAATGGTCACATAAACAAATAAGATATGCACCTCGCAAAATTAAACCCACACGACTCAACATGCCGTAAAACAAAACTTCATGAACCCTACTGAACTCAATGACTCTAAGTCAATAAAATAGCACCATACATTGTGCCCCCAAAGTCAAATTGCCAAAAGCAAAAACATGAATGAGACGCCAAAATCCCAAAAATCTCTTCCCACGGTAAAACCATAAAACAACATTGTTTAACCAACTTATTTTAACCAAATCACCCAAATAGTCTTATACAGACACCGCGGGATGTAACTTTCCGTCTCAACTCTAACATATGTGGAGGAATTCCAATGTTAAAGTCGCAAACCGTAGTCACTTGCCCAACATTTTAAACACCACAAAACACGGATATCATCATACCCGAAAGAACCGTTGGAAATAATCAATGATACAATTTTAACAAAGTTTGCAACTCTCGTGATAAAAATGTTTCATGCACTTTCAAAACCATAATTCGAAATCTTGTGTGTGTACTAAACATTTCCCAAAATTCCAAAACACCATCCCTAAAAGGATTTGAAACACCAGAAGTAGTTAATGCAATTTTATTTTCAAAATAAACTTCGTGCATGACTCAGTCGGCATTCCACGTCTCGACTCATACTCCTCCAAACCTCTCCAATCCACTATCGTCCTCCGAACATTTAACCTCTTAGGGCAAGTTGGGAAATTACGTCAAATAATCCCTACGATTTTTCCTCAAATCCAAATCGGCTCTATAAGCCTATGGCTCTAGCACAATCTCCCATCTTGGCCCGAAATGATCTGCTTACAACAAATATCATCCTTATCGTCACTCCAAGTGACTAATACTATAATCGTCTTTCTATTCCAACGACTACTAGTTTAGAACCTTCGACACTACCCCAACGATCATCCCATCAAAGCAAGTCAAGTACACACATGTACCAGTGGATCTACTATAATTGTCTCCCCTCGTGACGACTATTCAGGGTAGGTAATACAACGCGTTATTAGCACATAACAACTCATACTAACAACACTCACGCTCAACTCCTTGGATTCCTCATGACTTCCCCGACTCGAGCATTGATCCTGTGCTTCCGGTAGTAGGAGCTCTACTACTACCTTCCACGCCTATCATCGCTCGTTCCGAGTCCCATCCCGAGGGTCCAAGTAGTTTCTGGCCGAAACTATACACATAACATAATAAATCCACACATGCCAGTTCAAGAACATATCCTAAACAGGCAAACTCATACAACTACTGTATATATAAGACCATCGGTCTCCCCGATCAGACAGCCACAATTGTATACATAATAAACCATCGGTCACCCCGATCATACAACAACAATTAAATATATAATTAACCATATGCCCGCACCAACATATATATACATCCACCCTTCCTAGCTCCCTAGGAATTTCCTCTTATCCCACTACCCCTGCTACTACCGAATTCCTACTAATTATGACGAGTGACCTTGCGAATACCCGATTATATGCAGTGCGAAATAAATAGACAGTCGAATACAAGACTCTATCCTAGAACGGTTGGACTCAAACAAGAGCTGCGCAATAGAACTAAATCGAATATTCTAAGGCTATAAATCTCTTACTGCATACAACCTAGAGGGCAACCACTTAGTAACCTATCATAATTCGCATAAATTCCTAATAGCAAGTAGTTCAACATACATCATAGTGTCCACAACAGGCAATCTAGCATGCATACACGATGATCTAAAAAGCAATAAAACACTAAGTACTGTACCTTTCCCTTCGGCTCCGGCTGACTGTACACACTGCCCCCTCGATCACCGTTCCTCGAACGGGTTTTTTTTTTTACCTTTTCTTTTATTTCCAAAAAGATTTAATAAAGAATTTGAAAATTTCCCAGCCGCAACTTGAGACCAAACACACCGAGGTGCGTTTGATTCACTCAAGCTGTGCTCTGATACCAAGTTGTAACGTCCCAAAAATTACAAGCAAATTTAAATTTTTAAATAAACAACTCATTTATGACAACTCATTAAATGAATCCCAACGTTTCGTTTGCAAACTCATAATTATTAACTTTATAATAAAAATACAGCGGAATAAACGTTTAATTAATAAAACCATAAAACAACCAGCTCTCCTCACGCGCCAGTGTGTACTCGTCACGCCTTGGAGCCGCCCGTACCTGAAACCACAGTTTATTGGGAAAGGGTAAGTACAAAGCTTAGTGAATTCCAACACATGCGCAGATAGGAATTATATACATATCACCCCTATCCGCACATAAGCAACAACATCACAGTTACATAAAACGAGTAAACATCTACAAGTAATTATGTATCCAACACCTCAGTACCATCGAGGCCTCGGTCCCACCGAATTGTAATGTATCCAACACCTCAGTACCATCGAGGCCTCGGTCCCACCGAATTGTAATGTAACACATTTATACCAAGCATTCACACCAATCAAATATTACACACCACAAACAACTAGTTCACACCACAAAGACAATAGTACATACAAACTATTATGACATGCATACAACCCCTAACTACACAGTGAGAGAACTCACCTCGAATGCGCGCCCAGCTTAATAACACAATTCAAGCTTCACAATTACGGTCACTTCCCAGCACCTAAATGCATGTTAAAACGTGTCAATACGAGACCCGGACCCTATGACACGACACACGCTTAAACCGTCACTAAAACTATTTTTCCGTTTTCACTAAACAGGTCTGTTCGGGACCTGTTTCGACCCCTTTAAACCCAGAAAATTCCCAATATTATTTCGTGACCAGAAAGTACTCTGAGTTAGGGTTCCAAGGACATATTATACGCCTCCTAACGATTTTTCTACAATTTACTACGGATTTTACAAAAACAGTTTCCGAAACAGCGAGATTCAGCACCTTTCAGTATAAAACGACAAATCGACCCATGCTACGTCCCGAACTGGATTTTTCACAAAACACAGAAAAGTTTCTAGACTCAAAAAGGGAACTTTGGGCACCAGTTTCACCTCAAAACGAGTTACGAGCAGAAAGTTATGATTTTCGCAAGATCAAGGCAGATTCCAGAAGTTTTCACATGAAATGACGAAACACCGAACTTGCGACCACTTTTTCGCCCAGTTAGAGACCGAACCGGTTTTTCGCTAAAACACGGAAAACGTGCCCGACGCCGAACTTGAATCGTGGGCGCCAGTTTCGGCTCAAACGGAGTTACGACGGAAAAGTTATGGACGAAACAAAACAGCGGCAGAAAAGACGTTTTCACATAAAATGACAACTTTGAAATCGGTTTAGAGTTTACGCGATTGGGGTTACGGCTTTAGGTCACTAAGGGCTGGACTAACCCAACACCACCCACTGCCACCTCAGGCAGTGGTGGTCGGCGGCAGCGCAGGGCGGCAGCCACCACCGGCGGTGGTGGTGGTTTGGTAACAAACCCCCGGCGCGGCGAAAAGAACGATCCAACCAACAAAACCCGGGCCACACGCACCCACCCACGTCCTAATAGAAGCCCAACCTGCACGTCACAGCCACCAGAATGGTGGTGCACGGCGGCGGCACACCGACGGCAGCCACGGCTGCGGTGGCGGTGGTGGCTTCACCGTGATAGGATGACGACGAATGGGAAAACAACAAGAAGAAGAAGCCTTACCTCACGAGAAAAACGCAGCAGCAAACACATGAGATCCCGACTCTTTCGCATCCCGATCGCCGGCTCCCTCTCTCTCTCTCCCTCTCGCTACTCCTCCACTCGCCGGCAGCAACCAACGGCGGCGGCGCTGGTGGTTTGGGCGGTCCGGTGGCGACGGCAAGAATGAAAGAAAACGATGGCTGCACTTTAGGGTTTCTTGTGTTTGGTATCTTGCGTAAGGCTAAAAAACAAGGCAAAAAGGGTGGGGGTCGGTTCTTAAAAACCGATCCCATGCAAACTTCATAAAAAAACACTTTTAGTCCCTAACGTTTAATGTTACATCATTTTTTTCCCCATTTAAGATAGGCTTTTCCAATTTAGTCCATTATCGTAAAACTACTTCATTTTCAGTCCTTGCCGCCAAAACCCGTTAATAAAATCGTTACGAGAAAAATTAAATTACTAAAATAAATCCATCAATAATAAAGAAATATCCTAACTGGGACACGGGCTTTACAGTCAGACGGCAATGTAAAATTGACCGTCATAACTTCGGCCGACGATCCCTCGCCCCTGTCGGCAGATATTGGGATCGACACTTGAGACACCGGTTTCGTCGCCGTCGCCGGAGGCGCAGAACTTGCTGGTGTCGCGTCCATCACGCCATGACGGCTAGATGACGCCCTCGCCTTCTTAGGCAGAACAACTCCCGGTGAGTTATCAACCCTCGACGACGGTTCCCTCAGGACTGTCCTCTTGGTTCTCTTCTCGCTCGACCCAGCTGTCGAAACATTTTCACCCCGAAGGGCACGCATAACCTGCTTTCCTCTCGCCCTAGAGACCGATTTCCTGTCGGTCGGCACTGATCAGGAAATACATGAAGCGTCAGACAGATAGAGTAAACGAAATAAAATAAACTATGGTACACTTACCAGTCGCCTCTTCCTGCACGTCCTCATCTCCTTCTTCTATCACGTCCTCTTCCTCATCCTCGACCGCCGATTGCCACGAAACGAAAGATTGGTCATCAACACTAAGACTCAAGAACTTGTTGATCTTAGCCTGGGAATCCACAGTCGGTTTCACTTCGTCAAGTTGAATCTCTGAAGGCGACAAGAGGAAAATGATAAGTAAAAGTCATAAAGATAAATAAAACTCAGAAACAAACGAAGCATACCTGTCTTATTCCAGTCTGACCGCATCCAATTGCTGCTGGAATCCCATGACTCGGTAAGAACAAATACATACCTCGACTTCCACCCTCGATCATTGACGCCAGTTCCCAAAACCAAGGCACGATCACCCTTGAACTTAGAATAAGGACTATAACGCTAGTTCTTATCCTTTTTAACTTGGTACGCCGCCAAGAAATCATTCATGATCATAGGAGACTCCCATTTCGCGGACGCTCGCTCAATAACCAACAAAACTCGCCAAAGTTGGGGCATCAATTATCCCGGCGACACATCGAAGTCCTGCATGAATGACTTGGCTAAACCAGAAAACGGCCATTGAAACCCTATCTTAAAAGGATACTCGTACAAAACGAGATATCCCTCAGGGCAATCCTTAGAACAAACAATCCACGGACACCGCAACTCTACATTTGCAGGAATTTTTGCTAAACTCCTAAAAGCATCTAAGTCTACGTGATTCATGATAAGACTAGTAGGCTCCGTCGACATTGTGAATCAGAGGACAGAACAAGGTCTTATATAAACGCTCTCAACTGCGGGTTGAAGGTTTGCAACGATTCAAGTAAGTTCGGACGAAGAATGGAACGGAATCAAGGCGAAATCTCTTCCCAAATAAACACTTCGAAGAATAGCAAGAAAAGATTCGTCATGATCTTTATTGATACCAACAATCGCATCAAATCAAATCCCTGGATGATCTCCGCGCATCCCTGTCCTTTCGCATGCCCACCCGGATCTTCGACACCTGTCCTCGGCAGCTGGAAAGCATCATCGTACGTCAGAATGACGTCCTGACTTCATTCCTCTTTCGACTTCTCGTTCAGTTAAAGGCGAACCGGTCCAGTTCCACGACAACCAGGTAAGTCCCTCAACCCAGGTCACAAGTCTAAGCGTTCGACAAGCAAAATTTAAAACTTAAATTTGACATTCAATTTTCAAATTTTGGGGGCACAGTGTTTGGGAAAAAAATCACGTCGTACGACCACGACCAGAGCAGGTAAGACGCACGTTATAATCCAAATCTTGTATTAAGATAAGGTCTCAACAAGAACCCAAAAAAATCCGTCGTCTCCCGTAAAAGGTAAGTCGTATGTCCCCCATGACACTCGACCATAGTGTCGCCCGTCCCGTACGACCATCGCATAAGATCATTGCACCCACAACCAAAGCTAACGTTAACCTTGACTGTTACGTTTGTTAAGTATTTAATGCAGGAGTCAAAGCCATTAACATCAAGCAGCCGTAACGGACGAAGAGCATTATGGATAATCACTCCGGCGACCGTTTCCAGCCATTGTAGCCGTTGATCAAATCATTAATGGAGCTAATTAATGGCATGAAGACTATAAAAGTCAAGCTAAAGCCTCATTTCAAAGGACATGAGAAAACATCCAATATACATCAGCGAACATCACCAAACAGCAGAGAAAATCATCCAAACTCATAGCAAAGAACATTCAAACTCTGGAGATCAAGTATTGAAAGCCAGAACCTTACAGCGAACTCAAGAACACTCGAAGGAAAGCTCAAGTATCACTCTCGACGCACGACAACAGCCCTCGACCAGAAGTTCACACTTTGTATTCACACACGACAAACACTTGTTTTTACATTTAAACACTTGTACTTTACATTTCGAAGTATTTCCTTCATTTGTATTGTAATCATCGTACGACTGACGGCAGTACCAAGGACATCGCCCCTGATTGGCGACCATAGTGCAGCGACGACACCTCTTGTCATCCGCAGGTTTTTTCCTCGTTCGAGGTTTTTCCTGCGTCATCAAATCCCTTGTCTCGTTTATTTTCTCCCTTGTCGCACGTCTCGTCGAAAGATCCTTTCTTTAGTTGATTAAGTCCACATCGACCTTAAGTTGTCCCTTTGGTGCGATTTTTGGCATTAACATTGATATTGGTCCGCAAAGGTCAACATGTAGCATGTACAGATGTCTTGGGCAAGATACATCAGTTTTGCATTTATAGGAAGCTCTTTTGAGTTTTCCCATTTCACAGGCAGAGCATAAATGATCTTTATTAAATTTAACGTTTGGTAGACCTTTGACTAGATCAAGTTTTACAAGTTTATCAAGAGTATGAAAGTTTAAATGGCAGAACCTGTTGTGCCATAACCAGGCTTCTTCGCTTTTGCATGCAACAAGGCAGATTTTGTCTTTCTTGTTATTTGCATTGAAGTTCATGAGATATAGATCTCCTCTTCTTTCGGCTCACAGAAGTTCAAGTCCTGTGTCCTCTGTAGAGAGCAAAAGGTTCTTTTGAACATTATGTCGAATCCCGTATCGCAGAGTTGACTAACACTAAGAAGGTTGTGTTTAAGGCCATCAACATATGCAACTTTGCATACGGTTATATTTTCCTTCTTTATGACTCCGTAGCCTTTGATGTACCCCTTTTTATTGTCTCCAAAGGTCACAGATCCACCATCGTTCTTTTCTTTGTATGTGAATAGAAGACCTCTGTCGCCAGTCATGTGCCTTGAGCATCCAGAGTCTAGATACCAGATTGGCACATACTGCTTCTGCAAGACAATTAGAGAGTTTTAGGTACCCATATCCACATGGGTCCAGTTTTGTCAAGGGTCTTCAAGTTTTCCTTAGCATTCTTGGTCTTTGTTTTAACTTCTGTTGAAGAAACATTTTGTTTCTTCTTACCCTTGGATTTATCATTTTCTTTGGGTACAGTAAGATGACAGTGTGGACTTTTGAAGTGTTGGTTTAATTTAAACATAAGATCAAAGCAATGACAGTATTGAATGTGCGAGGAGATTTGCTTGAACTTTTCATTGAATACATTAAATGGGGGCACAGAGGCATTACAATTTATCCTAACATTAGACTTTCTATTACAAGAAGGTTTATGTAGGCTAGATCGTTGTTTGCAAAATCCTTTGTTGAGTGCGGCCTTCTGTGTTCCCCTTCTGTGGTGAACTTCTGTAGATTTCACTGTCACAGAAGAAAAAGATTTGTTAAATTTTGTCCATTTACCCTTCTGTTGCCATGTTAGTTTTTCTTTAACAGATTTTAAGGGTTTTAAAATCTTTGAACTCGTTGGAATTTGAGTGTACATTAACTTATGTTGTTTGAAATTTTCAAGCTCAAGAGAGGTTTTGGCTTGTATGCACATATTCAAAAAGTCTGGACAGATACGAATTCCAGTGATTTTCTCCTTGGGAGGAATAGTTCTGTTAAGAACTTCAGAGGTTTGTTTAGTAACCTCTGTGTCACTAGGTCCTATTTCTGACTTAGAGTCAGTCTCTGATTCGTCAGAGGATGAATCGTCCTCATATACATAGGTTGAGTCACTTAGTTCTCTTTCGACAGAGGCTGGACTTTCAGAACATGTGCCATACTCACTTTCTTCCTTTTCTAAGGAACTATCTTCTAAGTTAACATAAGTATCTGTTAATTTTTCTTCAGAGAGATATTGATCGCTAGAAGATGTACAGAGGTTTTCTTCAGAGATAACAAGTTTTTCTTCTGTAATTTTTGGCTTGAACTCAGGTGCCTCTGCTGATAATTTCTTTTTAGAATTCATCATGCAGACAAATGCAACTTGAGTTTGAGTCTCGGGTTTACCAAATTTGAAGATTCCTATCTGATCTTGAGTTTTCAGATACCTCTTAGGTTTGGATTCTCTTTTGACAGAGATTGAAGGTGACAAATCTGTGTTTTCAAACCACACATTTGTCATCTTCAGAGGTTTCCTCTTGTGAGGTTCCCCAAAGACTTTTTCCTTTTACTTACAGAGAGAAGATTTGGAAAACCAGGTTTTCTTGTATCTCCAATGTGAAATAGAGAGGACAGAGACTTGTTTCTTTTGGTTCCGGTATAGGGATCTATATCACAGAAGCCAATTCCCCTTCTCCCTATTTGTGTGTTTATTTTTTCGTACACCTTCTGAGCATCTTGAATTTTTTTAATTTGAAGATCTCTTCCGAGTAAATCTTGACAGAGGACTTCTCTTTCCTTTTGAAAATAATTTTTAAGAGCTAAGATGTTCATTCTGTCGCACTCAACGTCCATTAGTTCTTTAGACTTTGTTTTCAAGGAAGAATTTAGTTCATAAATCTTTTCTTTTAAAGGATTTAACTTTTTGTTCCAGTCCATTTCAATTTCTTCTTTTTCTTTAAAAATTTTATCTTTTTCTTGAGTGAGAAGTCTAGATTCTCTCTCATAGAAGGTGAGCTTTTTCTGAATATCTTCACATGTCTTTTTCATTTCAGTGTATTCAATGTTAAGCTTAATCAAGTCATCTTCTGTAGTATTAGAGTTAAAGGTAGAAGTGGATACCTCACTGTCGGAGTCGGAGCTGACTTCTGCCATGCCACAGAATAGAGCATTCTTTGTTTCGCCTTCGTCAGAGGATGTGTCAGACTCCCAGATTTCTTTGTTCACCATTAGTGACTTCTGAGGGCGATTTGATTTGCTCATGCATTTGTTGGCAAAGTGACCTGGCTTTCCACAATTGTAGCATCCTTGGTTCTGTGTGGAGCTTCCAGCTTTGTCGTCTGATCTCTGTCGGTCACCACTTCTTCCTGTTCGGCATTCATTTGCGTAGTGGCCTGGCTTACCACATTTGTAACACTCTTGAATCTGTGGAGTGTTGCCAGCTTTGTCTTCCGACCTCTGTCGGTCATTTCCTCTGTCATTTCTGTCACTGGACCTCTGTCGGTCACCACTTCTGTCGTTTGACCCTTCTCTTTCTTGATTCTCTCTTTCATATCGTTCATTACCAGATTTCTTCTAGTATCCTCTGCTGAATTCCCTAGTCAAGAGAGCTAAAGATTTAGCTATCGAGGCCAGGGTCGTTTCTTCTTCTGCTGCTACTTCCTCTTCTTCTTCACTTTCTACCATCGTGATTTTCTTCTTCTTCTCCTTTCTTTCCTCTTTCTTTGGTTTCTCTTTAACCTCTGTAGTCTTACTAACCAATGCAAGAGGTGCAATGATCTGGGCTTTTGCTTGTGCTACCTGAGGCTCTTGTGCTGCTAATGTTCTATAGAGGTCTGATAGGGTCCAGGAATCTAAGTCTTGATTTGTTTGCAGAGACATAGATAACTGAAGCCATTCTTCATTTAGGGACTTCAGGAACATAACGTTGTTTTCTTCAGAGGTTCTGTGGATTCCGAACTTCTTGCACTTGTTTATTAGAGAGTTGAACCTATCATACGTAGTTTGCAGAGATTCGGTTGGCAGAGCTTTAAAGGCATAGTATTCATTTATGTATTGAGCTCTGCGGTTCTTTTGGGTTTTGACTCCTCCTTCTAGTTGTTTTTCCAGTTCTTTCCATTGATCATATGCAGATTCACATGCATCCATGGACTGGAAAAGGTCATTTGGGATGGCTATGATCAGAATTCTCTTAGTTTTCTGTGCAACTTCATATTTAGCCCAATCAGAATCAGACCAATTTTCTTGGGTCTTTGGTTTCGTGTGTTCTGGAATTTCAGGTGTGTCGTCTGTGCTAGGAACACAAGGTACAATTATCATGGGAATGAAAGGAGGGTTACGTATATAATAAACCAATTCTTTGTCAGTACCCTCAAAGAAGTGAATCATTCGAATCTTCCATTGAGGGTATTCTTCTCTAAGAAGAGTGGGAGGTTTGGTTAAGGAACCATTCAGCACTTCGAGATTTTGTTCGCTATTCGAAAGCGATATGACCCTAACTGGCATGAGATCGAACTTCAATTCCAAGGGGGGGGGGGATTGTTAGGTCTCATGTTAGTGGAATAAAAGTATAGGAACCATTATTGTCAAATCTTGTAAATATCCTTTCTTGGGTATAAATAGTTAGCTTAAACCTAGATTAGGGTTTAATGATCATATTACTTGTTTGATTACCTTTTGCATTGTACGGCTAATTCCATAGCTTTCTGTTCATTAATCAAAGTGAGATTTGTGACACTAGTACTGATTTGTGTTGATTCATTGTCACTTGATTGTTAATCTGGGATCCACATATTCAAAAGCAAAAAGCTTTTAGCAAAGTCAAATATCAGTTGAAGAGTGGTCAGATTGTCACCAAAGCGGATTGGTTTGTCATCTAGCCAAGAAGAAGATCAGTTCAAGATATACAACCAGTTTGTATTCTAACAAATACTACTACTAGAAAACAGGATTTCGAAGTACAAACTTGTCCAACAAATTTGTTTCACCAACTCCCCTTACATCCCATCCTAATATAGAAACATGCAAAATCATGTAGGCTAAAGTATATTCTAAACATTATTTTATTAATGTTGGTCATACTTTGTTGTTCCATGTGCATACGAAGGGCTGGTAAGGGTTAACACTTGTCTACATCAACTCAAAAGGTTGAAGTGAAATGTACAAACATGCATGAATCAACAAATCCGTTGAAGACACGTGTTAAAGTTGAAAGAGTGCATTTAATGCAATAAAGAATATAAAAGGTCTTTATTGTGTTAGTTTGCAAACCACTCATTTTGAAAGAACATTTTTGTGATTTCTTCAAAGTAAATCTGGCGTCAATATCTGGGAGTTATCTTAGGGGTTGTTTACCAAATTCTCTATTAAGTTCTGTATGGATAAAGGTGTCTGTATGGATAAATTTGTCTGTCTGGAAAAAAACGTGTTGTTGTTTACTTTATTTTCTGAATCAACGATCTGAATGACATAAATAACCAATCTACCCCGAAACATGAATTAAGTCTGTTTGATAAATTGTTGTTTATTTTTCAAGCTGAATGATATTTCTAAATCATTAAAACTACTTGAATCAATGAGGATTACCTTATAATAACATATGACAGTGAATAAACTGATCAACTTTCAAAATAATTTTGAGACTCTTGAGTATTGGCATCAATGCAATCCATATTCCAACATTGTCATGAAAGTCAAAATTATTTTGACACCTGCTATGGCGATCTTTAAATCCCTCAAACACTATAATGTAAACACGGATAAAAGATAAGCAAAGTACCTCAATTAGAATATCTATGTAGAAGTTGATATAGAAACACATAAAAATCAATGATGACATCGATGTAGAAGTCGATATAATAACGCATAAAAACCAGTTAGGACATCGATGTAAAAGTCGATATAGAAACACATAAAAATTAATTAAAACATCGACGTAGGAGTCGATATAGAAATGCATAAAAATCAATTAGAACATCGATGTAGAAGTCAATATGGAAACGCATAAAAATCGATGTAGAAGTCTATGCATAATGTAATAACCGAGGTCTTAATTGAGAAGAATAAGTTTTGTGGGGAATGTTGCAAAATTTCAAGTTCAGGGGCTGACTTGTAAATATTGTAGGAGAGTATAAAACTCTCAATTTTGGGCACAAACCCTAGGTGCTCATTATTTGCTTCTTGTTGGCGGCTTAGAGAGATAGTAGAGAAAGAAAGAATCAATTTCAATCCGTAAATTGGGAAGAAGAGGTGGAAGATTGGAGTCCATTCTGCATTGATTCATCAGGTAATCTCTTATTTCAATCCTTGTCCTTAGATTTTCTGTTGGATTTGGTTTGTTTGGGAGTTTTGGTTAAAAGTAAAAAATGATGCTCTAAGAGGGGAGATTAGGCATCATCCTTGTGTTTAAGTAGCAAAGGGCTTTGTAAGAAATGAACTAAGTAAGTTTATATTGTTGTTTTATCGCGAAATCGTCCGGTTGAGGGTTTGTCATCGGATTTCGATCCCAAAAATTTCACAGACCTCGTCGTCCGGGAAGTCTGTGCAGGTGTCTGGTAAGGAGTCCGGATAGCGTAGTGTCCGGATAGCTAAGGAGTCCTGATGGCTTGGCTGTCCGAATAGGTAGACTTCCGAATAACATAGTTGTCCGGGAAGGGAATCCGGATAGTATGATATCCGGTAAGTATCATCCGGATAGTGTGTTGTCCGGTGAGTGGCGTCCGGATAGTTGGTGTCCGGAAAGTTGGTGTACGGATAGATGGTGTCCGGAATGTTGGGTTAGTTAGTATTCGGTCAACTTATATTTTACCCCCCCCCCTTACTCAGGTATTCCATTTGAAGGTCAAAAGTAAAGCGAGAAGAGTTATAAGAGCACTAGGTGAGTTTTTCTAACTAAAAATACGTATTTTAAAACGTGTTTTCCGAAGTAAGTAAATGAATAGAAATGGCATGTTTTATTACACGATTTTGCTTGTATGAAAGTTTATTTGAGATGTATGCATACATTGTTGTTAGATGTAAATCGGCCAAGTCGGGGGGGGGGGGGGGGGTGGCCCGCCAGTGCTCATACCGGGGGTGTGTCCCGTTTATGCCATAGGAGATGTGACCCAGTAAGACAGTGTGAGACTGACATGTTGTCACTTCCGAGTGACTTCAGTGTGCCGTTTACATGAGTAGAGTTATCTGAAAATTTTGTTTAAAGTTATTATATTTGAAAGTTACCAACTGTTTTAAATGTGTGTTATAAAGCTATTTGAGGGAGCTCACTAGACCTCATGGTCTAACCCTCGCATTTCCAAAACTAAACCTTTTCAGGGAAGCAGATAGTAGGAAGCGCCGATAAGGGGAAAGAGAAGCATTAGAGTGCGGACGCTTCTAGAGACAGTGCCTCACTTTTCTTTATAGACTTTATTATATTCTTAGTTGTGAATAGGTTGTTTCCGCCAACCTAGATTTTGAAAACATTTGTATTGGAAATTTTGAGACTGTTTTTGGGATGTTTTATATTATTATGAATGTTATGCTTTATTTTTGGTTGGGTTGTTACAATTGGTATAAGAGCCGTAGTTTAAGGGATTTAGGTGACCGGACAGGCCTAGACTTAAACCGTGGAAGTATAAATCACAACTGAGAATCAGGAATGCGCTAGGAGGGCACTATAGTAGGGATAAGACTAATAGGGTAGAGAGGACAGTCATGTAAGGTAGATTCGGGATTACACCTGGCCAGTGTAATTGCGAATTTACAGGTACATGTATGTGCTTAAATTACCTTATTATTCTTGAGCAGTAGTCTTAAGTAATTCATTTTGGCTTGTTTCAGTAATCCAGTATGTCTGAACGAACCTTGAGGAGTAGATCCGTGCCCGTGGTGGGTACAACTCCAGTTGTGGGAGAGATTTGCTTGGAGGAGATCCTTGAGGAGGAACCGGTGAATCCTCCGAGACGAGCGGCCACCCGCAGAAGGGGCGGAGGCCGAAGAAGAGGACGAGGTAGACCACCATTGCAAGCTGCCTCTCAGGAAGTTACAGCTGGTGTGGCAACCCGCGGAGGGAAGAAGATGCCAACCACCCGTCAAGCTAAGAGTGTGGGAGCGCCTGAAGTGCGTGAGCCCCTGCACCAAGAAAGTACCGCTTCGGTGGGCGGAGGGAGTAAGTCGGACAGCCCGAGGAGAAACCAGAATCAAGCTTTTGTGATTGGGGAGAAGTTTACGACTGAGATGGGTAAACTAAAGGAGACCTTGCAAGAGTTGTTGGAAAATCAGATCAAGACTACATCCGAGGGACGAATTAGAAGTGGGAACGAGACGAGGGCTGAGGCGTCTAGCCTACCTCCGATTGTGGTGGGGGATCATTCTTTATCAACTCCAATTGTGGCTAATGAATCGAAGGCAGTGAAGGGATGTACCTTTAAGACTTTTGCAACGTGCAAGCCTCCGACTTTCAGCGGAGAGCGCAATCCAGTTTTAGCTATAAGATGGATACGGGAGATGGAGTTAGCTTTCGACACAAGCAAGTGTGTTGAGGAAGACAAGGTGTTGTTTGCCATGTCTATGCTGAAGGCAGATGCCATTTTCTGGTGGGATATCGAGACGAGAGGTAAGGGTTCTGAAATTGCAAAAACAACTACCTGGGAACTGTTCACTAAGAGATTCAAAGCTCAGTTTTGCCCAGTGGCGGCCGTTAAGAAACTCGAGGAAGAATTTATGGGGTTGGAGCAAGGAACGATGTCAGTCCAGGAGTATACGTCGAAGTTCATTGAGAAATCTCGGTTTGCTGAACTTTATGTGACTACTGAGGAGAGGCGCATAGAGAGATACATATGGGGATTGAAGAGCAGCGTGAGGGAATTGGTGCAGGCGAAAGGTCCAGTTACTTTTCAGGCTGCGGTAGATGCTACAGAGCTCACAGAAAAAGAGAAGAATAGGCAGATGACTGAGAGGGTTAGAGATAAGCGTAAATGGGAAGGACCGAATCGCGATGTTAAGAGGCCGAGTGCGCCCAAACCCGAGCTACGGGTGGGGTTCAGATCAGGAGAGAGACCGTGTGGCAAGTGTAATCGAATGCATAAGGGAGAGTGTTTGGCGGATAAGGAAGGATGTTTCAAGTGTGGGAAAACATGACATATGGCTTGAGACTGTCGCAGTTCGAGGTCATGTTATCAATGTGGTTCGCCAGATCATGTCCAGATGGATTGCCCACAATTAAGAAGGGGATATGCTAGGGGTTATGGCAGTAGTGGTGGAGGAAGAGATGGAGATAGAAAAGTGGAGCCTGCTCGCACGAAGGCGAGGGCTTTCCAAATGTCGGCAAAGGATGCGGTGAAAACGCCTGATGTGGATACATGTACTTTCCCTATTGACTCGAATTTTGCTAAAGTATTATTTGATTCGGGCGCCAATCGTTTGTTTGTGTCGCCTAATTTTATTCGAAAATTACAAGTGAAACCCAAGAGGTTGAACTTTGGGTTTGAAGTTGAAGTAGCAGATGATAGTCGAGTCTGGGTGAAAGAGGTCTATGAGGGGTGTAGCATTGATGTTGATGGTCACTTGTTCTCTTTGCGTTTGTACCCTATGGGAATGGGAGAGTTTGATGTGGTTCTAGGGATGGATTGGTTAGCGGAAAATAACGCTAACATAGTGTGTAATAAGAAGTTGATACGTGTCGCCTTGCCTGATAAGAAGGAAGTAGTAATCTATAGAGATCGTTGGGATAGGAAGTCGTGTTTGATATCTATGTTGAAAGTTAGGCGATGTTTGGGGAAGGGATGTCTGGGATACTTAGCCTACGCGCTAGATGCTAAGAAGGAGAAGAAGGGAGTCGGGGATGTGCCCATAGTAAATGAGTACCCGGAAGTGTTTCCGGATGCTTGTCAAGTCTACCACCAAATCGTCAAGTGGAGTTTAGAATAGATTTAATGCCTGGGGCGGCACCAATTGCGCGTGCGCCCAATCGGCTGGCACCAACAGAAATGAAGGAGATAATGACGCAACTGCAAGAGCTATTCGACAAAGGTTTCATTCGTCCAAGCTCATCGCCCTGGGGAGCGCCGGTACTATTCGTTAAGAAGAAGGACAGATCTATGCGGATTTGCATAGATTACCATGAGCTCAACAAGGTGACAATGAAGAACAAGTACCCGCTTCTAAGGATTTATGACCTCTTCGACCAGTTGCAATGTGCGAGCTATTTCTCGAAGATAGACTTGAGATCGGGTTACCATCAGCTGAAGGTGAAAGAGGAGGACGTGCCCAAGACAACCTTTCGTACAAGTTATGGACACTACGAGTTTTTAGTTATGCCCTTTGGCTTGACTAATGCCACATCGGTGTTCATGGACTTGATGAACAGGGTGTGTAGTTCGTTGCTGGAAAAGTGTGTAATCGTCTTCATCAAAGATATCCTGATCTACTCTCGAACCCAAAATGACCACGAGGAGCACCTTAGGGCGGCGTTGGAATTGTTAAAACATGAGAAGTTGTACGCTAAGTTTTCGAATCGCGAGTTCTGGTTGAGAGAAGTTCAGTTTCTGGGTTACGTAGTGTCGGCGGAGGGTATCAAAGTGGACCCTGCCAAGATCGAAGCACTTAAGGATTGGGAGCCGCCAAAGTCGCCGTTGGAAGTAAGAAGTTTTCTTGGGTTGGCAGGCTACTACCGGAAGTTCATTCAGGACTTCTCTCGGATAGCCACACCGTTAACAGCTTTGACGAGGAAGAATGTCAAGTTCGTTTGGACCGACACAAAAGAAGCCGCGTTTTAGAAGTTGAAGGAAAGTCTGAGCAGCGCCCCAATTCTGTCGTTGCCAGAAGGATCTGAAGGATTTGTGATTTACAGCGATGCTTCCAAGCTGGGGTTAGAGTGTGTGCTGATGCAGAACGGGAAGGTGATTGCGTACGCATCTCGACAGTTGAAATATGACGAGAAGAACTACCCCACTCACGACATGGAACTAGCGGCGGTAGTGTTCGCTTTAAAGATATGGCGACACTACTTGTATGGAGTGAAGTGCCAGATTTACACCGACCACAAGAGTCTTAAGCATCTTTTCGATCAGAAGGAACTGAACATGAGACAGAGGAGATGGATGGAACTGTTGAACGACTACGACTGCAAAGTTCTTTACCACTCGGGTAAAGCGAATGTGGTAGCTGACGCGTTGAGTCGGAAAGAGCGAGGATAATCGACCAAAGTGGTGGCCTACAGTGTCGAGGTGACTTCGAGTCTCCTGAACGAGGTCAAGAAGTCTTAAGAGGAAGCGTTGTTAGAAGAGAATCTAAAGAAGGAAAAGATAGTTGGGGTACATCATCACTCAGTGTCAACAGTGGTGGGTTGAGGTGCATGAAGGATCGGGTGTGGGTTCCCAAGCTGGGGAACTTGAGAGTAAGCATCTTGGAAGAAGCGCATAAGTCGCGATATTCTATGCACCCAGGGACAAACAAGATGTACCGAGACTTAAGACAGTTTTATTGGTGGCCAGGAATGAAGAAGGATATCGCTCACTTTGTGGAAAGATGTGTGACGTGTTTGAAGGTTAAATCAGAACATCAGCGCCCTTATGGGGAACGTCAGTCTACGGAGATACCGGTGTGGAAATGGGACAACATCACCATGGATTTTGTTACAAAGTTACCAAGGACTCCGAAGGGTAACGATGCAATATGGGTGATTGTGGACAGTCCCACCAAGTCAGCGCATTTTCTACCAATCAGGGAGTCGGATCCATTGGAGAAGTTAGCTCGGTTGTACATTAATGAGATCGTGTCAAGGCACGGAGTGCCACGATCTATTATGTCCGATCGTGATAGCCGGTTTACGTCATCGTTTTAGAGAAGTCTTCAGCGAGAGTTGGGTTCGCAAGTGAAGTTGAGCACAACATATAATCCCCAAACGGATGGCCAGAGCGAAAGGACTATTCAAACGTTAGAGGATATGCTCCGAGCCTATGTAATTGATTTCAAGGGTTCTTGGGAAGTACACCTACCCTTAATAGAGTTCTCATATAACAACAGTTACCACGCGAGCATCCAAGTAGCACCGTTCGAAGCCTTGTACGGACGAAAGTGTCATACGCCTTTGTGTTGGAACGAAGTAGGTGAAAGACAGTTAGCAGGTCCAGAAATTGTGCAAATGAAGACAGATAAGATAGAGCTAATTCATGAGAAAATGTGGATCGCGCAAGATCGACAAAGAAAGTACGCAAACAAAAGAAGGAAGCCTATCGAATTTCAAGTGGGTGACAAAGTAATACTGAAAGTCTCGCCTTGGAAGGGAGTAGTACGTTTTGGGAAGAAAGGGAAGTTGAGACCAAGATATGTGGGACCTTTCGCCATTAGTGAGCGAGTTTGAGCAGTGGCTTACAAATTAGACTTGCCAGAAGAATTAAAGGGAGTTCATCCGGATAGCTAAGGATCCGGATGGCTTGGCTGTCCGGATAGGATAGCTGTCCAGATAGGTAGACGTCCGGATAGCATAGTTGTCCATGAAGGGAATCCAAATAATATGATATCCGATAAGTATCATCCGGACAGTGTGTTGTCCGGTGCGTGGCGTCCGGATAGTTGGTGTCTGAAAAGTTGGTGTCCGGATAGATGGTGTCCGGAATGTTGGGTTAGTTAGTATCCGATCAGCTTATATTTTACCCCCCCCCTTACTCAGGTATTCCATTTGAAGGTCAAAAGTAAAGCGAGAAGAGTTGTAAGAGCACCGGGTGAGTTTTTCTAACTAAAAATACGTCTTTTAAAACGTGTTTTCTGAATTAAGTAAATGAATAGAAATGCCATGATTTATTACATGATTTTGCTTGTATGAAAGTTTATTTGAGATGTATGCATACATTGTTGTTAGATGTAAATCGGCTAAGTTGGGGGGTGTGGCCCGCCAGTGCTCATACAGGGGGGTGTCCCGTTTATGCCATGGGAGGTGTGACCCGGTAAGGCAGTGTGAGACTGACACGCTGTCACTTCCGAGTGACTTCAGTGTGCCGTTTACATGAGTAGAGTTATCTGAAAGTTTTGTTTAAAGTTATTATATTTGAAAGTTACCAACTGTTTTAAATGTGTGTTATCAAGTTGTTTGAGGGAGCTCACTAGACCTCATGGTCTAACCCTCACATTTCCAAAACTAAACCTTTTCAGGGAAGCAGATAGTAGGAAGCGTCGATAAGGGGAAAAAGAAGCATTAGAGTGCGGACGCTTCTAGAGACAGTGCCTCACTTTTCTTTATAGACTTTATTATATTCTCAGTTGTGAAAAGGTTGTTTCTGCCAACCTAGATTTTGAAAACATTTGTATTGGAAACTTTGAGACTGGTTTTGGGATGTTTTATATTATTATGAATGCTATGCTTTATTTTTGGTTGGGTTGTTACGTATAAACACATAAAAATCAATTAGAACATCCATAGAAGCAAGTATAAGTCAATATACAAACATGTAAAAGTTTATGTAGAAATCAATTAGCAGACACATGGAAATCCCAGAGGAAATCCGTAGAAGCAAAACTCATAGAAACCGATATACACAGAGTCGCTTTGGAGAAGGAGCTTGAAATCGTGAATTGATTTGGAGAAGGAACTCAAAATCATGAATCGATATGGAGATAGCTTGAGTCGATTTGGAGGAGGAGCTCAAAATCTTGAATCGATTTGGAGGAGGAGCTTGAAATCGTGAATCGATTTGGAAAAGGAACTCGAAATCGTGAATCGATCTGGAGATAGCTTGAAATGATTTGGATGAGCTCGAAATCTTGAATCGATTTGGAGGAGGAGCTTGAAATCGTGAATCGATTTGGAGAAGGAACTCGAAATCGTGAATCGATCTAGAGATAGCTTGAATCGATTTGGAGGAGGAGCTCGAAATCTTTAATCGATTTGGAGAAGAGGAGTCCATGTACAGTCTAGTTTGGAGGAGAAGATGGGCGGCTAGGATTATTGAAAAAGGGCAGGGTTGTCGTTTTTTCGTCTGAATGTGGACAACATACCATCCTCATATGTGCGAATAAGCCCGTAGTAAACACTAATTTTTGGTTGTGCGAATAAGCCGGTTGGCCCATTAATCCCATTAAGTCCCAAGTAAACACACCCTTAGTCTCTCAGATCTGAAGACAATCTTCTTCTTCTCTCTTTCAGTGCGTAAATTTGTCACCTTCAGATAGTTTTCCTAGTTTCTTCAATATATCTATAAATTTTTTACATTTGAAATAAACTAAAATTAAAAAAGAGCAAATTTACTTTGTATTCACCCCTCCCCCCTTCTACAAACACTTTTTATGAAAGTCATAGTGGTCTAGGACCAATAAGTGGTATTAGAGAGTTTGTTTAAATTCATAAACAAGATCCAAAATGACTTCTACAACCTATGATAGTGGTTCTCTGGGAAAATGACTTTCGAATAACCAAACCACCTCGTTTCCAAAAAGATAACTTATTTCTTTGGGAAAATCGGATGATTCTCCTCTTTGAAGGAATTGACAATCAAATTCCATCTATTCTTAAAAATGGCCCTCATACTTCCACCACCTTTGCTCCAAGCGTACAAATATGCAAATGATAATATAATTTGTAGATCCCAGATTAACAGGTAACAACGAATAAAACGAAACGATTCATTTATTGAATGATTCAAGAGAGTTACAAGGTTGGATTGAAGAATAAACTCTCTCTCTAAACAATACTCATGAACGGCCTATTGAATCGTTTAACCTAAAACTCTCTAAAACACACTTTAAATACCAAGGGCCTAAGGTTCAAGCCCATGGCCCATTAACACACTAAAGCCCATATTATCAAATTAAAGGCTCTTACAACGCTTTAATAATAAATACAAAACATTTATATAACTTTCTATTTAGTAGGACATTTATGGTCCTAACAATCTCCCCCTAAAGTTATATAAAGAAAAAATTATGATCTTGGAATCTTCAGGTCTTGATATTCTCTTTCTCTTGAATCTTTGACAGATGATGGCGTTGCTTGGCTTCAGGTCTTTCACGCTCCCCCTTGAAATATGCTCTTGGTCTTCACCTGTATTCTTTTCTGGTTGAACCACGAGTTGAATTGGCTTTGAAAAACTTCAGAACTTGTTGAATCAATATGCTCGAAGAAGGAATCAACTTGTAGCAAACACTGCTTGGTAAGGGATAGAAGAATCATGCACTTGTAATCTTTTCTGCACGGATCATAACAGTTACTCCCCCTCAACATGATAATCTGGGTCTTTGAACTTTTAGAACGTTCTTCCCCCTCTTGATGATGATTTATGTCTTTGAATCTGTATCATTTCTCCCCCTCGTGATGATTAGGAGCATCCTGAGCATCATGTATCTTTAAAGACAACACTGATGAGTAGCAAAAATACCAGATAAAACGTTAAGTAACCAGAATGGGGTAATCAACTAACACAGAAACACATAGTAACTGTTATCACAACAGTTAAAATAATTGTGTGGCCTATGTTCAGAGTTGGCATTGGGGTATCTCTGATAGGACTTCCAGTTATCATTGAAGTAAAATATTAAAAATTACTTCTCAAACTGTTCCGGCAATATCACAAAGATATGCGAATGGAATCACAAAGACTCGTGCATGTGTGAAAGAAATAATTTATATCTGTTTGGCTCAAAAATTGATTTAACTTGGGACTCAAGTTAAGAATCAACTGACACAGTGATTAGGAAATGAAGTTCGGAGACCGGAGCTGATGTCTTCCTTTTTCAATATCTAAGACCTCCGAGTGAGGAATAGATAGATTATGTGCTAATTCTCCGTGCATATATGAAACAAGCATCTTTTGGGAGACACTTGAGTGGCTGGGTGGGGTGACACGAGTTATCGACACTGGGTCCATGTCTGTTTCAATATTCATCTCCAAAGAACAAGAATGAATAGATTGTGTGGTTACCCGGATAACTGACTCGGTTTGGTAAGGACCAATAATTATTTTAAGTCCTGTCACATCCTCACCATTTTTCTTTTCACTCCGAACTCATCTATCAATCTAGACCCCTCACTGTTGTCTATAAGGGATGTGTTTCTTAGGTAGGTCCTTCCGGTTCTGGATAGACCATAGAAACAATGAAATTCCTAACACTTCTGGCATGCAACGAATAGAACAGTTTAGTAAACAGCGAAGTACGAGTTCTAAACTGAAATGTTCAGAAGTCAAACTTTTAATAACGAGTCCTGATCTGAGATGATCAGAAGTCATAAAATGAAGTCCGAGTTCTGATCTGAGGTAATCATAAGTCATAAAAATTATTTGAAATATAGAATTTCAAGAAACGAGATCAAGCGCTAAACAGAATGACTCAGTAAGCACATTATGTTCAAAAATGAAACAATGATTAGAAAGTTTAATTGTGAAGAACAAGTCACAATTAAGATAACAGAAAAGAATTGAATCATTAATATGAAATAGCGAACTTGGAAAACAACTACGAATTCAAACGTGTGTATTTCCATCGAAAAATCAACGAATATGTGAGACATGGAAATAACTAAGTCAAGGAAACATAACACGTGGCAATCATGGAAGTTAAAATTGGAGAATAACAAACACAAGTAAGTTATTCAGAATGAATTATCACGGTTTTTGAATTCAGTTAAAGTTCACTTACCTTTCATAAAATAGTACTCCCCCTCAAAATTGGCATAACCTTTGAATGTTCGTCATGTGATGTGAATAATAGGAATTAAAACCGCACATGACATACCTGCAAAAGAGATTAGAAAGATTTTGGTATCGATCCTTTGATGGACCCTTGTTGGTTAGATGCCCTATGAGGACCAGGGATGCTATAAGAACCATACCAATACTTAGCATGGTCTTTATTCACAAAGTCACTTGTTCCACAGTAAGAACAACACTGCTTCTGTGTAGATAAGTTGATCAGCTGATTAACAGAGTAAACACGATCAGTTTTCACAAAAGGTTTAGCGTGGAAAGCTTTGTTGTTCTTGTCACTCTTAACAGAGACAAATGACTTTGGAGCAGGAGCGGATCCTTTAGCTCTCCAAACCATATTTACTTTCTTGAAAGATTGATTATCTGATTTGTCAATAATAGGGTCATAAAACAGATTAGAGGTACGGATATGATCTTTTGAAGAGCTATTTGATCTAATGTATGTCTTTGAAGAAACATTTTTGTGGATAGAACTTGAAGCAGTCTTAGAAAAGCAAACTGAATTAGTCGAATCACCGTAAAGAGACTGATCAATAGTATCTGGACTAGCAAGATTGGGTGATTCAACATCAGAGTTTTTGGCTTCAAGTTCCTTGTCTTTGTTAAACAAATCATTTTTATTCTCAAGCATTAGATCTAGCTTCTTTTGGATATCAAATTTTAGCTTCTTCTCTATCATAATGTAAGTTGACAAAACAAATAATTTCTTTGTAAGCTTAGAAATCCCAGTCTGAAAGATCTTTCTTTCGGTTGCAAAATCATCTTTCAAACTTTTTGTTCTTAAACCTTCAACCTTGTTCTTCTCAGTCTCTTTGCTTAGTATGTCTAATTCTTTCTCCAAATAAGTTGTTTTCAAAGAAAGTTCTTCATTCTTTTCAGTAAAAGATTTGCGTTCAATTTCAAATTTCTCTCGTTCTATAATCAGAACTTTCTCAATGTCAGAGATCTGTTTTGAAAGTTTTAAACATATAAGCTCAAGACTCTTCTTCTCTTCAAGAGATTTCTTTGAAAAATCAGATTGCTTTTGTACAAGCAATTGTCTTTCCTTTGCAAAACCTTCTTTCTCTTTTTCAAATACCTTTTCAAAAGCAGTTAGTTTATTTTTAAGTTCAAGGTTTTCACAGTTCAAGAGTTTACCTTTCTCTTCAAGTGCCACATTCTTGTCTTTGAGATCAGAAATGTCTTGTTGAAAAATATGGATACTCTTCTTCATCTCCTTATGCTCTTTCTTCCGAGTAGCATTTTTATGGAAGTATTTAGCATACAGTTGTGCATAGTAAATTGCATCTGGATCAGTAAGCACTTTTGGTTTTGACATATTGTTACCTGAAAATTATGATCGTTAATCGGTGTTACTTTAAAGAATCAAAACAGATAAATGCGGAAGAAAAATCAAAATTTAAATTTGAAAACAAATCTAAAAAAATAAATTCGTTGTAAAATTTAAAATCTGATTATTGAATCTGAACGAATGAAATCAAACTTCGAGAATAAAACCTGCAAGATAAACAAACCAAGTTAGATCAAAAGCATCAACCAAAATCACATAAAATGATAATCGTCGTGAATAAGCTCAAATCGTCGCAAAAAAATCTCACAACTGTCACTAAAACTCAAAAACCATAACCATGCAAATCATGTGAATCGTCACTAAACAAACCTCAACGATCACTAAAATTCTCAGAACTCTCACAAAAAATTGCAAACCGTCAAGGAAAAGTTCTCAAAATGTCAAAAAAATCGCAAATTGATCGTTAAAACCTCGCACCTTTATGTTTTCAATGGATTTCGATAAACACAATACGTAGCGTTAAAAAATGAACCAAAAACGATTATAAACGATAAGCTAGAAAGTTCGAGTTACGGCAATCTCTAAAACTTATCGAATAACCTCGAAAACTTGTTGTAACGGTGAGGTGCGGTAAACTTGTTTACCGGTCGAAGCTATATGGTAAGATCGAAGTGTCGTGCGATAGATAAGGAATCAAAACCCGTGCGACAAACTTGACAAATGAGAGTCGTGCGATACTGGAGAATTAAAACCTGAGCTACTTTGCAAAAATTTAGACATGCGTTATATGACAACCTTAAACTAAGTAAGACCAACACAAAAAAAAAGAACGTGAGATGCTCTTGATATGTCAACCAAAAAATTCGTGAATGGTAGCTGGGACTACAATTGAAATATGTAGAAGAGAATTATATATATCTATATGATTGCCAACCACAGGTAACCAAAATAAGCTTTGTTGACCAAACAATGTGTTTCCTTATTGAAGCAACAACTCACACGTCAGTTTATGTTTAGTTTGTTTTGTTTCATGCAAAAACATGCAAATGGTAGTGGCGATGGTCGACAGATGTATGAGGATGCATGGAAGGAGAAGAGGGTCGATGGTCAAACAACAAAACCAAACAGTCAACTAAAGTGGGTTGTTGGTTTCATCGGAAAAGGTAATTGATGGGAATTCCGTAAACAGAACTCCGGTAAACTTGGTTTCCGGAAGATAGAAAAAAATGATTCCGGTAAAGATGCTTTTCCGGATAAAATTGCTTTTCCAGATAAAAGTTGTTTCCCGGTAAAATTGAGTTTTCGGATAAAATTGTTTTCCAGATAAAAGCGAGTCCGGATTAAATTTAATCGGAAAACAAGAACTTACTCGGAAAAGTCGAAGATCGATTTCTTCGGATCTAGAATCAACGCAGAAAAATATTTTATCGAACCGTAAACAAACTTGGGTAGATCAAACTTCTTGTGATTTTAGGGTTTGTGAACACAACCATATACGGCTCCGATCCTTTTCCTTTCTTCAACACCTGCACCTCTCAAAAACTCACACAAAAAAAACATCAAACAATCAGAAATTCGATTGAAATTGCAGATTTATCGAAAACTTGATGAACATGAAGAACGATTCGAAAATAAAAAATACCAAAACTTTCAAAATTTAAACGAAGCAGATAAACAACAATCACAAACTGATTAAAATCAAAGATCTAACGAGATAATAATATCAAGTCAATAAATTGAAATAAAACCACTTTGCAAACCCGATTGATGATCGATTCACCCCAACAAAAACTGCACTATGTCGAAATTAATAAGGGTGCCTTCTGGACCTCAAACGAAGATCTCCACCGTTCAGAATGTAGACCAGAATGTCGTGAAGCTACTGCCAAAAATCGCGACGATCCGACGGTTCATACTCCGGGAATAGGTAAAACGGCACGGCTGCGTTTTCCAGAAAGTTGAATATGAATTTTCTTTGTTTTCTCTTGCTTTCGATTGGTTTCTTCTAATCTTCAAATCACCGATTCTGCTCTGATACCACGTGTGGATCCCAGATTAACAGGTAACAATGAATAAAATGAACAATTCTTTTATTGAATGATTCAAGAGAGTTACAAGGTTGGATTGAAGAATAAACTCTCTCTCTAAACAATACTCATGAACGGCCTATTGAATCGTTTAACCTAAAACTCTCTAAAGATTCGCTTTACAACGATCAAATGAGATTCCTTAGGTTCAGCTTGATATCGTGCACACAAACAAGTTGCATACACAATATCAGGTCGACTAGCTGTAAGATACAGAAGAGAGCCGATCATCCCACGGTACGCTGTGACATTAACAGGTTTTCCAAAAGGATCCTTGTTTAGTGTCAGCGGCGGTGCCATAGGGGTTTTCATAGCTGAGCTCTGTGTTAAATCAAATTTCTTCAGCATATCTTTAACATACTTACCTTGGTGAATGAAAGTTCCTTTTTCACTCTGTTTGATTTGAAGACCAAGGAAATAGGTTAGTTCACCCATCATACTCATTTTATATTCAGCTTTCATTCTCTTAGCGAAACGAGTACATAGATCAGGGTTAGTGGAACCAAATATAATATCATCGACATATATTTGAGCAAGAATAATGTGACCTTTTACTTTCCTGAAAAATAGAGTTTTATCGATTTTACCACGCTCAAATTTTTCAATATGGAGATAAGTAGAGAGAGTGTCATACCATGCACGAGGAGCTTGTTTTAAGCCATAAAGTGCCTTATCCAGTTTATAAACATAACCTGGATGCTTAGGATCTGAGAATCCTGGAGGTTGTTCCACGTAGACTTCTTCATTCAGCTTTTCAATGAGGAACGCTGACTTTACATCCATTTGATAAACTTTGAAGTCTTTGTGTACAGCGTAAGCTAAGAATAGACGAATGGCTTCTAGTCTTGCCACTAGGGCGAAAGTTTTGTCATAATCTATACATTCCTCTTGTTTGTATCCCTGAGCAACAAGACGAGCCTTGTTATTGGTTACAGTTCCATGTTCATCCAACTTGTTTCGATAGACCCATTTAGTGCCTATCACTGACTTGTCAGATGGTCTTGGAACAAGCTTCCAAACTTTGTTTCTTTCGAATTCAGTCAGCTCTTCTTGCATAGCGCTGACCCAGTTTGGATCTTGGAGGGCATCATCTGTTTTCTTTGGTTCAATCAGAGAAATAAAGTTAACAAATAAACAAATGTTACCTGCACTTCGTCGAGTCTGAACACCAGCGTTTGGATCACCAAGAATTTGTTCAATAGGGTGATTAATAGTCTATCGCTGAGCCGGAGCGTAAGTTGCTGACTCAATCTGAACTTCTGGAGGAGCTGAAGATGAGGCTTCAGCAACTTCTGGTATATCAGCCAAGAGAGGAAGAGGTTCAGATGTCATTTCATTCACTGATTGCTGAGAAGTAGATGGTATATCTGAGATAGAAGGTTCAGAAGCATGCATAGTGTTTAGAGGAACAACTGAGACCCATGATGTTTCAGCTTCACTAGTCTGCATGCTTGAGATGATGGTAGGATCATCATCTTCAGCGGGATGAGTATGAGATGGAGGAGTGGGAACATCTTCTGAATCACCAAGATGAGAAAACATCCATTGATTCAGTTCTTCAGTATCAACAGAAGGTCTAGAGTTCGCTGAACGGGATTCGTCAAAAGTGACGTGGATAGTTTCTTCAACAGTTTGTCTTCTTCGATTGAAGACTCTGAAGGCTTTGGAGACTGAAGAATATCCAAGAAAGATTCCATCATAAGCCTTAGGATCAAACTTTCCAAGGGCATCTCTGTTGTTCAGTATGAAACACTGACATCCAAAGATGTGAAGAAAGCTAATTGAAGGCTTTCTCCCATGGAAGAGTTCATAGGCTGTTTTCTTGAATCTTTTGACAATCAGCGACCTGTTTTACGTAAAACAAGCAGTGTTGACAGCTTCTGCCCAAAACTGAGTAGGTAGATGAGAATCGCTGAGCATTGAAAGTGCAGCTTCGATGATAGTTCGATTTCTTCTTTCAACGACTCCATTTTGTTGCGGTGTTCTCACTGAGGAAAAGTTGTGAGAAATACCCTTACTTTCAAATAAGGAATCAAGGGAACTGTTTTTGAATTCAGTCCCATGATCACTCTTTATTGAGCGTACGGTCATGTTATTCAGGACTTCCATTTTCCTGACAAATGTGATGAGTTCTTCAGGGGTGTCACTCTTAGAACGGAGAAACATTACCCAGGTATAGCGAGAGAATTCATCAACTATGACCAATGTATATTTCTTTCCAGCGATGGATTGTTTGTTAACAGGGCCAAACAAATCCATATGGAGAAGTTGTAGAGGAGATGACACTGAGGAAACTTGCTTAGATTTGACACTAGCTTTTGTTTGTTTCCCTTTCTCACACGCTGAACATAGAGACTCCTTAGCGTATGAGTGTTGAGGTAGATCTGTGACCAACTCTTTTGAATAAAGAGTATTCAGTGTCTTGAAGTTGAGATGGGAGAGCCTATTATGCCATAGCCCGTTGACATCAGATGAGGCTTTTGAGAAGAAACAGGAGTTCTCAGTGGTTGTAGAGTCTATGTTTATAACATAAACATTTTCCATACGGTATCCGCTGAGAGCTATCTTCTCCTTTTTATCAGTGACAAAGCAGGATTCCTTAGTGAAAATCACTTTGTTATCCTTGTCACACAGTTGACTGATGCTAAGAAGATTATGCTTCAGTCCTTCAACATATGCGACTCTTCTGAAGGTTGTTGTACCATTAGAGAGTACACCAAACCCTCGGGTATGGCCTTTTCCGTTTCCACCGAAGGTCACTGAGGGACCCTTCTCTTCCTTGTATTCAGTGGGCAGGTTTTTCTTTCCAGTCATGTGTCTAGAGCATCCGCTATCGAGATACCAGATACCCTTCTTAAGCTGCAAACAAAGGAAGATTAGTTTGACTTGGGCACCCATTTTACTATGGGTCCACACTTGTCAGTGGTGGTAGAGGAAGTGGAAGGTTCAGCAATCTTCGCAGCATTTGAAGATTCAGCTTCAGAATTATTTTTCACTTTGGTTAATTTCTTAACCTCAGTGGTGGTTTTCACCTTAACCTGATTTGCACCAGGATTGGTCTTCGTTACCTTGGGGGCATTGATCTTCACCTTAGCTAATTTTTCAGCTTTGGTGGCTGTGGGGCACTTACTAGCAATATGATTTGTAAGTCCACAGTGATAACATTTCCTATAACTAAAAGTAGCTTTAGGACCATTTGCATGCTGAGCCATTAATTTTAAATGAGCATGGCCAGCACCAAGTATACCTTTGGCATTGGAAATAGGAGAAATAATCAGTTCTTCAGATTTCTTACCAATAATATCCACTCTGATTCTAGGAGTAGATCGCTGAATGAGTCCAGGGATCTTGTTCTTAGAATTAGAGGGATAAGTCACTGAAGCTTTAGAAGCATTCAGCTTAGGTACAAAGGTACCTTTCTGAGGTTTTGGATAAACAATTTTCTCTTTACCTTTAGAAGTTAAGGTAGAGATTTCCTCAGGGATAGGAGTTTTTGAAGAGGAACACTGAGATGGAATGATCAGTGGTAGGTTTTAAAGTATCAGCTTTGTAACCAAGACCACGTTTGTCACTCAGAGGAATCTGAGACTTGATTATCTCAGTGATCGTTGTTGAGGATTTACACCATCGTTCAATAGTAGCCTTTTCAGCTTTTAATGCAGCGATAGCTTATTCACGTTCGATTTTGACTAGCTGATAAATATGAACCTGATCTTTTAAATCTTCTTCAATTTTAGAAAGTTTTTCTATTTGAAGGTGACAGTTTTTAAGTTGTTCAGCCAGATCAAGGTTTTAATTTTCAACAACAGTTTGGCCGTTCATGGCATCATATAAACTCATAGTCAAGAGATCGATCTTTCGAAGACTATCAGCTTCATCAATATCTGAAATATGTGTAAAGAAAGAAGGTGATACCTTGGAGGTAGAGGTTCAAGTAGAGGGAATGTCAGAATTTTGTTCCTCTTCTTCGATTTTGGCCATGAGACAGAGATTGGCCTCATCATCATCTTCAGGGTCAGATGATTCTTCTTCATCAGAGGCAGCCTTTGCCTTTCTTCTTAAAGCTTTTCAGCTTTGCATATTTTTCTTTCAGCTTTTGATACTTGTCATCTCTAGCCCTGGGGTTAGAAGATTTCTTAGGGAAAGCTGAGGTTTTAGAGACTTTATTTGACCTGCATTCACTAGAAAAGTGTCCTACTTTTTCACAGTTAAAGCAGGTAGCAGTAGCCTTATCAACAGGGGTTGATGATCTTGGTTTGTCAGTGAGTGCGAGGGGCTTGTTCTTTCTGAAATTATTCTTTTTGGCGAATCTCCTGAACTTATTAGATAGAAGAGCCACAGATTCATCAAGATCTGAAGAGTCAGCATTTGATGAGCATTCAGAGTTAGTTTCCAACTCAGTGATAGTAACAGTAGATCGCTGAGTGGAAGGTGACTCTGAGAGTAAAGCAAGAGGTGTGCTTTTGGAATCTTTTACAAGATTCTTCTTAAGATGACACGACTGCTCATGATTGAGCATAGTGCCATATAAGGTAGAAAGAGTCATAGGTTTTAGATCCTTTGATAGTTTGAGACACATTGAATAACTGTCCCAGCTTTCAGGTAAACATTCTAAGAACTTTGTGAGAATTTCAAAGTTAGAATATTTCTTACCAACGGTTTTCAGATCAATAATTAAACAGTTAAAGCGTTGATGAACTTCCTAGAGAGTTTCATTCTTACCACAAATGAAGTTTTCGTACTGTCTTACCAGGTTGATCTTTCTTGAGTCCTGGACTTCAGACGTACCTTCATATTGAACACAGATTGTGTCCCACATGGCTTTGGAGGTTTTCAGATTCATGACGGAATGGTAGACTTCGTCAGGAAGATCCATAGAGATGATAGATCTGGCTTTAGTGTCGATAGCCACTTTCTTCTTATCTTCATCAGACCAATTGTGAGGTTCCTTAGGCACGACTCTTTCAGGAATGGCAGCTCTAGTAGCAGTGCCTGGAACTTCAGGGTCAATTCTAACCGAAATATATGGACTATTTTCGATGTAATAAGGCATAGTAGGGTCTACACCATCTAAGAAGAGTATCATCCTATTTTTCAATAGATTAAAGTTATCTCTGGAAAATCTAGGGGGTTTTGCAAGAGAACCATTGTTGATATAGTTTGTGTTTGTGTTGGTAGCCATTATGAGAAATAGCGAGGAAGAGAAAAGATTAGTATAAGCAAGATCTTGTTTATGAGATTAAACAATCTGCTCTGATACCACTTGTTGGTCCCGGAGGGGTTATACAAGTTTGTAGAAGTGGGGGGGGGGGGGTTGAATACAAACACACAGATTTTACTTTTCTAAATTGTTTATTGATATTTATCAAACAATTTACAACTTGTTGCAGAACAAGATTAAGGATTAAACCTAATCTAAACAAGTTATGAGAAACACTAAGTTTCTTGCACTAGAAATAAGTTAGAAAGGAGATAAGAATATTAAAGACTGATATTCTAACACAAAGTAGTAGAGAGAAGAAGATGGCCGAGCACTTCATTTCTGAAGTAGGGTTCTTCTTATATACTGCATGCATTTAATGCACAACAGTATAACTTTACACGTGGCAGCAACTGATTGGTTGCATGTTTTGACCTTTGTAGACAACCTAGTAGCCGCATAATGTACAGTGTAGAATCGGAGTTGGTTGTACGATCCTGGACAAAAGGGATGTCCTTTCTGACAAAGTTCGTACGGAGGCGTGCAAGGGGGTAAGACAAAAGTAACTTGTAGAGGAAACTTCATGATCAGCGTTCGCTGAATAGATCTTTATCAGCGAGTGATAAAGTTCAGCGTTCGCTGAAGTCTTATACTTGAAACTTCACGTTGAGTGGACAAATCTTGGCTTCGCTGATATCCGCATCAGTTCATTAGTAGACTTGTTGTTGGTTCTTGGGTTTGATCTTCGACTTCAGCGTAGAACATAGTTGACGTGAAACTTGTCTTCAAGGATCATAAGTAAACAACTAAGATTGTCAGCGATTATCAACAAGACTGAACAGGCTCAGGTCTTGTTGATGAACAGTGTTCGTTGAATGTGTAAATTAAAGAGCATGTTTTTCATCAGCGATACTAAACAGACTTAGTATAGTCTTTGATGACAAAACATTAATACATATTGTCTACTTACAATTTTCACTAAGTGATTCTTGGAGAGTCATTATCAAATCACTGAGGGTTTGGATCAACAAGGAGTGACAATGTTATAGAGTTCAAGAATACAAACTTGAAGCATGCCTTGTCAATGAAGGTATTTCTCATAACTTCTCAGCATCCAGAACCCCACAACAGAATGAAGTTTTGGAAAGGAGAAACAGAACCCTGGTAGAAGCTGTGTTAGTTCCAGATTAATCAGGTAACAACGAATCAATAATAAATAACACGAACAATTGATGATTTCAACTTGTCATCCCTCTCGAATTCATAAATCAAAGTATCCTTTCGAGAATACTACAATCAATGTAAAGGAAACGATTCTAAACAATAAGCTCTCTAATCTCTCTAATGAATCGTTATGGGATGTTAATCAATTGCTCTGAATCGCTAACCTAAAACTAAAGGTTAACAAAACCTTATATACTTAGGCCTTAGCTAAACAAGGCCCAAGCCCATTAATCAAATAAGCCCAAATAACATTATTAAGGCTTTAACAATAATTAATTAATCTAATTAAGCACTATATAATTATTTATATATCTTTCTAATATGTAGGACATTTATGGTCCTAACAATCTCCCACTAAAGATATATAAATAAAAATCGGTCTTGAAATCTTCAAGTCTTGATCTTCTCTTCCTTTTGAATCTTTGAAACACTTCGGCGTTGCTTGTCTTCATGTCTTTTACCGCTCCCCCTTGAATAAAGCTCTTGAGTAAAGCTCTTGAATTTGATTTCAGCTTTAAAAGAACTTGTAAAATCAATATGCTCGATGGAGGAAATGATTTTAGCGAACACCACTTGATAAAGGATGAGAAGAGGTGATCACTTATAAGCACTTTGATCACTTGTATGCACTTTGAGCTCTTTGGATCTCGGAACAGATCAATCATTCGGAAAAAATCGGTCAACAGTTACTCCCCCTCGGCTTTTGCATGAGGACTTCTTAACTCCCCCTCGGCTTTACTCCCCCTCGGCTTTTGCTAACTCCCCCTCAACTTGATATACGGTGTCTTTGAATCTGTACCCTTTCTCCCCCTCATGATGAGTAGGAGCATCCGGAGCATCATGCACGTTCAAAGACAATAGTAACAAGTAGCAAAAAATCCAGATCAAAACATTTAGTAACCAGAACGGGGTAATCAAGTAACATAGAAACACGTTAGTAACTGTTATCACAACAATTTTAAAAAAATTGTGTGGCCTATGTTCAGAGTTGGCAATGGGGTATCTCTGATAGGACTTCCAGTTATCACTGAAGTAAAATTTAAAAAATTACTTCTCAAACTGTTCCGGCAATATCACGAAGATATGCAATTGGAATCACAAAGACTCGTGCATGTGTGAAAGAAATAAGTTATATCGATTTGGCTCAAAAATTGATTTAACTTGGGACTCAAGTTAAAAATCAATTGACACAGTGATTAGATTATGAAGTTCGGAGACCGGAGCTGGTGTCTTCCTTTTTTAATATCTAATACCTCCGAGTGAGGAATAGATAGAGTATGTGCTAAATCTCCGTGAATATTTGAAACAAGCATCTGTTGTGAGATACTTGAGTGGCTGGGTGGGGTGACACAAGTTATCGACACTGGGTCCATGTCTGCTTCAATATTCATCTCCAAAAAACAATATTTCTTTTAAGTCTTGTCATAGCCTCACCATATTCTTTTCTCTCCAAACTCATCTATCAATCTAGACCCCTCACTGTTGTCTATAAAGGATGTGTTTCATGGGTAGGTCCTTCCGGTTCTGGATAGACCATAGAAACGATGTGAGTCCTAACACTCCTTTCATGCAACGAGTTATTCAGTTGAGTAAACAGTGAAGTACGAGTTCTAAATTGAGGTGTTTAGAAGTCATAACATTTAAGAACGAGTCCTGATCTGAGATTATCAGAAGTCATAAAAATGAAGTCCGAGTTCTGATCTGAGGCAATCAGAAGTCATTAAAATTCATTTAGGAACGAGTTCTGAACTGAATTATTCAGAAGTCATAAAGATTAAGTCCGAGTTCTGATCTGAGTTAATCAGAAGTCGTCAAAAATCATTTGAAATATAGAACTTCAAGAAACAAAATCAAGCGCAAAACAGAATGACTCAGTAAGCACAGTATTTGCAATGATCAGAAAGTTTAATTGTGAAGAACAAGTCACAATTAATATATCAGATAAGAATGGAATCATTTGCAAGAAATCGCGAAGTATGAACACAAAGTAGATTTAAAAAACGAGTGTATTTCCATCGAAAAATCAACAAACATTTGAGACGTGGAAATAACTAAGTCAAGGAAAATTGACACGTGGCAATCATGGAATTTAAATTGGAGAATAACAAACACAAGTTAGTTATTCAGAAAGAATTACCACGGTCTTTGAATTCAGTTGAAGTTCACTTACCTTTCATGAGATAGTACTCCCCCTCAAAATTGGCATAACCTTTGAATGCTCGTCATGTGAAAAGAATCTTCTCATTTAAATGCACATGACATTCCTGCAAAACAGATTAGACAGATTTTGGTATCCATCTTTTGATGGATCCTTGTTGGTTAGATGCCCTATGAGGACCAGGGATACTATAAGTACCATACCAATACTTAGCATGGTCTTTATGCACAAAGTCATTTGTTCCACAGTAAGAACCACACAGCTTCTGTGCAGATAAGCTGATCAGTTTATTAACAGAATAAACACGATAAGTTTTCACAAAAGGTTTAGCATGAAAAGCTTTGTTGTTCTTGTCACTTTTAACATCGACAAATGACTTTGGAGTAGGAGAGGATCCTTTAACTCTCCAAACCATGTTTACTTTCTTGAAAACTTGATTATCTTTCTTATCAACATGAGAATTATAGAAATGGTTGGAAGGTCGAATCTGATCTTTTGGAAAATCATTTGATTTGACAAAATTCTTTGAAGAACGATTTGTAGAAGAAGAACTTGAAGCATAATTAGGTTGAACACCTTTGAATTTGCTTTCTTCAAGTTTCTTGACTTTAACGGATAAGGCATTTCGTTCTTCGAGAATTAAATCAAATTTCTTTTGTAAATTAGATTTAACCATTTGTTCCTTCAAATTCTCGGTTGCTAATCCAGATAATCTCGTTGTAAGTTTAGTAATCTCAGTCTGAAAGATCTTTCTCTCTTTTGCAAAATCATCTTTCAAGCATTTAGCCCTAAAACCTTCAACTTTCCCTTTCTGAGACTCTTTGATTAGAGTGTAACAACCCGGTTCCCAAACATACAACAAATAACATATATTTCATAACATCGTTACATAACCCAAAAGATTCATAATATAACAAGTAAGGTCCCTTAGTCTTTACATCCAGAATAAGGTATTTCGTTACAAACTTTTTGCTAATTACATACATGATATCTAGTTATGAAATTAGAACAGCAAAACACGTCTTAGTCTTCATAACATAAGTCTTCACAAAAGCTAGCCACGTACTATCCTTGTCATTTTCTTTTACCTGATCCACGCCCTGTAATACATATTTTAAAAAAAAAATGAGGGTTAGACCTAGCGGTCTAAGTGAGAAAATCCCTGTTAGTTTTAAAACCATTTGCACAACCATCATATACATAACACAAATACAAATATCTGTTATGACTCATGCATCATATACTTTCCTCTCTCATTCTCTTGGCCATATTAATTGGTTGCAAGCCAACTAATAAATTAACTTCGCTGTACGACAATTACAGCCAACACCGTTGTACGAATATTACAGCCAACACCACCGGTCCTAAGCCCGACCAACGTATTCTCGTATAGTGTAATGCTCATGTAAATATCTCAATATATTATATTTCAAACATAAATACATAATCACACTATCTATCACATTCCCAATACACACATATATGTATTCCAGTTTAAAAACGTTTTGAAGTAAAACTCACCTGTTTGCTTATCAAAAACTCTTTCCAGTCTTTTCCACAAGATTCAGCTTTCACTCCAAATTCACAGTATCTGAAACAATTAGATACAAGTATCTTTTTACCAAATAGAACACATAAGACTTACTAAAGCTAAAGGCTCTAGATAACTCTATCCTCAAATGTTATCCCCAAACCCAAACTTAAGTCGAGTCCATAGTATATTCAATCCTCATTCTTTCCCTATCCAAGAGTCAACAAAACACAGGCTACTGGATACTCAAAAGTATCTGAATTCTCAAAAATGACCAAACAGCTCAAGTATCCGGACAACACAAAAACAATCCGGACAGCAGATCTTTCCGGACAGCATAACCTTTCCGGACTACCTAAACAATCCGGACAACATCCGGACACCAAAGCAATCCGGACACTATCCGGTATCTCAATTTAACCGGAAACTTAAAGAAAAGGGTACTTACCGGATACAAGATCGTCCGGACACCTGCAAGAATAAACTACCGGACACCATCAACAAAACTACCTGGACACATTCATATTGTGTCCGGAAACCTCTGTCGGTTTACCCATTTTTCACCCAGATTCGACTGAAATCATTACTAGGCATGAAATCAACTATTCTACACCGATAGGAACCATCTAATAGCAATTACAAACATAAATTACAAAGCAACATACCTCAATTTCACTTCCAAATGCACCAATTTGAATCCCTAACTTTATATTTCTTCTCTCTCTCTTTGTCTCAAAAACACACAATTACACACACTGAATTTTCTGCTTAATGATAATATCTGAAGCTTAAGAGATATTATCAACCCATTTTTACCATTTAGTCCTTGAACTATTCATTAATGACCAAAATACCTTTAACTTATACATTTACCCAAACTTACCCTAAACATCCAACTTTAAAGTTAACTTTATTTAACGGAAAGGGGATTTAACTAACGAACTTACCCGGGGTATTACATCATTTCCCCCTCAAAAGAATTCCGTCCCGGAATTCGGTTAAGCAAAAAGGTACGGGTACTTAGTTCTCATATCGGATTCTGATTCCCAAGTAGCATCCTGGCCCCTATGGTGTCTCCACTGTACTTTTACTTGCTTGATTATTTTGTTTCGCAACACTTTAACTTTGTGGTCAACTATAGCTTCAGGTTCCTCCACATAATTCATCTTTTCATCAACTTGTATATTCGGTAGAGATACGGCCTGATCCAGTGTAACCAAACACTTCCGAAAATTCGATACATGAAAGGCGTTGTGTATACGGTTTAATTCTGGCGGAAGATCCAACCTATAGGCTACTTCACCAATTCTTTCTGTAATTGCAAATGATCCAATGTACCTCGGACTGAGTTTACCTTTCTTCCCAAATCGGATGACTCCCTTCCAAGGTGAGACTTTCAGCATTACAAAATCTCCAACTTGAAACTCTAGCGGTTTCCGACGTCGGTCAGCATAACTTTTCTGTCTGTCTTGAGCCACTTTCAATCGTTCTCGAATCTGAGTAATCTTATCCGCGGTTAACTGAACTATATCTGGCCCCGCTAACTGTTTTTCTCCCACTTCATTCCAACATAGAGGCGTTCGACATTTTCTACCATATAGAACTTCAAACGGTGCCGCTTGTATGCTGGAATGATAACTGTTGTTGTAGGCAATTTCGATCAACAGCAAATGCTTATCCCACGATCCCCCAAAATCAACAATGCAGGCCCGTAGCATATCTTCTAAAGTCTGGATTGTTCGTTCACTCTGACCATCGGTTTGAGGATGATATGCTATACGTAGTTTTATTTGCGTTCCCATTTCCTTTTGAAAACTCCTCCAGAATCTTGAAGTAAAACGGCTATCCCGATCAGAAATAATCGAAATTGGAATTCCATGTCGAGTTACTATTTCGTCGATATACAACTTAGCTAACTTTTCCAACGAATAAGTTTCTTTTATCGGCAGGAAGTGAGCAGACTTCGTCAATCTGTCAATAATTACCCAAATGGCATCAAATCCCTTTGGAGTCCTTGGTAGCTTCGTGATGAAATCCGTAGTAATATGATCCCATTTCCACATAGGTATTTCTAACCGTTGCAACTGACCAAACGGCTTTTGATGTTCAATCTTTACCTTCTTACAAGTAGTACAACCTTCCACATGCTGAGCAATGCTTCTTTTTATTCCCGGCCACCAATAAAATTATTTTAAATCTTTATACATCTTATTCGTACCGGGATGAATAGAGAAACGGGATTGATGAGCTTCTTGTAGTACCCGATCACGTAAACCACCCAAACGAGGCACCCAAATTCTGTTTCCCAGACACAATAACCCACGATCATCTTTTATGAGCAATGCTGATATACCCACTAACCGTTCCGGTTTCAAATGTTCATCTTGAAAAGCTTCCACTTGACACTTCTTCAATTCGTCGAAGATGTTAGGTAGAAGTTCAGCTCTTAGTGCAATGGCTTTTATTGTTCCACTTCTTTCTTGACGACTTAGTGCATCAGCTACCACATTCGCTTTTCCCGGATGATAAAGAATTTCACAGTCGTAATCATTCACCAGTTCTAGCCATCTTCTTTGCCTCATATTTAATTCCCGATGATCGAAAAGATGTTGAAGACTCTTATGATCAGTAAAAATTTGTTATTTAGAACCGTAGAGATAGTGTCTCCAAATCTTTAGCGCGAATACAACTGCTGCAAGTTCCATGTCTTGTGTAGGATATTGCCGTTCATGATCCTTTAGTTGACGAGAAGCATAAGCGATAACCTTCCCACGCTGCATTAATACACAACCCAATCCCAGTTTGGAAGCATCACTGTAAACAACAAAATCATCAGAACCTTCAGGTAATGCTAGTATCGGCGCGCTACAGAGTTTCTCTTTCAATATTCGAAATGCTTCATCCTGTTCTGCCTTCCATTCGAACTTTAGATTCTTTCGGGTCAGCTTAGTGAGAGGTGTAGCGATACGAGAAAAATCTTTTATAAACTTTCGGTAATACCCGGCTAAACCCAGAAAACTACGTACTTCGGTTGGCGTTCATGGCGGTTCCCACTTTTCAATCGCGTCCACTTTCATCGGATCAACTTGAATGCCTTTCTCAGAAACTACATGCCCCAGAAACTGAACTTCTCGCAGCCAAAATTCACATTTACAGAACTTAGCGTATAACTGTTCCTTCTTTAACAGTTCCAGAATTAAACGAAGATGTTGTGCGTGCTCTTCTTTGGATCGGGAGTAGAGAAGGATATCATCGATAAATACAATAACAAATCTATCGAGATATGGCTTACATACTCGATTCATTAGATCCATAAAAGCAGCTGGAGCGTTCGTCAGTCCAAATGGCATCACCAGAAATTCATAGTGACCGTACCTCGTGCGAAAAGCAGTTTTCAGAACGTCTTCTTCTTTAACCTTCAGCTGATGATAACCAGATCTTAGATCAATCTTGGAGAAATAACAAGCTCCACTAATTGATCGAAAAGATCATCAATTCTGGGAAGTGGATACTTGTTCTTGATCGTGCGCTTATTCAGTTCCCGGTAATCAATACACATTCTCATCGAACCATCCTTCTTTTTCACAAACAGGACTGGTGCACCCCACGGCGAAGAACTGGGTCTGATGAAGCCCTTGTCGGAAAGGTCTTGTAGTTGTGTCATCATTTGTTTCATCTCTAGAGGTGCCAGACGATACGGTGCACGGGCTATCGGAGCGGCTCCAGGAATCAGATCTATACCAAACTCTACTTGTCTAACGGGAGGAAGACTATTCAAGTCCTCGGGGAAAACTTCTGAAAATTCACGGACAACAGGAATATCTTCCAACTTATTCTTTTCTGGTTTAATATCTATCACATAAGCTAAGTAACTCGGGCAACCTTTGCTGACACACTTACGAGCTTTTAACATAGATATAATGCAAGATTGATGATTTCTATGGTCACCATAAATCACTACCGGTCCCCTCTCAGGCAAGACAACATTTATCAACTTTTTATCACAAACTATGTTAGCCTGATTCTCGGCTAACCAATCCATTCCCACTACCACATCAAACTCGATCAAAGCTATAGGAAATAGTTGAATAGGTACTCCACACCCCTCTATATTTATCACACAACTATCAAATACCTCTTTAACCGATACTTGATTATCATTTGCAGTATCTACCATTAAAGCATGATCTAACACTTTAGGCTTTAAATCCATATAAGCAGCAAATGAAGGCGACACAAATGATCGGTTTGCACTGGAGTCAAATAACACTTTAGCACGTGTAGAGTTTATCAAAAATGTACCTGTCACCACATCAGGAGTTTCCTCCGCTTCTTGCGCTGTCATCTGAAATGCACGGCCCCTTGCTCTTGGTTGCTCTGGCCTTTGTACTACTGGTCTAACACCCGCTGGTTTCCCCGACGTACCCCCTTGTTGTACTCTTCCCCTCGGACAATCAGACTGAATGTGATCCGGAGAATTACATAAGAAACAAAACCGCGTTACTCGACAGTCTTTAGCAACATGTCCGGTTTTCCCACACCTATAACAAACCCGAGGATCCACTTGACAATTTCCTTGGTGGATACGATTGCATTTCGGACAGGGTCTTTCCGCTGGTCGGAAAGGCGGACGGTTATCAAACCTCTGAAATCTGGATTTCTTTGGATCATACTGTGGTCCTTCCCACTTTCTTTTTCCCATACCTTTATCACTAGCGTTTCTCCCTTTATCCTGTTCCACAGTTTCCGCGGCGTCTACTGCGGCTGAGAAAGTTTCTGGTCCTTTAGCAATCACCAGACTTCTGACTTCCGAATTCAACCCAAAGATAAACCTTTCAATCTTCATTGCCTCCGTGGCAACGTAGTATTCCGCAAAACGAGACTTTTCCAGAAAACG
The DNA here is from genome assembly GCA_033807775.1 of Saussurea involucrata. Taxonomy (NCBI): domain Eukaryota; kingdom Viridiplantae; phylum Streptophyta; class Magnoliopsida; order Asterales; family Asteraceae; genus Saussurea; species Saussurea involucrata. Next base: position 101,350,254 of record CM066322.1, on the reverse strand, counting down.
AGCGGTGTATTCCCGAACTGATAAATTCCCTTGCTGCAAGTTCATAAACTCCCCTTCCAATTGTTTAACTGCTGCTTGGGGATAAAACTATTTCCTGAAAGCTATAACGAACTCTTCCCAAGAGAAAGTAGAATATATGTCAGATCCTCCAGAAGAAATAAAAGCTTCCCACCAGTATAGAGCATCTGCCTTCAACATTGTTGTTCCGTATATGTAACACCTTAGGCATATCCCACATCGGCCGTGGACAGGAGAGATGCTGGGTATATTAGTAAACCTTGGCCTTACCAGACACAACGCGTTTTATTTCTTAGGGACTCATCGTCCTCGATGAGGTTTGCCCCACCATCCCGAACGGCACAGGAGTGGCTCTGATACCATTTGTAACACCCCGCTTACCACGACACAATATTGTCCGCTTTGCCCCACTGGCTCACGGCTTTGTTCTTGGCGACCTGGCAAGGACTTGGCAAGGACTTCCCAGGAGGTCACCCATCCTGGTACTACTCCCACCCAAGCACGCTTAACCACAGATTTCCCAAGGAACCCGCATGCTTGTGGCCCCAAAACGCGTTGTGTCTGGTAAGGCCAAGGTTTACTAATATACCCAGCATCTCTCCTGTCCACGGCCGATGTGGGATATGCCTAAGGTGTTACAGTATAGCACTCTATCTTCATCAGCACACTTACTGGTCTTGAAGATAGCTTCTATCTCCTTCAGCCACCTCATAACTTTCATTGGGTCTCTATCTCCTGAGTAAGTCGGATCTGGTATTTCTGTTTCAGTATCACGAGTTCGGTTGAACATAGCTTGGATATTCGCTTGTAATCTTCCCATTTCAGCCGCCAAGTCGTCTCTTGTAACAAATTCTGCACCTCGCTGTTGAACTCTGCCGCCTGTTCTGCCTCTACCTCTTTCTCCCCCTCTTCCCCTTGTCCCAACTGTTGGATTCGTCCTATTAAGATTTACTCCTCCCTCCCGATTCGTTTGTCTAGTACCACTTGCCATTCTGTAGATTCAAACAAGATTAATATACACATAAGCACATACCCCATATAACAAGGTATTCCAGTTCAAACATGTACCTGTAAGATCACAATTACACTGGCCAGGTGTAATCTGAAATTACCTTACATGATGTTCTTTCTACCTTTTTATATTTAACATCCCAAGGTTCTACAATAATAGGGACATCCTACTTCACATGCAGTTTAAGTCTAGGTATAGATACGAATACCTAAATCCCTTAAACTAGGGCTCTGATACCATCTGTAACAACCCGGTTCCCAAACATACAACAAATAACATATATTTCATAACATCGTTACATAACCCAAAAGATTCATAATATAACAAGTAAGGTCCCTTAGTCTTTACATCCAGAATAAGGTATTTCGTTACAAACTTTTTGCTAATTACATACATGATATCTAGTTATGAAATTAGAACATCAAAACACGTCTTAGTCTTCATAACATAAGTCTTCACAAAAGCTAGCCACGTACTATCCTTGTCATTTGCTTTTACCTGATCCACGCCCTGGAATACATATTTTTAAAACAAAAATGAGGGTTAGACCTAGCGGTCTAAGTGAGAAAATCCCTGTTAGTTTTAAAATCATTTGCACAACCATCATATACATAACACAAATACAAATACCAGTTATGACTCATGCATCATATACTTTCCTCTCTCATTCTCTTGGCCATATTAATTGGTTGCAAGCCAACTAATAAATTAACTCCGTTGTACGACAATTACAGCCAACACCGATGTACGAATATTACAGCCAACACCACCGGTCCTAAGCCCGGCCAACGTATTCTCGTATAGTGTAATGCTCATGTAAATACAATATCTCAATATATTATATTTCAAACATAAAAACATAATCACACTATCTATCACATTCCCAATACATACATATATGTATTCCAGTTTAAAAACGTTTTGAAGTAAAACTCACCTGTTTGCTTACCAAAAACTCTTTCCAGTCTTTTCCACAAGATTCAGCTTTCACTCCAAATTCACAGTATCTGAAACAATTAGATACAAGTATCTTTTTACCAAATAGAACACATAAGTCTTACTAAAGCTAAAGGCTCTAGATAACTCTATCCTCAAATGTTACCCCCAAACCCGAACTTAAGTCGAGTCCACAGTATATTCAATCCTCATTCTTTCCCTATCCAAGAGTCAACAAAACACAGGCTACTGGATACTCAAAAGTATCTGAATTCTCAAAAATGACCAAACAGCTCAAGTATCCGGACAACACAAAAACAATCCGGACAGCAGATCTTTCCGGACAGCATGACCAATCCGGACAGCATAACCTTTCCGGACTACCTAAACAATCCGGACAACATCCGGACACCAAAGCAATCCGGACACTATCCGGTATCTCAATTTAACCGGAAACTTAAAGAAAAGGGTACTTACCGGATACAAGATCGTCCGGACACCTGTAAGAATAAACTACCGGACACCATCAACAAAACTACCTGGACACATTCATATTGTGTCCGGAAACCTCTGTCGGTTTACCCATTTTTCACCCAGATTCGACTGAAATCATTACTAGACATGAAATCAACTATTCTACACCGATAGGAACCATCTAATAGCAATTACAAACATAAATTACAAAGCAACATACCTCAATTTCACTTCCAAATGCACCAATTTGAATCCCTAGCTTTATATTTCTTCTCTCTCTCTTTGTCTCAAAAACACACACTTACACACACTGAATTTTCTGCTTAATGATAATATCTGAAGCTTAAGAGATATTATCAACCCATTTTTAACATTTAGTCCTTGAACTATTCATTAATGACCAAAATACCTTTAACTTATACATTTACCCAAACTTACCCTAAACATCCAACTTTAAAGTTAACTTTATTTAACGGAAAGAGAATTTAACTAACGAACTTACCTTACATAGAGCGTCTAATTCCTTTTCCAAATCAGTTATTTTCAAAGAAAGTTCTCCATTCTTTTTAGAAAAAGATTTGCGTTCAGTTTCAAACTTTTCTCTTTCTAAAATCAAAACTTTTTCAAAGTCCGAGATTTGTGTTGAAAGTTTTAGACATCTAAGCTCAAGACTCTTCTTCTCTTCAAGAGATTTGGTTGAAAACCCAGATTGCTTTTGAATAAGCAATTGTCTTTCTTTTGCAAAACATTCTTTCTCCTTTTCAAAAACCTTTTCAAAAGTAGATAGTTTACTTTTAAGCTCAAGGTTTTCACAGTTAAGGAGCTTACCTTTCTCTTCCAGTGCCTTTATCTCTTCTTGTGATGGCAAATCAGAAATCTTTCTTTTCAGCTTAGTGTTCTCAGTTTCTAAGATCGCTGCCTTTTCTTCAGATTTAGCCAGCTTCTCAGAACTATTCCAGATTTGAGATTTGAGCTCCTTCAGTTCTTTGATGTACTTGTTGCACAAATCATGTGATTGCTTGATGGTCTTTTCCTGTAGTCTTGCTTGCTCTTTCTCAGTCTTCTTGATATTATCTCGTGATGATAAATCAGACAACTTCTTTTTCAGCTCAGTGTTTTCAGACTCTAATGCTGTTGCCTTTTCTTCAGATTTAGCAAGCTTATCAGAACTTTCAGATATTTGCAGTTTATGTTTTTCGATTAACTTTTTGCAGAATTCCTCTTGTTGCTTCATATTCTCTTTATATAACCTTTCAAATTTTGAACACTCAAGATTAAGGCAATACGACATTGTTACCTGAAAAATTATGATCGTTAATCGGTGTTACTTTGAAGAAAATTTTGCGGAAGAAAAATCAAAAATTAAATCAGAAAAACAAACTCATAAAATAAATTCGTTTTAAAAATTCAAAATCTGATTATTGACTTTAAACGAACGAAATCAAACTTCGAGAATGAAACCAATCAAAACTTACTAAACACAACTTACCGGATGACGAGGAACTTACCGGACGAGGAGTGGTTTATCGGAAAGAGATGGATTCCGGATAACGTTGACTTACCGGATGTGAAAGATTCTGGATGGAGATTGCACTTACCGAGTGATGGACAGCTTACCGGGTGAGAAGTGCTTTTCGGATGTGATGAGAACTTATCGGATGGAAAAAGAACTTACCGGACTAATTACTTTCCGCACAAACAAAACCTTATCGGGTGAAGTCTGAGGTGACCGGGAGTGAGAGAGTCCGGGAGATACTTTCCGGACAACAAAAATTGTGACTTACCGGATAAATGGAGTTACCGGATGATGCGCTTTCCGAACAAAATATTCTTACCGGATGAAGAGTTAAAATCAAGCAAAGCAAAAAAAAATTAATAACAAACAAAAAACAAAAAAAATTCAACCAATTATATATATATATATACACACACGTATGCAACAAATGGGCAAACTAAAAAAAAACTAAAGTCAACAAGTGCGGCTGAATTTGGTCAACAAGTGCGGCCCGGGAAGAAATGTGATGTCCGGAAAGAATTTGGCCGGAAATTGACCGGAAAGTGGGTTTTTGTCCGGAAAGATGTTATTTGACCGGAAAGTTGGGTTTGACCGGACACTTATGTTTGACCGAAAACTTGATTAAAAAAACTTACCCGGAAAGTATTGTTTTGTCCGGAAAGAGATGAGAAATTAAGAAAAACTTACCCCGGACACTGCGGCTGTGGTTGCAATTTGGATCTGGGATCGATGGGGTTGCTTGATTTCACTCCTGTAGGGTTAGATTTTGACCAAAAACACAAACACCAACATACCCAAATCGATTTCTAACCAAAACATATCTTTTTTATCAATAATCACCACAAAAACTTGAAGAACACCAAAAACTCAAGATTTGATTTTTAAATCACAAGATTGATACCTTTGAGAATTGATGTAAACGCAGATGGTCTATGTGTATGTATGTAGCATGAAGTTAAAAACATAAACCAAGGAAAGTCAACAATGGTGGGCTAGTGAGGTTTACCCGGAAAAAAAATTCAACCGGAAAGTATGGAGTTACCCGGAAAGGTTGAGTTTCATCCGGACACTTGGGGACAAAATATTTATCAGGAAACTTGGGGTATCCGGGAAGTGTGTGTTACCCGGACAAAATTGGTACCCGGGAAGATTGAGGTGTCCGATTAAATTTACCCGGAAACCAAAATCAATCCGGATGATTCGTCCGGATAGTGGTGAGAAATATGAAACTTACCCGGAAACCATGAGAAACTTCCGGACACTGCGGCTAATTGAGAAAAACGGATCAGGGTTCGATAGGGTTGCTTGATTTCACTCCTGTAGGGTTAGATTTTGATCAAAAACACAAAAACAAACACACCCAAATCGATTTCTAAGCAAAATATATCCTATTTCTCAATAATCACCAAAAAAATTAAGAACACCAAAAACTCAAGAATTGATTTTTAACTTGAAAAATTAAAAACTTTGAGTATCGATGTAAACGCAAATAATCAGCAGATAAAAACGACTAAACAATTGAGATATACCAAACGAATTATTAGATCAACGAAAAGCTTTGCAAACCCGATTGAAGAACGATTTCACCCCCAAAAACAAACTGCACTATTACGAAATTAATCTGGGTGACTTCTGGAGCTCAAACGATTAATCCAACCGTTCAGAATGTGAAACGGAATGTCCTGGAGCTACTGTCCAAAAATCGTAACGATCCGACGGTTCAATCTCCAGGAATAGGCGAAACGGCTTGCTGCGTTTTCCAGAAAAATACACTACGAAAATTTAACTTTTTCTCGCTTTCGTTTGATTTCTTTCGTATCTTCAAATCACCGATTCTGCTCTGATACCAATTGTTAGTTCCAGATTAATCAGGTAACAACGAATCAATAATAAACAACGCGAACAATTGATGATTTCAACTTGTCATCTCTCTCGAATTCATAAATCAAAGTATCCTTTAGAGAATATTACAATCAAAGTAAAGGAAACGATTCTAAACAATAAGCTCTCTACTCTCTCTAATGAATCGTTATGGGATGTTAATCAATTGCTCTGAATCGTTAACCTAAAACTAAAGGTTAACAAAACCTTATATACTTCTTGTTTCAGGACTTCTTTGATGATGAAGATACATCGGACTTCACAATCATAGGTACCTTTGTATAAGGCTAAGAGGGACCCCAACCAACTGGTACTTCTCTATCTAGTCCTTGTGATGCTTCACCCTCTGTACATATGTCAAGTTGTCAACAGGTCCAACACTAAATGACACAAATGGACAACATTGTGAGGGGGAGCATGCCAGTTCATGAAACACCCAAAATATCACAATAAATTTAAACCTTAAAATTTATCAGAGTTTTCCACTACAACTTCCAAACTTTCATTTACAACCGAGATATAGTGACGATTTTCATACTTACAAATGATACACTATAAACAACCAACCGTCGTTGTTGTTTCTGCAAAAGATTTGAAAGAGCTTTTCAACTCTTTCAATGTTTGGTTCACAGAGGTGACAAGGGTTTGGAACTCACCCCTTGATACGTGTGAACTCGTGGTAACCTATGGAGGAACACATTCGTCTCCAGAGTTTGTCCTTGTTCCTTGGACACCTTCGTTCACCCCTGTTTGTACGTTGAGGGTGGAAGGATTTCCTTCTGATCTTCGAGGAGAAACTTGAGTTTCAACCTCTACAGAAGTTCTGTGAAGGTCAAAGTCCAAATCCACTCCAGAGGTGGGTATTGGAATGTCCTTCTGTTGACTTAGAGACTTGTCTAGAGTCTCTTCGTCATTGTGCTCTCTACTCCCCTCTGAAAGGAGTTTTGGTCCTATCGTTGTGTGCGTGGCAGAGGAAACGAATTCCTCTGCTAGGATGCCAGGTGTGATTTGGGGCAATAAATCATGAACTATGGGTGAGTCCTTTCGAGAGGACTCCCCAGGAATGGTTTCCCCGGTTATATTAGGCACAGAGGTTGAAAGAGTAACCTCTGGCTGGCTGGGTGGGGTTGGGATCGAGCTGTGCTGCTCTTTTTCAATGATACCCTATGCCGCTAGACCGGCGGTATCAGAAATGTGGGTTGCACTGGGAGGGGGTTGGGGATGTGTGCCTTCTACTTCTGTGGCATCTTTTTCTACAGAACCCTCTGCTGTTTCTACCCTAACCTCTTCCTCTATTGTTAAGTCTATGTTTACCTCTTCTTCTGAGGTTTCCTCTGTAGGCGCTACTGTTTCTGCTTCTACTCATAAGGAATCATATATGAAATGAGATCCTATGAGTTTTCGTACGTGAGTGTGCATGGTTTGTGTACCTTGAGCTGCAGAAATGACTTCTATTGTGCGCAGAGCCTCTGTAGACTGATCCAATGGTTCTGCGACCCATCCTGATGGATCTAAGGTGTGAGCAATGTCGGGATTATTGAGGAAGGCATTGAAATCTCCCTGTTGATCTGCATATATTATTGGGGAGGGAGGTTGCAGAGGCATAGTCTGATCTTCCTCTTCTTGTTCGACTTCCTCTGTAATGACCTGCAGAGGTGAAGTTGGTTTCTTCTTCTTTGTCTTCCACTTCTTTGGCTTTAGGGCTCCCTCTTCTATTGGTTTGGATTTTCGTTTCCTTTGTTTTGGTGGGGAGGGAGATGCAGAAGATCTTGTCTCTGTAGCATGTGGTGGAGAAGAGGTTTGAGCTGCAGAGGTTGTAGTTTCCTCTGTGTTTTCTTTTCTTGCTCTTCTTCTTGGGTGTTGCTGCAGAGGTTTTTCTTTTGGGAGAAGAGGGGTAAATGCTCTCTCTTTGGGCTTTGAAACGGTCTTGTACTGAATAATGTTTCTCTAAAGCTCTAGCCCATTCTTCTTCTGTCATCCTCTCTACTATATCTACACCTAAGGGGGCTCCTAGACGCGGGGGTGTCACAGGACTTGGTTCTAGAGTCCTGTGGACGCGTATGACAGAAGGTTCTTTGACAGAGGTCTGCAGTGTGGGTAGTTGTCTTCATGCTCTGTAGGAACGTTTTTGTTCATGGAATACAGTTTTACCGTTGGCCCTTCCATTGGCCATTTCTGTAGAAGAAGCAGAGGCTCGAGTAAAACTCCCATTATCCTTTGGTATTGCAGAGGTGGCAGATATCCTGGTGTATGTTGTTTGGCTTTCTGGGTTGCAATCTTTCTGTCTATCGTATTTATCATCTCCTGCATCATGATGGTGGCATAATCGAGTGGAAGATCATAATAGATCCCATACATGATGGTCAGGATCTGGTGCGAGCTTTGGTCAGGGCTACCGGTTTTTCCTGTGAGGCAACGATTTAAGATGGAGAAGAGGGTATTCCACAGAGGTGGTAGTCTGCCTCTGCGGAAATCATTGCGTTTCCTTAGGGTTGTGTTATACCCTAACATTTCTACGAATCGACAGAGCTCCTCGTCTGTAGGAACCTCAGCATATTTCTTTATTCCAAGAAGACCTCTGGTTGGCAGGTTGAACTCCAGCGAGAACATGGTTCTGCTGAACATGAGTTCTAGGTACTCAGACTTGTCTGGCTTTGAAATATAGCCCTTTATTGAAGAATCATCTGAATCAAATCGGCAACTTTGCCAAAATTGATTCAGATATCGTGCAGGGATTTTGGTTGGGGTTTTGGAAAGGAGAGGGTATAGGATATGATTCTCCATGATATTTAGGAGAAGAGCATGGGCTTCGGCGAAGGCTGTTGGTGAGGGCACAAGGTAGCAGTTGTTGGATTTAAAGGAAGAACATCCTCAAAATGTTCTTTGTTCAGAAAATGTTGAAGGTTGGTGGTTGGTGCAAAGTTTGCAGAGTCGCCGGAGTTTTCTGTTTCAGCATTTACGGCGATGTTAGGGTTTTGGGAGTGCTCTGAATGCACTGGGGAGTGTTGAGGAGAGTTCGCCGGAGAGTTTTGAGCAGCGTGGGAACTGGAAGCCATTTTTGCAAAGTAAAATGAAGATTTGAATATTGTTGCAGGTTCGCCGGAGAAGAGGGTGAGTAAAGTTTTTGTGAGGTAAGGTAACTTGGGTTTTATACTGAGTTTGTGGCCGTAGAATCTGAAAGGGTTAATATTTTGAGGTAAATAATATTTGGGGTCCGCACTTGAGTGGTTACGGCGGGTTCAACTTTCCATAGGAACGTGTTGCATGTAGGTCCAATGAAAAGATGACACGTCCTCTGTGTCAGTTATGACGAGACGTCGTGGGCGGCCTTATTAAATGCTAGGCGCGTGGGCCTCTTTACCTCCACATGATTCTCACTCGCAGAAAATTTTCCCTTACTGTTACAGAAATGCCTAAAGTAAAAACTGACAGAGGCTCTGTGATTTGAGAATCTTATTTTTCTTGCCTCTGTAGGTTGTACCTTCACAGAATGGTTGAAAAATCCATGGAGAGGATCGATAAATTATTTGTATAGAAACTCCTTTACAGAGGTTTTTGGACCTCTGTCAGAGCCAGCAGAGGCTCTGAGACAAGAAATTTCTTATAACTAATAATTTATAAACATTTTTTATCATCCAGTTTTTTGATTGTTTTTAACAATGTTTTTAGGACCTGTTTGAAAGCTGGTGTCCTAGAAAATTGTTTTTGAAAAAGGTTTTGTGCAGCAAAAAGTTTTTTAAAACATGTGTTGGTCTACAGAGGTTCTTTCTTGTGGAAAGAACTCTGTAACTAGATACTTCTGTTGCAGTGTTTGAACGCGATGATTCTTTTTGAATTTTGACACCTAGAATGATTGACAAAATTTCCAAGAATTATTGATTTAAGATCAGAGTTTTTGCCTGTAGAACCTCTGTTGGACTCAGCAGAGGCTCTGTGACCTTAAATTTCTAATAATGGAAAACTTGATATTCTTTTTGATCAAATTTTATTTGGAATGTGTTTAATAATGTTTCTAGAACATATTTAGAAATTTGTGTTCTAGAAAATTATTTTCAAAAAGAATTTGTTCGAGATACTAACCTTTTTGTTCTTCTTTGTCCGGCAATGTTCTTTTCTTCTGTTGTTGTCATCTCTTCCTCTGCTCCCCCTTGACTTATAAATCTCTGTAGATTAAGCAAGGTCTCCTTTTTCTCCCCCTTGATCTAATCAACCTCTGTAGATCAAGTTTGTTCTCCTCTGCTCCCCCTTGACCTATGCTTGGTTCAAATAATTAGAAGTAAATGTATATAACATAGGTCGTGTATCAGGGGTTCTGTAAGAATCGTCAGAGGTTCTGAGGAGACTTACAGAATCTCTGTTGTTTTTCAGAAAGGAGTTTTTAGAATTTACATACAAAATTGAATTATTTATTAAGTATATATACATATATAAAAGAAAACATTATTTTACAATTGAAGATAAGATACTTACAGAGTTTAAGTCATATTTATCATTCCTAATTTACCCACCAAGTAAAGGAATCTTTTCTCATCAAGTGCCTTGGTGAATAAATCAGCAAGCTGAAATTCTGTTGGTACAAAATGCATTTCGATGGTTTGATTTTCAACATGATACTTCAGAAAGTGATACCTGATGTCTATGTGCTTTGTCTTTGAATGCTGTACTGGATTTGCAAAGATGGCAATTGCACTTTTGGAATCACAGAAGATGGGGATTTTGCAGATGATGTGACCAAAGTCTTTCAGCTGAGTTTTCATCCATAGAACTTGAGAGCAACAGCTAGCAGCAACAATGTATTCAGCTTCTGCCGTAAATGTTGAGACACAATTCTGTTTCTTTGAAGTCCAGCTTACTAATTTCCCACCTAGGAATTGACAACTCCCAGAGGTACTCTTTCTGTCGAGTTTACATCCTCCATAATCTGAATCTGTGTATGCCTTTAGTCCAAAACCAGAGTTCTGTGGATACCAGAGGCCAAGATTTTTGGTCCCTCTGAGGTATCTAAAGATTCTCTTTACAACAATATAATGTGACTTTTTAGGATTAGCTTGATATCTTGCACAGAGACATGTGGCATGCATTATGTCAGGTCTACTGGCCGTTAAGTATAATAAGGACCCAATCATTCCTCTGTAAAGCGTGCACTCGACAGAGATGCCATTTGGATCTGAAAAAAGTTTATTTCCAGTGGCCATTGCGGTTTTCATGACAGAGGCATCAGAAAGGTTGTATTTTTCAAGTATGTCAGAAACATATTTTGATTGGTTAATGAAAATTCCTTCTGATGTTTGTTTGACTTGAAGTCCGAGGAAAAAGGTTAATTCTCCCATCATACTCATTTCAAACTCACTCTGCATGAGTTTTTCAAAATCTTTACATTTTTGTGCATTTGTAGACCCAAAAATAATATCATCTACATATATTTGTACAAGAATAAGCTCATTTCCTTCTCCTTTAAAGAACAGAGTTGTATCAGTGGTACCTCTGTTGTAGTCGTTATTGAGAAGAAAAGTAGAAAGTCTTTCGTACCATGCTCTTGGAGCCTGTTTCAGTCCATATAGAGCTTTGTCGAGGTAATAGACATACCTTGGGTATTTTGAGCTTTCAAATCCTGGTGGTTGCTGAACGTATACTTCTTCTTGAATTTCACCATTGAGAAAGGCAGATTTTACATCCATTTGATATACTTTAAAACCTCTGTGGGCTGCGAAGGCTAAGAAAATTCTTATTGCTTCGAGCCGTGCAACAGGGGCAAAAGTTTCATCGTAATCAATGCCCTCTTCTTGGCGATATCCCTTGGCCACCAGTCTTGCTTTATTTCGAATGATCACTCCATCTTCATCCTTTTTGTTTGTGAAGACCCATTTAGTCCCTATGACCTGTTTCCCTCGTGGCAGAGGTACTAGAGTCCAGACTTTGTTTCGCTCAAACTGTAGAAGCTCTTCTTGCATAGCATCCACCCAGTTTGGGTCGTCTAGGGCCTTAGAAATCTTTTTTGGTTCGATCACACTAATAAAATTGGTAAAGAAACAAAAATTTGCAGATGTTGATCTTGTTTTTACCTTATTAGTGGGACTACCGATTATTTGTGTTTGAGGATGGCTTTTTGTCCATTGAGTTGTTCGTGGAAGATGATCATTTGAGTCATCAAGTTGAACTTCTGTAGTTGAAGTGGTTGATGGTTCAGCTTCTGTAGGAATGGGTATTAAAGTTGGGATTTCCTTCTCTGTAGGTATTGTGGTTTCATCTTCACTTCCCTCTGGTGTTTCTTCTTATGTTGCTTCCTCTGTTGGATTTGTTAGTATTTGGATAACCTCTGTTGCAGAATCTTTTGTTGTCGTATCTTCTGTTAGATTTTCAGTACATGTAGTAGTTGTAGAAGAGGATGAGGGATTAAATGGATCAGACAGAGAGATACTTACTTCGTTTACAGAAGGGGATTCTGCAGAGGTGTTGTTTGTTCCAGTAGAGGGATCAACATCGTTGTTGAACATCTCTTGAAATAGAAGACCTAAATCTTCATTTGTTTTTGAGATGCCAGAGGTTTCCTTGTTTAGCCCGAGTTCTGAACTGAGTTGTTCATAAGTCTTTTGGAATGAGTCATCAAAGGATACATTGATGCTTTCTACTATCGTGCGTGACTTTAGAAGGTAAACTTTGTAGGCTTTGGAAGCGGCAGAGTATCCGATGAATTTGCCTTGGTCAGCCTTTTCTTCAAACTTTCCTCTTGAGTCTCTGTCATTTAAGACAAAACATTTGCATCCAAACACATGGAGAAACTTGATGTTTGGTCGTCGTTTGTTGATCAATTCATAAGGAGTTTTGATGTGTCTTTTCACGATCGTTGAACGATTTTGGGTATAGCAAGCAGTTGAAATTGCTTCTGCTCAAAAGGTCATTGGTAATTCACATGCATAAAGCATGGTTCTTGCAGCCTCCACTAGCGTGCGGTTTTTTCGTTCGACCACGCCATTCTGTTGTGGGGTGCGAGCGGCAGAGAAGTTCTGGGATATTCCTTCTTCTGTGAGATAGGCTTCAATGACAGAGTTTTTGAATTCTGTGCCATTGTCACTTCGTAACTTCAGAATTCGGCACTCATAAATAACTTGGATTCTTTTCATTAGATTAATCAAGATGCATGGAACATCTGATTTCTTTTTGACAAATTCAACCCATGTAAATCGTGAAAACTCATCAATTAAGACAAGTATATATTTCTTGCCACCTAGGCTCTGTATAGCGATTGGACCGCAGAGGTCAACGTGAAGCATGTACAGAGGTCTAGGACAAGATACATCAGTTTTGCCTCTGTGGGAAGCTCTTTTGAGTTTTCCCATTTCACAGGCAGAACATAAATGATCCTTATTGAATTTAACATTTGGTAAACCTTTGACCAAATCAAGTTTTACCAGTTTATCTAGAGTATGAAAGTTTAAGTGACAGAACCTGTTGTGCCATAGCCAGGCTTCTTCACTTTTGCTTGCAACAAGACAAATGGTGTCCTTGTTTTTGGCATTGAAGTTCATTAGATACAGATCACCTTTTCTTTTGGCTCGCAGAAGTTCTATTCCGGTGTCTTCACTTAGTAGAGAGCAGAATGTTCTCTTGAATAGTACATCGAATCCCGTATCACAAAGTTGGCTTACACTGAGTAGGTTGTGTTTAAGGCCATCAACATATGCAACTTTGTGTACTGTGATATTCTCTTTCTTTATGACTCCATAGCCTTTGATATGCCCCTTTTTGTTATCTCCAAAAGTCACTGATCCACCATCTTGTTTTTCTTGGAATGTGGATAGAAGACTTCTGTTGCCAGTCATGTGCCTTGAGCATCCGGAGTCTAGATACCATATTGGCACAAACTGCTTCTACAAAACAATCATAGAGATTTAGGTACCCATATCCACATGGGTCCAGTTTCGTCATAATTTTTCAAGTTTGCCTTGGCATTCTTGAAATACATTTTATTTTTTGTCGAAGAATCAGTTTGTTTCTCTTTTATATTTGATTTAACTGCAGAGAGAAAACAATTTGAACTACAGAAATGATTATTTAACTTGGATATTAGATCAAAGCAATGACAGTATTGAACATCAGAAGTGATTTGCTTGAAATTTTCATTGAAAGCTTTAAACTGGGCCACAGAGGCATTACATTCTATTCTAGCATATGGCTTTCTATTACAAGAAGATTTATGTAGATTAGATTGTTGGCAAAAATCTTTGTTTGTAGAAGCCTTCTGTGAGTCCCTTCTGTGGTGAACTTCTGTTGATTTCACTGTCACAGATGAAAAAGATTTGTTAAGTTTTGTCCATTTACCCTTTTGTTTCCATGTTGGTTTCTCTTTTATTTTTAAGGGTTTTAAAAATTTTGAATCTTTTAGATTTTGAGAGGACATTAACTTCTTTTGTTTCAACTTTTCAAGCTCAATAGAGGTTTTGGCTTGTATGCACATATCCATAAAGTCTGGACAGATAGGAATTCCAATGATTTTCTCTTTTGGAGAAATAGTTCTGTTAAGAACTTCAGAGGTTTGTTTAATAACCTTTGTGTCACAAGGAATCTTTTCTATTTTGTCAGTCTCTGAGTCGTCAGATGATGAATCGTCCTCATATACAGAGGTTGAGTCATCAATATTTCTTTCGACAGAGGCTGGACTTTCCGAGCATGTGTCATACTTGCTTTCTTCATCTGAAAAATTATTTTCTAAGTCAACAGAGGTGTCTGATAAGATCTCTTTAGAGAGTTTTTGATCTACAGAAGGTGTACATAGATTTTTCAAAATATCTATTTTCCCAATTTTCATTATATCTTTTTCAATTATATTTCTTATTTTTTCTTCTGAAAAGATTGGTTTGAACTCAAGTGCTTCTGCAGATAATTTCTTTTCAGGATCTATTGTGCAGACAAAAGCAACTTGAGTTTGAGTCTCTGGTTTACCAAACTTGAAGATTCCTATCTGATTTTGAGTTTTCAGATATCTCTTTGGTTTGGATCCTCTTTTGACAGAGGTTGAAGGTGATAAGTCTGTGTTTTCAAACCACACATTTATCATTTTCATGGGTTTCCTTGAGTGAGGTTCCCCGGAGACTTTTACTCTCTTACTTACAGAGATTAAGTTTGGAAAATTAGGTTTGTTGACTTTTCCTACTGTAAATATAGATGACAGAGGTTTATTCTTTTTGTTTTCTGTACTTTGATTAATATCACTGTACCCAATACTTCGTCTTCCTATTTGAGTATTTATTTTCTCATACACCTTTTGAGCATCACGATAATTTTTAATTAACACATCTCTTCTAAGTAGATCTTGCCAAAGGACTTCTCTTTCCTTTTGAAAATATTCCTTAATAGCTAAAATGTTAAGTCTGTCGCTCTCAGAATCTGAAAGTTCTTTTGTTTTGGATTTTAAAGATGTATTTAATTCAGAAATTTTCTCTTTTAAAGGAAATAGATTCTTGTTCCAGTGTGCTTCTAATTCTTCCTTTTCTTTGAAAATCTTTGCTTTTTCTTCAGTGAGAAATCTAGCTTCTCTTTCATAAAAAGTGAGCTTTTTCTGAATATCGTCACAAATCTTTTTCAGTTCAACATTTTCAGTTTTAATTATAAGCAAATCAACTTCTGTAGTACTAGAGGTGGAGTTTGAAGTAGATACCTCAGTGTCAGAGTCGGAGCTGATTTCTGCCATGCCACAGAACAAGGCATTGTTGGTGTATTCTTCATCAGAGGTTGTATCTGACTCCCAATCTTCCTTGTTCACCACTTTGTTCGCCATTAGTGACTTTTGAGCATAATACTCAGCTTTCTTTTTGTAAAAAGCTGAGTCCTTCTGTGGGCGATTTGACCTGCTTCTGCATTCATTGGCAAAGTGGCCTGGCTTCCCACAGTTGTAGCAACCTTGGTTCTGGGAAGTATTACCGGCACGATCGTCGGACTTCTGTCGGTCACCACCTTTTTCCGATATGCATTCATTTGCATAATGACCAGGCTTACCACACTTGTAGCATTCTTGTGGTGTGTAGCTTGCCTTGTCATCTGACCTCTGTCGGTCATTTCCTCTGTGGTACCTTTCACTCGACCTCTGTTGGTCGTTACTTCTGTCGTCTGACCTCTGTCGGTCAGCTGATTCTTCTCTTCTTCCTTGATCCCTTCTATTCCAATCTTCTCTTCTCTCTCTGTTATCTCTGTCATATCTATCATTACAAGAATTCTTTTGGTTTCCTCTGAATTCTCTTGTCAAAAGAGCTAAGGATGTAGCTATTGATGCCAGAGTAATTTCTCCTTCTTCCATAATCTCTTCATCTTCGTTGTCAACCACCACCATCTTTTTCTTTTTCTCCTTCTTCTTTTCCTCTGTAGTTATTTCTTTCCTCGGCCTCTCTGTATCTTCTGTAGTTTTGCCAACCAAAGCAAGAGGTGAAGTGGTTAGTGTCTTTGCTTGTGCGATTTGAGGCTCTTGACCAGCTAATGTTCCGTAGAGGTCTGAAAGAGTCCAGGAATCTAAATCTTGATTGGTTTGTAAAGACATAGATAGCTGGAGCCATTCTTCGTTCAGACTTTTGAGAAACATGACATTATTCTCTTCAGAAGTTCTGTGGATGCCGAACTTTTTGCAGTTATTGATCAAAAAGTTGAACCTGCCGTATGTTGTCTGCAGAGGTTCATTTGTCAGGGCTTTAAAAGCGTAATATTCGTTTATGTATTGAGCCCTTCGATTTTTCTGAGTTTTAGCTCCCCCTTCAAGTTGTTTTTCCAGTTCTTTCCAAAGATCATACGAAGATTCGCATGCATCTAAAGACTGGAAGAGATCGTTGAGGATTGCCATAATCAGAATTCTTTTTGTTTTCTGCGCGAGTTCATCTTTTACCTTGTCTTGATCTGACCAACCATCCCTGGTTTTAGGTTTTTGATGCTCAGGGATTTCAGGAGTGTCAGCTGTAGCTGGTACACGAGGTACTATTAAGATAGGAACATGAGGAGGATTATAAAGGTATTGTACGAGCTCTTTATCAGTACCCTCAAAGAAATGGATCATTCTTATTTTCCACTGAGGATACTCATTTCTTAGAAGAGAAGGTGGTTTGGTTAATGAACCAGCTGTGAAGAAGTTTTGTGTACTTGTCATTTTAAGAGTAGGAAGTTTCAGTATAAAGATATGACACGAAAAAGTACGAAAGAATAATCTGGAAAGATTTTCTGGGTTTGGAAGCTCTTAACAGTGCACTTTTATGGAGTTTTAACTGTAGAAACAGTTTCTCTAGATTTACCAAATATCGAATAAATCGAAAATGGCTGAACAATAGAATCTGTTTTGAAGAAATGAACAACAGGTTAAAAATCAGACCACGTTTCTACCAATAATCTTGTTAAACGAGGATCGCTTGATATTTAAAAGCAAGCTTTGCTCTGATACCAATTGTTGGTTCCCGTATTTGATTAACAAAGATTATCTTATCTATTAGTTCAAATAAGATGTGTTGCGGAAGCGTATTTGAAGAACTAACATATATGTTTGTATAGAAACAATACAAAATATCAAATAAACAGTATATGAAGAACAGATGAATATCTCAAAGTTTACTGTATTTGATGAAGAACACTAACAATAGATTTGACGTTAATTGTGTGTGTGTGTGTGTGTGTGTGTGTTTTTCTGATATTAAACTGGTAAGGAAGAACTCAACATGAGTCTTCCTTTTATACTACTACAAAAGAACTATTCTAGACAAAAGGACTATTGCTACAGGAAAGAAGGGATGGCAAGAACAGTTGGAAACCTGCATGCATTAAATGCGCTAAAATCAAAATGCAAGGATTCCTATCAGAGTTTGACACGTGTTTGTTGTCGGACCATGCCTTGTACAAGTTCATGAACGGACCCTGGAACAGTAACAAGATATTTCTGTAACAGTGGTAAGATATTTCTGCAACAGTGGCAAGATATTATAAATATCTTCCAAGTCTTCAATCTGAACCGCAGAGGCTCTGTCAAGGGTGACAGAGGTTCTGCGGCTCGGTCCTTGGTGAGCATTCTTCTGTTGATCCTTCTTTGGTCCTTTGTGAGTAGTCTTCTGTAGATTCTTCTTGGGACTTGGTGTTCTTTGAATGATCTTGTTTGCTTCGGCAGAGCTTCTGTGGAACTCTTTCATACTTTGCCTATTTTTTAATACTTCTAATATTAAGAATATTTGGAGCTAACAGAAAGCCTAATGTGAAATTCTTTCATGTTTTTGGCTTCAGATGCTTCGGATCATATGGGAAAATTTGATAAAAAGGCTGATGAAGGAAAGTTCATAGGATATTCCTTGACTTCAAAAGCCTACAGAGTGTTCAACCACATAACCAAGATCATCCTTGAAAGCATCAATGTCTATTTTGATGACAAAGAGCCAATGACTTCTGAGTACTCATGCTTAGAACTCAAGCACAACCAACGGACTTCTGTTTCATCCAAGTCCAGGGAATCAGAACTTAACTTCTTGTTTCAGGACTTCTTTGATGATGAAGATACATCGGACTTCACAATCATAGGTACCTTTGTACAAGGCTAAGAGGGACCCCAACCAACTGGTACTTCTCTATCTAGTCCTTGTGATGCTTCACCCTCTGTACATATGTCAAGTTGTCAACAGGTCCAACACTAAATGACACAAATGGACAACATTGTGAGGGGGAGTATGCCAGTACATGAAACACCCAAAATATCACAATAAATTTAAACCTTAAAATTTATCAGAGTTTTCCACTACAACTTCCAAACTTTCATTTACAACCGAGATATAGTGATGATTTTCATACTTACAAATGATACACTATAAACAACCAACCAATCTGATCTATGAACACAAAATCAGTTCACAAGGTTATTCACAATATTTCCAAAACCATAGCTCTGGTACTCCTTGACACTCATCCCTCCTGATCCCTTCCCGAGCTAGAACCTGGTAAGAAAAATTATATTGAAAAGATTAGACTTACGCCTAGTGAGGACATCCAGTTTTTCCAAATCAACACTTTATAAGCTTTGAAACCAAGGTAAGCAAAGCATATAACCAAACCTGATTTGTCACCATTCTTATCATACACTTAACATCCGGGAATCTTACCCGATTCCATGAGAATGAAAAACACTAAGTAGGTCATAGTCACATATTCCAGAGCGCCACTACGAATCCCACATATTCTAGATCATTGCTCATGTCAAGAAATTACAATTAGCGCCATGCCTATTTCTTGAAGTGGATGTAGGAATTACCATTAAGCGCATGGCCTATCTCTTTCCTTCTAACAGAAATCGGGAATTACGATAAGCGCCCCGCCTATTCCACGATTTCACATCACAATACGAAATGAGAATACCATTAGCGCCCGACCTATTCCTCATTTCAAATCAACAGGAATTACGATTAGCGCCACGCCTATTCCACGTTTATCACATCATAACACTAAATGGGAATTACCATTAGAGCCCGACCTATTCCTCATGTATCAAATCAACGGGAATTACGATTTGCGCTACGCCTATTCCACGTGTTCACATAATACTAGTGCCTATGGATCCATTACACTTACTACCATACGTGCATATTTACTCGAACGCATAAAACATTTTATATCATATTCTCAAAGCTAAGAATCCCAAATAATCTATCATACCCTTATTTTCAATTGTCCCTCTTCGGCGACTTAGCAAGGGGGTTCCGCTACCCGGTTAGCAGATGGGGTCAAGGGGCAACGCCCATGCGGTGTCTGGAGGCAGCGCCCCTAGAGTTTTTTTAGAAAAGCTTAACCAGACAACATATCCGATAACTATATCCGGAAAATCCCTTATCCAGAACCCAAATCCGGAACTATCCAAAAAAACTCATCCGGAAAAGTATTCCGGACTCAAAGTCCGGAACCATCCGATAAACGGATCCGGTATTTTATCCAGACACTATCCGGAATCTGGTACCAATCCGGTACAATCCGAAACTTACCCGAATCCGGTACCAATCTGAAACTC
Organism: Saussurea involucrata; assembly: GCA_033807775.1. Taxonomy (NCBI): domain Eukaryota; kingdom Viridiplantae; phylum Streptophyta; class Magnoliopsida; order Asterales; family Asteraceae; genus Saussurea; species Saussurea involucrata. The sequence continues at coordinate 101,330,412 of CM066322.1, read as the reverse complement.
ACTTCGGAATCCGGTACCAAATCCGGAACTCACTTTGGAATCCGGTACAATCCGGAACTTACCCGGAGTCCGATACCAATCCGGTATCAACCCGGAATCCAGTACCAAATCCGGTACCCTCCGGAATCCGGTACCAAATCTGGTACCATTCATCTTCCGGACTTCACCTATTTTACCCAGTTCCTTTATATTTCATTCATTACTCTAATAATCGATTTATATTCATTCATACCAATATCATTACCTTCACCAAACTCATTCAGTTCAACTTATCAATTCTATTAAGACAAAATTTTAAAGTAGGAACTCACCTGATACGAATTCAAAATCGATGGAAGCCAAAAATAAGAACTCCAACACGATTCTAGTCCACCAACAGAAATCAATAAACTAAATGAATCAGATTATTTATGATAATCACTTCTCAAGAAACCAATTTGAGAGATTGGTTGAATTTCTTACCCAAAGTAAGCAGCGAGATTGAGTTTCCTTCTCTGCTTTTCCAAACTGACTCACAAAATAGAAAATGAGATAAACCTCACTCTTAGACCGACTCTCTTTCTTATACAAAAATCAACTTTCCTCAAAATACCAAATCCACCCTGAAGTTGCATTTTACAATCAGTCCAACATTTTGACTAATTACTCTTTCAACCCCTTTATCAAAATATAACTTAACTTTGACTATGTAAATTCGAGATGTTACAGTACATTATCACCAATTCAGAGCACAAATGCACAATTACCTAATGTTCTATTAGAAGCACAAACTCCTCCAATTGTGCATGCTTCAATGACAAGATGGGCAAGAGATCATCCTAACACCCAAATCATAGATGATCCTTCAGATGGTGTCAATACCAAGTTTTCCACTGCCAATGAATGTTTATTTATGAACTTTCTAAGCATGTTGGAACCTAAAAGAATTTTTGAAACCCTAGAGGATCCAAACTGGATTGACGCAATTCAAGAATAGTTTATTCAATTTGAAAGAAACAAGGTTTGGTCTCTAGTTCCACTTCCTAAAGATAAAATTGCTATTGGAACTAAGTGGGTTTTCAGGAATAAAAAGGATGAGGATGGCATTGTTATAAAAAACAAAGCCAGATTAGTTGATAAGGGATACTGACAAGAAGAAGGAATTGGTTATGATGAAACCTTTCTCCAGTTGCTAGGCTTGAGGCTATCAGAATTTTCTTAGCCTATGCAGCTCACAAAGTGTTCAAAGTATGAAATGGATGTAAAAACTGCATTTCTGAATGGTAAGTTACATGAAGAAGTCTATATCCAACAACCCCCTGGGTTTGAGAATTCAAAGTTTCCAGACCATGTTTACCATTTGGATAAAGCTCTGTATGGCCTTAAATAAGCACCCAGCGCCTAGTATGAAACTCTCTCAAACTTTATGATCGACAATAACTTTGAAAAAGCAACTGTGGATACAACCCTGCTTATCAAGAGGTATAAAAACGAGCTTCTTCTTATACACATTTATGTTGATGATATTATCTTTGGCTTTACTAACCAAAAGTATTGTGACAAGTTTTCAGAGCTAATGAAAAGTGAGTTTGAAATGACCATGATGGGATAATTATCATTCTTCTTAGGATTGTAAACAAAACAAACTCAATAATGAACTTTTATAAATCAATCAAAATATGTTTCTAATATTTTAAAGAAATACAAGCTCAGTAAGTCATCTCATATGAAAACTCCTGTTGCCACTGTTTGTCAAACTTGATTTTGACCCATCTGATAAACTAGTGGATGTCAAGACATACAAAGGTATGCTAAGGTCACCTCTGTACTTAACAACTAGTCGGATAGACAAAAGGTGTACAACCTAACTCTGTGCTAGATATCAAGAAAATCCTAAGGAATCTCACTTATCGGTTGTCAAGATAATTTTTAGATACCTTAAGGGAACTCAATTCTTGGGTCTCTGGTATCCAAAGCATTCTGGTATTGAGTTAATTGCCTATACAAATGCAGATCATGCAGGATTAAAACTTGATAGAAAAAGTGTTGATCCAAACTCTCTTAGTGATTTGATGATGACTGTTACACTTAGTTAGAGTTACATTAACCATAGTGTATAATTATATTAGCATCAGCGATCAGCCACCGAGTCTGTTCAGTGACCGCTGAGTGTTACCTTTGTAAACAGTTAAATGTAACCTCTAAAGACAAACCTTACGCTGAAAGAAACTCTCAACTGAAGTCGAAGATCAGGATGATGATGAAGACAAGTCTACTCATGATGTGAAGCAGTATTCAGTGAAATCAAGACAAGTCTACAACGCGTGACAAATCAAGTTCAAGCTTTAGCGATAGCTGATTCTTCATCGGTGATCTCTGATCATTGCTCATCAGCGATAGCTGATCATGAAGCTTGTTACTCAAGATTTGTTTGTCTTATCCTCTGCACAAATAGTACGAAAGTACAAAAGCACATTTGATTTTGTCCGTATCCGTACAAACCACTCCCCGCCATACTTTTCACAAATCGGCAATAAAAGCATGCTCAAGATAAAGTCAAATATCATGAAGCCAATACATTGTGTACATGTGGATTGTACCTTCTGACATGCATTAACTGCATAGGGTATAAATAGGAGTGAAGCCCTTCATTTTGAAGGATCCCTTCTTCTTAGTATATCTTTGCAGAAACTTTCTTCTCTCTATTTCTAAGTGCAAGAAACCTGTGTGATTCTTAGTTTGTTTAGATTGGGTTTACCTTATCTATTTCCGCAACAAACTTTAAATTATGGTTTTTATTTTCTAATTAATCAATAAACAAATTTAAAAAGTATAAAATTGTGTTTGTATTCACCCCCCCCCCCCCCCCCTTCTACAAACTAAACCCTGGTAGAATCCCCTCGGGACCAACAAGTGGTATCAGAGAAGATTGTTTGATCTCATAAACAAGATCTTGATTATATCTCTCTTCCTTGCTATTCTAAAATGACATCTAATACCAACACAAATTATTATGACAATGGTTCTCTTGAAAAACCTCCTCGATTCAGTAGAGACAATTTTGCTCTCTAGAAAAATTGAATGACTCTTTTTCTAGAAGGTGTAGACCCTACTATACCTCACTATGTTGAAGATGGACCCTTTGTTCCTTTTATTATCGTTGTTGTTGTTCCTGCCACTGCCACAACCACAAAGAAAACTACTTAGATGAAACTTAGAAACAAAGGGTGAATAGCATGGATGATAGCCAATAGCGAAAGCAACCTCCCACTACACAACGGATTTTATCTCCCAACCATTACTTACACCCAATCTAGGGAATTAGCCCATCATCGCTCTTAAACACCTACACAACATGATGATCAAACATAAATATAGATGTTAAGAACAAGAAATGTGCCAACGGTTTTAGATTAAAGCATAAAGAAAATAACAATTGCTTCTAAATAGCTTTGTGAACTACTTAGCTAGTTTCCTTGTTAAGAGAAACTAGAATTAAAGTAAAGTAACTAGAGATTAGAACTAGAGAGAACTACTTGCTTAAGGCAAGAAGTGGTGTACCAAACATCCAGGAGTTCAGCTCCTATTTATACAAGGGGAAAGCATCTAATGTCAAATTAACTAGTACAAAGATTCCTTAAACCAAAAAAAGCTAAAAGGATTATAAGATGCCTTGCTTAAAGTAATCTTCTTCATGATAGTATTCCCCTGAAGATGCCCTGCCTTCCAGCATGCAATACAGGGTTGAAGAGATTACCAAAAGATTCCCCAACCAAAAAGTTTATGAAGTGTTGTCGTTGACTTTTCTGGATCTGCGAACCATGCTGTAGCATCCTGCTGCAGCATACCGAACTGTTAGATTTTTCCATAAAATAAGCACAAACAGACCCATTTCTCCTACTTAGCTCCAAACTATAATAAAAGATAAAATCAGACCAAAAGACTCAATTAAGGTGATTGGGAAACTAAAATAGGACTAAATATCTATAAAATAAGTGCTTAGAATGTGATAAATTATGCACTTATCACACCCCCACACTTGAATTGTTGCTTGTCCCCAAGCAACACAAATGACAAATCAAACGACTCAATTTGAAAGGTGAAAATGAAAATAAAAAGTGATAAAAATTAGCTAACCACAAACACATAACATAGCCTTTCATAAATCAAAGTTTGTTCAACTTTCTCAATGCAACACCATAGGCCAAGGCACATGTTCCTATTGTCAGGCAAAAGTCAAATTTGAACTAAGGATCAATAGGGCTTTTTGGGTTTTGACAATTCAGGGCTTCTCTCATTTTCTCTCACTTTCCTTGCTTTCTGTTTTCATCCTGCAGCACATACTGCAGTAACTGCCTTCTGCCAGATTTATTCTCTTTTTTTTATTGGTCTTTTGTACCAATATCATAACAGAAGGGTGTTTGATTGAGCCGATATACCAATATCACAAAAGGTGCATGATTGAGTCAGAATGCCAATATCAAAACTGATTGAGCCAGTGATGCCAATATCACAAGGGTGTTTTTCTATTGGACAAGATAAGAAGACTATGTCCTCTATCTTTTCTGCCTTAAAACAGATTACACAACCCTCCCCCACACTTGAAAGAAACAATGTCCTCGTTGTTTGATTGAGGGACATTTTTAGGCACAAAGGGCTAAAGGTGCAAAGGAATGTGTTTACCAGGCTTAGTGTTTTTAGAAAAATGGCCTAAATCCTTTCCTAAAGTTCAAAAATTGTTGCCTAGTTGCTGCCCAGGAATGCATGGCTTGGTTCTAGCATTGACATTTTAAAAGCGAACATGCAACAAGTGAATTATTATGGCTATGTCATGTTGGACTTAACTAATTATTACATGAATACAGCAAAGATTCCCATACACAAATGGACTAAAAATTAAAAATAACAAAGTGTAAAATCTATTTGGAGCTAAGGAAAAGAAATGAACATGCCTACTCATGAGGAGTAGGTGCTACAGCAGCTTTCTTGAGCAGCTCCTCATCTCTGTTATTGAGCTCTTGAGGGTATGGTGGTAGTGTGGTGGCAGCCTCCAAATGCTCAGCTTCCCATTCTGCCATGACCACATCTTCTTTGCGTTTCTCCCATTGTCTGTGCAAGGCAAGGTCCTTCCTCAGCTCAGCCAGCTCTCTCTCTTGCCTCTTGATCCGCCTTCCCATGGCTATTTCTTTTTCCTCAAACTCAGCCACTATATCGTCTATTTGGGTATTCATCTTCTCTTCCCAAAAGCTCTCCTGATCCTCCAGCTTTGCCATCAACTTCTGCTGGTTTTCTTCCATCATTTTAACTAGTAATGCAAAAGCATTGGCATCCAGACTGCTTGAGCTGGGATCCAATGCTGCAGCATGATCCCCATTAGCTCTCTTGGATAGACCAGCCTCATATCCCTTCCTCTTTGCCTGATTCCTCATGATCTTGTCAATTGCTATGATATCCATAGCAGCTTTCTTACAGACCAGCTCATCATCATCTAACTTTGGAACTTTAGCTTTCTCCATTAAGCTGTGGATTAAGGCAGGATGCCACAATCCACCTTTGGGCTTTACAGCACAGTCTTTGATACTTTTGTTGATAAGCTGACCAATATTGAACGGTTTCCTCTCCATGATGCAATAAATGAGCAGACATCTTTCAAAAGCTATGCTGGTATCATGTGATGTGGGCAGTATGGTGTGCCTAATCAGATGAAACCAAACATTAGCTTGTGGCTTCAAAAAGTGAGTCTCCAACACCCTGGTTCCTTCTTTTCCATCTTTCCAGTCAGCACCAGGTTTGGCTATAACTCCAAGGATCCTCTTGGCATCAGCAGCAGATGCCCTTCTCATCAGCTTTGTGTACACAGAATCTGCAGATGGGATTAGATCATACACATTGTTTATCTTTTCAGCAGCAAAAGACACCTTTCTACCTCTAACCTTCACCTCATTTCCCTTAGTAACAGCCACTTCCACATAGAACTCCCTCACCCAATCGATGGTATGCTTGGGTGGGACTTTACACAACTCTTCCCAGCCTAACTCCTCTATCACCTCAGCAATGAATGGAGACTTTTCTATGGCTTTGGGACTGAAACCTTTGTCTAGATGATCATTCTTCATCTTTAACAATTCATAACTCTCCTTTGCCTCCTCTGAACTGAAATTTCTTCCCCTTGTCTGCGTGCTAGCCATCCCCACATCATCCTCTTCTACTGCAGTTTCTATGGCTTCTTCCTCTTCTACAATGGTTTCCTCCAGGGCAGGCCTAGATGTTGAGGCTTGCCTTTTGGAGGACCTAGTATTTCTTTTAGTGGAAGCTTTCTTGGTAGCCGTAGTTTTGACCCTACCCTTTTTAGTCACACTCTTCTTCTTAACCAGATCCTGGACAGTAGGATCTTCAGTCTCTTGTTCTACATTTACCCATCCAGAATCTCCCTCCCTAACACCAGTGACTATTATCTGCTCTACATGTCTGTCTTCCTCTTCCCTTCTATCTATTTCTGCTTCTTCCTCTCTTCTGGCCCGTTCTGCCCTTCTGGCTTCTTCTTCAATCTCTTCATTACCAGGGTTCAACATTCTGTGCAAATCATCGTCATGGAGGATTTGCATCACCAGGGGTGGGGGCTGTGGTATCACAGATGTTGTCACAGCATCATGCTGTGACACAGGGATGTTCATGGTTATGGTTTGTGGGATGAGTGTGTCAAACACAGAAGTATCCAACACAGTTGTAGGTGATTCTGAGTATGGTATGGTAGGTGCGTTTGGTGAGGGTTGATGTGTTTGTGCTGGAGGCATGTTCATATCGAACTCTTCATGGGTTCGTACCCTCAAAGACTCGGGTTTACTCTGAGCATCATGAAAAACAGAGGATTCTTCCTCTTGGGTTAATGGGGTATTTGGGTTAGTTCTGTTTAGGTCCAGAGAGTGTAGGGTGCTGTGGGTTTCAGTATTTGTAGGGATGGGTGGATTTTGGGATTCATGTACAGTAACTTCTTCCACATTGGGGTTTGGGTTTATTTCTTCAGAAACAGATGGAGATAAAGTAGCAGCAGACTTACCCTTTCTTTTGCTCTTCTCTGCAATTTTCTGACGTTTGCTTGTTACAGGGGGAAGTTTCTGGTGATCGGAAAACAACGCCAACGGCCTTCTTTTTCGTCGCAGGTTGCTTCTTCTGAGCAGAGGACCGAGTAGTCCTTCGTTGGTTCGTGACAGAGGTGGGCTTCTTTGGAGATGCGCCTTTGTCTCCTTCGTTTGCCATGGAAACCGACGATGAGAGTGGATCACACACACACACACTCAAAATATCTTTTGTTAAATGAGAAGAATCTGGAAGGTTGGTTTCTTAAAAACCAAACCGCCCAAAATAGCTTCCAGTGTGTTTTCAAAAATAGTTTGGATGTTTTAGTTGAAAAGGAACTAAAAACTAACCAAGCTAAGAAAATAGTTAGGGTCTTGAGGTGAAATAAGGTTCCTTAAAGCCAAGAGTACAGTACTTGGTTATTTGACTCTCAAAACTCATGATGACAAAGGTTGTTGATATGACAAAAGCTTTTTCCCAAGTACTTATCTAAAAAAATTTGATTCTCTCTTTTTCTCTTTTTTTCTAAGGAACACTATTCACACCTTACTGTCTTGTTATTTATTTATTTTCCTCTCTTTTTTTCTTTTTAAACAGATTTTTAAATAACAAAGACATTGACCCCACTCTTATTTCTTGCATCAAACAGGCCGTGGTATCTCCACTCATACACCAACTTTGATTTCCTGCACATTACCACACACATTAATTATACCTGCACTTACTAAAATTTAAAAACACTATTTACATATTTACATTGGACTTTTGGGACTCTTTTAGACAAAAAGATTATTGGGGTTGGAGTTGCACTACAAAGGTTGAGCCTGTAGTTGTTGCAGCATCCAAGTAAGACTTAATCCATTGTCCATTCACTTTGAAAGATGATCCATTATTTGGATCAATTAATTCAACAACTCCATAAGGAAAAACATTTTTGACTTCAAAAGGTCCAGTCCACTTGGATCTTAGTTTTCCAGGAAAGAGTTTCAATCTTGAGTTAAACAATAGAACTTTTTGACCAACTTGAAAATTCTTTTGCATAATCCTCTTATCATGCCATTTTTTGGTTTTATCTTTGTAGATCTTGGCATTCTCATAGGATTAGTCCCTTAGTTCTTCCAACTCATTGATTTGCAATTTTCTTCTTTCACCTGCATCATTTATATCCATGTTAAGCTCTTTCAAAGCCCAAAAGGCTTTATGCTCAAGTTCTAATGGCAAGTGACAAGCTTTTCCAAAGACGAGCTTATAGGGAGACATTCCAATTGAAGATTTATAGGCAGTCCTATAAGCCCAAAGAGCGTCATCTAGCTTAAACGACCAATCCTTTCTTGTAGGTTTGACCACCTTTTCTAGAATACTCTTGATTTCCCTATTTGAGAGTTCAGCTAAGCCATTGGTTTGAGGATGGTAGGCTGTAGCAACTCTATGACTGATGTTATATTTCTCTAAAACATCTTTCATCATTTTGTTCACAAAGTGTGTTCCTTCATCACTAATTATGGCCCTAGGAGTGCCAAATCTAGTGAATATGTTTTTGTGAAGGAACTTGACCACTGTCTTTGCATCATTCCTATGGCAAGCTGCAGCCTCTACCCATTTAGAGACATAGTCTACAGCTACCAAGATGTATTGACAGTTTCCAGAAATAGGAAATGGTCCCATGAAATCTATTCCCCAAACATCAAATAGTTCAACTTCTAAAATGCCATTTAAGGGCATCTCATGTCTTGTAACGACCCGGACCAATTTGGAAGGTTTTACGCTTTTCGTCAAGTTTTGTTAATAAGTGAAAGTTGAGGGGCTAGTTGGTATTTTTGGGATGGAGTATAAAAAGGGCTCAAAACCCTAGGAACATTCTCATTTCACTGATTTGATTAGTGTTTGTCGGCTGTTCTTCTTGAGAGAAAAGAGGAGAACTTTTGAAGGTTTTGGGTTTAAGAGAGAAGGATCATCAAGACTTGGAATCAGAAGAAGAAGTAGGATTGGATTTCGTTCTCTGCAAGAATCGTAGCAGGTAACCTCTCCTCCTTATCTTTAATCCTTAATTCTTGCTGATGATTTAGTCATTTGAGGGTTTTTGTTGAAAAGTGGAGTTTGAAACTTAAATGAGAGAAATTGGGTCTTGTAGTGTGTTTCAGTTGCTAAGAACTTGGAAATTGTTAAGTTTAGTGGTGTTGTTGCTATTGCTAATCTTTACTTCGAGAGAATCGAGCTAACCAGTAGATTTCAGCCTAAAAAAGGGTCCAGGTCGTCGTCCGGAAACCCCCTGGACGTCCGGAAACCTTCTTGGGCGTCCGGACTCCTTGCTTGGGAGAAGGTCCCCGGACGAGGAAGTTGTCCGGATAGGTTGGGTTTTCCGGGTATGAGTTGTGTCCGGTAAGTTAGATATCCGGAAAGGGGTATCGTCCGGAATGTAGTAGTTACCCGGATAAGGGTGTTGTCCGGACTAGGTTGTTGTCCGGTTAGATGGGTGTCCGGACTCTTTAGCGTCCGGAAAAGTAGGGTTGACCGGAAAACTGAGTTGTCCGGATACTTTTGCTGAGTTGTTGTTTTATGCCCGTTTATTCAGGGAAGTCGATTTGGAAGTTGGGAACTGTCTAGGGACGAGAAGTAAGAGCCTGAGGTGAGTTTTCTAAACTAAAATGTATGGCTTTTAAAGTGTTTTCAAAATGTGTTATGAATGTTGAGAAATTGCCATGCATTATTATTATGCTTTAATTGCATGAAAGTTGTTTAAAGTTTTATGTAGAATGTATGCATACATCATGGAGACGTAAACTGGCAAAGACGGGAGAGTAGTTCCGCCAGCTCTCGTGCGGGAAGGGAGGTCCCTATATGCCAGGAGCGAGGCTCCACAAGGCAGCATGAGGCTGACTCGTTGTCACCTTCGGGTGGCTTCAGGGTGTCAGATTACGAGGAGGCGGACTTCAGTCCGTATACGATTTTTAGACGTGTTGAGTATGAATGTTTAAAGATGAAAAGATAAACTGTTTTAAATGCTTTGATAACTGTTAGGAGGGACTCACTAGAACTCATGGTCTAACCCTCGCTTTTTTTTCAAATTAAAACCTTTTCTGGTAAGCAGGTTTCCAGGAGCTCGGGCAAATAGGCTGAGCTTAGCAAGAAGAGTCAAGAAGCATAGTGACACTCTAGTTATTAGTTTTTCTCAGTTGTGTAGGTTGTTTCTGCAAACCTATTGAGTATTTGTAATGAAATTTTGAGACCATGATTGTGGGATGTTATGAAATTTGATGTTTTGCATGTTAATTTTGGGTGGGTCTTTATATATGGTATCAGAGCCGTAGTTTAAGGGATTTAGGTGACCGAAAGGAGCCTAGAGTTAAACTGTGAGAAGTAGAATCATAACTGAGAAACATGAATGCGTTAGGAGAGCACTATTTTAAGGTAGGATTGATAGGGTCTTGTAGACGGTCATGTAAGGTAAGTTTGGAGTTACATCTGGCCAGTGTAACTGTGAACTTACAGGTACATGTATGTGCTTAAACTACCTTGTTATCCTGAGTCGTGGCGCTAGGGAGTCTTCTATGCGTTATTGGGCCTTTGTTAGTGAATAAACTTTCTGTTGTTTTGCTGCTACATCAGAATGTCCGCAAGATCATTGAGAAGTAGGTCCATACCAGCGGCGGTAGACACACGAACCAAGAGTACTACACTGCGTGAGGAAGCAGTGAGAATCGAGGAAGAACCAGTGAATCAACCAAGAGTAGTAGCCACTCGGGGACGAGGGAGGGGTCGTAGAAGACCTAAGGGAGCGGTGCCGAGAAAAGCGGCGACTGAAGCGGGGGCAACAACCGCCCAGGGAAAGGGTAAGAAGAAGAAGGCAACCGTCAAGCGTACGACTAAGAGTATGGCAGAACCCGAAGTGCAGGTTATCTCTGAACAGGAAAGTTCCGCGCCTGTAACAAAGACCAAAGCAAAGAAAGGACGTAAGTCCGAGGCCACGCAGGCTTTTATAACCGAGGAGAAGTTCACATCCGAGATGGGGAAAATACAGGAGACTCTGAAGGCAGTTTTAGAAAATCAGAACAAGACGGCATCTGGGGAACCGAGCAAAAGTAGTACTGGGAAGAAGACAGTGGAAGGTAGCGAACCGCGAACTGGGATGGGCACCAACTCGATGATCACTCCGTTCGTCGATGAACCAAAGACAGCGAAGGGGTGCACATTTAAGGCTTTCAACTCATGCAAACCACCGACCTACAATGGGGAGCGTGATCCCGTTAAGGCTATTCAGTGGGTTCGTGAGATGGAGCTGGTCTTTGATACAAGTAAATGCACGGAGGAAGATAAAGTTCTGTTTGCGAGGTCAGTACTGAAGGCAGAAGCGATCTTCTGGTGGGATGTTGAAACTGGGGGAAAGGGGTCAGAGGCGACAAGGAGCATGTCATGGGAGACATTTGTAAAAAGGTTCAAGGCTCAATACTGCCCTCTGGCGGCAGTTAAGAAGCTAGAGGAAGAGTTTTTGAGTTTGGAGCAGGGGTCAATGACAGTTCAGGAGTATACGCTGAAATTTATCGAGAAGTCCAGATTTGCTGAGTTATACGTACCAACTGAAGAGAGACGGATTGAGCGGTACATCTATGGGTTGAAAAACAGTATTAGAGAGTTGGTGCAGGCAAAGGAACCAACTACGTTTCAGGCAGCAGTTGACAAGGCAGAATTGACAGAGAAAGATAAGATCAGGCAGATGAGTGAGAGAGTTGGGGATAAGCGCAAATGGGAAGGACCGACCCGAGACAGTAAGAGGCCGAGCATAAACAGAGTTGAACCGCGGGCAGGTTTCCGGTCAGCAGATAAGCCTTGTAGTAAATGTAACCGAGTGCACCGGGGTGATTGTTTGACTGATAAGGAGGGATACTATAACTGTGGGAAGACGGGGCATTTGGCCCGAGATTGTCGTGGGCAGAGGTCTTGTTTTCATTGCGGGTTATCGGGTCACGTTAAATGGGATTGTCCGCAACTAAAGAAGGGTAAGGCAGGGGCCGAAGGTGGCAGCAACGGAGGTAAAGGCATTGAGAGGAGGGTGGAGCCGGCTCGTGCTAGAGCGAGGGCATTCCACATGACAGCTGAGGAGGCGGAGAGCGCGCCGGATGTAGTGACAGGTACCTTTCCTATAGACTCGATATTTGCTAAAGTGATGTTTGATACGGGGGCAAATCGTTCTTTTGTGTCGCCCGTTTTTGTTCAAAGATTACGGGTGAAACCCAAGAGGTTGAACTTTGGGTTTGAAGTAGATATAGCGGGTGATTGTCGAGTCTGGGTAAGGGATGTCTATGAGGGTTGCAATATATACATAGATGGTCACTCTTTTCCATTGGAACTTTATCCTATGGGAATGGTAGAATTTGATGTAGTCCTAGGAATGGACTGGCTAGTGGGGAATGATGCGAGCATTGTGTGTAATAAGAAGACGATCCGTATACCTCTAGCCGATAAGGGAGAGGTGGTAATATACGGGGATCAACGAAGTAGGAAGTCATGTCTAATTTCGTTGATGAAAGCTAGGCGATGTTTGGGGAAGGGTTGTGCGGGGTATCAAGCGTATGTACTAGATGCCAAGAAAGAGAAGAGAAGTGTGGGAGATGTGCCCGTAGTGAATGAGTACCCTGGGGCGGCACCGATTGCTCGTGCGCCCTATCGGTTAGCTCCAGCGGAGATGAAAGAGATGATGACCCAATTGTAGGAGTTACTCGATAAAGGTTTCATACGTCCGAGTTCATCACCTTGGGGAGCACCTGTACTTTTCGTTAAGAAGAAGGATGGATCGATGCGAATGTGCATAGACTATCGCGAGCTTAATAAAGTAACCGTAAAGAACAAGTACCCGCTCCCGAGGATCGATGATCTCTTCGACCAACTGCAAGGCGCGAGTAACTTCTCAAAGATAGACTTGAGGTCGGGTTATCATCAGTTGAAGGTGAGAGAAGAAGACGTACCGAAGACGGCGTTCCGTACGAGATATGGGCATTACGAGTTCCTAGTCATGCCTTTCGGGTTGACTAACGCGCCCGCAGTATTCATGGATCTGATGAACCGGGTGTGTAACTCGTTGTTGGATAAGTGCGTGATCGTCTTTATTGACGATATCTTAATCTATTATAGTACGCGGGAGGATCACGAGCGTCACCTTCGGACAACATTGGAGTTGCTAAAGCGCGAAAAGTTGTATGCAAAGTTTTTGAAATGCGAGTTCTGGCTCAGAGAAGTTCAATTTTTGGGGCACGTAGTATCTGCGGATGGAATCAAGGTAGATCCTGCAAAGATCGAAGCCATCAAAGACTGGGAGGCGCCTAGAAATCCTTCAGAGGTGAGAAGTTTCCTTGGTCTAGCCGGATACTACCGTAAGTTTATTCAAGATTTTTCTCGAACAGCTTCGCCATTGACCTTGTTGACAAGGAAGAACGCCAAATTCGTATGGGAAGAAGCTCAGAAGGCCGCGTTTGAGAAATTGAAGGAAAGTTTGTGCAGTGCTCCAATCCTATCGTTACCGAATGGATCGGAAGGGTTTGTGGTGTACAGCGACGCTTCCAAGCTCGGGTTGGGATGCGTGTTGATGCAGAATGGGAAGGTGATTGCCTACGCTTCGCGTCAATTGAAAGATCACGAAAAGAATTATCCCACCCACGACATGGAGTTAGCGGCCGTTGTCTTTGCGTTGAAGATCTGGCGACATCACCTCTATGGGGTGAAGTGTCAGATTTACACCGACCACAAGAGCCTGAAGCATCTGTTTGATCAAAGAGAGCTGAACATGAGACAGAGGAGGTGGATGGAACTGTTGAACGATTACGATTGCGAGGTCCTTTACCACCCGGGTAAAGCCAATGTGGTGGCAGACGTGTTGAGTCGAAAAGGGCGCGGAGAACAGACCCAAGTCGTGGCTTTCAGAGTCGAGGCAACCTCGAACCTCCTTAGGGAAATTAAGAAATTTCAAGAGGAAGTGTTATTAGAAGAGAATGTGAAGAGAGAAAGAGTCATTGGAATTACATCACTGTTCGAAGTCAACGGTGGTGGGTTGAGGTGTATGAAAGACCGGGTGTGGGTTCCCAAGCTGGGGAACTTAAGGGTAAGCATTTGTGAAGAGGCACATAAGTCGCGGCTTTCCATGCATCCGGGAACGAATAAGATGTATCGAGACTTGAGACAGTTCTACTGGTGGCCGGGGATGAAGAAGGATATCGCTCATTTCGTGGAGCGGTGTGTGACTTGCTTGAAGGTTAAGGCAGAACATCAGCGACCGTATGGTGAGTTGCAGTCCACGGTGATACCAGTATGGAAGTGGGACAACATCACGATGGATTTTGTCACGAAATTGCCGAAAACCCCTAAGGGAAATGATACGATCTGGGTGATAGTGGATATTCTCACCAAGTCGGCTCATTTCTTGCCTATGAGGGAGTCGGATTCGTTGGAAAAGTTGGCACGGTTGTACATCACCGAGATTGTGTCTAGGCATGGAGTGCCAAAGTCCATAGTGTCTGGTCGGGATAGTCGTTTCACATCAAAGTTTTAGAGGAGCCTTCAACGTGAATTGGGGTCTCAAGTGAAGCTGAGCACGGCGTATCACCCGCAGACGGATGGTCAGAGCGAAAGGACCATCCAAACGCTGGAGGATATGTTGAGAGCTTGTGTATTTGATTTCAAAGGATCGTGGGAGACGCACTTACCGTTGATAGAATTCTCTTACAACAACAGCTATCACACAGGTATTCAAGCGACACCATTTGAGGCGTTGTACGGGCGAAAATGCCGTACGCCGTTATGCTGGAATGAAGTGGGAGAAAGACAGTTGACAGGTCCAGAAATTGTGCAGCTGACGTCAGAAAAGATAGAAGTGATTCGAGAAAGAATGAAAGTTGCCCAAGATCGACAGAAAACGTATGCCGATAGACGAAGGAAGCCGATTGAGTTCCAAGTGGGGGACAGAGTGATGCTCAAGGTGTCACCTCGGAAAGGCGTGATTCGTTTTGGAAAGAAAGGGAAGTTGAGACCGAGGTATGTCGGACCGTTCGCGATAGTTGAAAGAGTAGGCCCCGTGGTCTACAAGTTAAAGTTACCAGAAGAACTAGAGCGAGTCCATCCGACTTTCCACGTGTCAAATCTGAAGAAATGCTTGGCCGAGCCTGATGTGGCCATTCCTTTGGAAGATATAAGCGTTGACGAGAAATTGACATTCGAGGAAGAGCCAATCGAGATCGTAGACAGTAAAGTGCGGAAAACGAGGAACAAGGAAGTCCGTTTAGTGAAAGTTCATTGGAGATACCACAAAGGACGAGAAGCTACGTGGGAGGTAGAATCGGATATAAAGTCTAGGTACCCTCACCTTTTCGAAAATGGAATTCCGGGGACGGAATTCTTTTGAGGGGGGAGTGTTGTAACGACCCGGACCAATTTGGAAGGTTTTACGCTTTTCGTCAAGTTTTGTTAATAAGTGAAAGTTGAGGGGCTAGTTGGTATTTTTGGGATGGAGTATAAAAAGGGCTCAAAACCCTAGGAACATTCTCATTTCACTGATTTGATTAGTGTTTGTCGGTTTTTCTTCTTGAGAGAAAAGAGGAGAACTTTTGAAGGTTTTGGGTTTAAGAGAGAAGGATCATCAAGACTTGGAATCAGAAGAAGAAGTAGGATTGGATTTCGTTCTCTGCAAGAATTGTAGCAGGTAACCTCTCTTCCTTATCTTTAATCCTTAATTCTTGCTGATGATTTAGTCATTTGAGGGTTTTTGTTGAAAAGTGGAGTTTGAAACTTAAATGAGAGAAATCGGGTCTTGTAGTGTGTTTCAGTTGCTAAGAACTCGGAAATTGTTAAGTTTAGTGGTGTTGTTGCTATTGCTAATCTTTACTTCGAGAGAATCGAGCTAACCAGTAGATTTCAGCCTAAAAAAGGGTCCAGGTCGTCGTCCGGAAACCCCTGGACGTCCGGAAACCTTCTTGGGCGTCCGGACTCCTTGCTTGGGAGAAGGTCCCCGGATGAGGAAGTTGTCCGGATAGGTTGGGTTTTCCGGGTATGAGTTGTGTCCGGTAAGTTAGATATCCGGAAAGGGGTATCGTCCGGAATGTAGTAGTTACCTGGATAAGGGTGTTGTCCGGACTAGGTTGTTGTCCGGTTAGATGGTTGTCCGGTTAGATGGGTGTCCGGACTCTTTAGCGTCCGGAAAAGTAGGGTTGACCGGAAAAGTAGGGTTGTCCGGAAAACTGAGTTATCCGGATACTTTTGCTGAGTTGTTGTTTTATGCCCGTTTATTCAGGGAAGTCGATTTGGAAGTTGGGAACTGTCTAGGGACGAGAAGTAAGAGCCTGAGGTGAGTTTTCTAAACTAAAATGTATGGCTTTTAAAGTGTTTTCAAAATGTGTTATGAATGTTGAGAAATTGCCATGCATTATTATTATGCTTTAATTGCATGAAAGTTGTTTAAAGTTTTATGTAGAATGTATGCATACATCATGGAGACGTAAACTGGCAAAGACGGGAGAGTAGTTCCGCCAGCTCTCGTGCGGGAAGGGAGGTCCCTATATGCCAGGAGCGAGGCTCCACAAGGCAGCATGAGGCTGACTCGTTGTCACCTTCGGGTGGCTTCAGGGTGTCAGATTACGAGGAGGCGGACTTCAGTCCGTATACGATTTTTTGACGTGTTGAGTATGAATGTTTAAAGCTGAAAAGATAAACTGTTTTTAAATGCTTTGATAACTGTTAGGAGGGACTCACTAGACCTCATGGTCTAACCCTCGCTTTTTTTCAAATTAAAACCTTTTCAGGTAAGCAGGTTTCCAGGAGCTCGGGCAAATAGGTTGAGCTTAGCAAGAAGAGTCAAGAAGCATAGTGACACTCTAGTTATTAGTTTTTCTCAGTTGTGTAGGTTGTTTCCGCAAACCTATTGAGTATTTGTAATGAAATTTTGAGACCGTGATTGTGGGATGTTATGAAATTTGATGTTTTGCATGTTAATTTTGGGCGGGTCTTTATTTGTCTTTAGGAAATAGATCCAGTTCTTTGACATTCATTACATCTTTTAACAAACTATCATCATCATGGAAAAGTGTAGGCCAAAAGAATCCAGATTGGAGTACTTTTGCTGCAGTTCGTTGGCCACCAAAGTGACCACCATATGCAGAAGCATGACAATGCTTGAGCACTGCAGGTACTTCTTCCTGAGGTATACACCTTCTCAAAATTTGATCAATCCCTAATTTGAACAAAAATTGTCATCCCAAAGATAATTTTTAGCATCAGAAAGCAACTTTTTCTTTTGATTCTTGGTGAGTTCAAGTGCAATGATTCCAGCAGCCAGATAGTTTACAATATCAGCAAACCATGGTGTTGTAGCCTTAAAAGTTGTTCATCAGGAAACTTTTCATTAATTTCAACAAGTGGGTCCTTTCCTTTTTCCAATCTAGATAAGTGATCTGCAACTTGGTTTTCAGTACCTTTCCTATCTATTATTTTTAGATCAAACTCTTGTAGTAACAACACCCACCTAATCAGTCTTGGCTTTGCATCTTTTTTAGAAATCAAATATTTAATGGCTGCATGGTCAGTGTGAACTGTAACTTTGGTCCCCATTAGATAAGATCTAAATTTTTCAAAAGCAAAAACAACAGCCAACAATTCCTTTTCAGTAGTGGTGTAGTTAACTTGTGCTTCATTTAGAGTTTTGCTAGAGTAATAGATAGGATGAAAAACTTTTTCTCTTTTCTGTCCCATAACTGCACCAACTGCCCAATCACTTGCATCACACATAAGTTCAAAAGGTTTTTTCCAATCCGGTGTGATTACAATTGGTGCTGAAATTAAAGCTTCTTTTAGAGTTTTAAAAGCCTTCCTACAATCATTATTGAAGTCAAAAGGTTGGTCATGCTGGAGTAACAGACAAAGTGGTTTTGAAACCTTTGAAAAGTCTTTTATAAATCTTCTGTAAAAACCAGCATGGCCAAGAAAACTTCTAATTCCCTTAACATTTGTAGGTTCTGGAAGTTTTTCAATGACTTCCAGTTTTGCTTTATCAACCTCTATTCCTTTGTTTGAAATTAAGTGTCCCAAAACAATGCCTTCTTTGACCATGAAGTGACATTTTTCCCAATTTAAAACTAAATCAGTCTCTTCACATCTTTTAAGACTTTGTTCAAGATTTTTCAAACATACTTCATATGAAGATCCATAGACAGAAAAGTCATCCATGAATATTTCCATAGAAGTTTCCAACATATCAGAGAATATGGACATCATGCACCTTTGAAATGTGGCAGGGGCATTGCATAGTCCAAAAGGCATTCTCCAAAAAGCAAAAGTACCAAAAGGACAAGTGAAAGTGGTTTTCTCTTGGTCCTCAGGTGCTATAGCAATTTGGTTGTAACCAGAATATCCATCCAGAAAACAGTAAAATTCTTTACCTGCAAGTCTATCCAACATTTGGTCAATGAAAGGCAATGGAAAATGGTCCTTATGAGTGGCTTTGTTAAGCTTCTTATAGTACATGCAGATTCTCTATCCTGATACTACCCTAGTTGGAATCAACTCATTCTTTTCATTCTCAACAACTGTCATACCTCCCTCCTTAGGAACACATTGAACAGGACTTACCCAAGAACTACCAGCTATAGGGTAAATAATTCCAGCATCTAACCACTTAAGGGTTTCTTTCTTGACTACTTCTTTCATCACAGGGTTTAGTCTTCTTTGTGGTTCTACAGATCTGAAGTCTTTGTCCTCTAAAATGATTTTGTGTTGACAGATTGATGGACTAATGCCTTTTAAGTCAGAAATCGTCCAACGTATGGCCTTGGTATGGGCTTGAAGTACCTTCACCAATTGTTCTTCCGGTTTTTGGTCTAAAGAGGCAGAGATAATTACAGGTAATTTGTCTCCATCTCTTAGAAAAACATATTTAAGATGAGCAGGAAGTGGTTTTAGTTCAAGGGTTGGTGGTGCTTCAACAGATGGTAGGGGATTTTCTTTAGTGATCTGTTCCAGTGCTTCATATGCTGCGACAACAGGCTGCAGCATACTGGCAGATTGGAGGTCATCACTATCCTCTAAATCATCATCATCATCATATTCCTCATCTTCTAGGTCATCTATATTCAGGTCATCCTCATCAAACTCATCATCTTTTGCCTCATCCTCTAAAGTTCCTCCAAGACACAAGGACTCTATAGAACTTAGGCCATAACACTCTTCTCTCTCATCGGGGTATTTCATGGAATTAAAGACATTGAAGGTGACCTTCTGGTCGTGAACTCTCATGGTCAACTCACCTTTTTGGACATCTATGATGGTCCTACCGGTATCTAAGAAAGGTCTTCCTAACAAAAGAGGTGTGTCCTTATCGGCTTAAAAGTCTAAAATAATGAAATCAGCAGGGAATATGAATTTGTCTACTTGGACCAGTACTACTTCTATCTTTCCCTTAGGATATGCTATGGACTGGTCATCTAGTTGTAAGGTAACCGTGGTAGGTCTAGCTTCTCCTATTCCAAGAGTGTTAAAAATTGACAAGGGCATAAGATTGATGCTAGCACCCAAATCACATAAAGCTTTTCCAACCTCTTTTCCTCCTATGGAACAGGGTATTGTGAAACTACCTGGATCTTTCTGTTTAGGAGGGAGTTTGTTGGTCACAAGGGCACTACAACCCTAAGTCAAGGCTACGGTTTCATATTCAACCAGTTTCATTTTCCTGCTTAAAATATCCTTAAGGAATTTAGCATAGGTAGGCATGCTCTCAATTGCTTCAACCAAGGGGATGTTGATATGCAATTGGTTGAACACATCTAGAAACTTCTTGAATTGTTCCTTCTCCTTTTCATTCCTCATCCTTTGGGGATAAGGAACATAAGTGGAACAGGGGTGACAACAGCCTTCTTGGGATCAGAAGTGGTGGGAACAGTAAGTATGACCTGTTCAGTTGTTGTTTGAGGTGTTTCAGTTCTGCCAGTTGGTGCTGTAGCATGTGATGTAGCATCAACTGCAGTGGTCTTGACTTTGTTATTATCAACAGGGGATAACACAGATAAGTCAGGCTTATCTTTCACAGATTCAGGAGTTGGCATAGGTCCAAGGACTGAGTCAGAAGATGAGACAATGATAGGGGGTACCTTTGTAACATCTTGTCCTTCGTTTGTGGCGCTGATAGTCTGTGGTTCCTTTGGTATAGTCTTTACTAAGTCTTTTCCACTCCTAAGGGACATAGCCTTTACTTGTTCCTTGACTATGTTCTTGGGAGTCTCAGTGTCACTAGGTAGAGTTCCAGCAGGTCTATTTCTCAAATCAGTAGCAATTTGGCCGATCTGAGTTTCCATAGCCCTTAAGGCTTTGTTCTTATTGTTGATAGCCGAGTTGGTGTGATTTATGAATCCTTTCAACATGGATTCCAAAGAAGCAGGTGATTCATTTTGTTGGTTTTGTCTTCCTTGGTTGGACTGTTGACTGTTAATGCCAAAAATCGCACCAAAGGGACAACTTAAGGTCGATGTGGACTTAATCAACTAAAGAAAGGATCTTTCGACGAGACGTGCAACGAGGGAAAAAAATAAACGAGACAAGGGATTTGATGACGCAGGAAAAACCTCGAACGAGGAAAAACCCTGCGGACGACAGTGGGTGTCGTCGCTGCACTATGGTCGCCAATCAGGGGCGACGTCCTTGGTACTGGCGTCGGTCGTACGATGATTACAATACAAATGAAGGAAATACTTCGAAATGTAAAGTACAAGTGTTTAAATGTGAAAACAGGTGTTTGTCGTGTGTGAATACAAAGTGTGAACTTCTGGTCGAGGACTATTGTCGTGCGTCGAGAGCGATACTTGAGCTTTCCTTCAAGTGTTCTTGAGTTCGTTGTAAGATTCTGGCTTTCTGTACTTAATCTCCAGAGTTTCAATGTTCTTTACTATGAGTTTGGATGATTTTCTCTGCTGTGTGGTGATGTTCGCTGGAGTGTATTGGATGTTAACCGATGTCCCTTAAAATGAAGCTTTAGCTTGTCTTTTATAGCCTTCGCGTCATTAATTAACTCCATTAATGATTCAATCAACGGCTACAACGGCTGGAAACGGTCGCCGGAGTGATTATCCATGATGATCTTCGTCCGTTACAGCTATCGATCGTTGACGGTTGCGTCGTTTATATCCGTTGCTCTTTAATGACTTTTACTCCTGCATTAAACACTTAACAAACGTAACAGTCAAGGTTAACGTTAGCTTTAGTCGAAGGTACAATGATCTTACGCGATGGTCGTACGGGACGGGCGATACTATGGTCGAGCGTCATGGGGAACGTACGACTTACCTTTTATGGGCGACGACGGATGTTTTCTGGGTTCTCATCGAGACCTTATCTTAATACAAGATTTGGATTATGACGTGCGTCTTATCTGCTCCGGTTGTGGTCGTACGACGTGGTTTTTTGCCCAAACAGTTTGCCCCCAAAATTTGAAAGAAGGATAGCAAATCCGAGTTTTTAAATTTTGTCAGTCGAAAAAATATGACAAGTGATAGGAATTACCTTTGTTACCTTGGAACTAGGTTGGTTTGCTCTTAACTGAACGAGAAGTTGAAAAGGAAACGAGGTCGTGACGTCATACTGACACACGATGATGCTTACCAGCTGTCGAGGACAGGTGTCGACGATCCCTGCGGTCATACGAAAGGACGGGGACGCGCAGCGGTTATCCAGGGATTCGACCTAACATGATCGACTGCATAAATAAAGATTACGACGAATCCTTTCTTTTCTTACGCTGAGTTTATTTTGGAAAGAAATTCCGCTTTGCTCTTCTTTGCCTTCTTCTTCTGAATCCCTTTGATTTAGCGGAGATTGTTTGGGATTTAGAGCGTTTATATAACGCATTGCTTCTTCCTTTCAGCTTTCACTGCCTTCTTTCCCCTGGTAAGAAATGTCGACTGACCCAGAGAGTTCCATCGTTAGCCAGGAAGATTTAGACGACTTTAGGCGTCTAGCGAAGATTCCCTTAGAAGTAGAGCTAACAAGTCCGGGGACTGGTCGTCCTAAGGATTGCCCCAAGGGGTATTTCGTGATATACGAATATCCTTTCAAGATTGGCTTCAAATGGTCGTTTTCGACTTTGACTAAGAATTTGATGCGATGCTTTGGTTTGTCGTCGGGGCAGTTGATGTTTCAACTCTGGCGGGTTCTTTTGGTTATTGAGCGTTTGCCTGCGGATTGGGACCCCCCTATGTCTTTGAATGATTTCTTGGCAGCGTACCAAGTTAAGGGAGATAAGCGTGGGCGTTATAGCCAGTATTCCAGATATGAAGGCGATCGTGCCTTAGTTTTGAATACTGGAGTGAACGATCGGGGGTGGGGGTCCAGGTATGCGTTCGTACGTGTTGATTCGCTGGACACCGCCAGCAAGTGGATCCGTCCCAACTGGAATATGGGAGGTATGCTCTTTTTCGATCATAGTATGGTTTTTCTAACCTTATATTTACTCTTCTCCTTTTGTTGTCTTCAGATATAAAGTTCGGCGTTCCGCACCCGAATGAAGGTTCTCGTGCCAAGATTGACAGATTCCTTAGTCACAGCATCGAGGACCGGTCTTTCACCACGTGGTAACTGGCGACCGGGGACGAGGACGTGGCGGTGGACGTTGTGGAGGAGGAAGAAGGAGAAGGAGAAGAGGAAAGTGGACGACAGGAATCGACAGGTGGGTGTATTATGGTTTCCTGTCTTTTATCATTTATTTCTTATTCTTGTCTGACGCTTCGCATTTTTCCTGATCAGTGCCAACTGAAAGGAAATCAGTTTCTAGGTCGAGAGGGAAGCAAATCATGCGTGCCCTTCGAGGAGGAGATGTTTCAACAGCTGGGTCGAGCCAGAAGAGAACCAAGAGTACGGTCCTGAGGGAAGCGTCGTCGAGGGTTGATGACTCGTCGAGAGTTGTTCTGCCTAAGAAGGCGAAGGTGTCATCTAGCCGTCCTGGCATGATGGACGCGACACCAGCAAGTTCTGCTCCTCCGGCGACGGTGACGAAACCGGTGTCTCAAGTGTCGATCCCAATACCTGCCGACAGGGGCGAGGGATCGTCGGCCGAAGTTATGACGGTCAATTTTACATTGCCGTCTGACTTTATGGCGGATGGTGTCCTAGACGGGACGGCGTCGTTCCCTCATCTAGGGAAGTATTTGCTCCCGTCTTTCGGAGAGCGTTTTCACGGAGTTCCGGCCGGAGATATGAGATCTCGAGTTTCCAGTCTGGCGTTCACGGTGAGTGTCAATCTTTCATGACTTGTGTAATCTTTGTAGAATGTTCTTTGAATGCACCTTTTATTTTTCACAGACATTCTAGTCTTCCTTGGCGTTACATGCTGAGACGTCAAGAGTTGAAGATTTGATGGTGTCTGCTCTTGAGAGAGAAGCTGCAGCGTTGGAAAGGGAGAAAGCGGCTTTAGATAGGGAGAAGTTGGCCATGGCGCGTGCCGATAAGCTGGCTGTCCAACTTTTCGATGCTCAATATGAATTGCAGGAGATTCGTGCGGTATGAGTGGCAGATGGAGGCCCTCAGGTCGGGACTTCGAGCGAGGATACGACCAATGTTCCTCCTATCGTCTAGAATTTTGTATTTCCTTGTTTGTTTTTGCCACTTGACCTATCGGGGGTTGAGTATGTATACGGTGGTTTATGAATATATATCTTTTGCTTATGCTTTATTCGAATCACGTTTGATTATAAAGTCGAACATAAGATACATATGAAATCATGCGACTAAGGCATTCATTGTAATATGATGACAAGAACGTAAAACAAATATAAAAACACGCGATTAAAGCATTTTCTAAGTTAATAGACTTAGGGGTAAAATCGTTTAGACTCTGCGATCGTACGACCGGATCGTACAGTGAGTTTGTGTCGTATGCCCCTGTGGAGAAATGATCAAGTTAAAGACCTGATTTTTTATGTCATTCGACCTTTAAAGTCATATAGTAGACTTAATGATTACTGTCGTGCGACTCTGCGATGATCTGTCGTGGGTTGGTCGTTGGCTAGCCAACGACCGTCCGATGCTTAAGTCAGTAAATGTTTTGCGAGAAAAAATCGTACGAGAAAGAGTTAGAGAACGTACCATTTCAGACTCTCTCTATTTGCCTCCTGTCATTTATTACCGTACTCTTTTTGGGAGGAAAAGACAGGTTTTAAATGACAGAATGACACGGAGAAATATTGTCCTGCGGTCGACTATGTTGTCGTGCGACGAGGCACCATAGTAGATTTATCCCTATGGAAAAGATATTAATTTAGGGATAGAAGAAACAAACCTGTCGAGAGCCTGATCTTGTGACTTTAGTTTATTTTCGCGGCTTCAAGGTAGACTTGTAGCACTCACGAGCGACTTTAGGCTCACTCTTTGTAAAGCCCGTGTCCCGGTATGTTTATATATATTTTAATTAATTGCTTTAATATCGTTCTTTTAGCGAATCTTTACTAACGGGGTTAGCAAGTTTGACCAAATGCGTAATAAATCTTTAAACCATTTTAAATTGTTATCTTTAATTATTCTTGGTTAGTGGATTGGTGTCAAAAAGGACCAAAATGTTAGCTTTCGTGTCTTTTGGTGTAGATTGTGAGATAAGGTGTAATGGAGGGGCCTTTTGTGCAAATCATGGAAACTTGCTGCATGGGTCTCGGCCCATGACAGCATTCCTATTCCCGTTATTTTTTTTTCTTGTAATCCAAGCCACTCAAACATTCCCCAAACCCTATCACTCTCTCGTTTTCCTTGTGATTGTGCGGCCGGGAGAGAGAAACGAAGAGAGAGAGAGAGATCGCGAGAAAGAGGGTGAGAAGAGAAGGAAGAACACAGCGGCAGCCGTCGCCGCCGCTGCTGCTGTCGCCGAAGATCGCCACCATCGGCTGTCGTCGGAGGGGTCGAGGGTGAGAGGTTTGGTTGTGGTGGTGAGACGTCGTCGTGAGGTATGTAGCTCTCTCGTTCGTCTCGTTCTTTTCCTTTTTTTTTCCTTTTCATTTTCTGCTCGTAACTCGTTTTGAGGTGAAATTGGTGCCCAAAGTTCCCAAATCGAATTGGGAAGGTTTTTCGTGTTTTGCCGAAAGTCTGATTAAGCCCGTAGCTAGGCTGTTTCGGGCCGTTTGCGCGGCTGGTCCGAAAACGGACAGTTTTTGTGGTCGTTCGTAATTAATTCATAATAAATTGTAGAAAAATCGTTAGGAGGCGTATAATATGTCCTTGAAACCCTATCTCAGAGTACTTTCTAATCATGAAATAATATTGAGAATTTTCTGGGTTTAAAGGGGTCGAAACAGGTCCCGAACAGACCTGTTTGGCGAGAACGGAAAATAGTTTTAGTGACGGTTTAAGCGTGTGTCGTGTCATAGGGTCCGGGTCTCGTATTGACACGTTTTAACATGCGTTTAGGTGCTGGGAAGTGACCGTAATTGTGAAGCTTGAATTGTGTTGTTAAGCTAGGCGCGCATTCGAGGTGAGTTCTCTCACTATAACTAATGTCGGTTATTTTTACATTACGTTGTGTATATATGTGGTAGTTCTATTTGCTTTTGATGCGGGGTTAAATAGTGGGGTGTCTAGTCGGACTTTATTGTTGTGACTACGCGGGTGGCGTAGGAGTTCGGCGGGGCCGAGGATCACATACGCGGGTGGCGTAGTAATTCGGTGGGACCGAAGGTTGTATACGCGGGTGGCGTATGAACCCGGGGGTGCCGGGTTGTGTTTGCACGATTGTCGTGTGGTCGGTGGGACCGACGTATGCCTATTAGGTGGGTTGGTGTGAGTATGCACGTTTATGATTTGTTCGTAGACTTGTATGCTGTTTATGTGCAATTATCTGTTTATGGTGGTGTGGAAATAACTGTGTTACTTATGGTGTTTGAATTCACTAAGCTTCGTGCTTACCCTTTCCCAATAAACTGTGGTTTCAGGTACGGGCGGCTCCAAGGCGTGACGAGTACACACAAGCGCGCGAGAAGAGCTTATTGCTTTATGGTGTTTGATAATTAAATGTTTATTCCGCTGGTTTTTATTTTGAAGCTATTAATTATGAGTTTGCAAACGAAACGTTGGGATCATTTAATAAATTATTATAAATGAAACGTTTATTTAAAAATTTAAATTTGCTTGTAATTTTTGGGACGTTATAACTTGGTATCAGAGCACGGCTTGAGTGAATCAAACGCATTTCGGTGTGTTTGATCTCAAGTTTGCGGCTATAAATATTTTCTTAGAGTTTTTGGGAAATAAAAAGAAGGAAAAATCCGTTTGAGAAACGGTGATCGGAGGCGCAGTGTGTACAGTCAGCCGGAGCCAAAGGGGAAAGGTACAGTACTTAGTGTTTTATTGCTTTCTAGATCATAGAGTATGCATGCTAGATTGCCTGTTGTGGACACTATGTTGTATGTTGTACTACTTGCTATTAGGAATTTATGCTAATTATGATAGGTTACTAAGTGGATGCCCTCTAGGTTGTATGCAGTAAGAGATTTATAGCCTTAGAATATTCGATTTAGTTCTATTGCGCAGCTCTTGTTTGAGTCCAACCGTTCTAGGATAGAGTCTTGTATTCGACTGTCTATTTATTTTGCACTGCATATAACCGGGTATTCGCGAGGTCACCCGTTATAATTAGTAGGGATTCGGTAGTAGCAAGGGTAGTGGGATAAGAGGAAGTTCCTAGAGAGCTGGGAAGGGTGTTTATGTATGAGTACGTGTGCTAGATTGCTTTCTAGAACATAGGAGTATGTATGCTAAATTGCTTGGTGCTTGTTACACTGTATTGCATGTCTGCTGCTTGCTATTAGGGATTTGGCAGTAGCAAGGGTAGTGGTTTGGATGGAATTCCTAGGGAGCTAGGAAGAGCGAGTATATATGCTGGTGCGGGCATATGTGTGTAGTTGCGGCGAGAAGCTACTTGGACCCCTCGGGATGGGACTCAGAACGAGCGATGATAGGCGTGGAAGGTAGTAGTAGAGCTCCTACTACCGGAAGCACAGGATCAATGCTCGAGTCGGGGAAGTCACGAGGAATCCAAGGAGTTGAGCGTGAGTGTTGTTAGTATGAGTTATTATGTGCTAATAACGCGTTGTATTGTCTACCCAGAATAGCCATCACAAGGAGGAACAACTATAGTAAACCTACTAGTACAGGTGTGTACTCGAAGTGTTTTGAGGTGATGATCGTTGGGGGTAGTGATGAAGGTCCTAAACTAGTAGTCGTGGGAATAGAAAGACGATTCTAATATTAGTCACTTGGAGTGACGATAAGGATGATATTTGTTGTAAGCAGATAATTTCGGGCCAAGATGGAAGATTGTGCTAGAGTCATAGGCTCATAGAGCCGACTTTGATTTGAGGAAAACCTGTAAGATGATTTGATGTGATTTCCCAACTTGCCTTAAGAGGTTTA
Source organism: Saussurea involucrata (assembly GCA_033807775.1). NCBI lineage: Eukaryota > Viridiplantae > Streptophyta > Magnoliopsida > Asterales > Asteraceae > Saussurea > Saussurea involucrata. The sequence continues at coordinate 101,302,950 of CM066322.1, read as the reverse complement.
AATGTATGGATGACAATAGTAGACCGGAGAGTTTCGGAGTAGTAGGGGTCGAGACGTTGAATGCCGAATGAGTCATGCACGAGGTTATTTTGAAAATAAGATTGCATTAACAAATTCTTGTGTTTCAAATCTTTGTATGGACGGTGTTTTGGAATTTTGGCAACTGCTCAGCACACGCACAAGATTTTGAAATATGGTTTTGAAAGTGTATGAAATCGTTTTATCACGGGAGTGCAAACATTGTTAGAATTTGTCTCATTTTCGTTATTTTTCCAACGGTTCTTTCGGGTACGATGTTATCCGTGTTTTGTGGTGGTTAAGATGTTGGGTAAGTGACTACGGATTGAGACTCTAACATTGGAACTCCTCTACATGTGTTAGAGTTGAGACGAAAAGTTACATTCCACGATGTCTGTTTAAAGGCTATTTTGGTGATTTGTTTAAAATGAGTTTGGAGTTCCAATGTCGCTTAACTTTTCGTTCGAGAGTTTGTATTACTAAGTGTTTTATTACAAATAGTTCAGTGTGTGGATTGATTCATGCGTGACATAAGTGATGCATGGAGGAATTTTGGTAACATTTCATAAGGAGTTGTTTAGTGCGCTTATTTTAGTCAACTAAAGGTTTTATTGACATTTCCATAAAAATGCGATTTATCGACTTAGGGGTATGCATCCTGGGGTAACCTTTGTTCTCGACATTTTGATGAACGAGTCGTGCATGAAAATGTTTTAGTTCCTTTTTGTCGAAATGAAAGACCATTTGATCCAAGGAGTGTTTTAATGTTGTGAACATCATGCATACGATTACAATGTGTTATATTTTGGAAATATAAATGCGTAGATTTTTGACATTCGGTTAATTTAGAATTACCGATCATTTTTTTTTTTTTTTGGGAAATTAAAAACTTTTGCTTTGGAGGAAACGAGTATTTTGAGCATTTTCGATAAATACATTTTTAAACTATAATGTTTTGACGTTATATGTCCCAAGTACGAAACTTGAGGAAGTGTTACAAGCTTGCATGCCTGCCCCCAGTTTGAGATTTTATGAGGTTTTAGTCGATATTTCCAATTAATAGAAGCGGATTGGTTTCTGTCTTCAAGTTTGAAACTTACACGAGACAGTTGTGTTTTAACAAAAATATATTTGTAAACCGTGTCATCGTTTTGTGTGATTAGCTGACGCGCGAAAAATTTGTGGCGAACCCTGTGCCACGTCATTTTTATGATTAAAAAGAAGAATTTTTGAATCAAATGTCGTGAAACTTATTTTGAATTATGTGCACACCTTTGTCGCACCCTGTTTAAGGTCAAACGGTTACTTTAAGTGCACGTCATGAGTCAATCCATACTGGAATCGAGGCGGTTCATTTTAAAGAAATTATTTATTACGCTTTGCTTTTGTGTGAGTAAACCGAACTGCAATGGAACGATTTTCAACATGATTTTCCTATGTGGGACGAGCGTGTCCAGTTTTGCGTAACTATCGATCTGGTAATAGTAGTTTTATTACATACGATCTTTTTGAGATAAAAATCCTGATGTTGAAAATATTTTGTAAATGATTTTGTAAACCAATTGGGGAAATGTGCTTTTAAGTGTCATGTGTCATTTCGAGAATTTTAAGGGTGTGAGTCCTTTTGGAAAACTCTTTTGTTTAACCCGTGTTGAGTCTGGGACTAAGGTTGATTTCAGAGTATTGCTTGCTTAGACTTTATTTAAACGCATTTTCCGACCTATGGGTCTAGCAAGCGTGGAGCATTTTGCTCGGTTTTGACTTGGAGTTAGTCATGGGCCAATTGCCCGGTTTTAATGGCTCGATGTGGAGTCTAGTTGATGAGTTGTTTTTGTCGCACCGTTTGGCATTCTTTGCACGTTGAGTGTTTACATGTTTGGGTGAGTGAGTCAATCCGGAATAGGCATGTTGTTGGTAGGCTGTTTGCTTTGGATCCTTAGACACGTTAGTCAGTCGTTGGTAATGGTCGGTTGGGTATCTCGGGGTGGGACCCCGGTATTCATGTGTTTTAACCTAGACTTTCCAGTAGGTACTAGGAGGATATAGTTGTGGGCACTTACCTGGGAGGTAGTTCCGGTGTGCTGGGTCTTGAGGCGTTACCTGGGAGGTAGACGTCAAGGTGTATCCTCGATACGGTGTGACTTGGCTTCGTAGAGCAAGTGTGGATGATACGTCGACGGTGGAAGGTAAGTATTCCACGCGCGTGAGTACTGTAGGCCGAATAGTATCGGTTAAGGGATTGATGCCCTTTGTTATTAAGAGAATAAATGTGCATCAACCATTTCGAGGTAGGTGGTATATTTAGGTGTCGACTTTTGGGCTTGAGGCCAAACACCTTTAGTATAGTCGGAGAGTTGTAGCCGATGTTAAGATAATCATGGTGATGGTAGTAATAACCCTGAAATGATCACTTGTGATGAATGGTTATGGTGGAATGACCTATGTGTGTGTTAGTTGACTTGATTGTAGGGGATATCTACTTGTGTTAGTGTCTAGGATAATACCACGCTTATGTGATTCATGGTAATCGGTTGGACCGATGTTCGGCGGGTGGCTGATGTTTGTTATGGTAATCGGTTGGACCGATGTTCGGCGGGTGGCCGATGTTTGTTATGGTAATCGGTTGGACCGATGTTCGGCGGGTGGCCGATGTTTGTTATTGTAATCGGTTGGACCGATGTTCGGCGGGTGGCCGATGATTGTTATGGTAATCGGTTGGACCGATGTTCGGCGGGTGGCCGATGTTTGTTATTGTAATCGGTTGGACCGATGTTCGGCGGGTGGCCGATGTTTGTTATTGCAATCGGTTGGACCGATGTTCGGCGGGTGGCCGATGTTTGTTATTGTAATCGGTTGGACCGATGTTCGGCAGGGGGTCGATGTTTTGTTAATATAATTTATTGAAAATCTTTGGAGCCTATTAGAATTCGTAGAAGTTAATCGTCAATTAATGATAGGAGGGATCGTAATCGAGTATCCTGTAGGGTATACTGGTGAGCAGCTTTAGAGTGGTTAGAGCTTGAGATTTGACTCGGGATGTATGGAATATCTAAGGTTGGGGGACAACCGTAGTCGCTTGGCTAGGAATGATTTCAATTGTCGGGGTGTTCTGCCGATCATAATCCCAGTGTCTTAGAAAGAGTACGTTAGTAAGAATAGTATTCGAGAAGTTTAGAAGAGGTTTCAAGTGGACTTAGGAACCTGAGGTTGAGATGAGGGAGAACTACCCGGAGCTATTCGTAGGCAGAGACTTCGAGGGCGAAGTCTAATCCAAGTGGGGGAGAGTTGTAAAGCCCGTGTCCCGGTATGTTTATATATATTTTAATTAATTGCTTTAATATCGTTCTTTTAGCGAATCTTTACTAACGGGGTTAGCAAGTTTGACCAAATGCGTAATAAATCTTTAAACCATTTTAAATTGTTATCTTTAATTATTCTTGGTTAGTGGATTGGTGTCAAAAAGGACCAAAATGTTAGCTTGCGTGTCTTTTGGTGTAGATTGTGAGATAAGGTGTAATGGAGGGGCCTTTTGTGCAAATCATGGAAACTTGCTGCATGGGTCTCGGCCCATGACAGCATTCCTATTCCCGTTCTTTTTTTTTCTTGTAAACCAAGCCACTCAAACATTCCCCAAACCCTATCACTCTCTCGTTTTCCTTGTGATTGTGCGGCCGGGAGAGAGAAACGAAGAGAGAGAGAGAGATCGCGAGAAAGAGGGTGAGAAGAGAAGGAAGAACACAGTGGCAGCCGTCGCCGCCGCTGCTGCTGTCGCCGGAGATCGCCACCATCGGTTGTCGTCGGAGGGGTCGAGGGTGAGAGGTTTGGTTGTGGTGGTGAGACGTCGTCGTGAGGTATGTAGCTCTCTCGTTCGTCTCGTTCTTTTCCTCTCTTTTTTTTTCCTTTTCATTTTCCGGCGAGACCACCACCGCCGCTGCGGTGGCTGTGGGTGGAGGGCGGTGGCAGTGGGTGTCACTCGTAGCGTAGAACCCGAATCGTTAAGCTTTGAACCGTTTTTATAAATCGTGATTTTATGAAAATTCTAAGTGTACTGTCCAGTTTTCGCGTGATCATAACTTTTCTGTCGTAACTCCGTTTGAGCCGAAACTGGCGCCCACGGTTCAAGTTCAGGGTCGGGCACGTTTTCCGTGTTTTAGCGGAAAACTGGTTCGGTCTCTAGCTGGGCGAAAAAGTGGTCGCAAGTTCGGTGATTCGTCATTTTATGTGTAAAATTCTGGAATCTGCCACTGTTTTGTGTAGACCATAACTTTCTGCTCGTAACTCGTTTTGAGGTGAAATTGGTGCCCAAAGTTCCCAAATCGAATTGGGAAGGTTTTTAGTGTTTTGACGAAAGTCTGATTAATCCCGTAGCTAGGCTGTTTCGGGCCGTTTGCGCGGCTGGTCCGAAAACGGACAGTTTTTGTGGTCGTTCGTAATTAATTCATAATAAATTGTAGAAAAATCGTTAGGAGACGTATAATATGTCCTTGAAACCCTATCTCAGAGTACTTTCTAATCATGAAATAATATTGGGAATTTTCTGGGTTTAAAGGGGTCGAAACAGGTCCCGAACAGACTTGTTTGGCGAGAACGGAAAATAGTTTTAGTGACGGTTTAAGCGTGTGTCGTGTCATAGGGTCCGGGTCTCGTATTGACACGTTTTAACATGCGTTTAGGTGCTGGGAAGTGACCGTAATTGTGAAGCTTGAATTGTGTTGTTAAGCTAGGCGCGCATTCGAGGTGAGTTCTCTCACTATAACTAATGTCGGTTATTTTTACATTACGTTGTGTATATATGTGGTAGTTCTATTTGCTTTTGATGCGGGGTTAAATAGTGGGGTGTCTAGTCGGACTTTATTGTTGTGACTACGCGGGTGGCGTAGGAGTTCGGCGGGGCCGAGGATCACATACGCGGGTGGCGTAGTAATTCGGTGGGACCGAAGGTTGTATACGCGGGTGGCGTATGAACCCGGGGGTGCCGGGTTGTGTTTGCACGATTGTCGTGTGGTCGGTGGGACCGACGTATGCCTATTAGGTGGGTTGGTGTGAGTATGCACGTTTATGATTTGTTTGTAGACTTGTATGCTGTTTATGTGCAATTATCTGTTTATGGTGGTGTGGAAATAACTGTGTTACTTATGGTGTTTGAATTCACTAAGCTTCGTGCTTACCCTTTCCCAATAAACTGTGGTTTCAGGTACGGGCGGCTCCAAGGCGTGACGAGTACACACAGGCGCGCGAGAAGAGCTGATTGCTTTATGGTGTTTGATAATTAAACGTTTATTCCGCTGGTTTTTATTTTGAAGCTATTAATTATGAGTTTGCAAACGAAACGTTGGGATCATTTAATAAATTATTATAAATGAAACGTTTATTTAAAAATTTAAATTTGCTTGTAATTTTTGGGACGTTACACTCTTGATCTCCTGGATTCCCCATGGCGTCGGGAATTTCAACATTTGATGATACGTCGAAGGAACAGCTTTCATATCATAGATCCACGGTCGTCCTAAGATGATGTTATAGGCCGATGCACAATCAATGACACTGAACTTGGTCTGCTTGTTGACTCCTCCGGCGTAGACGGGCAAGATTATCTCTCCAAAGGTGCTCGTCACTTCTCCATTGAAACCGACCAAAGTTGTCGAACGTCGGGTGATTTCTGAGCGATCAATTCCCATGGCTTTGATTGTGTTGAGAAAAATGACATTTGCTGAGCTGCCCCCGTCGATCAAGACTCGACGCGTTAAGCAGTTACTGACTGTGAGCTGAATGATTAGCCCGTCATGATGCTTCTGATACGAGTCGCCCAGGTCGACGTGGTCGAACACAATCTTCATAGCTTCTAGCTCCAAATATCCTTTGGGTCTAGACGAGCGAGGAATAGGCCGATCATCGGGCGCCTGGCTGGCATGACGCTTGGCCGCTGAATACGTCAGACCACACACATCTGAACCACCGGTGATGCAATTGACGACTTTCGCGTGCTCGGGGGTCGACGGTCGATGGCTATGAGCTGGAACAGCGACATTGTCGATGATATCTTTGAGATTTCCTTTCGGAAAATGATATGTTAGTTCCTTCTTCAATGCGATACAGTCGTCTGTCACATGACCATGATCGGCATGGAAGTCGCACCACTTTGATTTGTCTTTCTTAGCATCGTCCAGGTTGGACTTCTTTGGCCATCGAATGGTAGCTTGGGAACTTTTCAGAGCTTCGACTAGGTCCTTTGTGGATCCTTTGAATCTGTAAGAGGATATCTTGGGGTACTGAGTGAACTTAGCCGCGGTCTTAGCCTCTACTTTCGTCTTGAAACGAACATTTGTAATTTGGCACGCTGGCTCTACTCTGGAAACAGCCTTTGTCTTGAACTCTGGGTTTCTGACGCCTAGCGACTTCTTGTCGTCAGTGTGCTTGCGACGAAAGGCTGCATCGTCTTCGACCCTCATATATGCTAAGGTTCGAGCTCGGACGTCTTCGAAATTCTCCGGGGGATATTTGGTCAGGTCGGTGTATAAACCCGAATTATCGTCCAGACCACGCTTATAGGCTTCTATTGCGGTTTTTACGTCGCAATTGCGGATGCTGATCATTTCGGCATTGAATCTATTAAAATAACTTCGAATAGACTCATTAGCTTTCTGCACGATGTAATATAGGTCGCTGGTCTGCTTCTCCATCTTACGACTGCTGGCGAATTGCTGGGAGAATTGATTAACCAACTCAGCAAACGACCCGATGGATTTGGGTTTGAGATTGATTAACCATTGGAGAGCTGGACGAGTGAGAGTTGCTCCAAAACTATTACACATGCATACTTCCTGGTACATAAATGGGATCGAGATCGTCCACATGAGCTGCTTATATTGCGCGACGTGCTCAGTCGGATCGGTCACACCCAAATACTTGGGAGTGAAGGCAGGAATGTTATACTTCTTTGGGACCTCGACGGTGGCGATCTCGTCGATGAAGGGCGGCGCCTGATACCCCGAGCGAGGCTCGACGTCGACAGGCACGGCTGCCCCAGGTAACTTGGCGAGCAAGGACAAGACGCGCTCATTTTGGTCTTCTAATATCTTCAAACGCTGAGCGATGGGATCGTTAAGATCGGGATTTGCCCCTGTCGAGGGATTGGCCCCTGGGCTAGTGCCATTACCATGCAACGAACCATTGGTGTCCCCGTTGAACGGGACGAAGTATGGCTGCGACCCATAGTGGAATTGTTGCGGTCCATTCTGAAACGGCTGCGATCCTTGCTGGAAAGGCTGCGATCCACCTTGAGGTCCATTCTGAAATGGCTGCTGAAATGGTTGCGACCCTTGCTGGAAAGGTTGCGACCCATTATTCACGGGTGGTGGCCTTATATGCTGCGGAGGAACTGTCCCAAACTGAGGATTTGGGTTGAACGACCCTGGTTGTTGATTCTGCATGAACGGGCATGGATGTTGATTCTGCGTGGATGAACCTGGATTCGGGACAAATGGTCTAGGGCCATTCTGGTCGAACGATCTTGGAATTGGATTCTGCACGAACAGCCTAGGACCATTTTGAGGCCCAAGAGGATTTCTTAACCGCGCGATTTCCTCAACTGCTCTGCGATTCTGCTCCGCCATTGCATTGAGCTGATTCCTGGCGACTTCGAGCTCCTGATACATCTGAGTGACGGCTTGCTGCGGATTTCTAGAGGTTTCCATTTTCCTGCAACAGAAAATAGAAGAAACTCCAAGAAACTATTAGTAGGGTGCACGTTCGTCGAGGATTTTCTCTAGATGAGGTCCCACGGATGGCGCCAAACTGTTAATGCCAAAAATCGCACCAAAGGGACAACTTAAGGTCGATGTGGGCTTAATCAACTAAAGAAAGGATCTTTCGACGAGACGTGCAACGAGGGAAAAAAATAAACGAGACAAGGGATTTGATGACGCAGGAAAAACCTCGAACGAGGAAAAAACCTGCGGACGACAGTGGGTGTCGTCGCTGCACTATGGTCGCCAATCAGGGGCGACGTCCTTGGTACTGGCGTCGGTCGTACGATGATTACAATACAAATGAAAGAAATACTTCGAAATGTAAAGTACAAGTGTTTAAATGTGAAAATAGGTGTTTGTCGTGTGTGAATACAAAGTGTGAACTTCTGGTCGAGGACTGTTGTCGTGCGTCGAGAGCGATACTTGAGCTTTCCTTCGAGTTCTTGAGTTCGCTGTAAGATTCTGGCTTTCAGTACTTAATCTCCAGAGTTTGAATGTTCTTTACTATGAGTTTGGATAATATTCTCTGCTGTGTGGTGATGTTCGCTGGAGTGTATTGGATGTTAACCTATGTCCCTTAAAATGAAGCTTTAGCTTGTCTTTTATAGCCTTCGCGTCATTAATTAACTCCATTAATGATTCAATCAACGGCTACAACGGCTGGAAACGGTCGCCGGAGTGATTATCCATGATGATCTTCGTCCGTTACAGCTATCGATCGTTGATGGTTGCCTCGGTTATATCCATTGCTCTTTAATGACTTTGACTCCTGCATTAAACACTTAACAAACGTAACAGTCAAGGTTAACGTTAGCTTTGGTCAAAGGTACAATGATCTTACGCGATGGTCGTACGGGACGGGCGATACTATGGTCGAGCGTCATGGGGGACGTACGACTTACCTTTTACGGGCGACGACGGATGTTTTCTGGGTTCTCGTCGAGACCTTATCTTAATACAAGATTTGGATTATGACGTGCGTTTTATCTGCTCCGGTTGTGGTCGTACGACGTGGTTTTTTGCCCAAACATTGACCTTGTTGGAACATGGGCTGTTTTTTAAAATTAGAACTCTTATGTTCTTATGCATCGGATGGTTGTAAACATGGACTTTTCCAAGAGAAATTGGGATGGTTCTTCCAATTTGAGTTATAGTTGTTAGAGAACTGTGCATTTCTGTTTTGCAAATAGTTTACAGATTCGGTGTTTTGATTGCATTGGTCATAGGTATGAGGTCCACTACATAGTACACATTGGTCCGGCAAATCTTTAGAAGTACATGCTGCAGCAACAGTGCTGGACGAACCAGAAATGTTTTTAACCATGTTGGTAAGTGCAGCAAGTTGTGCAGTAAGAGCAGTATAAGTGTCTACTTCATGAACACCAGCAGCCTTTCTAGGTACTATAGCACGTGAGTCAGACCATTGACCGTTGTTACTTGCGATCTTTTCCAAAATAGCCAAGCCATCATTATAGGTACTAAGGGTGAAGGCACCTCCTACTGTAGCATCAAGCATTCCTTTAGAAGTGGTACTTAAACCATTGTAGAATGTCTCTAGCTGTATGCAAAAGGGTATGCCATGGTGGGGGCATTTCCTTAACAGATCCTTAAACCTTTCCCACGCATCCGGAATAGCTTCATCGTCCATTTGTCTAAACATGCTTATTTCATTTCTGGACTTGGCATTCCATGTTGGTGGAAAATACTTTTTCAAAAACTTTTTGGCCATATCATTCCAAGTTTCAACAAAGTTAGGTTCCAAAGAATTAAACCACACTCTTGCTCTATCTCTAAGTGAAAAAAGAAATAACTTCAGCCGTAAGGCTTCATCAGTTACTCCACTGAAGTCAAAACAATCAGTGATTTCCATAAAAGTTTTAAGATGCAAATGAGGGTCCTCAGATGGTAGGCCTGCGAACTGTCCACTGGATTGTAACATATTAAACATTACGGGCTTCAGTTCAAAGTGGGCACATTCCAACTGTGGCTTAACTATGCCAGCATGCAACTGATCAAGCATGGGCATAGCATAGTCCATAATCCTCCCCTCTTTAGAGTTTGCAATACTAATGATGTTTTGGGGTTCAGGCCTTTGATTCGGTCCATATACAGGGACTTCCATTTCAACAGTTTCAAAGATTGGTGATAAAGTTCTTTGTATCCTTCTCCTTTTATGAAATGTTCTTTCAATATCCGGATCTAGTTCAAATATATCACCGTGAAACAAACGTGGCATGCAACCCAAAAATTCTTTTAACAAGTTGACTAGAAAAATCAAATTAAAAGTGACTTAAGAAAATTCTTGCTTTGGCTTTGTCCCCGGCAACGGCGCCAAAAACTTGGTCTCTAGAAAATATATCCCTAAAATCAACAATGGAATAGCACACAAGTATACATGCCAAACCAATATCGTTTTGAAAAACAAGTAATAAAGTGGTACTAAGTACCAAGTATCGATCCCACAGAGACAAACAAAACAAGTGGTTAGTCTTAAGCCAAACCTAAAATAAGATCTCAAGAACAGAACTCGAAGGAATAATCTTTGAGTGAAGTAACAGCTTTGAAAATGGTTGTAAAACAGTAAAAGAAATGCAAGGGTGTAAGTTCTGGCTGAATTACAGCAACATTGTGCGTAGGCAGGTTGCTACAGCATATGCTGCAGCATTGATTCTCATCCTTGCTACTGGAACGTTCAGACCCTTATCAGGGTATAGATAGTCTAGCTACTGGCAGTACCACACATTCGGGTAACCCAACCAATGTAGAGCAGATCCCACTGATTTTCCATATAAGTCACAATTCGTAAAAATTGATATTATAACACCTCGATGTTCTAAAATTAACGTTGGATTGCATTCAAGTCCAACTCATCTAAGTAGAACAACATACGTCACCTTGTCAAGAAAACTACTTAGATGAAAATTAGAAACAAAGGGTGAATAGCATGGATGATAGCCAATAGCGAAAGCTACCTCCCACTACACAACGACTTTTATCTCCCAACCATTACTTACACCCAAGCTAGGGAATTAGCCCATCATCGCTCTTAAACACATACACAACATGATGATCAAACAGAAATATAGATGTTAAGAACAAGAAATGTGCCAACGGTTTTAGATTAAGGCATAAAGAAAATAACAATTGCTTCTAAATAGCTATGTGAACTACTTAGCTAGTTTCCTTGTTAAGAGAAACTAGAATTAAAGTAAAGTAACTAGAGATTAGAACTAGAGAGAACTACTTGCTTAAGGAAAGAAGTGGTGTACCAAACATCCAGGAGTTCAGCTCCTATTTATACAAGGGGAAAGCATCTAATGTCAAATTAACTAGTTCAAAGATTCCTTAAACCAAAGGTTATTAACCAAAAGCTAAAAGGATTATAAGATGTTTTGCTTAAAGTAATCTTCTTCATGATAGTATTCCCCTGAAGATGCCCTGCCTTCCAGCTTGCAAGACAGGGCTGAAGAGATTGCCAAAAGATTCGCCAACCAAAAAGTTTATGAAGTGTTGTCGTTGACTTTTCTGGATCTGCGAACCATGTTGTAGCATCCTGCTGCAGCATACCGAACTGTTAGATTTTTCCATAAAATAAGCACAAACAGACTCATTTCTCCTACTTAGCTCCAAACTATAATAAAAGATAAAATCAGACCAAAAGACTCAATTAAGGTGATTGGGAAACTAAAATAGGACTAAATATCTATAAAATAAGTGCTTAGAATGTGAGAAATTATGCACTTATCAGTGGGTTTCTAAAAAATATACAAATATGTTTTTGTAAAAAAAAGTTTAGATCTGTTTTCTTAAATATTCAGACTTGATTTTATAAAGAAATACTGATCTGTTTTTAATAAAATATTCCAGATCTTGCAATGGGCTAACTAATTTCAAGCTTCCATTTGTATGTTTTTTAAATCATCAACACAATATTAATTGATTAATTAATATTTAAATATGTTGGAAGAAGAAGATTTACCAAACAAAAACATGCAACGGAAGCTAATAACAAAAAAAACTTCTTCTTCTTCTTCTTCAAAAAAGGATCCATTGTACAAGTAATATAGCAACTAGAAAAGGGATGAAGATAGAGGTAAAATCATACCCTTGAAGACTTTGGAGGATCCAAAGGAGAATCCATCTATCAAGTGCATACCCAAATTCCAAGTTTTGCAAGATTAATCCTTTTCTCCAAAGCTTTTTTATGAAAGAAAAACTATAATCTTTCTCTAGCATTTAACATACACACACTTGTGTGTGTTTTGGCCGAAAGGTTAAGGAGAGAGAGAGAGAGAGAGAGAGAGAGAGAGAGAGAGAGAGAGAGAGAGAGAGAGAGAGAGAGAGAGAGAGAGAGAGAGAGGGATCGACTCTCCTTCAAAAATCATAATGGAGATGGAGTGTTGTCATAAAAATCAATTAATGACATGTTGCTTTTGTGTCTAACAAGCAACCTCCTATTTACATAATTGATCCCTCAACTTTTCTTCTAGTTTCTAGTTAAATCATCTCTTATGATGTTTAACAAACTTTCCCCTAACCATATAATTCTTGCAATTTTAGTCCGGACTTTGTGTGCGACCGCCGGCCGAATAGGATAATGCCAATAATTAATTATTTTGTGTCAACGGACATATCTCCAACAAAATAGAATGGTAAGAGTTGTTCCATGTGTCTAAAAGATTTCAAGTTCGAATATTATATATATATATATATATATATAACTTGATTTCAAATGCAGATCTATTCAAAAAAATTGGATTTGTTTATAAAAATCAGAATTGTTTGTAGCTAAATGATGTTGAGTACTTGTTTTGAGTATTTAATCTTAATTTTGTAATTGTTGTTGCAGTTCACATCTATTGGGAAAATCAGTTCTTATGAAGAAAGCTGGATATGCAAATCTTGAAGATGGATTTTTCTTTTTTGATTGAATATAATTGTAAAAAAGTGATTATGTTTATTTAGTATGTATTATTTGTAGGAACGTGTTTAATTATAATGAAAAACTGATTATATGTATATTTATAAAATTTGTGTATTTTTTGATAATTTTATAAAAACTCATTTTTGGATATTGTTTACTGACGAATATCCCTGTGTAAAATAAGATAATTGGAAATATAGAATTTTAATTTAATTTTTTTAAAATGCTAAAAACACTGTCGGATTAGTGATGGAATTGTTGCTAAAAGGGTTTTAAATTTATTTTATTTTATTTTTTCTAACATCAGTGATGGATTAGTGATGGAATTCTGATAGGCGGGTTTACACCCCCCTAAATCTAACCGCAAGTGTACGTGTCGAAATCAAGTAATAGTACTGAAAGTACGAGTATAGAACACAGGGAACTAGGAACTAAGTATCACAATTACTATAAATTCTATTAACTGAACGGTCGCAATTTTGAGTTGTGGTTTATAACTAATTAATTGCAAGAAAACAAATCACAAACGGGACAGTAAACAACTTAGGAACTTTTGATAGAGAAAACAGTTGAGGGTTGGAAATCCTAAGGTTTTCACGTACAAACATTTGACTTAAAACAATTACCAAGTTTTTCCCTTTAATGAATACCCAATCTATAAACATCACCGTTGTTCTTTCTCAAGCCACAACGGGTTTTATCTTGAAAAACACAAGTTTTATCTCTCGATGTCAACTTATGGACTCAAAACACATTAAACTCAAGATTGTAATGGGACTAAGGCTTACTCGGTATATCTCTATCCCCTTTCTCACCTTAGGCATGCAATTTCTAGTTCTAGTTAACAATTAATTCTCTCGAACTTTATTGAAAACAACAAAACAATTGGAAGCTAGCTAAACTCATAAAAGCATTAAAAACCAAATCACATGCTTCATTAAAAAGGAAAACTGATAAAAATCTCAAGTCATTTGTTCATATGATTAAACCAAATTCATTCCAACCCCCAACATCTAAAGATTAGTTCATGTTGGTGGTGGACAAAACAAAAGAAAAGGGAAGGAAACTAGTGTGTGTAAACATGGTTGTGGACGTGATGAATGTGATAATGAACTCCCTTCTCTCCCGGCTCTGATCTACTTCGCGTGGTGAACTGTCCTTGATTGATCCTCTATCGTGGCTCCAAAAGCTCTGGAAAAGCTCTGAAAATCACCCCAAAGCAGCCTCCCGTCGTCCTGTGAGAAGTCTGACCAAAAATCCGGAAAACGCCAAATTATAAGGCTGAAACAGAGACTTACGCCACTTGTCCCGCCACTTGCAAACCGCGGGACAAACCGCGCGTGTCCCCTGATGTGTCCGGATCAGGTTCTGGGTCAGGTTCGGGTCCTGGTTCGGGCACGGGTCTTGGGCTTGGATCTCGGGCTTCCGTTGGGCTTCGTTTTGGCTCTCTTTTGGACTCTTTTTAGCTTCTTTTCTCGATGATTGTTGTCTTTTAGATCACCTGCACATTTCACTAGATAAACCATAAAATCCCGCCTTTTTGCTAGAACACAAGCCAATCTCATTGGTTTCAGGACCGAAAATAACGCCAAAAATTGGCGTTATCAAATTCCGTCGCTAAAGATCCATCGTTGATTTGTCATTGATGTTTCCATCGCAGATCTGTCACTTATTATTACCGTCGTTGATCCGTCACTACAGGAGTTCCGTCACTGATCTGTCACTAATAAGTTCTGTCATTGATGCGTCACTGATAAGTCTCGTCGCTGATCCGTCACTAAATCTTTCCATCGCTGATTTTCGTCACTGATCTGTCGCTGATACTTTCACCCACCATATTTTCAGCGACAGACTTTCAGTGACGGAATAGTGACGGAAATTGCTTTCAATGACGGATTTATCCGTCACTGATATGGTCGATTTTTGCAACTTAATTATAAATTCATAAAATAGATAATTTAATTATATAATAATATCGTATTTTTAAAGAAATGCATGTCCTACCGAACCAACAGATCACCGATTTCCTGTATCAAAATTGCAACTTCTAAACTTAATCCTTCGGATGTTCGACTCATAATTGAAAGAGAGGATGGATTACTCAGAAGCATCAAGGATTACCATCTCAAGAAATTTGGTCTCTCCGAATGGCTTGAAATTTCAAAGCTCTTGGTCAAATGTGCAAACCCAAAAAAGGAGATTTTCATCAGCTATATCAGTGGGTTGATGAACCAAATGAAGGAGATTAAGAAGAAGCACAACATTGTTCTTTCCTCTGAAGAACATGCCCGAGTTCAGACTCGAAAGAGGATGTCAGACTTCCTGCCACAAAGACAAAATCGGTGAAGGATAAATGTCTTCAAAGAAATGGCTGCCAAAGGAAGGACTCCCTATGTTGACAATCTTGATCTCTCCATCCCAACCTCGATAACTTACCCTTCCACCACACTATGTCTCTCGCCTTACATTCCTGAAGCACAACCATACTACCAGGACATCGCCACCGAAATCAAACGTCGTCATCATCCAAGGAAGTAATATGGGTATTAGTCATTTCAAGTACTTGTATTTTTCTATCTTTTGATGTATCAGTCATTATAATGAATACAAGTACTTTTCTTTCTTAACTTAGAATCTATTTGAATCTCATTTTATTGTTGCACATAATTTTCTCTTTACTTGTAAATGTTTGATATACTTAACAAATCCATAAAAGAAAATTAGACCAAAAAGAACAAAAAGAATGGTCTATGTGAAAAGAACCCAAAAAGAGTAAAAAGGGTCAAATTGCATGTTATATTCAGTTACTCTTAAATCTTCTAAGTGTGGAGCTCAAATTCAAATAGGGGGAGATTGTTGGGTCACCAAAGATTTGAAATTGACCCACCGATTTTTCTCCTATAAATCTTACTTAGAATATTTACTTTGGTTCTTTATGATGACTTAGACAAGACAACAAAAGTTCGGTGAAGTCGAAGATCAACCGAAATCAAGCTTGAAGATGTTCTCATTGTGGAAGTGAAAGACACTCTTCTCAACAAAAAGCTAAGTCATCGTCCACCGAAATTCTCTATGAAAATCGATGGACACTCCAACCGATTCTCCCTCAAGATCGGTCATCAGGCCCACCGATGAAAGCTTCAAATCGGTGGCAACATGGTCTTCATCATGCTCATTTTGGTCAAAGAATCTCACCGACCTCACAGTCCAAATCGGTGAGATTTATTCTTGGAAGACAACATGAGAAGATCATTTATTATGGGACAATATCCATTGTCAGGAAAAAGTGACTATTTGTCGTTTTATCCAATCTCAGATATTGTCTCAATCAAGCATGGATATCCTTCCTGATACTGAGCAAAAAGGTGGAAAATGACTTATCAACTTTTCAGAGTCAACCCCTACACTCAAATCTCCAGATGACAAATGTCCTAAGCATTTAATGCTTCATGCATAATATAAAGAGGAATGAGCTCCCCATGCAAGGTTACGCGTTCTTAAAGGATTTCTCAGTGCAATATTACTCTCTCTCTCTCTATCTTGTGAACTTCATAGCTTTCAAACTTAGTGCTTTAAAAGTTGTTTTGTTTTCAGTTTGCTTTGTGAAGATTGTTAGAATAGTT
This sequence comes from Saussurea involucrata, assembly GCA_033807775.1. Classification (NCBI taxonomy): domain Eukaryota; kingdom Viridiplantae; phylum Streptophyta; class Magnoliopsida; order Asterales; family Asteraceae; genus Saussurea; species Saussurea involucrata. Next base: position 101,286,637 of record CM066322.1, on the reverse strand, counting down.
TAACTGTTCTTTTCCGCAACAATCTGTAGTTTTCTGTGTGTAATTCTTGTTGAAGTTTTTCATTAAAAGAATTAAATTAAGTGAATTTTTGTGTAATGTATTCAACCCCTCCCCCCCCCTCTACAATACACGTTTAAGCCATCTGGGACTAACAAGTGGTATCAGAGCAGAAAGTTTAATCTCAATAAACTTGATCTGTGATGGCTGCCTCTTCTTCAAACAATGAAGTTCCCTTTCAAAACAACATTTCTGAAAATGGTTGTATTGCCAAACCTCCAAAGTTTAACCCCAACAACTTCTCTCTCTGGAAGAGATGAATGATGTTTTTCATGGAAGGAGTGGATACTAGATATCCAACCATTCTCAATGAGGGACCCATTGTCCCTAGAGTCTGGGCTGGCTATGAAACGCAGAGGGCTGGAAAAGAAACCGATGATAAGGATGATTCTGATGACTCTTCGGATGAAGAAAAATCCACTACTACTGGTCGTTACATTCATAAAAACCCCAAGAAATACACTGATGAGGAAAAACGTCGAGTCTCTCTTGACTCTAAGGTTAGAGCAATCATTGCTCTTTCTCTTCCTGATGAGGTCTATCATTCTTTGGTCAACTTTGCCACAACTAAAGAAATGTGGACCACTCCATGTGTTCTGTACGAAGGTATAGAGGAAGTTAAGAAAAGCAAAAAGATTGCTCCCATCAGGAAATATGAACTCTTTACTCTCGAAAAAGGAGAATCTCTTTCTAGTTACTACAACCATTTCAACAGTTTCCTCAATGATTTAAAGTTGTTGGGCAGAGTATATGATAATAAGGAAGTTCTGTGCAAATTTATGGACTGTCTTCCTGATTGTTGGGAAAACATATGTACTTGCATCAAGACAACCAAGGATCTTGAATACATGCCCCTCACTGTTCTCTATGGAACTCTCTTTAATTATGAACAAACTAAAATGCAAAGGAAGTCCATCATTAAAGACATAAAGGGCTCTTCTATAGCCCTTGTAAGTGATACTTCCAAGAAAGCTCAGTGTGTTCCCCGTATCACCTATCCTTCATCAGATTCTGATAATGACAGTCAAAACAAGTCCACTCACCAAACGGAGGCATATCTAAGTGATGCCGATGATGAACGTGAGGAAACTTCTGTCGAACAGATAACTGATGAAATGGCCATGGTGGCAGGGTTCAAAAACAAACCTCGTTTTTCTGGCAAACCTAGATCCTTAGAAAACCCTCCTCTTTCACAACAAACTCCTCGACTGACAAGTCAAATGAGGAATGCTTCAATTGTGGTAAGAAATGTCACTTTTTTCTCAATGCAGAAGCAAACGTGTTGAAAGGACTAGGACCACTTCCTCTGACAGATTTTCTTCTAGATATGAGAAATCCAAGAACAACACCTCAAAGCCAACCTTTCCTAGAAAAGGTGCTCAACCTTCCTCTCAGGAACATCAGGAACGTGCTGAAAACTACAAAGCCAAATATAAGAGAGAGAAGGAAAGGAATGAGGGACTCCTTAGGAAAGGAAAGGGTCTTTTGGCTGAAACCCACGACTGGGCTGATAATCCTACCTCTGAGAGTGACAAGGACTCTCCCAACATGTGTTTTATGGCAAAGATCGATGACGTGGAGAATTCTGACAAGGCAGTCACTTCAACTGCCTTGGTGGCAACTGGATGTTCATCATCTTACTCTCAGGTACATCCTTTCAACTCTATGTCTGAAATTGAAAAGATTGATGCTTATGAATCTTTGGCAAATGACTTCTATAATATCAAAGATGCCAATAAAAGAAAATCAACTCAAGTTAAAACTCTTTCTTCCCAACTTGAAATCTGCCTTTCCAAACTTGAAAAGTTTGATGAAATCAAAGCTGAACTAGAGGACTTAAAAACCATAAATCGCATCATTGCCAAAGAGAAAAATAAACTTTTCAAAAGATTAAAAAGAGAGCAAGAAACTGTTAGAAAATGGACCAGCTCTTCAAAGAATCTTGAGAAAAGTTTCAAGACCAAATTTCTCGTGATGATAAAACTGGTCTAGGTTTTGGAAAGATGGATATTGATTTCTCCTCTCATGCTCTTGCTTCTACTTCATGTGCTCCACCAAATCATCATGAATCATCAGAGTCTAGTTCCATTGGCTCAGTGTCTATGAACTCTGTTGATTTATCTGAAGCCTTAAAAATTGGAATGTTCATAAAAGCTAAAGATTCTTCTTCTGTTCAAAATAATGAAACACAGGACTCTACTTATTCTCCAAAACCTATCCATGATATTTTGAAGCTTTTATCTCTTGATGAAGTCTCCTCTTCTGATCAGGAGGACTCAAAGATTTCCAAAAATGATAATACCACAAATTTGTCTTTGAAAAGAAAATCCTCTGCTCTTTCAAAAGGTCATCATAAAAACTCTCAAATCAACCCCACTCCTAGATTTGCTTCTACCACTTCTGGTAATGGGATTTTAAGTTTTCCTCCTTTTATTTCTACCTTTGGTCCAAAAGCTATTCAAATTTATGTTAAAGGAAAAGGCAAAAAAAGATTCAAAAGTCCAAAAAGGTGTTCATTTATAGAAAATGTTATAACTGTGGAGACACCTTCCATCTTGCCAAAGATTGTCCCAAGGATAGGATTGACCGAACCAAGGCTAAGGACTCTTCCTCCTCTAACCTAAAAGGACCCATCACCAAATGGGTACCAAGAAACTAATCTGTTGGTCCCGAAGGGCTATACAAGTTTGTAAAAGGGGGGGTTGAATACAAACACACGTTTTTACTTTTCTAAATTGTTTATTGATAAATCATTAACAATTTACAGCTTGTTACGGAACAAGATAAGGATAAATCCTAATCTAAACAAGTTGGAACACTAAGTTTCTTGCACTAAGAAAGAGAAGGAAATTACTAAAAATAACCTATCTCAAAGATATAAGAAGGATGACTCGACCAGAGTTTACGAGTACTTCAAAATGAAGTGAGGTCTTATTCTTATATACTGCATGCATTTAATGCATGACAGTATGGCTTTACATGTGGCAGCAGCTGAGTGGTTGCATGTCATTTACCTTTTTAAACAACCTTAGTAGCCGCATGGTGCACAGTGTAGAATCAGAGTTGTTGTACGATTTCAGACAAAAGGTATGTTGGTTCTGACACTTCGTACGGAGACGTGCAAGGGAGGTAAGACAATAGTAACATACAGGGAGACTTCATGATCAACTTTCGTTGAGTCAGATCTTTATCAGCGAATGATAAAGTTCAACGATTGCTGAAGTGTTCTACTTGATACTTCACGTTGAATGGAGAGGTCTTGCTTCGCTGATATCCGCATCAGTTCATGAGTAGACTTGTCGCTGGTTCTTGAGCTTGATCTTCGACTTCAGCGTAGAACTTTGGTTGACGTGAAACTTGTCTTCAGGGATCATAAGTAAACAACTAACTTATCAGCGATCACCAAAAGGACTGAACAGGCTCAGAGCATTATGGTGAACAGTGTTCGCTGAATGTTTAATCTAAAGAACGAGAGTTCCTATCAGCGGTACTGAATTAGTCTTAGTACATCAGCGATAGTGAAACTCTAATACATAATGTTTACTTACAATTTTCACTAAGTGTTTAAGAGAGGGTCATTATCAAATCACTGAGGGTTTGGATCAACAATCTCCCCCTATTTGATTATGACATAGCAACAGAGAAAACTGCTATTTAATGAAAACATAAGGATAAAAAGAACTCATAAAATATTTGTCCCTTTTACTGTTTTCTGGGATCTTTTCAGTACTTATGGAGTAAAGTACATTCGCTGAAATTTTTCTTTAAACTTCGTAAAGATTACAGAGGGAAGTAGAAAAATTACAAGTACAGCAAATAAAATTACATGTACAGAAGATGTAGACAGATAAGGATAGAAAGAATTACAAGGCGATCCTATCCGTCAAAAGGTTCTTCCTTGATGAGAAGTTCATTGAGGGTCTTTGATGTGGGAATCATCCAGTCAGGGACATTTACTCCTTGATTCTTTTTGTTCAGAGCTTCTTCAAAAATCAAGGGCTTCAGGTGTCTAGCTTTAATGTCGCGTCTGACTTCACACCAGTATATGAGATCTCTGAGTTGTTCGATGGGAGTGATTGGAAGCTCATAGATGCGTTGAAAGTGATGATTTCCTTGGTAGTCTAGAAAGAATATACCATAGGGATCACTTACAACTGTGCCAGGAATGAAAGTTTCTCCAGGTGGTAGGGAGGTGTCAAGCGCTGAGAGATCAGCATCAGGGCCAAGAACTTCAGCACGAGAGAAACCAATACCTGTTTCATTCCGTATATGAGGACCTGAGTTTGAGACTTTCGTTTCCTTTGCAGAGACTCTTCTTTGTTGAGGAGGAAAAAGAGTGGAAGGAGGAATATCCACAGCAGAAGAAACCAAGTCGATCTGAGTATTTAAATATTTCTCGACATGGCTCTTGAACTTTGAGCGCGATCCCTGAATGGCTAATTTCACTTCCAACCATTCAGAGAAACCAAACTTCTCTAAAGTAGTAGCATAGAAGGTTTGCTTGGTTTTGTCTTCTCTGAATACATCAATTTCAACAACAGGAACGTCAATGAACAGTCTTCCTCTGATGTTTACTTTGATGATTTTGGATAGTTGAGATCGATAATTCAGCATTTCTTTACACCATTTCAAAGTCGTATCAGATACTTTCGTCTTTTCTTCAACGATCCTTTGGGCATCATCCCATAGCTGACGTTGGACATCAATGGGAGTTCTTTTCAGTGCGGGGTCTTTCACCGATTATTGGACAAGCTGGATGGCGAGTTCTCTGTCTTTTTCTTCAGCTTCCCTTCTTTCAGTGATTAACCTTTCAGCTCTGAGGTGATCCTGGTATTCCTTTTGTGAAAGTCTGAACTTTGGAGGAATAGAAGGAAGTTGATCACGCTTCAAGATGATTCGCTGATCTTCGAATCTCTTGATCATTGCATCTCTCTTTTCTTGATCCTCTTCACTCACTTTTGAGGAGCCAAGGAAGGTCTGTTTTCGTGAGAGAGCAGCTGTTCTTCAGGTTCATCAGTCTCAGTGGTTAAATCCAAGACTGGGATTATTTCTTCAGCTCTTGTGGGTGGGATTATCCCTGGTGTAGTCGAAGGAGCTTCAGCGGGATCCTCAAACAGGGGAGAGGACTAGCTGAAACACAGCGATTGTTTAAGTAAGCAGAGTTGGGGAAGAAAGAGATAGAGAAAAGAATGTGGTTAAGTGTATAGAGGTTTTATGGATAGAAAGATTGGGATTGAGAATGGATAGAGGAGGGATGCAGTGTAAGGGAATAGGAGGTAGTGTACCTGACAAACTGGCTTTTGAAGCAAGATCATCAGATTGTCTTCTGCAGCTAGGCCTTTGTTTTTGCCTTTGTCAGCTTCAGACGCTGCAGGCTTTGTCTTGGTCCGCTCCCCTGAAGGTTCGTTTATCAAAATCCCTTTGAGAGTTGTAGTCTTCTGAACAGGCTTGACGATAAAGGAGTCATCGTCATCATCATCATTCTTTGAAGAAGAAGATGGTTCGTCGTCAGAGATGTCGACAGCTTCATCGTCTTCAGCTTCGTCGTCAGATTCAACTTCTTCAGCGTAGGGTGAGGTTACATCAGCAGCAACTTCAATGTTCTGCTCTTCGAGTTGCTCCCCCTCAGATACAGAGGAAGGTTTCTCGTTTCCCTCAGGGTTTTCAACTCCCTGAGGTTTTGAGGAAGTAGCATCAGCTTCAGTCTCAATACCCTCCCACTCAGCATGGGGAAGGTCTTCTTTATTTTTCTTCTCCCCCTCATCATTATGGGGAAGGTCTTATTTAGGCTTCTCCCCCTCTTCCACATCATGGTTGGGGGAGGTAACGGACTTTTCAGCAGCAGCAATAGGATTACTGTCTTCTTGGCCAATAATTCTTATGCAGTTTTTAATCGCTGCTACTCTGTCTTCTAGGCCAGTAATAGCAGGACTGATCTTTTTGAGATCGTCTCGATCGGCCTGAGTGAAATGAGAAGTTGGGGTGTTCAGGCGATCGAGCACTTTCTGAACAATCTCTTTGACCGCAGAGACTTCAGTCTTGATCGTGGAAACTTCACTCTTAAGAGAACCAACCTCTGTCTTCAATGATGTGACTTCATTGGACAGAGAGGTGAAGTGGTTGTGGCGGTTGAGTTTTCAGTGAGGGTGGTAGCAAATTTAGCAATGCTACCATCCATCTTCTCCAGATCAGCTTTGGAGGCTTTCTTTTCAACCTCAGTGGTCAAAGTTTTCAAGTTCTTTCTGGCGTTTGTAACCGCTGAAGAGTTGGCAGTTAGAGTTTTGTTGAAAGACTCCATCTTTGTTTCCAGGGCCATCAGGGAGGTGTTGATATCCCCCAAATTAGGACCTGAAAAAGTTATAAACTTATGAACATAGGAAAGCTCAGAAGTTTGGGGTTGAGAGAGAGAAGTGTGTGGGATTTTGTGTATACCTGCAGGCGGGTTGGCGAAGTTGTCGAAACCTCGATGTCCTGAAAAAGTTTCGTAGTCGTCTTCAATATTTCCTAGATGACTGGAAGTACCTGCAGGTCATGTGGTGTATCCTATCATCCTCTGAAAATGTTCAGCAGTAGTGTCGCTGAGGATGACGGTTGTTGAGGAGAATAGGGGAATAGATTTAGTGACCAAAGGAGAGGTGGGAGGAATGGAGGATGAGAACATTGGTTAGGTATGGGGTTCAGCGATGGATCCGCTGAGAATCACTTCAGTCTGTAGAGAGGCTGAAGGAGGTGGGTTCATTTCCAAGTTTATAACTTCAGCGTTTAGAGACGCTGAAGCTGGGATGGAAGAGGTGGTTTGTTCAGCTGTGGCAGAGCGTACCACTGAACTTTCCATCAACTCTTCAAGATGAGCTGAGGAGTCTTCAGCATGTAAATGCTGGGGGGTTGCTCCTTGGTTTTCTTAGTCCTTTTGGAACCAAGTTGGGAATATGAGTGTTTCCTTTTTCTAGAAGGAGTGGAGGTTGCAGTTGGGGTATCAGCGGTGGGTTTTTCCACTGAATGAGCTGTAGAAGTAGAAAAAGGATGATTGAGAAGAGTTAAGAGAGTAGAGAGACGTACCTCGTTTGCCATTGGCTTGAAATCGAGTACCTTAGGGCCAACCTGAGAGAGTTTCAGATCACCCTCTTTTAGGTACTTGTCCCCAAGTCTTTTGAGGAAGACGGCACTGATGAATCTAGGATATGGAACCCATGATGGTCGGTCAGCAGCAGAGTCTACTCTGAGCACAAGATCATCGTAGATTATCGAGGCCCAGTCAACATGAAGACCTTTCAGCAATGCATAGCCCATTGCTTGCTGAGGTTGAGCGGCTTGATCAGAGGAGCCGGTCTTTGCAGTCATGCAGCTTATCAAGTGTGCGAAGATGAAGTTCATCTCGCTGGGCATTTTGGATTTCTTGATGAGGGTCAGCTTCTTCTCAGGCTTCTTGTCCCTCCCTGTTTCCCATACATAACCCATTGCATCAAAGAATGCAGTGATGGCTTCCCTATCAGCATGTTTCTTGTGGTCAGGGAGGGAAACAAAGGGTTTTTCTTTTGTGGCGATGGGAAGGCTCAGTGCTTTTCGGATAATGGCAGGGGTGATTTTTATGGTGCCAAAATCAGTGTCACAGAGGATGCAATCGATTTTCTTCGTGGGGTCTTTGGTCGATGTGAGTTGAGTGTGTCTGGCAGAATACCAGAACTGAGATAGTAGTAGTTGATGAGCAGGGGGTGTTATGGTCAGGGCTGTAGAGAGGCAACATGTTTTGAGGAAATTCACAGCATCATTCAGATGTGTGACTTGCTTTCGAGGAGGAAACTCGAAAAGCGCAAAGAGATTGTTTGTTTTTGTCCAATCGAGTTCCTCAAGCGTGAACTTGACCTGAGGAGCCTTGGTGATTTCCAGTTCCTCAGCAGCAGCGGTGTTCTCAGCAGTAGGAATATCAGTAGATGCCATTGTTGTATTATCAGTTCAACCAAAGATATAACAAATAAGAATAATCTTAATGTGGAAAGATTTTCCAATAAGATGGTTCGAATTTTGTCCATTTCATTCAGACAAAAATGTCTTAATGAAGATTAGGCTTTTCTTGTTTTTGAAAAAGAAATGCAAACCCAATAAAAAGTCTTGTTTTCCAGTTTCCTTTGAGGATTAGGATTCTGGAAAAACGTATGAAGAACAAGTTTAAGATATTTGCGATTAAACTAGAAGAACAACCATGAAAGGTTGTGTTCATAAAACCATGAAAGAAATGATTTCATTTTTGAAAAAGTTCTTTTGTTTGAACTTGTAAAAACAATGAGAAAATCATTAACAAGTTTTAAGAAACAGGTAAATAAAAGAAATATTAACCTGGTTCGTTGAAGAAGAAGAAGATGAACAGTTCTTGAAAACTTGAGAGCAAAAATGCAACAGTAGTTTTCTTGAGGAAGAAGTTGTTCGCGTAAAGGAAAAATATAAACCCAAAATGTGTTTATATAGTGAGATTAGAGAGAGAGAAAGTCTTGAGCGGGAAAAGATTTTCATCATGACACGGACACGTGTTTGCATTTGATTGGCTGGTAAACGAAACGTGCAAACGTGTGTCAGAAAGAAGACGTGCCAGGGCTTATCCGTTTCATGACGTCACGGATGTCCTTTCATATTTTAGGATGTCTCTGAGGTTTTGAAAGCTCAGGGACACTTTTGAAAACATGAAGCACTGAATAGAAATATCAGTGTTGGTTTTAGAAATTTCAAAGTATCGCTGATTAAGGAACAGATATTCAGCGATGCAATTTGTTTTGAAATCTTTGAGTTCTAGGCGAACGTCAGCGAGTAAGAGAGAAAACATACCTTGACATCAGCGAATCAATTATGTTCAGAGAGAGAATAATAGAATGGGTTATACAAGTTGATTTTATCCTATCGTTGATCAAATGTGAACCGCTGAAGATTTTACTCTTCAAAGTTCAGCATTCCAAGCTCGCTGATGAGAAAGTTGAATCTTGTCTCATCAAGAGGTTTGGTGAACAGATCAGCTAACTGATAGTCAGTTGGGATAAAATGAAGTTCTATATCACCATTCATCACATGATCTCTGATAAAATGATACCTGATTTCGATGTGTTTTGTCTTTGAGTGTAGCACTGGATTGTTGGCTATAGCGATGGCACTTGTGTTGTGGCAATAGATTGGAATTTTCGAGAGCTGAAGGTCATAGTCCAGTAGTTGATTTCTCATCCACAAGACCTGAGAACAACAGCTTCCAGCGGCTACATATTCAGCTTCATCTGTGGAGGTGGACACTGAGTTTTGCTTTTTACTTGTCCAACTCACCAGCTTTCCACCCAGGAGCTGACAGCCTCCTCTGGTGCTTTTCCTATCTAATTTGCAACCTGCAAAATCACTATCTGAATAGCCGATTAGATCAAACCCTGAGTCTTTGGGATACCAAAGACCTAGGTTCATAGTACCCTTAAGGTAACGAAAGATTCGCTTTACAGCGATCATATGAGATTCCTTAGGTTCAGCTTGATATCGTGCACACAAACAGGTTGCGTACATAATATCGGGTCGGCTAGCTGTAAGATACAAGAGAGAGCCGATCATCCCACGGTACAGCATGACATTAACAGGTATTCCATTTGAATCCTTGTCTAGTGTCAGTGGTGGTGCCATAGGGGTTTTCATAGCTGAACTCTGAGTTAAATCGAATTTCTTCAGCATATCTTTAACATACTTTCCCTGATTAATGAAAGTTCCTTTTTCGGTTTGTTTTATCTGTAGACCAAGGAAATATGTTAGTTCACCCATCATACTGATTTTATATTCAGCTTTCATCCTTTTAGAGAAACGAGTACAAAGTTCAGGGTTAGTGGAACCAAATATAATGTCATCGACGTATATTTGAACAAGAATGATATGACCATTCACTTTCCTGAAAAATAGAGTTTTATTGATTTTTCCACGCTCAAAATGTTCAATCAGGAGATAAGAGGAAAGAGTGTCATACCATGCACGTGGAGCTTGCTTTAAGCCATAAAGTGCCTTATCCAGTTTATAAACATACCCTGGACGCTTAGGATCTGAGAATCCTGGGGGTTGTTCCACGTAGTCTTCTTCATCCGGCTTTCCATTGAGGAATGCTGACTTCACATCCATTTGATAAACCTTGAAGTCTTTGTGTACAGGGTAAGCTAAGAATAGACGAATAGATTCTAGTCTTGCTACTGGAGCAAATGTTTCGTCGTAATCTATGCCTTCCTCTTGTCTGTATCCCTGAGCAACAAGACGAGCCTTGTTGCGGGTTACAGTTCCATGTTCGTCCAACTTGTTTCGATAGACCCATTTAGTGCCTATCACTATTTTGTCAGTTGGTCTTCGAACAAGTTTCCAAACTTTGTTTCTTTCGAATTCAGTCAGCTCTTCTTGCATGGCGCTGACCCAGTTTGGATCTTTGAGGGCATCATCTATTTTCTTTGGTTCAATCAAAGAAATAAAGTTAACAAATAAACAAATATTACCTGCACTTCGTCGAGTCTGAACACCAGCGTTTGGATCACCAAGAATTTGATCAATTGGTGATTTACAATCCATCGCTGAGCAGGAGCATAAGTCGCTGACTCAAATTGAACTGGAGGAGCTGAAGATGAAGCTTCAGCAACTTCTGGAATATCAGCCAAGAGAGGAGTAGGTGCAGATGTCATCTCATTCACTAATTGCTGAGAAGTAGATGGAATGTCTGAGACATTTGGTTCAGAAGCAGGTATAGTGTTTAAAGGAACTGCTGAGACCCATGATGTTTCAGCTTCACTATTCTGCATGTTTGGGATGATAGTAGGACTATCATCTTTAACTGTATGAGTATGAGGAGTGGGAATATCTTCTGAATCACCAAGATGTGAAAACATCCATTGATTAAGTTCTTCAGTATCAGCAGACGGTTTAGAGTTTGCTGAACGAGATTCGTCAAAAGTGATGTGAATAGTTTCTTCAACAGTTTGTCTTCTTCGATTGAAGACTCTGAAGGCTTTGGAGATTGAAGAATATCCAAGAAAGATTCCATCATCAGCCTTAGGATCAAACTTTCCAAGGGCATCTCTGTTGTTTAGTATGAAACACTGACATCCAAAGATGTGAAGAAAGGTAATTGAAGGCTTTCTCCCATGAAAAAGTTCATAGGCTGTTTTATTAAATCTTTTGACTATCAGCGACCTGTTTTGCGTAAAACAAGCAGTGTTGACAGCTTCTGCCCAAAACTGAGTAGGCAGGTGAGAATCGATGAGCATTGAACGTGCAGCTTCAATAATTGTTCTATTTCTTCTTTCAGCGACTCCATTTTGTTGTGGTGTTCTCACTGATGAAAAGTTGTGAGAAATACCCTTGCTCTCAAAGAAGGAATCAAGAGACCTGTTTTTGAATTCAGTACCATGATCACTCCTTATTGAGCGAACGGTCAAGTTGTTCAGGGTTTCCATCTTCCTGACAAATGTGATGAGTTCTTCAGGGGTGTCACTCTTAGAACGGAGAAACATTACCCATGTATAGCGAGAGAATTCATCAACTATGACCAGCGTATATTTCTTTCCAGCGATGGATTGTTTGTTAACAGGGCCAAAAAAATCCATATGGAGAAGTTGTAGAGGAGATGACACTGAGGAGACTTGCTTTGATTTAAAGCTTGCTTTGGTCTGCTTCCCTTTCTCACACGCTGAACATAAGGACTCTTTGGAGTATGAGTGCTGAGGCAGACCAGTGACTAACTCTTTTGAAGAAAGAGTGTTCAGTGTCTTGAAGTTTAGATGAGAGAGCCTCTTATGCCATAACCAGTTGACATCAGATGAGGCTTTTGAGAAGAAACAGGAGTTCTCAGTGGTTGTTGAGTCCATGATTATTACATAACCATTTTCCAAACGATAACCGCTGAGAGCTATCTTCTCCTTTTTGTCAGCGTCAAAGCAGGATTCCTTAGTAAAGATTACTTTGTTATCCTTGTCGCAAAGCTGACTGATGCTTAGAAGATTATGCTTCAGCCCTTCAACATATGCGACTCTTCTAAAGGTTGTTTTACCATTAGATAGTACACCAAACCCTCGGGTATGTCCTTTTCCATTTCCACCGAAAGTTACAGAGGGAACCTTCTCTTCTTTGTACTCAGTGAGCAGGTTCTTCATACCAGTCATGTGTCTAGAGCATCCGCTATCGAGATACCAGATACCCTTCCTAACCTGCATTACAAAGGAAGATTAGTTTTTCTTGAGTACCCACTTAACCATGTGAACACACTTGTCAGTGGGGGTAGAAGAAGAGGTGGAAGGTTCAGCAGTCTTCGCAGCATTTGAAGATTCAGCTTTGTCAGTCTTCACTTTGGTTAATTTCTTAACCTCAGTGGTCTTCTTTGCCTTGGGGGCAATGATCTTCACCTTAGCTATCTTTTCAGCTTGGGTGGTTGTGGGGCACTTCCTAGCAATATGATTTGTAAGTCCACAATGATAACATTTCCTATAACCAAAAGTAGTTCTAGGACCATTTACATGCTGAGCTTTAGATTTTGAATTAGAAGGACCAGCACCAAGTAAGCTATTGGTTTTTGAAATGGGAGGAACATTTAGTTCTTCGGATTTCTTACCAATGATTTCCACTTTGATTCTAGGAGTAGATCGCTGAATAGATCCACGCTGAATAAATCCAGAGATCTTATTCTTTGAATCAGAGGGATAAGTCACTGAAGCTTTAGAAGCGTTCAGCTTAGGTACTAAGGTACCCTTCTGAGGATTTTGGTTAAAAGCAATTCCTTTACCTTTATCTTTAGAGACAGAGGTAGGTTTTGGATAAACCATTTTCTCTTTACCTTTAGAAGTTAAGGTATAGATTTCCTCAGGGATGGGCGTTTAGAAGAGGAACACTGAGAGGATGAAGTATCAGCGACTGAGGATACGAAAGTTCCAAATAAGAGCATGGAACGATCAGTGGTTGGTTCTAGAGTATCAGCTTTGTAACCAAGACCACGTTTATCACTCAGGGGAATCTGAGACTTGATTATCTCAGTGATCTTTGTTGATGAATTATACCATCCATCAACAGTAGCTTTTCAGCTTTTAATGCAGCGATAGCTTCTTCGCGTTCGATTTTGACTAGCTGATTTAAGTGCACTTGATCTTTAAAATCTTCTTCAATTTTAGAAAGATTTTCTATTTGAAGGTGACAGTTTTTAAGTTGTTCAGCGAGATCAAGGTTTTGATTTTCAACTATAGTTTTTCCATTCATGGCTTCATATAAACTTCTAGTCAAGAGATCGATCTTTCGAAGACTATAAGCTTCATCAATATTTGAAATATTGGTAAAGAAAGAAGGTGATACCTTAGAGGTAGAGGCTGAAGTAGAGGGAATGTCAGACTTTTCTTCCTCATCTTCAAGTTTGGCCATTAGACAGAGATTGGCTTCATCATCTTCAGAGTCAGATGTTTCTTCCTCATTAGAGTCAGCCCAATCATAGTCAGCCATCAGGCCTTTGCCTTTCTTCATAAAGGTTTTCAGCTTTGAATACCTTTCTTTCAGCCTTTTGTAATTTTCATCTCTAGTCCGAGGAGTAAAGTTTTTCTTGGGAAAAGCTGAGGACCTAGAGACTTTCTTAGACCTGCACTCGCTAGCAAAATGTCCTATCTTTTCACAGTTATAGCAAGTAGCAGTAGCCTTATCAACAGGAGTTGATGATCTTGGCTTGTCAGTAATAGCAAGAGGTTTATTCCTTTTGAAATTACTCTTTCTAGCAAATCTCCTGAACTTATTAGCCAGGAATGCCAGAGCTTCATCATCATCTGAAACTTCAGATTCTGATGATCTTTCAGAGTTAGTCTCCAACTCAGTGATAGTAACAGTTGATCGCTGAGTGGAAGGTGACTCTGAGATTAAAGCAACAGGGGTGCTTTTGGAATCTTTTACAAGATTCTTCTTAAGATGACTCGATTGCTCATGATTCAGCATCGTGCCATATAAGGTAGAAAGGGTCATTGATTTTAGATCCTTTGACAGCTTGAGACACATAGAATAACTGTCCCAGCTTTCAGGTAAACATTCTAAGAACTTTGTCAGTACTTCAAAATTAGAATATTCCTTAACAACAGTTTTTATATCTATTATTAAGAAGTTAAAACGTTGGTGTACTTCAGAGAGAGTTTCATTCTTACCACAAATGAAGCTTTTATACTGTCTTACCAGGTTGATCTTTCGAGAGTCCTGGACTTCAGAAGTACCTTCATACTGAACACAGATTGTGTCCCACATAGCTTTTGACGTTTTTAGGTTCATGACGGAATGGTAGACTTCGTCAGGAAGAGCCATGGAGAGTATGGATCTGGCTTTGGTGTCGATAGCCACTTTCTTCTTATCTTCATCAGTCCACATATGAATTTCCTTAGGAATCAGCCTTTCTGGAATAGCAGGTCTATTCTCAGCGGCTGGAACTGCAGCATCAATTCTTACAGGAATATATGGGCCGTTTTCAAGATAATAAGGCATAGTAGGGTCTACACCTTCTAAGAAGAGAATCATCCTATTTTTCCATAGATTAAAATTATCTCTGGAGAATCTAGGGGGTTTTGCAAGAGAACCGTTGTCAATATAGTTTGTGTTTGTGTTGGTAGCCATTTTAAGAAATAGCTAGGAAGAGAAATCTTGGTATAGATCAGATCTTGTTTATGAGATTAAACAACTCCGCTCTGATACCACTTGTTGGTCCCGAAGGGCTATACAAGTTTGTAGAAGGGGGGGGGGGTGGTTGAATACATTGTTTATTGATAAATCATTAACAATTTACAGCTTGTTACGGAACAAGATAAGGATAAATCCTAATCTAAACAAGTTGGAACACTAAGTTTCTTGCACTAAGAAAGAGAAGGAAATTACTAATAATAACCTATCTCAAAGATATAAGAAGGATGACTCGACCAGAGTTTACGAGTACTTCAAAATGAAGTGAGGTCTTCTTCTTATATACTGCATGCATTTAATGCATGGCAGTATGGCTTTACATGTGGCAGCAGCTGAGTGGTTGCATGTCATTGACCTTTGTAGACAACCTTAGTAGCCGCATGGTGCACAGTGTAGAATCAGAGTTGTTGTACGATTTCAGACAAAAGGTATGTTGGTTCTGACACTTCGTACGGAGACGTGCAAGGGAGGTAAGACAATAGTAACATACAGGGAGACTTCATGATTAACTTTCGTTGAGTCAGATCTTTATCAGCGAATGATAAAGTTCAGCGATTGCTGAAGTCTTCTACTTGATACTTCACGTTGAATGGAGAGGTCTTGTTTCGCTGATATCCGCATCGGTTCATGAGTAGACTTGTCGTTGGTTCTTGAGCTTGATCTTCGACTTCAGCGTAGAACTTTGGTTGACGTGAAACTTGTCTTCAGCATAAGTAAACAACTAACTTATCAGCGATCACCATAAGGACTGAACAAGCTCAGAGCATTATGGTGAACAGTGTTCGCTGAATATTTAATCTAAAGAACGAGAGTTCCTATCAGTGGTACTGAATTAGTCTTAGTACATCAGCGATAGTGAAACTCTAATACATATTGTTTACTTACAATTTTCACTAAGTGTTTAAGAGAGGGTCATTATCAAATCACTGAGGGTTTGGATCAACATAATCTGTCTGTGACTGCAGGTAAATAAGCATCAACAGATCTGGTATATGGATAGTGGGTGCTCACGTCATATGACAGGAAACAAATATCTTCTCATAAACTATGTGTCTGAAAAAGGTCTGTCTGTAACTTTTGGGGACAACTCTAGAGGCTACACAAAAGGCTATGGTACTCTCACCAATGGATCTGTCACCTTTAATAAAGTAACACTTATTGAAGGACTCATGCACAATCTTCTGAGCATAAGTCAACTGTGTGATCTGGGTTACAAAGTCATTTTTGAGCTTTGTATTTGCACAATTGATGATAAGCATATGAAGGTGGTTCTTTCTGGAAGAAAGAGAGAAAATGTCTATGTCATAGACATGGGACAAAGTCATGGTGCTTCAAGTGTATGCTTTGTGTCGGATGACACAACCAAAAGGAACCGGTTGTGCCAATAGCGTGTAGCTCAGTTGGTTAAGGGGCGAGGAGATGTTTGCTCCAATAGGCTGTTGGTCACGAGTTCGAATCCTGCGGGAGACGGGCTCGGGGGCCCCTCGCAATCGCCTTGTCGCTGAGTGAGTCAGGTATGCCCCCCACATTATGGAATTGGCAGCCGATTGTGGGCCGGTTTGAGGTTGCCGGTTAAACAACCTTTTTTGCTCCAATAAACGTTTGTCTCACCTCAACTTCAAAACTCTTCACATCATCTCCAACAAGGAACTGGTGACTGGCATGCCGAAGCTGAACTTCGTGAAAGAAAAGTTGTCTGATGCATGTGAAAAAGGGAAACTCACCAAAAACTCCTTCAAAACAAAGCAATGCTCCTCCATCACTCTTTCTCTCCAAATGTTGCACATGGATCTATGTGGACCAGTCAGCATTCCCAGCCTAGGTGGCAAAAGGTACATTCTTGTCATTGTTGATGAATTTACAAGGTATACTTGGGTCTATTTTCTCAGGTACAAAAGTGATGTTACTGAAGAAATCATCAACTTTATCAAGAAGAATGATGTTCTTAATGGCCAGCTTGTATGATCAGTAAGAAATGACAATGGTACTGAGTTCAGAAACAGTACATTGGAAGACTTCTTCAATGACAAGGGAATTTCTCAAAACTTTTCTGCTGTTAGAACCCCTCAACAGAATGGGGTAGTTGAAAGAAAGAATCGGACTCTATGTAAGGCTGCTAGGTCAATGCTAAGTGAATCTAATCTTCCTACCTATTTTTGGGCTGAAGCTGTCAATACAACTTGCTTTACCCAAAACAGATCGATGATCTCCAAAAGACATGGGAAAACCCCTTATGAAGTTTTCCATGGTAGAAAACCAAATATAGGATTTCTTCACGTCTTTGGTTGTGTGTGTTTCATTCTCAATGATCGAGACAACCTTGGGAAATTTGACCCTAAGGCTGATGAAGGCATTTTTGTTGGATACTCTTTATCCTCAAAAGCATACCGTGTGTATAACCTTAGAAGAAAATGCATTGATGAATCCATTTATGTCAAATTCGATGACCTCAGATCATCATCTCTTTCAAATGATGATGATAAGTTACATAGATGGATCTCATCATGTATTGGTGATGCCCCTGCATCCAATCCCACCGATTCCTCATCTATTCCTTTCACCCACTCTGATCCTCAAACATATCTCCAACAAGTTGGGTCACCTTCCACCTTACCAAATCCTTCATCCACCGAAATTTCCCAAAACACTTCTCATCCTACCGATTTTCCAGATCCCACTCCAATCATCCAAGAGCCTCCATCTCTTCCCTCACAAAATCTTCCACCTCTCTTACCTCCTGCTACTAAATGGACCAAAGATCACCCCATTGACCAAATTATCGATGATCAGCAAGTTGGGGTCCAAACTAGAAGAGGCATTGGAAATATTTGTCTCTATGTGAATTTTCTCTCTCTTATTGAGCCAAAGAAAATTGAGGAAGCATTAGCCGATCCATGCTGGATCACTGCCATGCAAGAAGAACTTTTTCAATTCGAAAGAAACAAGATGTGGAGATTGGTTCCTAAACCTCCAAAGAAAACAATTATTGGAACCAAGTGGGTCTTCAGGAACAAAATGGATGAAGATGGTACAGTCATCAGAACAAGGTCAGACTTGTTGCTCAAGGGTACAGACAGGAAGAAGGAATTGATTATGATGAAACATTTGCTCCTGTTGCTAGACTTGAATCCATAAGGATCTTTCTGGTTCATGATGCTTACCAAAACTTCAAAGTCTTCTAAATGGATGTTAAAAGTGCATTCCTCAATGATGAACTTGCTGAGGAAGTCTATGTGAAATAGCCACCTGGATTTGAAGACCCCACACATCCTGACTATGTGTACCGATTGGACAAAGCTCTTTATGGTCTCAAACAGGCTCCTCGTGCCTGGTATGACACTCTTGCCGATTTTATCTTGAAGAATGGGTACTCCAGAGGTAAAATTGACAACACTTTATTCATCAAGCAGACCTCAGGTAATCTCATACTTGTTCAAATCTATGTGGATGACATCATCTTTGGTGCCACCGATGAATCACTGTGTGATGAGTTTGCCTCTCTCATGATGAGTCAATATGAGATGAGCTTTATGGGAGAGCTAACATTCTTATTAGACCTTCATGTCAAACAAACTTCAGAAGAGATTTTTATTAATCAAAGCAAATACATTCGTGACCTTCTGAAGAAGTTTAATTTTAAAAATTGCTCTCCTATGAAAACTCCTATGGCACCACCCTTGAAAATTCATGCTGATCCAGATGGTAAATCTGTTGATGTAACGAATTATCGAGGTATGATTAGGTCCCTTTTTATCTTACTGCTAGTAGACCCGACATTATGTTTGCTACTTGTCTATGTGCCCGTTATCAGGCCAATCCAAAAGAATCTCATTTAGCTGTTGTAAAACGGATTTTCCGGTATCTGAAAGGTACCTTACATTTGGGTCTTTGGTATCCCAAAGACTCATATTTTGAACTAATAGGGTATTCAGATTCTGATTATGTAGGTTCCAAAGTTGATAGAAAGAGCACCATAGGTAGCTGCCAACTTCTTGGTGGTAAATTGGTTAGTTGGTCCAACAAGAAACAAAACTCAGTTTCAACCTCAACTGCTGAAGCTGAATATGTTGCTGCTGGGAGTTGATGTGCTCAAATCTTGTGGATGAAGAATCAACTGAGGGACTATAATCAAGTCTACTCTCAAGTTCCAATTCTACGTGATAACTCTAGTGCAATAGCTATTGCAAACAATCTTGTTCTCCATTCAAGATCAAAACACATAGATATCATATATCACTTCTTCAGAGATCACATTTCCAAAGGTGACATTGAGTTGCACTTCATTCATACTGATCTTCAGCTTGCTGACTTGTTCACCAAACCCTTAGATGAAGCCAGGTTCAACTTTCTGATAGGTGAACTTGGAATGTTATACTTAGATAATTAAAAAAATGGTTTACATCGGCGGACTCTACTCACCGGCACCCAATAACTCACCAAAGTTTCCTTGTCGGTGGATCTCATCTCACCGATACTTCCCACCGATTTGTATCTCACCAAACCCCCTCCATCAGTGGCACTCAAATTCACCGAATCTCTATTTCCTCTTCGGTCGAACTCCATCTCACCAAAATCCATATCATCGGTGAACTTCATGCACCGAACTCCAATCTCACCGAAACCTAACCCTCCATCGTTCACCGACCTCCCACTCTCATCGATTTGATTTCAATCATCGGTGACCAGCACTCAACGATACCTCTCTGTCATCCTTATTCTCTCACAACTCTTGATGATTACCTCACCCCTACAACCTATGTGTCAGTCTACTTTAACCCTTCCATTCCATGAAACCCCATTTCGGCCATACTTTTTCAACCACAATCATTACCCTTTTAATTTCATTTTTTTAAACCCAAGAAAACCCTCCATTTGCCTCATAATCGTTGCCGCCCTCTCACCCATTCAAATTCTCTCCTATAAATAACCATCATCGTCTCCATTCTTCCTTTTTCGAAACCTGCAACACAAGATCGAGTTCTCTCTCTAACTTACAAACCTGCAACTCTTCTATTCTTCTTCAATGGCATCCTCAACTTCATCCCAAGTCTCAAAGAAACCCAAGATCGTCAAGGAAGTTCCCACTTGCTTTGAGGATCTCAAGTTTAATCCTTGCAACCATGTTGCCCGATTCGAAGCTGATCCTGCACACCCGAAATTCACCACGGTTACCAAGTTCTTATCTCGCTCTCCTCTTCTCCATGCTTTTACTTGCAACCCTAAGATGAGCAAGTTTCTGATTGGTAAGTTCTGGCTTACCTGTGTCTACGATCCATCAAACGAATCCATCAAGGCATCAATGCCTCCATTCTCACCAATGAAGAAGATGGTGACCATGATCTTACTTTTGGTGTTGATGATGTTCGAGTTGCTCTGAAGATCCCATCTTTCCCTGAATATGAAGATATGCATGTTGACCATTCACACGAATAAGTGGTACGTACTCTTGGCTATATACATCAAACCTCCTCCAAATCTTCTAAAGGTCCAGGTACTCTCCTGAGAAATATAATGGCAGGAATCTTGAACTTCTTCTTCACCCACATTATCTACTGTCTTTCTAAAAAGACGAGTAGCCATGATCAATCCCCTTCATACATCACCTCTCTCGCCCATGCACTTTTTTTTCAAAGGAAAATTGACTTTGCTCAATACTTCTTCACTGAATTGACCGAGGTGGTGAAACATCCGAAAAGATGCCATGTGGCTTACCCGAGATTCATCTCGATGATCCTTCAACACAAGATGGGTGTTGCCTTGGATGCTGATCGGAAGTCCAAGACTCTCAGATTTGTTTATGACTGGTCTGCTCCCATTGTTGGGAAAACCGCACTCGATGTGCCACCTCTCGCCACCGACTTGCCACACCGTCAAGGTATGTCTACTTTCGCTCACTCTCCCGATCTACACTGAGGAGACGCCGAAATCCCCGGGTTTGAACACCCGACGATTCCGGAGGATCCTCCAACCGTAGTGGCCCCTATCCCCTCTACCCGAGTGAGGTCGGGAGGCGCCAAGAAGAAATCTCTGCGGGCCACCGACACCTCCACACCCGCTTCCGGGACTACGCCTCCAAAATCACCTTCGAAGGCTACCCAAGTCCCACCTCCTTCACATAAGCGGAGGCATTCCTCATCCCCTCCTAGATCTTCTCTAAAGAGGTCTAGGACACCTTCGACCAATCCATACACGCCGGATACTGATTCTCAAAAATCGGTGACCGTTGAAATTGCCCCATTCGGGCCACGGGAATTTGTCATCCCCCAAGCCGACTCCTCTGTTGCCTCTCAAAAGGCTTCAGTTGTATCATTGGAGAACCCTCAACTTACCTCATCACCCACTTCTTTGGGTGGTGCAGAAGACTACGGGGTCTCTCCCCTCGAAGGCACCGATTTTGCACTTCACAGCCTTACACCCGACCACTTTGTGGTTGATGATGCACAACCCAATGAAGGTTCGGCCGGTCCAGCGGTCGTTCCGGAGGGCTTGGACTTTCTGGACTTCTTGATACAGGATACGAACTCTCCTCTACATGCCACCAAGAATATTACCACCGATATTGTCATCTCACTAACGCATGCCACCACCGATCCCACTGATCTCTTCACTCCCTCTGACCCCACCGATCCGAACCAGTCCACTGATCTACCAATTACCTCTCCTCCCCGACGTTCCCCACCAAAGCATACATCCACCCCACCGACCCAATCACCACCAAAACATACCTCACCATCACCGAAGTCTCCCACACACTCACCCCAAAGTAGTTCCTCTTCTGAGGATAGTTCTTCACCATCTCCATCACCTACAAGAACACTCTTCCCCTATCCCTTATCCGATCAACCATTCTCATCCACCATACCAGATACAATATCACTTCCCCACACCCCACTATCTCCTACTGCACCCCGATTCCATCTTCTAAATGCCAACCTTGGTGCTTCCACTGCTTCCAATATCAGATTGCCCAGTGATCTCATCGCCGAAGTTCAGGAAAGTGCCCGCCAATGTCGGATGGTGGGTACTCAGTTTGAGGCATTCAAACAGGCCTCCTTGCCTATGGTTGCTCAGACAATGAAAGGGTAAGAGTGTTGGAGGATCAAAATAGACAGTTGTTTGAAGCTTCTCTTCAGGCCTTGCTCAGGCCTCTCACCGATTCTCTTACTTATGTTGGCCAAAAGTTGGAGGACTTAACCACCTCCAACTCACATATGGCCATCTCCTTAGGTGCTCTCAAAGCTTCTGCCGATGTCAAGGATGCTGAGATTGCCAGGCTTCGTGATAGGGACACTCAACAACAGTCCCTCAATTCTTCTATCCTGGACTCTCTCAAACATCTTCACAACAAGGTTGATCACCTCAACAACAACCTTGATTGGGACTTAGACTTGGGCGACTTCTCCTTTGATAATGTTGACCGGGAGAGACTTCATCAAATTCATCGGCGGGTGGATCGCATGTCAGATCATCTTGGTGTTTCGTCTCCGCCTGCTGCTGAGGGGGAGTAATTACCAAAGGCTCCTCGTATGCCTTCGGTATGACACGTTGGCAGCAACAGATCTCCGACTGACCCCGATGCCTCATCCATTCGATTCTCCACAAAGCCCAAACCCACCAAACTATCCGTTGAACCATCAAAATCGGTGGTTGTTCCTGATCAAAATCAACCATCGGTGGTCACCTCTCTAAAATGGGTGGCCACTCCTAACCAATCGGCAGCAATCACTGTTAGCTCCAATCTTTCTGTTTATAGAAGTATTGAAAAATAGGCTAAGTATAGAAGTCTTCGACAGAGGCTCTGCCAAGTCACCAAGAAGACCGAAGCATAGAAGTCTTCGATAGAGGCTATGCCGAGTAACCGAGAAGACCGAATAAAAGAATCGCCAGAAGACTCTTCAATGCGGACAAGGCCACAGAGCCTCTGTCATACTTGACAGAACCTCTATGGTATAAAAGACTAAAGCTCTATACAAGGACAATCGTGCTTCTCATGATTTCTGCTGTACGAAGATCCTGAAGATCATTCGTACAAGGCGTGACCTGACAAACTCCACGTGTCAAACTCTGATAGGTCTTAGCCTTAGTAGAAGCCGGCGCATTTAATTAACGTAGTACATGCAACAGTACCTGAATAGTGTCTTTGTACCTTCAGTCCTTTTTGTCTAGAACTTGTCCCCTTTAGAAGTAGTATAAATAGAAGACTTATGTTGAGTTCTTCTATTAAGTTTTGCACAACACACACACCATTAGAACATAATTCTTGTTATATCATCGGTGTTCTTGGTGTTCTATTCATATCAGCAAACAGTGGGTTATTGAGCTATTTATCTATGTTATTTACACTTTACGTATTTGATATTGTGTGTTCTTCTACCTTATTATATCTTTTAGTTCGTTAAAAACGCTTCCGCATTATATCTTGTTTGAACTATTAGATAGAATCATCATTGTCAAGCAAAACAGGAACCAACAATTGGTATCAGAGCGGTTCTTGATTTTCTATATCAAGAGATCCTCACTTACAATGATTTTTGGTAGAAACCTGGAGTAATTTTAACCTGTTCTTCACTTATTTCAAAACAGCCTATGTTTTTCTACCATTCTCGACCTGTTCGACTTTGGTAAACTTACAATCTGTTACTACGGTTAAAATCTCCATTTTAGTGCATTGTTCAAAGGTTTTAAGCTTATAAACACCATTCGAAACATCCACTTCATCTTCTGAAAGTTTACTGTTCATACCCTATTTTCTGGATTTCTCAACCTCTTTCAAAATGACAAACACAAACAACTTCTTCACCGCTGGTTCTTTAACCAAGCCACCCACACTACTCAGAGATGAGTACCCTCAGTAGAAGATACGAATGATTCACTTCTTCGAGGGTACTGACAAAGAACTCGTCTACTATATCAACAATCCTCCTTTCGTACCAATGATCACAATACCCCGTGTACCTACCACAGACGACACTCCAGAAATCCCTGAGCACGAGAAACCAAAGACCAAGGACAACTGGTCAGACCCTGATTGGGCAAAATATGAATTGCTCAGAAGACTAAGAGACTTCTGATTATGGCCATCCTAAATGACCTCTTCTAATCCCTAGATGCGTGTGAATCTGCATACTATCTGTGGAAGGAACTAGAAAAACAACTGGAGGGTGGGACCAAAACTCAGAAGAACCGCAGAGCCCAATGCATCAATGAGTACTACGCATTCAAAGCTCTGTCGACCGAAACTCTGCAGACAACATATGATCGGTTCAACTCTCTAATCAACAAGTGCAAGAAGTTCAAAATCCACAGAACTTCTGAGGAGAACAATGTCATGTTCCTAAAGAGTCTCAGTGAAGAATGGCTCCAGTTGTCTATGTCTCTGCAAACAAATCAGGACTTAGACTCCTGGACTCTGTCAGATCTCTATGGAACATTGGCAGCCCAAGAGCCTCAGATTGCACAAGCAAAAGCTCAAATCAGTACACCTCTTGCGCTGGTTAGTAAGGCTACAGAAGCAAAAGAGAAGCCGAAGAAGGAGAAAGCTGTGGAAGAAAAGAAGGAGAAGAAGAAGAAAATCTTGATCGTTGATATTGAAGAGGAGGAGGTAGTGGAAGAAGAGGAGTCAACTATGGCCTCTATATCTAAATCGTTAGCACTTTTGACAAGGGAATTCAGCAGAGGATATCACAAGAAGTCTGGTAATTAACGCTATGGAAGAGATGATCGTGGAAGAGAAGGGTAAAATGACAAGAACGACAGAGGTGTCGACCAACAAAGGGCGAATGACAGGAATGATAGAGGTGGTGACCGACAGAGGTCAGGCGACAAAGCTGGCAACGCTCCACAGAACCAAGGATGTTACAATTGCGGTAAGCCAGGCTACTACGCCAATGAATGCAGGAGCAAATCAAACCGCCCTCAGAGGGATTCTGCTTTCTACAAAAAGAAAGCAAAATATTATGCTCAGAAGTCACTCATGGTAAATCAAGAAAACTGGCAGTCAGATACATCCTCTGACGAAGGAGAAAAGAAGAACGCCCTGTTCTGTGGCATGGCAGAGGTCAGCTCCGACTCCGATAGTGAGGTATCCACTTCTGACTCTTACACTAATCAAGCAGAAGCTGATTTGCTTAAACTAAACATTGAACACACAGAACTTAAAAAGACCTGCGAAAGTGTTCAGAAGAAGCTTACCTTCTTTGAGAGAGAAGCTAGACTTCTCACTCAAGAAAAGGCTAAAATCTTTCAAGAAAAGGAAGAAATTGAAACAAACTGGAACAAACACCTAAATCCTTTGAAAGAAAAGATTTCTGAACTTAACTCAGCCTTAAAAACAAAAACTAAAGAACTTATGGACGTTGAGTGCGATAGAATGAATATCCTAGCTCTTAAACATTATTTTCAAAAGGAAAGAGAAGTCCTCTGTCAAGATTTACTCAGAATAGATCTTTTAATCAAGAAATATCAAGATGCACAGAAGGTGTACGAGAAAATTAATACACAAATAGGGAGACAGGGAATTGGCTTCTGTGATATAGATCCATACACCGGAAACAAAAGAAACAAGTCTCTGTCGTCTCTACTTCATATTGGAAGTACAAGAAAACACGGTTTTCCAAATTTACTCTCTGTAAGCAAAAGGCGAAAAGTCTCTGGTGAACCTCACAGAAGGAAACCTCTGAAGATGGTAAATGTGTGGTTTGAAAACACAGATCTACCATCATCAGCCTCTGTCAAAAGAGCCTCCAAACCTAAGAAATATCTGAAAACACAAGATCAGATAGGAATCTTTAAGTTTGGTGAACCCGAGACTCAATCCCAGATTGCCTTTGTCTGCACTATAGATTCTGAGAAGAAACTATCGGCAGAGGCACCTGAGTTCTTGCCTGTTTCAACAGAAGAAAAACTAACTCATATTTCTAAAAGGGAATTATTGGAAATCGGTGAAAACAACTTTTATGAATGCCCCAGTACTTTCAATAATGGCCAAAATCTCTCTAAGGAAACCTCGATGAAAACTTCTGTTACCTTAGAAGATATCCCTGAAAGAAAGGAAGAAAGCTCTGAAAGTCCAGCCTCTGTCGAAAGAGAACTAAGTGACTCAACCTCTGTATATGAGGACGATTCATCCTCTGACGAATCTGAGACTGACTCTAAGTCAGAGATAGTACCTTGTGACTCAGAGGATTTTAAACTACCCTCTGGAGTTCTTAACAGAACTATTTCTCCCAAGGAGAAAATCACAAAAGTTCCTATCTGTCCAGATTTCATGGACATGTGTATACAAGCCAAAACCTCTCTTGAGCTTGAGAAAATCAAACAACAAAAGAAAACGTCCTCTCAAAATTCAACAAGTTCAAAGACTTCAAAACCCTTAAGGCCTATTAAAGAAAAACTAACATGGCAACAGAAGGGTAAATGGGCTGAAAATAACAAATCTTTTTCTTCTGTGACAGTGAAACCTGGAGAAGTTCACCACAGAAGGGGTCTACAGAAGGCTACTCTCAATAAAGGATTTTGCAAACAACAAACTAGCCTACATAGGTCTTCTTGTAATAGGAAGTCCAATGTTAGGATAGAATGTAATGCCTCTGTGCCCCCATTTAATGTTTTCAATGAAAAGTTTAAGCAAATCTCTTCGCACATTCATTATTGTCATTGTTTTGATCTCATGTATCGATTAAATCAACACTTCTCAAGTCCATAATGTTTCATCTCTGTACCCAAAAAGAATGCTAAATTCAAGGGTAAGAAGAAACAAAATGGCTCTTCAAAAGAAGCTAAAACCAAACCCAAGAATGCTAAGGCAAACTTGAAGACCCCTAACAAAGCTGGACCCATTTGGATATGGGTACCTAAAACTCTCTGATTGTCTTGCAGAAGCAGTATGTGCCAATCTGGTATCTTAACTCCGGATGCTCGCATCACATGACTGGCGACAGAGGTCTACTATCCTCCTACAAAGATAAATTCGATGGAGGATCTGTGACCTTCGGTGACAACAAGAAGGGGTATATAAAAGGCTACGGAGTCATCAAGAAGGAAAACATAACCGTATGCAAAGTTGCATATGTAGATGGCCTAAAGCACAATCTTCTCAGTGTAAGCTAACTCTGCGATACGGGTTTCGACGCAATGTTCAAAAGAACCTTCTGCTCTCTACAAGGTGAGGACACAGGAGTCAAACTTCTGCGAGTTGAACGAAGAGGCGATCTTAACCTCATGAACTTTTGTGCCAAGAACAAGGAAGACAAGCTCTGCATTGTTGCTTGTAAAAGCGAAGAAGCCTGGTTATGGCATAATAGGTTCTGCCACCTAAACTTTCATACTCTAGATAAGCTTGTTAAACTTGATCTAGTCAAAGGTCTGCCAAATGTTAAATTTAATAAAGATCATTTGTGCTCTGCTTGCGAAATGGGAAAACTCAAAAGAGCTTCCCATAAAGGCAAGACTGATGTATCTTGCCCTAGGCCTCTGTACATGCTTCATGTTGACCTATGCGGTCCAATCGCTACACAGAGCCTAGGTGGCAAGAAATATATACTTGTTTTGATCGATGAATATTCAAGATTTATATGGGTTGAATTTGTCAGAAAGAAATCAGATGTTCCAAACATTCTGATAAATTTAATGAAAAGAATCCAAGTTCTTTATGAGTGCAGGATTCAGAAACTAAGAAGAGACAATGGCACAGAATTCAAAAACTCTGCCATTGAAGCTTATCTTACAGAAGAAGGCATATCACAGAACTTCTCTGTTGCACGCACCCCACAACAGAATGGCGTGGTTGAACGAAAAAACCACATGCTTGTGGAGGCTGCAAGAACTATGCTGACAGCATCGGGATTACCAATGTCTTTTTGGACAGAAGCAGTATCAACCGCTTGCTACACCCAAAATCGATCAACCATAGTAAAGAGGCACATCAAGACACCGTATCATTTGATCAATAAAAGGCGACCAAACATCAAGTTCTTTCATGTATTTGGATACAAGTGCTTTGTCTTAAATGATAGAGAAACAAGAGGAATGTTTGAGGAGAAAGCAGATGAAGGCAAGTTCATTGGGTACTCTGCCACATCTAAGGCCTACAGAGTTTATCTTCTGCGATCACGAACCATTGTAGAAAGCATCAATGTGTCTTTTGACGATTCCTTTCAAAAGACTTCTGAACAAATCAGTTCAGAACTCGGTCTAAAGAAGGAATCCTCTAGCATCTCAAAGACAAGAGAAGAAGACTTAAATCTTCTATTTGAAGAGACGTTCCATGATGATATTGATCCCTCTGCTGGAGCCGTCAGAGCCTCTGAAGAAACATCTTCTGCAAACCAGACTGAGTCAGGTATATCTCTAACTGGTCCATTAAATACTTCATCCTCTTCTGTGAATCATA
Source organism: Saussurea involucrata (assembly GCA_033807775.1). Taxonomy (NCBI): domain Eukaryota; kingdom Viridiplantae; phylum Streptophyta; class Magnoliopsida; order Asterales; family Asteraceae; genus Saussurea; species Saussurea involucrata. The sequence continues at coordinate 101,258,517 of CM066322.1, read as the reverse complement.
CAGATGCACATGCTGAGGGGGAGCGAACAGAAGCTGAAGATAATACAACCAAGGACTCAACCACAGAGGCTCCTGAAATACCTACTCCAGCGACTACAGAGGAATCAATACCAGAGGAAAACGAAGACTCTGTCTCTACTTCCTCAGAGGATCAAATTCCAACTTCAATCCCTATAGTCCCACAAGCTGAAATACCTAGCACAAGCACAGAAGTGCCATCTACAACAGAGGTTGCACCAGATCCACAGTGTGCAACTACAGAGGTTCATCTTGATGACTCAAATGACCATCTTCCAAGAACAACACAATGGACGAAAAGCCATCCTCCAAGCCTTATAATCGGCGACCCTTCTGAAAAGGTCAAGACAAGATCAGCCACTACTAATTTTTGTTTCTTTACAAATTTCATCAGTGTGATCGAGCCAAAAAGAATCTCTGAAACCCTAGATGATCCAAACTGGGTAGATGTTATGCAAGAAGAGCTTCTACAGTTTGAGAGAAATAAAGTATGGACCCTAGTACCTCTGCCACGAGGAAAACAAGCAATAGGGACAAAATGGGTCTTCAGAAACAAGAAGGACGAGGATGGGGTGGTCATTAGAAACAAAGCGAGATTGGTGGCCAAGGGATATCGCCAAGAAGAAGGCATTGATTACGATGAAACTTTTGCCCCTGTCGCACGGCTCGAAGCAATAAGAATCTTCTTAGCTTCCGCAGCCCACAGAGGTTTCAAAGTTTTTCAAATGGATGTAAAATCTGCTTTTCTGAATGGTCAAATCCAAGAAGAAGTATATGTCCAGCAGCCACCAGGGTTTGAAAGTTTCAAGTACCCAAAATACGTGTACTACCTCGACAAAGCTCTGTATGGACTAAAACAGGCTCCAAGAGCTTGGTACGAAAGACTTTCAACCTTTCTTCTCAATAATGAATTCGACAGAGGTACGACAGATACTACTTTGTTTTACAAACGAAAAGGTGATGAGATTCTGCTTGTACAGATTTATGTGGATGACATTATTTTTGGGTCTACAAATGCACAACAGTGCAAAGGTTTTGAAAAACTCATGCAGAGTGAGTTTGAAATGAGTATGATGGGAGAATTAAATTTCTTCCTCGGACTCCAAGTAAAACAATCATCAGAGGGAATTTTTATAAATCAGGCTAAATATGTCTCTGACATACTTTCAAAATTTATCTCTCTGATGCCTCTGTAATGAAGACCCCAATGGCCACTAGAAATAAATTATTCTCATATCCAAATGGCACATCTGTAGAGTGCAAGCTCTACAGAGGTATGATTGGGTCTCTGTTATACTTAACCGCAAGTAGGCCTAATATAATGTATGACACATGCCTCTGTGCAAGATATCAAGCTAATCCAAAGGAATCCCACTATATTGCTGTAAAGAGGATCTTCAGATACCTTAAAGGGACCAAAAATCTTGGGCTCTGGTATCCGAAGAACTCTGGCTTTGGTCTTAAGGCATACACAGATTCAGATTATGGAGGATGCAAGCTTGATCGAAAAAGTACCTCTGGGAGTTGTCAATTCCTGGGAGGTAAACTAGTCAGCTGGACATCGAAGAAACAGAACTATGTGTCTACATCTACAGCAGAAGCTGAATATGTTGCTGCTGCTAGTTGTTGCTCCCAAGTTCTGTGGATGAAAACTCAGCTAAAGGACTATGGCCACAACATATACAAAATTCCCATCTTCTGTGATTCAAAAAGTGCCATAGCCAGTTCAGCACTCAAAAACAAAGCATATCGATATCCGTTACCACCTTCTGAAGCATCATGTTGAACATGGCACAATAGAAAGGCACTTTGTGACCACTGAATACCAGCTTGCAGACTTATTCACCAAGGCACTTGATGAGAAAAGATTCCTTTTCTTGGTGGGTAAGTTAGGAATGATTAACATGAGTTAAATCCTCTGTAAGTAAGATCTGGTCTTCTTGTAAATATGTATATATTTAAAACTCTTCTGTATGTAAATTCTCAATCATCAAAAGTTCTGTAACCAACAGAGCTTCTGTGGAATTGCTCAAAGCCTCTGACAATCTCCACAGAACCTCTGATGAGATTGACCTATGTCATGTGCACTACTTATCTCATTTGATCCAAGCATAGGTCAAGGGGGAGCAGAAGGAGACCTTGAACTGATCTACAGAGGTTGATCATTCAAGGGGGAGCCAAAGAAGAGATGTCATCAATCAAATTCACAGAAGTGAAGGTTTTTGTCGAACAAGTGAGAGCCAAAAGATAAGTATCTCGTACAAATCCTTTTTGAAAACAATTTTCTAGGACATCAATTTCCAAATACGTCCTAGAAACACTGTTTAAAACATTCCAAACAAGTAATGATCAAAAAGATTTTCAAGCCTTCCGTTATGAGAAATTTAAGGTCATAGAGCCTCTGTTGAGCTCAACAGAGCTTCTGTAAGTCGGATCCTCCATAAACTGCACATTTCATACGGAAACTCTATCGATCAACTTCAATGTCTTAAAGAAGGTTTCTAGTTATAAAGTTCACTCCACCACAGAACTTATGTTGACTAATCTAGGTATTCAAAGGCTACTCGCACAAAACCTTTTCCCAAACAGTTTTCTCGGACACTAATTTCCAAATATGTCCTAAAAACAATGCTTAAAACAATTAAAACTTTGGATGATCAAAAAGTTTTATGAATCTTTAGTTATTAGAAATTATCACTCATAGAGCCTCTGTTGGCTTTGACAGAGCCCCAAAACCTCTGCGGATGAAAATTTTGTGCTAAAAACTATCGATCCTCTCCAATGAATTTTCAAACATTTTTGGTAAAGGTGCAAGCACAGAGGAGACATTAAAGGTAGGTTTCAGAATCACAGAACTCACTCCACTACAGAGCCTCTGTTGATTCTGACACTTTACTCTTTATGGAAACTCTGTAAAAGGGAGTTATTTACCGCGAGTGACAGACCCCCAACAGAAGAAATACCCACGCGCCAAGCATTAATGGGTCGCGCACGACGTCTAATCGTGCTCTGACACATGTGACGTGGCAGATTTTCATTGGACGTGCGCACCACACGTTTCTTCTGAAACTTGTGCCCCGCTGAAAAACTCAAGTGCGAACTCCAAATGTTTATTGAATTCACTTTTACCACGGAATTCTATCTGTTTCTACCCTCACTATAAAACCCCGTTCCCATTCTCTCTTAAACCTTTTACGAACTTACTCTCTTCATCATCTCCGGCGAACCTGGCAACAACCTGCAACTTCTATTTTCTACTCTCTTTCTTGAAGATAATCTCAAATGGCTTCTACTTCCAACGCTCCAGTGAACTCCCCATCTCATTATGAGCACTCCCAGAATCCTGAAATAGCAAGAAACCTAGAACAGGATAACTCCGGCGACACAGCAGATTTTGCTCCGATAACCCATCTTCAAAACTTCATCGCACATGAACACTTTGAACGTGTTCTGCCCTTAAAACCCAATAACCAATACCTGGTTCCCTCCAAAACCTCTTTTGGGGAAGCACATGCCATCATTCTTCACATTCTGGAAAATCATTATCTTTACCCCCTACTAACCAAAACAGTCCACAAAATCCCTGCCAGATATCTCAATCAATTCTGGCAAAGCAGCAGATTTGACCCAGAAGATAGACAGAGAAAGGGCTACATCTCCAAACCAGACAAATCTGAGCACCTTGAACTCAAGTTCAACAGAACCATGTTCTCACTTGAGTTCAGTCTACCAACAAGAGGTCTTCTAGGGATAAAGGCATACGCAGAGGAACCCACAGACACAGAGCTCTGTAGGTTTGTTGAGATGTTAGGGTACAACACAACCCTAAGAAAAAGGAATGATTTCAGAAGAAATCAACTTCCCCCTTTGTGGAATACCCTCTTCTCCATTCTCAACAGATGCCTAACGGGAAAAGTGGGTAGTCTAGACCAGACTTCTCATCAAATCTTGGCCATTATGTACGGAGTGTACTACGATCTTCCTCTAGACTACGCCACCCTCATGATGCAAGAAATGGTTAACACCATCGGCCGCAGAATATCCTCCCAAAAGGCCAAAGGACGCTATGCAGAAGCTCTACCTCCTATGCAATATCAGCGTATTTTGGGTGTACTTCTTGAACCTCTGCTCCTTCTACAAAAATGGCCAATGGAGGGACCAACGGCCAGAATGTATGCCATGACAAAGAACTCCCCAACAGAGCATGAAGATAAATACCCCTTCTGCAGACCTCTGCCAACCAAGCTTCTGGGATATGCTACAGATGAGACCCTTAGGTTAGAATACATACGCGATCATAGGACTCCAGAACCGAGTCCTGTGACACCCCCGCGTCTAGGAGCCTCTATAAGAGATCAGGTAGTTGAGCGAATGGCAGATGAGGAATGGGCAGTGGCCTTGGCTAAGCATCAACAAGTACAAGAGAACTTTCATGCTCTGAGAGATACAATTCTCTCCCCTGCTTCCAAGAGCAAATCATCTGCCAAGAAGAAGAAGAAAGCTCACAAGAAAAGGAAAACGACAGAAGGAACCTCTACCAGTGCTGCTCAAACTCAAGAATCCCCTCCTCATGCAACAGAAGTTGGATCCTCTGCACCTCCCCCTCCTCCAAAAGACAAAAAGAAGAGAAAACATAAGTCTTCTGAGGAGGGTGCCCCCAAACCAAAGAAAAGGAGGAGCAAGAAGAAATCCAAGAAACCTCACACTCCTCTGCAATCCAACGCAGAGGAAGCAGAAATGGTCGAAGAAACCCAACACCAAACTCTGCAATCACCTTCACCCATCAATTATGCAGAAGATCAAGGTGATTTTTCTGTCTTCCTCCAACAACCTGGGATTGCACACTCTTAAGACCCTTCTGGATGGACCGCAGAAGCTCTATCTCATCATTCAACAGAAGCTCCAGACTTCAGAATCTCTTCTGACTTAGATGAAGATGACTAAACACCACAGAATATTCAGTCTGCGACTCCAGAAGTACTACAGAACCCCTTCACACAACCTGGTTTTGATGTGCTAAGAGCAAGCCCAGAAGATCTGGCTAAAGCTACCACCAATCATAGTCTCAGAAGTGGATTCTGATGAAGAAGAGGCAAACCAAGGAAACCTACACCCAGATCGTAGGCATTTTTCCTCATACCATCCCCATGTACAGCAATTGGTTGGGACTCATCCCTGCTTTGACTCTCTAGGAAAAAGCCCAGAAGCTAGAATAGAAGTCGTGAGCCATAGAGTAGAAAAAGAGGCTGAGACAATTGATGGTGAAGAAGTGATAGGATGCCCAACAGAGAAAGAATCCAGAACTGATGCCTGGAATAGAAGAGGCACACAACCCCAACCAACTCCCAGTGCAACCCACACTTCTATTACCGCCAGTCTAGTGGCAGAAGGTAATATTGAACAAGAGCCGCACAGCTCGAACCCACCCCAAACTGACCGGGCAGAGAAAATTCCTTCCACCTCTGTGCCACTAATAGTAGGGGAAACCATTCCAGGGGAGTCCTCTCAAAAGGACTCACCCTTATTTCGTGATCCATCGCCCCTGATCACAACAGAAATCCCTATAGAGGAATTCGTTTCCTCTTACACGCACACACATATAGGTCCAACAGGCTCTTCAGAGGAGCTTAGAGTGCACAAAGACGGAGAGACTCTAGACAAGTCTCCGAGTCAACATAAGGATACTCTTGTACCCACCTCTGGAGTGGATCAAGACAATGTCCTTAACAGAACCTCTATAGAGTCTGAGGCCGATATAGCCTCTGCTCGAGGATTAGAGGGAAATCCTTCCGTCCTCAACATCAAAACAGGGACGAAAGAAGGTGTCCAAGGAACATGGACTCACTCTGGGATGAATGTGTTCCCCCAGAGGTTACACCAAGTCCACATGTATCAAGGGATGAGTTCCAACCCCTTGTCACCTCTGTGGACACCACATTGAAAGAGTTGAAAAGCTCTTTTGATTCTTTTGCAGATATAACTTCCAGGGCCATTACTGATCTGAACACCAAAATGGACAATATGTCCACAGAGGTGCAAAATGCCTTAGCCCAGATGAAGTCAACTGCTACAACTTCTGCCACCTCTGCTGCTGCTAACTTCGAGAAAGGTACTACCTCGGCTTTCCAAAGCTCTGTGAAAGCCCTACTTGAACAACTGAAGACAACTCAAACGCCAAATTCTACGGGCATTACTCCTGAATATTTAAAGAAGGCCCTTGAGCTTGTTCAAGAACAAACAACCAGACAAACTCTAGCCATGCTGCCCTCTGACTACATGACCAAAGCACAGCTCACAGAACTTGGGCAAGGGATACTTAATCAGGTCACCGAGTTCATCAGAGCCTTCACAACTGCCAACACAAATTACGTCAAAGACTTTCAGAGGAGCGTCGGCAAAATGCGCTTCAACACAGAGGCAGAGGTCCATACCCTACTTGGCCTCTGTGACGACCTATGCGCAAAGATGATCGTTGCAGGTGCCACACCGCCCAAAAAGCCAGAAGCTTCGTGCAGAGCAGAAGGTACGAAAGATAAGGGTCAGGATGACTCTGATGATTTATCAGATCATCCTGAGGGGGAGAAACCAAGGGAGAAAGCTGCAAGCAAAGGTCTACCAGAACCACCAATATCAGCAGAACCGCTAAACCAAGTTCCCCCAACTCAAACCCAAGGAGGAAACCAACAACAGACCACAGAGGCAACAACCACCTCTGTGGAAATACCCTCTGAAGAAACCCCAATAACAACCCAAGTACCTGAAACCAATCAAGATCAACAACAGAAGTCCACAGAGGCAACACCCACCTCTGTGGAAACAACTTCTGTATTCGGAAAAGATGTGCCAATCCGTGAAGAATTCCAAATCCTAACATCCTCTGAAGAATATCAACCATCCCAATCACTAAAACCAAAATCACCAGAAGAACTCCCTTCCCCAACACCAGAAGCCGAAAAGACAAAACCCCCATCTCCCACACCCAAAACCAGAACCAAAACCATTGCTCACAAAAGAAAACATCTGAGCAAAACCACAGAAGCCTCACCTACAAAACCCATACCACCAACCAAGCCCTCAGAAGCACAAGTGACAAAACCAACAGAGGCAACCCCCACAAAACCTACAGAAGTACCTCCGTCAAAGCCCTCAGAACCCCAAAGGACAAAACCCACAGAGGCAACCCCATCTCTACAAGAAGATTTACAGCCGAAGGCAAAAGACAAAGGCAAAGGGATAATGACAGAGGAACCCAAGAAGAAGAAGCCAAAGCATCAACCAGCAGAAAAATTGATGAAGAGCTCTTTTGATGCATATGTGACACCAAAGCCAGAACAAGAAGACTGGGCTTTCGGTGCTACCCCTCTGTCAAACATACCAATTATAGATCCGAAGGCAAAAGTCACAGAGGATCAAGTGGCCCAAATCCAGAAACAAATGGATGCTCTGCGCAGGCCCATGCCTCCACCCGGTGCACCTCCACAACAGATGGAAGAGGTGGTATACAGATATATGTACAACAGAAGTGCCAGAGATCTTCTGCCACCAACCATTCAAGATCCCAACTTCCATGCTGACCTCGAAAATACCTTCACAAGAACAACACCCAAGCCAAAACACCAAGTCTTCTCAGAGTCCAAAATCGACAAGGTCATATACTGTAAGTTTTCTCAAACCAGAACCACTCCTAAGGTTTCCTATAACATCTATAAGGTCACCGTGACCCAATTCTCAGATGCTGATCTGAGAAATCTAAGTCCCTACGACCTACCCGACCTTCTCAAATGGACGAAAGAGAACTTCACTACAGATGCAATTCGAAAAGCATACAGGGTGATCAGGAAAGCCATGCGAGAAAAACTTCTGCTATACAGCCTTGTCGACTTCCAATTAGGACGAGATCTCTAAGTAAGAAACCTAAATCTCTGACCACCAGAAAATGACTGCCCATCCTCTGCCATACCAAACTCGATCATTACATCTCCAAGAGTTGGGTTAGTTTATCAAGATCCTTCTGGGAAGTCTAGACTGTTCGTAGAGATGAACTGTCAGAAGTATGCAACAAATACTTTGACAGAGTTCAGAGCAAGCCTCGTGGAGCATAGAGGAACGGAGCTCATGAATCAAGCTCTCACAGATAGACTGATAGAGGTCATCGACCAAGTAATCAACTTCAGGACCCTCTACATCAGTTTCTATCAAGATCTTAGAGAATTAGGATTCGACAACATAAAATTCAACGACTTCAAAGACGCCAACGTCTGATATCCTCTACCAACCTCTGCAAATCTTTCCTTTCATAATGTAATCAAATGTAAGTGCCTCTGGCATAATTCTGTATGAAAGAAAAGTAAAATCTTTTGAGGTATTTTATTTCACCTCTTGTTATGTACTTAGCCTAGAAAACCTTGCATTTTTCAATTTTTTATTTTTCAATACTTAGGGGGAGATTGTTAGCTCCAATCTTTCTGTTTATAGAAGTATTGAAAATAGGATAAGTATAGAAGTCTTCGACAGAGGCTCTGCCGAGTCACCAAGAAGACCGAAGCATAGAAGTCTTCAATAGAGGCTATGCCGAGTAACCGAGAAGACCGAAGAAAAGAATCGCCAGAAGACTCTTCAATACGGACAACGCCACAGAGCCTCTGTCATACTTGACAGAGCCTCTATGGTATAAAAGACTAAAGCTCTATATAAGGACAATCGTGCTTCTCACGATTTCTTCTGTACGAAGATCCTGAAGATCATTCGTACAAGGCGTGACCTGACAAACTCCACGTGTCAAACTCTGATAGGTCTTAGCCTTAGTAGAAGCCGGCGCATTTAATTAACGTAGTACCTGCAACAGTACCTGAATAGTGTCTTTGTACCTTCAGTCCTTTTTGTCTAGAATTTGTCCCCTTTAGAAGTAGTATAAATAGAAGACTTATGTTGAGTTCTTCTATTAAGTTTTGCACAACACACACACCATTAGAACATAATTCTTGTTATATCATCGGTGTTCTTGGTGTTCTATTCATATCAACATACAGTGGGTTATTGAGCTATTTATCTGTGTTATTTACACTTTACGTATTTGATATTGTGTGTTCTTTTACCTTATTATATCTATTAGTTCGTTGAAAACGCTTCCGCATTATATCTTGTTTGAACTATTAGATAGAATCATCATTGTCAAGCAAAACAGGAACCACAATCACTACTACCAAAAAATCGGTGGCTATACCTTCTTCAATCTCATCGGTGGAGGGAACCGGCGAATCCGTTTAGGGGGAGAAAACTGATCCGGTCGATGGCCCAAAAGATAAAGGCAAGGGCATCTTATAAGCTGACGACGAAGCTCTTGAAGAAAAGAAGAGAAAGGAGATAGCAAAATATAGGGCTCGACCATCTGATGCACAGTCGCTGAGACTTAAACCTCCTTCGTAAGGAGTTGTCTTTGAATTGGGTTTATCTCCTCAGAAAATTGAGGAGGCTCGTTTGGCTCAAAAGGCTTTAGATGATGACAAAGCCTTATCTTTTAAAGTTGCAAAAGAAGAAGATGTCAAAGCCAAAACCTCTGATCCCATAAAAGCTCAAGAGTCTGAGTTAGGCTCCCTTGAAGATTCGGTGAAAAGAGCTGAAGAAGAAAAGAAAAGTGAAATCACATGGTACAAGAAATGTATGTCCTACCGAACCAACAGATCACCGATTTCCTGTATCAAAATTGCAACTTCTAAACTTAATCCTTCGGATGTTCGGCTCATAATTGAAAGAGAGGATGGATTACTCAAAAGCATCAAGGATTATCATCTCAAGCAATTCAGTCTCTCCGAATGGCTTGAAATTTCAAAGCTCTTGGTCAAATGTGCAAACCCAAAGAAGGAGATTTTCATCAGCTATATCAGTGGGTTGATAAACCAAATGAAAGAGAATAAGAAGAAGCACAACATTGTTCTTTCCTCTGAAAAACGTGCCCGAGTTCAGACAGATGAAAGAGGATGTCAGACTTACTGCCACAAAGACAACATCGGTGAAGGATAATGTCTTTAAAGAAATGGCTGCCAAAGGAAGGACTCCCTATGTTGACAATCTTGATCTCTCCATCCCAACCTCGATAACTTACCCTTCCACCACACTATGTCTCTCGCCTTACATTTCTGAAGCACAACCATACTACCAGGAGTCCAGGACATCGCCACCGAAATCAAACGTCGTCATCATCCAAGGAAGTAATATGGGTATTAGTCATTTCAAGTACTTGTATTTTTCTATCTTTTGATGTATCAGTCATTATAATGAATACAAGTACTTTTCTTTCTTAACTTAGAATCTATTTGAATCCCATTTTATTGTTGCACATAATTTTCTCTTTACTTGTAAATGTTGGATATACTTAACAAATCCATAAAAGAAAAATAGACCAAAAAGAACAAAAAGAACAAAAAGAATGGTCTATGTGAAAAGAACCCAAAAAGAGTAAAAAGGGTCAAATTGCATGTTATATTCAGTTACTCTTAAATCTTCTAAGTGTGGAGCTCAAATTCAAATAAGGGGAGATTGTTGGGTCACCAAAGATTTGAAATTGACCCACCGGTTTTTCTCCTAAAAATCTTACTTAGAATATTTTACTTTGGTTCTTTATCGTGACTTAGACAAGACAACAAAAGTTTGGTGAAGTCAAAGATCAATCGAAATCAAGCTTGAAGATGTTCTCATTGTGGAAGTGAAAGACACTCTTCTCAACAAAAAGCTAAGTCACCGTCCACCGAAATTCTCTATGAAAACCGGTGGACACTCCAACCGATTCTCCCTCATGATCGGTCACCAGGCCCACCGATGAAAGCTTCAAATCGGTGGCAACATGGTCTTCATCATGCTCATTTTGGTCAAAGAATCTCACCGACCTCACAGTCCAAATCGGTGAGATTTATTCTTGGAAGACAACATGAGAAGATCATTTATTATGGGACAATATCCATTGTCAGGAAAAAGTGACTATTTGTCGTTTTATCCAATCTCAGATATTGTCTCAATCAAGCATGGGTATCCTTCCTGGTACTGAGCAAAAAGGTGGAAATGGACTTATCAATTTTTCAGAGTCAACCCCTACACTCAAATCTCCAGATGACAAGTGTCCTAAGCATTTAATGCTTCATGCACTATATAAAGAGGAAGGAGTTCCCCATGCAAGGTTACGCGTTCTTAAAGGATTTATCAGTGCAATATTACTCTCTCTTGTGAACTTCATAGCTTCCAAACTTAGTGCTTTAATAGTTGTTTTGTTTTCAGTTTGCTTTGTGAAGATTGTTAGAATAGTTTAACTGTTCTTTTCCACAACAATCTGTAGTTTTCTGTGTATAATTCTTGGTGAAGTTTTTCAATAAGAGAATTAAATTAAGTGAATTTTTGTGTATTGTATTCAACCCCCCCCCCCCCCCTTCTACAATACCTGTTTAATCCATCTGGGACTAACAGTTATGTATATATATATATACTTGTGTATAAAAATGTTGTTTTATTTTTATAAGAAAAAGGCAAAAGAATATACAAAATGGCTAAAATGGCCCTTGATTTAACGGACTTAACGGAGCGTTAGTCAGAAGGACCATAGCCAAAACAAATTGAATACCACAAGGACCATATCCACAATATACATACCATAGGGACCATAGTCAAAAAAGTCAAAAAACCACAAGACCAAATTCACAATTCACTCTTTATTTTATTTTTCAATGATTTCTTCTCATAACTTTGTTTGATTATTTAATGAACTTTAAAAGTTTTCTTGATCATTATTGATTAGTTTTATATTTTCCTTAATTTATTTACACAACTTTTGAAATTTTATTAGCAATCAATTATGTCTCAAGAAAGATTAAATGTTTTGCTTTTGATATCGATTGAAAATGAGTTTCTAGCAACTTGATTATGAAAGTAAAATTAGATGATTTTGCTTCTAAAATGTTAGAAGATCAATATTTAAATAGAAATGGTCATTGCTTGTTTTTTTTTTGGAGAAACGTACATAGTAGTGTCAAATTATTAGTGAAGAATGAATATGTAACACCCGTAATTTCGGTAAGTAAATATCACCCGAACGTTTTACAGCTTGAAAATGGTGGGATTTATGTTTGGAAGAAATTAATTAAAGTCCCTAAGAGTATCAGGAGTATTGGTGTGGAAAAAGTAGAGTTTTAGGGCTTGGTACGGGTCCGGCTACAATGCCCAACGACTATGACAGTGCCATGTCGCACTGGCACAGTCGCAGGTGGAGAGCAGGCTTCGGTACACTCCAAGCGACTATGCCATGCGACATTGACATGGTCATAGTCGCGTGTAATTGTCGCTCAAGTGTACCTGGTCAATTTAAAGTCGCGATTTTCAGCCTTCTTCTCATTCTCAACTCCCCAAACCCTTCATATTCTCTCCCAAATCAGTTCCCTCTCACCCCATACGAACCCTAGCTAACTTTTGGAGATTTTCTTGGAAACCAAGGTGTTCTTTCATCATCAATCTAAGAAAATAGAGGTATTGAGTTCATCATATCCATCCTCACGTTGGTTTTCTAGGTTTTCTAGGTTTTCTTCAAAACCTAAGTGGTTTTGGAAGATTTGGCTTAAGAATTCGAGTTTCTTCAAAGGAGCTCACATTTGGGGAAAATCTAGATTTAGCCTAAATCTAGCAAGGTGAGTTCAAGTTGATTTGTAAAAACGTTGTACATGCCAAAATGTTTATTTAGTGTTTATGTGTTTTACATAAAATTATCAATTGTTGAGTTATTAGTGGGTTTTGATTATTTGAAGTGTTGAGCTTTACAAATCTTGCAAAACACCCACATTTGGGATTTTTAGGTAACTTGATAAATAAATCATAAATGATAGTGTTTTGATGAGTTATTGTATAAGTGAGGGTTATTTGATAAAAAAACACTTTCGTGTGTGTTTTTTGGATAAGGTTCATCTAGGCTTTGCCTAGACTACATCCTTGGCAATTTGGAAACAAACAAACAAAGCGGTCGTCTGAGACTAAGCCTGGCCACAGAATGTTGACGTCTGGAAATACGTATAAGTGGGTCTTTTAATGAGTTTGCATATTTGTAAGTATCATTCTTATAAATCTCATGAGGGGTCCATCGTTGGGTTTTTGGACACTTTGGTAAATAAATTACGAAAGCATGTCCTTTTGGGTGCTCTATCTCACAAATAAATATCAATTGAGATTTATGCACTCGTGATGGTTTTGGTTTTATAACCATTGTGAAAGATATATGTTATCGAGTTATAAAATATTTGGGTATATAAATGGTTTGACTTCATTTAGAAAATGTCAATGTAGGGTTTTTGAGTTAGTCATGCCTTTGGAGCGTGTATTTGCATAATATGGGTTAAATATATTTCAATTGCATATGTTGACTTTAACAAATGGTCTTTTGATCTTTTGAGCTTATGGCTCGATTTTAGACTCTGTTGGGTCTTAGGGACACTTGTCCGACTTTGATAGCTCAATGTGGAGCTTTGGTTATGACTTGCATGTATTGCATCTTATTTAGGAATTACATGATTTGAATGCATTGGTTATTCTTTTGGGATCATGTGTTAACTTCTAAATTTAAACATGCTTGTTTTGGATGGTGAGATCCCAGAGTAAAGATCCGGTTTCGGTTGAACTTGGTGGTTCTAGGCTAAAGATCTGGTTTGGATTGATGCCTCAATAGACTAAAGATCCGGTTTGGATTGATGTCTCCGTGGACTAAAGATCCAGTTTGGGTTGATGTCTCACTAGGCTAAAGATCCAGTTTGGGTTGATGCTCAAATGACTAAAGCTCCAATTTGGGTTGATGTCACAATAGACTAAATATCCGGTTTGGATTGATGTCTTTATAGACCAAAGACTCGGTTTGAGTTGCTATCTCCGTGGACTAAAGATCCGGTTTGGGATGATGTCCAAGATTGACTAAAGACCTGGATAGGGTTGATGTCATAGGCTTTTCCATCCATGAAGCATGCTTGTAACACATAATTTGTGGTTTAACTTTGTGCACCCGCCTCATTCGATGGAACCGGGTCTCCCCTATCACCGAAAGGTGTTGTTTTGGGTATTTACTGCTATCCATTGTTTTCGGTGACGTGTTATATTTATATGGATTGTTTTCTATGATTTATGGGCTGAGTATTATGCCTCATCCTTGTTGAGATGTTTCGAATAATGAAGTTTTATTCATGTTTATATTATTTGGAAATTTAATATTTATTTACGTTTCTAAGTGAGTTTTGGATTTGAGTCCATTATTGAGAAATGTTTTATATTGGAGCTATCGTCGTGGGATTTGTGTGCGTTGGAAAAATGGGTTGTTTGCACATTTAATATAAAGCCTTTTCGGAAATCATGATTTAAGTTGCATCCTTTTCGTCTAACGAATTAATTAATCATGATGAAAACTCTTGAACTCAATAGGCATTAGCCTAACCTTTTTATTTATCGGCACGTACAACAGGTTCCAGTTGGGAATAGTTCTAGTGACACTGTGAACAGATGAGTGCTAGTTGAGTGCTCGAGAAGTGAATAGTTTGGTGAAGTCTTCCGCATTTATTTTGGGAATAGCAACTTGTATTTGGGTTAAGTAACACCTAGCTTTATTTAGTATTGGTGTATGGCTTAAGTTGTTATATGTTGAAGTTGTTACGTTTTAAATTTGAGGTATTTCCAAGAATGGATTGTAGAAGGGACTTTATCCTTATTTGGTTATTTTATCGAAGTTTTTTATTTAGTTGTTATTTCCAATTTTGAGGGTGTACAAAACACCTTGTTATGTTCACTGTTAATAAACTATATGATCATGTAAGATTTATGATCATTAATTTAATGATATATATAGGTTAGTTTGATTTTTATTTGAATCTTGTTTATGATGTTTGTACTTCCATACATATTTCATAAAATAATTTATTTTTGAATTTAATAAATGATATAATCAGATAAAAAGGTTTACCTTTAAGTTTTAGCACAGGGCCTCCAAAATGTCAAAACGTACCCTATCGTTTGCAGTAGAGTTTCAACAACCACTAGCACCTTGACCAACAAGAAAAGTATAGAAGAAGATAAACAAGTAAGCTAATTGGACAATACACTCTGTTGACCAAAGCTACATGTTCGAAGTGAAAGATGAAGTTGGCATTGGGAAATAAATGTTTTGATGAGGGTTATGATATGAGAACCAAAAAAACTGCCAGAGAAAGGTATGTGGTGGTTTGTGTAGATGAAAAGTCTAAACGAGGGTGAGGGCAATATCATTTAAGAATACTAATATGTGTAGATCCGACGAATGGAGGACCAGGATATGTGTTCAAATACAACTCCATCCCAACCACTTTCAAGCAACCAAGAAAGTGTTGGTTAACATACTAAAAAAAGTAATGAGTTAGGCTAACAAAGTATATAAGAGGAAAGAAATCTAATACGATATGGCGAAATGACCGTTGGTCGTAATTGACGATTTGGGCATTTATAAATTATTTACGACCACTTATCGTAATTGACAGTGTCCATTTGAAAGGTCCATATTTGGGTACCATGTTCTAAGTAGTTGCTATGGAGGACAACAATAAAAAATCCCCTTGAATACAAAGTGGGGAAGACTGAGACGATAGACTCTTGGGTTTCTTTTTTATCCCTGTTGCAGGAATGCACTGTGTATATTGAAAACGTATACATCAAATCTGATCGTGCTACTTCAATTGTCGCAACCATTAGCATAGTGTACCCGTGAGTCGATAATAGGTTCTACTGTTGACATCTTAGCATGAATTTGAAACTTATCTCAGGAAAAATATAGATAACTCTAATTTGTTCTAGGTGACATGCAAAAGATACACGCCATAGGAGTGCAACTATTAATGGATTAGATAGAAGCAACTATATCCAAGGCATTTTCCACACTTCAAGGACTTGGCTATGAGAAATGAACAAGAGAACATTTCCTTAAAATTCATTATAATGCAATGATTACCAAAAGTGCCTAGTCAATCAATGTGTTATCCAGTTTTGCACGAAGCCTGCCGCTATGCTTGGTGTTCGAGTATTTTAGTGCCTATCTACGCATATGTTTGATCAACGATAGAGCAATAACAAGTAAATATACAAATAAAATTTCTACTAAAATATCATAATTTATGTAAACCTAATGGTTTTTATCGTTAGCAGTAGAGCTTCAACAACCACTAGCACCTTAGCCAACAAGAAAAGTACAAAAGAAGATAAACGAGTATGCCTATTGGACAATACACCCCATTGATAAAAACTACATGTTCATATTGAAATATGCCAATCGAGACGTTATCATTGATCTAAGTCAAATGAATTGATCTTGTAGAAGATTGCAATTGCCAGGGTTACCATGTGCTTATGTGATAACGATGACGTTCAAATACTACAAATAAATGATGTTTTGCTTTAAGACATACCATGTTTCAGGACCAAAGTTTATCGATGTACGTACATTGAACATGTGATTCTTGTGGGGACGACATCTCATTGGTTGTTGCATAATGAATATAAGATTCTTGAAGTACCTCTCGTGAACAAACATGGAGCAGGCCGACCACGTAAGGTAGACCATATTCCATCATGTGGAGAAGGTCCGATCAAGAAGGTCCATGATGATCATCACTACTAACGCCACCATGTATTTCATGTTTTGTTTTAAATTTTCATGTTTGTATTTATCCATGTTTATTTTTATCTGTGTTTGTGTTTTACATGATTAGTGTTATAAAATTACGAGACAAAAACGTAAATAGATAGATAAACATTACATAAATAGATAGACAACAAACCATGGAATGCAACACGGTAATGAAAGAAAACGATACTAGTGGACACTGATGTTACACAAACATACTTAATGCAAGAAAACGATACTAGTGTATACTGGAGTTGGGCAAACACACCTAATGGAAGAAGACAATACTTGTGGAAAAAATGCTACCAATACAACGCCATGGAATACATGGAAACATTATACAAACTATGGATAAAGTGCATTCAACCGATCAATCCATTCTCATGTGTCGCAAATAGACACTTCGATACAATCGAATTGTTGCTTCAAGTTTTTCAAAACTAAGCTTTCCTCCTTGTTTTATTTCTGCAAGTCTCTTATTTATCCTTGTTTCTCATCAATCTCCCGTAACACTTTCTTTTGCCGTGCCTTGTTCTTACCACCCATGCATCATCTTTTTCTCAGCTTCAACTTCCTCGATCGATTTTCTCATACGCTTGGGCATTATTTGAGAATCATAGGGTTTGAACTAGATGAAACCATTCTATGGAAATAGGTTGTATCCTTAGATAAACTATACGTCGATATACTAGAGATTTTGAAAACATGGTGTATCATTGTAACAGCCTGTTTTAAAATAAAAAAACATAAAAAGGTGATAAATGAAATTAATAAACAGAAAATACAATTATTGTTAAATATTAATAAAAGAAAACTGATAATAATAATAATAATAATAATTCAAAAAGGGCTAAAAGTTGTTACTATAAGTGTTGAAGACAAAAAAGAGGCTAGAAAAGCGGTTGTAAGCTGGTGATGAGATGTTCTATGGTGGCATTTGGTACATGTGAGGAGGCCACATCAAGGGGTGACTCACATAGTTCCAAGCTCTTCAACCTATGGTATAAATAAGCAACCTCATTTTTGTCTCCTTTTATTGCACATTCCAACAGAAAAAAATTCACACACTCACACACACAATCCTATCTTTTGTGAGAGACAAGAAGAGAGTGAAAGCCAAAAAATAATAGTTGGTCCTAGACCACAATGACTCACACAAAAGATGTTTGTAGAAGGGGGTTAAATACAAACACAACGAATTTTTAATTTTTAATTTTTAATTTTTAATTTTGTTTAAACATAAAATTATAGATATGTTGCGGAAGCTAAGAATGTAAGACTTGTGATCCTAAACTATTTAACTGGTGACAAATTTACCAACACTTAAAGAGAGAATGAAGAAAGTTCTCTTTCAGATCTGAAGAACTGAGATAGTCTTCAGATTGTGAAGTCGAATTTATTTTGAAGCTTTCACAGAGAAGTTTTTTCAAAATAGGTGATTCGCAGACAATGGAAATGAAGACCTTTTATAGCCTCCATTGCATTAAATGCACTCATTCAACTTTAACAAATGTTATTATTTGATTTGCTGATCCATGTTTGATTGTAATTTTCACTTCAGCCTTTTGTAGTTGATGTGGACACTTGTTAACTTATCTCATCATTTATATGCAGAGGGAACGCTAAAGAAAGTATGACACTAATTAAATAATGTTTTAGAACTTACTTTTGATGACATGTTTTTGCATGTTCCCATACTAGGATGAGAGTTTGGAGAGGTAGTGAGCCAAACTTGTTGGACAAGTTTGCACTTTAAAATACAACTTTCCAGTAGTAGTATTTGTCAGACTACTAGTGGACTATATCTTGTATTGATATTCTTTTGGCTAGATGACAAATCAATCTGCTTTGGTGACTATCTTGACCTCTCTTGAACTAATCTTTGATTTCATATTTTACATTTTGAATCACCATAGATAGTTACAAGACTTTTACGATTAAAATTATGTCTTTGTCTATTATGAAATATAAGCTATACACTAGTTTCTAGTTACAAAAACTTATGAAGTAAAGTCTATCAGATATCAAAGACTTAAAATATTTTACAAGTGCCCTGTGAGTCTGACATATGAGAGAAACTTCTATTGGATTCCAGAGCTATAGATCGGAAGATCATCTATTGAGCTATTCTAGTTTGAGAATCCGATGAAGCCAAAGACATTTGTTTGTTTCTTTTGTAAGTCTTCGGATGATGGCTTTGCTTGAACTTAATCCGACGAAAAGTATATCAAATATACTCTTTTTTGGTCAAGGAGTAAGAATATATTTCTAAGTGTTTTATGGTCGGATGTCTATATGTGTTATTCACAAATATGTGATACATACTTAACTATCTACATTTCACATATTGATTATTTAATTTTTTTTGCCTCATACATGCTAATATGATAACTATGTTCATGATTTATGTTTTTCATGTACATATTAATAAGAATAAAGATCACTAATGATTACACTACCTATAAATAAATCAATAAGTTCAAATCATAAAAGGATGGTTGAAATGCGGTTTAAGAATGGTGTATCATTGAGACGGTATTAACCGAGAAAGGATTTGTAGAAATGATCCCAAACTCTTGACGAAAGGTTCCAAAATAATACTGGAAAGTGCGACATCCATTGGTGGAAATTAGCATATGTGAACTTCATGAACATATTAGCATGTTTACTTTCCGTTGTGAGGCTGTGAAATTTGAGTACATGATATTTACTAAACAATTAATTGCTTAATAGTTAAGTATGTATCACATATTAGTACCATTTCATGCTTTGAGGGAGGATGTTGATAGTTCAAGGGAGCTACCAAAGTTGTGTCATGGTCGAGTTTTTGTATTGATTTGTATTATATGGTTTTGATATTAGATTGTGTCTTAGTATATATGTATTAGAAGCTTAGATAGTGTATTCTAACTACGATCCATCAAAATGGTTTTATACTAACAAAGTTATGCTTTGACTTCAACCATTTCCGCTTTACTTAAATATGTTTTACGTATTCACATATGAATAGTTAAGAAAAAAATGTAATGTAACACCGTTCGCTTGGTCTAGGTTTAGATATGGAAATGAGGGTTGTTACAATCATCACCAAATAAGTACCCATCTAAACAAACCAACCAAATTACTATAGATGCAAAAACATTTGAACCTCTAACTTAAAGAAATATCAAATATATAGACGAGCTTAAAACACTTTATCTGAATAACTTTCTATAGTTGTATTTGTATTTCATATTAAGTTTAATGTTTCCTATGAATCTTATATCAATTGCATGCTTCTATTTTTGAATCTTATATCAAATATACAAGAATGATTTTTTTTAAAGTAACTCGCAAAAACCCTAGGGTTTAGAGAGATACAATGTTTTTTTAGAGAGTTGTCAACTAGTAAAAACAAAAAACAAACTTTTATTAGGACACATGTCAATCTATGATGAAACAAAAAACATAATTTTTGAGAGTTACAATGTTTTTAGAGAGTTGTTAGAAAAATGCACTTTTTGTGTCGGACGAACTCTAAAAACACAAGGTTTTTATAGTCACCTCTCTAAAAACCTAGATATTTTCACTTAATTAAGGAAAAAAACATAAATTAGTACTTTTTTTATTCATAAATTAGTTTTTGTCTAAAGATGACAAATATGTCCGATTTGCTTCTCGACTTAGTACTTTTTTTATTCATAAATTAGTTTTTGTGGTAGCCCGTTTTAGCTTAAAATCAAAAGTAAATCGATTTTTCTTTTTATATTTTCTAAACTTTAATAAAGATAGTTTTAGGTTTATATTGTTCAAGTAAATGCAAACCCAATCTTGTAATCGGTTCATAGTATGATTTGAGATCTAAGAGCATCCCCGATAGCTTCACCTAAATAAAAGAAAATAGGGATTTTGAATAATTTTTTGCTCCAACAAATTCTCTAAATTTTCTTTAAAAAGGAGAATGAAGAGAGAGTATAAATATCTCCAAATTTGGAATATTCTTCAAAAATGATTACCGAGAAACCATTTGTTCATTGTTTTTTCCTAATAAGAAACCTTGAAATGAAATGCTTAGAAATAAGATTAATATTTTACCAAGTATATAAATTTTTTAATTAATGATGTAATCTCCAAATTAAAGAATTTGTTAGAGTTAAATGCAATATTTTTAAAGAGTTTGAACTATGATTCCTTACTTCGAAAAACTTTTAAAGAATGTATTGAAGATCCGCTTACAACTCTTCTAAATCGATATTAAATTGATTTAAAACAACTAGGGTTCGACACCGCACGTTGCGCGGTGACCAAAACTATTTGTTAAGAAACACATAAGTTAAAGATGAAACATTATTCATTAATGTTAAATACAATACAATGAAAATCAATATATGATAAGAAAACTTTGTTTATAGAGTGAAAATCACATTAAAGAATATGAAATGAAATAAGAGTTACGAAATGTAGTATATAGAAAAATTGTACAATACAAAAAATGAAAGCAATAATGCAATCTATATAAGGTGGAAGGAGAAAACAATAATAAAAATATGAATGGAAAAATACAACATATAAGCACCATGTCGAATATATAATTAAAGTTTGTATTCATTTCACATAGAAAAGCTTCTCCTCCTACAATCCCAAATATATAATAGTTTATAATGGTTTCATCCTCTACTTCAAGTCCTCGTATATAAAGTTATTGCAAATCCGCTAGAGGATGGAATTTGATGGAATTGCAATCCATCAAAGGAATTTGACTTGACTTTGAAGGAATTGGAATGAAATTTGATCACGCTTTTGGTTTGTAAGAATTCAATTCCTTCACTTAAGCCAAGAAGTGATGAATTCCTTAAATTGTGGAATTCAATGGAATTTGAAGGATTTCATCGCTTTCATTCCATGAACCAAACATGCGCATGTAATTTGGTCAATGGAATTGGTCATTCCAATTCCTTCCAATTCCATGAACCAAACAGCACTTTATAATTTTAAGCCTTCGAATTCGTTAGAAACTTACCGTGAATTCAATTCTGGTTCCTCAGTCCTCATATTTTTGACAAATGGATTTGCTTTAACCGCCACAGATCGTTTATATCAAATTGGCAAAAGAACATAAATAATTTAACCTACGATAACTGGATAAGTACGTTATTAGCAGTAATTCATATCAATTTTAAATCAAACTCTCTAATTAAAACATATGTAGCAAAAAAATGATAACACAAAATCAACACCTTCTTGTTTAAAGAGCATCACCCCAAGGTGCATAACCATTGAATATTAATCAAGCCTTGTGGTCTTTTAGAAATATGTAAGATAGAGGTTAAAAAGCTCGACCAAGAAACAGTAAAAATACCTTTCATGCCTCACCATGAAATCAATCCATTGAAACCTCAGAAGATTGTAGGTAAAAGGTAGTGTTGGAGATGGAAGGTTAGAGAAAAAGAAAGAGAGATGAAGACATAGTAATAAGTAAAATAATGGTTAGTGTGTCTCTTCTATTCCCTTGCTAAACCTTAAACACTAAATTCTAAGGGAGGTTAGAAAAAAAGAACTAAGAATAAATTAATAATAATGAGTCTCTTCATTAGTACGTCTCTTCAGTTATTTTTATTTAATTTATCTTTTAACCTAAACCTTAATAGAAAGAAGTTATTTGTGGAGTGCTAAGAAAAAAAAAACATGCATTAGAGCCTTCTAAGGCTGCCACGTCATACTTGTAGGATTTTGCTTTAATATAGATGTAGATTTCATTATTTTATTTCTACTGGATTTGATTCGATCCGGTTCAATTTCAACCTGATACACTTTTTAATTATAACCATCCAATTTTCAAAAATCCTTACGAAAATCATCAATTTTTTGTCAAGCATTTTACTAAAAATATATCTTAATAATTTAATTTTTTTTCAAGTACTACAAATTAAAAGATACAACATTTTTTTCTCAAAAGAGGATACAATATATTTTGTTTCTTTTTTCTAAACTTACATCAATATCCCTTTTTGTCAAGTTCATACAAGCAAAAAGTGTAATGACTTAGTGACTTATAAGAACTACTATTATGAGAAGTTCTTATAAGAATCTTGATTCTTACCATGAAGTTTATGAAATAACATATTGTTTATTTTTATTGGTATTTAAATTAAATAATTAATATTTGTTTATAAATATATAATAATTATTGATATTGATAAATAAAAGGGATCCATAAAAAATGAAGTTTTTTATAAGAACTACGATTATAAAATTTTATATAAATTTTTAATTTGATAAATTAGAAAGAGTAACAAAAAAATTGGAAAAAGGAGGTTATTCATTGGAGATGCTACTCCCATACCCACAGTCTCAGTCTCACTCCCACTCGCTCTACGAATACATAGACATGGCGGCGCAAAGCATTCCTTTCTCTTAGGCTTCTTTTGCCCTTTTCACCACCACAACTGCTTTCTGCATTTCCATTGCTACTCAATCAACCTTGCTGCTCTCTATCTATCTACCTATATATTTATACACACATATGGTGATGGCTGACAACGAGGGAAAAGATAACCCTGACAATCACAAAGATACTCCTCCTACTCCGACTAATGATGCTGCTGCTATCAAATCACCATGGAAGACAACTCCGCTACCAACACCACCACCGCCTGTGCCTGTGCCTGTGGTAGATGTGCCAGTTGAGGCCGCTAATGCTGATTCCAGTTCTTGGCCGGCGCTCTCTTTGTTAAAACCCCCTTCGCCTGCCGATGCACCTACTACTACTACTACTACCCCTGCTTCTGCAATTCCTTCCAAACAAAACCAGGTCAATCATGAATTCATTATGAATTTCCATTAATATGTTTTTAAGTTCATAAGGTTATTTTGAATTCCTAATCTATTTGGAAATGTATTTTGTAATTATAAAACTGTATGTTCCTCCGGTGTGTTCTTGTATTAATGCTCTAGCACCACTTGTAATTTCAATTTTATTCAAACATAAATTTCGCCTTCTTTATGAAACATTACATTAATTTTTCATTCTCAGTTTACAATATAATCTTGCATCTCGCTGCGTCGCACAGGCACACAACTAGATAATTTTTTGTTCAGTGGCCTTTTGTGCTATGAATGTAAGCCTAGCATGGCCCTTGAACCAGCCTTACTATAATTCATTCTTGTTTGACCGGTATCTGAACTACTGCAACACGTAGTGTCTTTTCCCAGGAACAGCACATGCCAAGTGATAAGAAAAACATATTTTACTTGTACTTAATTTCGTGATTCGAGTTGGATTACTTTTTGTGTTATTGCTATCTGAGTTAATGTTATTGATAAACTTGAAATTTGAGGTTTTAGGTTGTATTTTCATACATCTTATGATGCACACTAAAAAATGTTTTATCCTAAACTAGTTGAGGATGATAGAAATTATGGAAACATTGAAACCCATAGAGATCTTTATGATATATGATCACCAATTTTATTTTTAACAATCATGGTCTATTCTCTTTTCAAAAAAAAAAAATCATGGTCTATTCCTACACTGGGCTGATAAAGCACAAAAAACGAAGAATATATATTGAGATTCAGTAAAGAATTGCTAAATTGGTTTATGGTTTTGCTTGTATCTGCCTTTCTCAGGTGCCTTCTGAGCTGCAAAAGCCACATGGGCGTGGAAACCAGAATTCTTCCTCTAGGTACCCGACACGCCAACACAAAGCAGCCTCGAAGCATAACCCAAACGTTATACCATCCTTTCATGGACCATTACCCTACCATCAACCAGCAATTCCACCTGTTTATAGCGGCATGCCACCTTGGCCCCCACATATTCCTGTCTGTGGATATGCTTACCAGCCTGCTACTGGATCATTTTCTCTAACAGATGGAACCGTTACAGCTCCACCACGAGGCAATCCTAATACATATGCTGTTAATAGAAGACCTAATGTGCAAGAAAACGGAGACCATTTTAATCCTGGAAGGCAAAACCAGAGACCATTAGGTTCAAAAGAGAACATTGATATGCAGCAAAATGCTGGGCCAAGAGCCTTCATAAGGCCCCCCTTTTTTGGTCCACCTGCAGGATTTATCGGTGGACCTACCTTTCCTGGTAATTGTCGATTACTTTTAAGGCACCGTAGTGAAAATGCGTTAAGAGTCTATTGTTTGGAATTTTTTATTGTTCAACATTTAGTTTGTTTTGACTTTTTATAAAGTAGGTCGTTCCAGGACCCTGTGACACCAAAAACGTCCCAGTGAATGACCTACATGATACAAAAGAAAAAGTTACAAGTGAAAGGTTAAAAATGTTGTAGACAAGAAGAACCTTCTTCTCTTGTGATAGTTTCACATTTTTTATCTCTTTACTTTTTCTTGATAGTTAGAATGGGCCATACCTCTCTATATTTTGCTTATTTATGCTTCTCATATTTCTTACTTGATTTTCTTCAACTTCTTATCTCCCCATCTGTGATATTTGGGCTTCTTTTTGATAATGACTTGGCCACGATACCATTTGGTCAGGTCCTCCTGGTTCTATCGTCTATCTTCCTGCTCTACCTCCGTATTCTGTTAGGGGACCACATCCACCTTTTGTTGTTCCGCATCCGTCGAGTCCTGGGATTCCTGTGTTACCTCCACAGACACAACCCCTGAGAGCTAATGTTACAAAGCAAATTGAATACTATTTCAGGTGAGTAATTTGGTAATGTCCTTTTCGGTTTGTCTAATGTATTGTATTTACCTGTACTACATTAATGTTTTGTGTAATCTTGTATTATGATGCAAAGAAACATAGATATGTAGAGTTCATTGGTATATGGAAAAGTTTTTAACTAATTTAACCAACCTTTAAAGGTACTTACTTTTTTTTAATCACAAGTTTGTTAATTTGACACACAGAGATCATAGCAGTCAAGAGGCATGCCTAAGGCATGAAGACTTTGTGGTGCTGTGCCTTGCCAGTATTGCCATATTAGAGTAAAAAGACAAGTCACAAGTGCAATAGCTGTGGTGCATGGACCCACGGTGCAGTGTGCAAACTTTAATATAAAATTTTTGATTGTGTTGTTTTGGCCTCTTTTTTTCTTTCTTATTGAAGGCTTTGTGGGACTTCTATCCAAATTATTATCAATACAATAATACATAAAACACACTAGTTTTATAGGGCTTTAGACTCATTACTTCAAGACCTAGCTACAGTTTGGATTACGTTTGTCTTTCACAAATTACCTTCTTTGCTTTTGCTACTATTTATTGATGTGTTCTTGCAAGGGAAGAAGGTATAGGGGAAATAGTTGCATAACAAACGAACTGGATCTTGGGATGGATAAAAAAGAAGTGGATATTTACCAATGGCATAAATAGAAAAATTGGAAAATTAGTTCTGAACTTTAAAGGGATAAAAAAATAAAGAGAAACTGGAAACTAGGAAGACAGAGAGTTACTTTGTGATTCTTTGACTCTTTCTTTCTTTTACTACTTTTTTACAGATGTGTTATGGTGTCTATTATGGAGTCCGGTATTTTCCATGTCATACCATGATGCATAAAGTCAATGCCATTGCCATGTCATACATGATGCATAAAGTCAATGCAAGTGCCATGACATCTTCTTCATGGGCTTATGGGAAGTCTCAATAGAAAACGTTAAAACAACTAGTTGCAGCACTAGGTGGAATTGCCTGAACATAGGTCCTATGATTTGATGTATATTTTGACCCGATTTATAGTTTAGTGGAAGTGTTTGACAATTAAATATCTAAATTGCTGCTTGTTGGGTAAGGAGGCAATCTGGGTTCGAGACTTCCCCAAAAAGGAAATGTTGCATTTATTTTGGACATCTTAAAATGGAAGTTGTAGCCTTCGAGAAAGGAAGGAGTATGGCCTAGGGATCAAAGCATAGGTCTGTTCAAGGGGGCATCTTTTGGAGGGGAAATAGTAGTGATATTCGATAAGTTTTCATAAAAAGTGGAGGGTACAATGTTGCCGTCATATCTAATCGTAATTCTTCTTGGTTTTGATAGCGATCAGAATCTGCAAAGTGATCAATACTTGCTTTCCTTGATGGATGGCCATGGATGGGTTCCAATTTCTACTATTGCCGACTTTAAAAGGGTATGTTTTTATTAACGGTGCACATCACATGTGAATATATTTACCTACAATCCTACATTGTGAAGGGATTTTCATTAATCCATGTGTCATGACTTCTTTAATGGATCTGACAAACTAATGTGTCAGAACTGATTATGTTTCTTTAAATAGTTAGAACTAGTATGAAGTGATTTATTTGTATGTAATGTGGTGCAGGTTAAAAGAATGAGTACAGATATACCATTTATCGTGGATGCCTTACAGAGCTCTAGTACTCTTGAAGTGCAGGTTTGACCTCTTAAATACCTTTTGGCATATTCCCAATCCTTGGTTCCTTTTAGATGATGGCACACAACTTATTTTACTGTTACCTAGCATTCTTGCCACATTGTTGTCTGATTATGACTTTGGTAATTGTAATTCATGTCAATTTTATTGATTTGTTCTAGTGTTTTATATGATGCAGTTATATATAAATTGATGTATAGCTCAACATTTGGCTATTATTTCCAGATCAAATGAACATGAAATAAGTTTTTCTTTTGTTGTTGTGAGTTGTGACCACATTGTAATAGGGCAGAGAACATCCTTACATATATGGTTTCTTGTTTATAGTTATGGTCTATACTTTTTACCAAATGACATACTTAGGCATACCGTATATACTATAATTTTAAACTCCGACGTGTTCCCATATTTCCCCCTTTCAAGTGACCAATGATGGATATGGGTGCTAATTAAGGTCTCACTCATTATTTGGATTTCTTTTCTTTTGTTTTCTATCACTTGTATAGCAGAGTGAAGAAAATTATGGTATATGTGCTCCATATGCAGGGACAATGGAGGTTTCCACCAATTAATGTTACTTGCTAGTAGCGTCTATAGAAAGCCATGTGCTTTCATTTTAATGCTTTTGATCGTTTACTGCCTAGTTTCTAATGTATCTATGTAGAAGAGAGTAAATGATGGATCATGAGATACATCACTGCTGTGGGCTTTATGCTTTGGATAATCTGAGTGAAATTGCATGCACTTCACTATATATTGTTTGGGTAACTGTTTGGCTGATTTAGTTACATGACGAACAAAACAAGTATTTCTTATAATTAATATTCAACATTTGTCTTAGTGTTTTCCCTACATTTTTTGCTTGGAAAAGAAACTTTTACCCGTACTTTACCATAATAATACACAATGGAAAGTGGTCCAAGCGAACCCCTGGGCGACAAGACCCTTGAGAAAGTCAACTATTAAGTAGCATCACTATGTAAAACATAAGCAAAGGTGAAGGGCTACTTTATATGAAGCATTCATCTATAAAGGATGGGGTATGATGGTGCACGAAGTACAAAACAATGTGCTTGATGGATAGTGAAGATGTTTTTTCTTCCCACAAACTCCTTTTCTTCAAAAACCTTTCAACTTATGAGTCTCCTGCAAATCCAACCTTAAGTTAAGTCTATGTTTGACAAACTAGCTGATAAGCTAGTTGGTAGCTAAAAAACTAGCTAATGAACTATCACGTTTGGCAACAACTAGCAAATAAGCTAGTTTAGAAATGTAAAATTACCAAAAAGGACATGTTAAAATATTGGTCAATTTTAAGTTTACCAAATATAATTAAAATAAATAACTAATATTCGAATATGTATATCAATACACGGCCCATATGGTTAAAAACGTAAATAATATAATATGTTAATTAATGGAACTTTAATTATTTATATATATATATATATACATATTATGGATGTGCGTTCCTGTAACCGTATACGAGTTTTACAAAAGATATACATTAATTGATGATTTTAAATAACTGTTACAATTAATATGAATAAAAGCAAAGTTTGTCAATAATTAATTAATATTTAAAAAAACTTGCTAAATGAATTAAGTATTTTTTTAAGATTAATTATCAGAATTTCAATATTTATGAAACAAAAGAAATATAACTCTAATCTTTATATATTACAAAAACATTTTTTAAATTGTTATATTTGATTATTGCCTGACTAAACCTATTGAATAATAATTAATATGATTAATAATACTCCAAACTAATTAATATTAGTTAATAATTAATATTTATTAATAATTAAAGATCAAAAATTATTTAACAACTTACAAGTATTAATAATTAATAATTGATATTGAGCAAGAGTTAATAGTTAATAGTAATTAATAATAATCACCGGCATAAGTGGAAGAAAGTGGCCAAAAGCTCATGGAATAAGCTAGCTTATAAGCTAAGCTTATGACCATCCAAATGGGGATTTTTCAATAAGCTCAAAAAATAAGCTAGCTTATGGTTGCCAAACATGGCCTAAATCTGGCCCTTGATAATGTAAGGTTTGATAAAGTGTACTCAAGAAGGAAGCATTTCGAAGCAAGTCATCCCTGAATCCGTGTAGGTCCAAAACGGCAACCTAAAGTATGAGAATGAGGTAACAATTTCTATACCACACTTTCAATCTGAATCTTGCAACGAGGAACAAGACCTTATTGCTGTTAGGAAAAGTGTTAAAAGAGTGTGGAAACTGGACCTTTATACCTTCTTGCAAATTTCTTATCCTTTCAACCATCGTTTGCCATCTCATAAAGCTTCCCTTGTCAGTTCAAACACCATTCTCATTCGTACTGGATTATCTGAGGCTTTAGCCAATGAAAAATGGAAGCATGCTATGAATCTAGAGATGGAAGCACCGGGAAAAACATATATTTCGACTTAGTGAAGTTAATTGGAGCGAAGAACCAGTAGTAGGTGAATAGGTTCATTCAGTGAAGTATATAGTTAATGGATAAATATACAAGGCTAGGTTGGTGGCCCAGGATTATACTTAAACCTCTGGGACCGGTTACTAGAGGTTGCAAAGATGACCACCGGTAGAGGTTTATCGTCATTAGCTGCCAGGTTTACTTGGGATTTGCAATTGTTTGATGTCAAGAATGTCATTTTACATGAAGAATTAGAGGAGGAAATCTGTATGGAGATTCCACCAGGTGATGACAAAGATTCGGTTACTGATACTATATATAGATTGAAGGACTTGTACGAGCTAAAGCAATCATCACGAGCATGGTTTGGGAGATTTACTATAGTGATGACAAGCATGGGATATAGATAAGAGTCAAAAGAGATCACACTTTGTTCATAAAGCACTCATCTTTAAGTAAAACCACAATTCTAATGGTGTATGTTTATGACATAATTGTGATGGACGATGATTAGAGGGAGAAACAATGTTTAGCTAAGGAGTTTGAGATGAAGCCATTTGGAAAGTGAAGGAAGTTTCTTGTGATTAAAGTGACACATCCTTAACAATGCATTTTTATATGCCAACAAAAGTATGTCATAGATCTACTCAAAGAGACAGGTAATACCACATGTAAACGAGTAAGTACTTCGATAAAATGAACCTTAAACTCATCAAGGTGGAAGAATATGCAATTGTGGATGAAGAAATGCGTCAATGGTTGGTAGAGACTCATTTATCTCTAACACTTGGCCAAACATTGTATACGCGGCGGTAAGTGTGATCAGTCAGTTTATGCACAATGCATAGGAAGTTCATTTGCAGGCCATATTCGGAGGTTTGCAATATATCAGAATCAGAGGACACCAAATATATACTCACTGGTTCCGGTGAGAAGTGCCAAATTTGGTGAGAAGCGTGGGAAGTGGTTATCGACCATTGGATGAAAAATGGACGAACATTAGGATGAGATGCACCGAGATGCACCAGCTCAATTCTCTTTTAAGCAGCAATTCATGGGAGGGTATTTGATTAAAAGTGATCCAACGGTTTAAAAGTACTTCTCACACTTCTCACCAAAAATGACACTTCTCACATGATCCCATGCCTACTCACCAAAGGGTTAAGTAGTTTAGTGTTATAGGTTTTTTTTTTATTCAAGTGGGGAATGGTGAATACTTGTTCACCAACTTTGGAGGGAGTGTGGAAAAGTGTGTGTTAGTGTATCCCACATGGATAGTGGATAATGAATATAAGAGAAGAAATAATGTATATAATAGAGGGGTTTTTCCTGATTAAAATATAAGAAATATCCAACTTCCTCTCCTAATTTCACCACACAAGCAAAAGTTACTACTCATGGAGAAATATACCAATTTCTACTTTATCATGCATCCATGACCGCCATTTGAGTCTTCACCAATTAATCCAGTAGTCACATTGGATTAATTTTGTAGGTTTAAATCCAATTGTCACCAAATTTCATGGGTTGCTTTGAAATCCTGCTGCAACTATATGAAGTTTTTAATGCATCACAATTATTATATGCGAGTTGTTGATATACACCTTATGTGGAAGCACAAATTATTATGAGCATTACAAAAAATTGATAACGGCTTGCTGTAAATTTGTAGGGTGACAAGGTGAGAAAGCGTGAGGAGTGGTCAAAGTGGATTCCAGCTTCTGTGGGAAATAAATCTCCTTCCATTGAACAATCTGAAGAGGATGTTATTGATTCTTCAAAGAAAGATACTTCTGGTGAAGATAGTATTAAAGACAACATCCAAGATGAATCTTGTAAAAGTAAAGATAGGGTTAACAGACCTATTTCCAAGTCTAATATCAAGCCCTTGGACACTGGCAATGATCGTGGTTCAGCTTGCAGGATGACGAAATCAATAGATGATTTAAGCACTGAAAATCAATACATGGAGGCACCTTCAGAGTTCTCCAGACAGAATCTGGATAATGTTTGTGATGATTTTGCAAGCACATTCATGTTTGACGAGGAGCTTGAGCTTGAACACAAAGCAGGCAAGAAAGATCAAATTTCTTCTAAAGCAAGGTACTACATGATCCACTTATCTTTAGTATGTTATTCCTTATCTCTAACATTGCAAAATTCTCATTACATTTGGTTCATCATGTTATCTCTATATCCAATCCTTTGCACATGGGTAAATTATGATGTTCCACTAGAGTTAGAAATTTTGGAAGGAAAATAAGGAGTAAACGATGGTAGGATAAAAACACAAGTACAATAAAAAAAATTACATACATAAGAATAACATTATTCTTCATATGAAAAATTGAAATATGCGATTATTTAAGTTCATTTAGTCTTTAAAGTTGACCAGAGGATCCTAGGGTTCCAATTATGACTTTCCTCTCTTCTGCTTATGGTGTAAGTGTTTATTAATCTTATTCTTTGGATAAATCGACATTCTAACAAGTACCATAGTTTCCTGCTGGTGTAATTGATTATTTGAGGATTTGATGCTTATTTGGTTTGATATTGGGCAATTTTTTACTTTCATTTTAGATTTTAAACTTGTGTAGAGTTGTTTTTAGTTCAGCTCCTTGTACTCGGTAGACCTTTTTATTCCATGTTGCAGATCGTGCATGGACATAATGGTAAATCTAGGAGGGAAGTAGGTTTATAAAACTTGCAGCTTCGCTAAAGGAAGATGAAGAGGAAAGGGAACACTTCACACCACCAAGTTTATAAAAATCTCTAAATGAAGATGAAGATTTCCAGAAAGTAGAGGCTACTCTCTGTTGAAATCTCATATCATCAAAAACTAACTATTAATGCATAAACATCTATTTGTATAGGCTGCAATAGACAAACTCTAGACAAAATTATCCCCATAATTAAAACAAAGGCTGGGATTACAGGCCATATGGAGTTGAGCACTTATCTTCCAATAACGTGAGGACATGGACAAAACAGTACAATGGAGACCATTATTCCTGCCACTTTTTTGCTGAAAAGATGAATTTTTATCTCTTTTGTATCTTTGTGGCAAGTGGCAACAAACGAGCTGATAAATTGAAGCAACCCATGTTTTTTTGGATGTATATACTATTTATATACCGCAAATGGGTATTTCATGCTAGCAGCTTCTTGCTATTGAGCTAGCTGGGGTTAGTTATAAAGAGTAGGTTGCAAACATCTTTATGAAATCCCTTTCTGGGAAGCTGGGCATACTTGGTGTCCATGCTCCAATTTGCCTGCTTTTTTTAGGCTTCTATGCTTTGGCCTGTTTATTTGTACATATTCGTTATTTTGGGTCCTGTTTTATTCCCTCAACTACTTCAACTTGGAAGTTTTTATGTGCCGTATCTTCTTGATTTCCTGATATAAATTTTTGTACTGGCTGTTCTTAAAATGTATTGACCCCACTTTTCCTAGGATGGATGATGAAGATGACGAGATGGTTGTTAACGATCAGGCAGTTGAGAGACTTGTAATTGTTACCCAGGTAAGGCTGTTGTGATATATATTCATATCCTTAAGGAACTCATTAATTAACTTACTTCAGTATGACTATTGAGGCGTCTCTTCTTTTTCATCCTGTTTTATTATGCTAAAATGAGTGAGTGATCTTTTGTGTAACCCAAGTTACAGCCTGCTTGTTGACTTTTGCAGGGAATTGTTGGCTATTATGAATAATGAGTTATTTTTGTTTTTGGTGCTCATCTTTACAGCAGAATAACAGGAATGGTGAAGGAACTAGAGGTCATGTAGAGGAAACAAAACCGTTTTCCAATGAACTTGCTTCTGCCATAAATGATGGTCTATACTACTATGAACAGGTTATTTAGCATCTTATTCTTATTACCATTTTTGTAATTGCTTTATTTATCTATTAAAGATATTATACAGTGTGAAGCAATTTGCACCCAGGTGGATTGCTGGGTTGACCTTGGTTGGACTTGAACCACTACTGGCCTGTGGCCTCAGAATGATGTGAAAGAATATTTTGATGATGATAATGATGATGATAATGATAATGATATGCATACTTAATCACCTACTAATAACATTTCGGATTTTTGACAAATAAATAAATATTTTGAAAATAGGGAGTAGAAGAACAAAATGGATAACTTTCACTATTTATGGTTAACGGCTAAGGGGCTAATCGGCTGGGTTGGGTTTTAAACGTTGATTATAGAATCTTCTAATTTCAGGAGCTAAAATCAAAGCGAACTAAAGGTAGAAGAAATAACTCAACAAATGAAAGCAAGGATGGGACTTCCAAATCCCCTAAAGTTGCCTATGTCATAGCAAATCAGAAGGCTATTACAGGCAATTGCTGTGAAGTGCCTGGCAGCAGTAATTCTAGAAGGAAGCAAAATAAAGGCTTCTCGAAGCAACAATCACTGAAGAACCAGCGATTGTTTTCCAGCAACCTGAAGAATAATGGAAGTGGTCACAATTCTCCTGGCATCGTATCAGAAAGTCCACCTAGTAGTTCAGTCGGGTTTTTCTTTGGTTCAACACCTCCTGAAAGTCATGGGTGAGCTTAGCTTTGAGAATGTTAAATTGTTAATTATTATTATTGCCTCTTAGCTTGATCAAGACAAGTTCTTTTGTTTCCAAAAGTCCGGCCTGGAAAATCCCGGGCTCTTTTTTTGCTTACTGAAAATGGGCTCGAAAGGCCCTGGCCCAGGTTAGAAAAGCCCGGGCTTTGTGCAACTTTAACTGTTTTTTATCAGCAAGTCTTCTGCCTTTGGTATAGAACTGGCTAATGTCTTTCATACCATCTTATACAGATTGAGGACTTCAAAGCTTGGTGCTTCTCCTCATGGCTGCTTTACAGTTGGTAGTCCACCTGTAGGCTCCTTGCCAAAGCCATTTCCCTCTTTCCAGCACCCTAGTCATCAGCTTCTAGAAGAAAATGGTTTCAGGCAGCAAAAGTGGGTAGGAGTGCATGTTTTCGTAAGTCCATGTACTGAATCAGTGAGCTGACTGATTTTACCTATGTAGGTATGTAAAGTATCACAAGCGATGCCTAAGTGACCGGAAGAAATGTGGAATTGGATGCAGTGAGGTACATATATGCCCATCATCTTTATAGCTTCTTTAATAATACTGATATCCATGGAAAACTTACAAACCATGCCGTCTCATGGATCTGACTATGCTGTTAGCAGTTCATATTTGAATCTTATCCTACCCATGTTATATTTTTTTAAATTTTATCTTGTTGCAAGCTACAAGTAGTAATTTGTATCTTAAACCATAGCAAGCAATCATTCATAATATAATTGCAACAATTAACAGCGTAATAACTTGTCTATACTTTCTGCTAACTTTTTGGAGGGAGATAAACCTTATGACCTTAAATGGTTATCCCAGACCAGGCTGTTAGCTGATTTGAACCGTAAACAAACCGAATTGTTTATGATTGGTTGAAGTTCAGTTTCAGGAGGATTGATTTTTAGTTGGTTATCAGACAGAAATGGACATGTCATGTCTGATTGTTTCATCAGACATGTTCGTGTCAAGTTTGCAAGGACTCTAAAATGTTATCGATTTTTAAAAATCAACTCCATCTTTGGATGAATAAGCTTGATATTGAATATTGTTGGTACCTATGTTTGTATCACTAATAAATTATAAATGGACCATTCATTTATACCACTTTCCTTCATTTTCTGTCTTGTAGGGCTCCATCCTTATTTCTAAGCACAAGTGAAAAGAACCCGCAATTACATCCTTATTTTACATCAGGATCAATGAATAAGACCCAAAGAAAGGAAAACAATAAGTAACCATAACAACTCGAGCATGAACTTCTTGCTTTATTCCATCTTGTTATTCTTTTCATTTTAGTTTTGTCCAATATTAGAGCAACAAGAAGTTAATCAAGTGTAATGGCGCAATACTCCTAGTGTGTTTACACGAATCTTTAAAAATGAGGATGCATAATGATATTATGATACAAGTGATGAGGCACAAACTTTTAATGAATCATTTAATTTTCATGGCATCAAACTTTATGGACCGTGTTATAGATAGAGAAAAATCGGTTATCGTTCGTGGTTGAAACATCTTTTAAATAAGATAATGGATGCAAAAAACGTTGTGAACATCTTTTACAAATATGTTCAAAATCTGTTCCCATGGCCTTGTTCACGACCTAACACGTAAAGAATATAATGGACCAAACTTGGACAATTGGCAGAACGAGTTTTGATGTCTATAAATAACTGCTGTATTATGACTGAGGCTGAAACCTGGGATACAACATAGGCAAGTTTCCAAAATATGAATCTTAAACAAAACCACCTCTACCGACTCAAGGAGGTTCGAGAATCACCAACCACCTTCTCACAAACAAATTGGCAGTCCATCTCAATGTGTATAAAATAGTCATGAAACGTCAAATACTGGAGATTTGCGCATCCAGTATCTTCTTCAAACTAGATCAAGAACCTCCCAACTCTTATACAAACGGACATATCTTGTCATCTTTCAAGGACTCTTTTGGAGAGTAATCTACTGGGTTCCACATATTCTCACAAGTTCTAAGAGCCAAAACATGAATATTTCATTGTGGCTTTCCTCGAAAGAAATTACACGTAGAGAGTGCACAACTTTGAGTATTGGACCTCCAGCTATATGGATGCTTCGTCTAACTAGCATTTGAATAACTTGTAGCCTAAGTACAAGGGGACACCCACATAAATAGCTGGTTTCCTTGTATATAGATCTTGTCCAAGACCACCATCAATGTACCTTGATATCTGTAGCACCATATCATCATTGACTAGTAAAAAGCAAAGGCTCACCACCCTCGCTTAAAAGGCATTGTGGGACTTTGAGATGGTTCATTTTTTGGCCTAATCTCCTATGACATAGTGAAACTTAAGAACACGCATATCCAGAACAAGAAACTATACCCTCTAAGATTGAGACGGTAGGAGAGACTTGACTTGATAAACATATTATACTTCCTAAGACTAGTATGAAAACATAATTTATGAGTTCATGAAAAGGTGGCATCGTTGGAAGTAATGTATGATGGTATATCTTCCGCCTTTAAAACGAATGCGGACATATGATTAACTAGGTTTTGTAGTATAAATTACATTCTCCTAAAAAGGAGGGTGAAACAACTTGGTGCATGCCACCTGTAACAAATGTTCGATAACATCATTTAGTAAGGGTATAGGCATATGATCATAACTGCAATCTCCTGTGCTGATCTAGAGAAGGTTGATCCGAAAGTGGATATCCTAGATGTTACTCCCAATTCTCATTCAACTAGCCAATACATACTGTGACACTACTTATTCGAACTACTTGAGGAGTATGAGTTCCCTAAAAGATAATATGTGGGGAAGATGATTATTGAGCATTTATAATGTTACCATTACTTCTTGAAAATAAATTGGTTGGTGTGTATAAAATATTAGAAAGATTAAACTCATGTACCATAAAAGCATGAGGCAAACTTGATAGTTAGTAGATGATTCCTCCATAAAAACAGAATTTGCAACTTGTCCTCCTGATGTCAAGAAACCTATGAACCAATATCTCTTCAGCTCCATGTGCCGGCTGCTTGAAGTTTATACAGTAATCAGACATGGGCCAATCACCTTGAGCACTCAGGATATGCTTGAAACACTATTTATGCGTGAGCCAAAACCTGAATGACATGCACTATATATGATTCAATAGTCATTTGGTAGTTGATGCAGTAACAGATGTCAGAGTTCATGATACCTAAAGAGTAGATAATATGTCGTTGTCAATACCCTGCAAGGAGCCATTTTCTTTGGAACTGTTTTGTGAAGGCGAAGGCTTGTGAATAGCATCATAGCTTTGTAAACAATGGTTCTCTTAACGTGTGTATGTGTGTGTGTGTGTGTTATTAATCAAAGCAAAACTATACAGGCTACAAGATGGCACGATGCCAAAATATATAACTGGGAAGACAATATGGGACATTGAAACTTAGGGTTGGGTTTCGGTGAGAAGTGCCAAAATGGTGAGAAGCGTGAGATGTGGTTATCACCTGTTGGATGAGAAATGGACTAACATTAGGATGAGATGCACCGAGATAAGATGCACTGGATCAATTCTCTTTTAAGCTGCAATTCATGGGAGGGTATTTGATTAAAAGTGAACGGTTTAAAAGTACTTCTCACACTTCTCACCAAAAATGGCACTTCTCACGTGATCCCATGCCTTGAAACTTATATATCTAACAGCATATGCATTTAATTCTTGTTTGCTAATATCCGGTTCAGTTTGATTCATTTTCAGTTCTACCTGATACCAGCTTGTTATAGTATGCAGCATCTTGATTTGGCTCAAGTTTATTAGAGCTGAGCTTTTTGTTACTTCAAGAAAAACGTGCAGCTCTAATTTATTCTGTGAAATGAAGAGAATATAGACGGATGAATAGAGAAAGATATGTCACATAGTTTCCATACAATTGCTCTAAAGTACCACTCAAGTAAAGATGCATCACACATTATTAAACACGACCTATGGATTGCTAAATAAAGAGCATCTCTATGCCCTTCAGTTCATAACAACACATACATGTACTTGGACTTATGATCGTTGGAATTTACGACAGATGCCTGGATTTTAATGGAAAATATGCTTACTTTGAGGTAAACTATTGCATATGCCGAGTAGTTACAACTCAAGAAATAATATAATGTATTTTTAGACTGCAGTGGGTATCATTCTAAAAGCTAAGCATACCCACTTGTTTTTTTCCCATTTTATGTATTCACCTAAATGTTAACTACTGTAAGTACTTGCTAAAGGTTCTAAACGGCTCCCTTGCTTCTCTACATGCAGGAAATGAATACCCTCTACAGATTCTGGTCATATTTCTTAAGGGACATGTTTGTTCCTTCAATGTATAATGAATTCCGGAAGATTGCATTGGAAGATGCAGCTGTTGGTTACAATTACGGAGTAGAATGCCTGTTCAGATTTTATAGGTACGGGAAATATTCATCATTATTCTCAAGTGAATAGAAGTGTTCAAGCAACTGTTGACTCCTACCTGCTATTGTACTATTTAGTTCTTGATATATTAGTTCCATTTGATGATAAGAAAGTACATAACATGTCTGATTCCTTTTTTTTTTGTGCAGTTATGGTTTGGAGAAGGAATTCAGAGAAGATGTCTATGAGGATTTTGAACAGCTAACTCTGGATTTCTATCAGAAGGGAAATCTGTATGGTCTTGAAAAATACTGGTAACTACCTGTTTGAAATGATGTTCTTTCTGAATATTGAATTACGCATCTTTTTTTTTTACTAGATGCTTCTGGTATACTAATATATAGTATCATTTTTCTGGGGCACTTTGGAGTCATAGTTTGGCTCATCTCATTTCTTATAGGCATCCATTGTAGACTCGTCCGAAAGCTTATACATAGGCATCTCTTATTATTATTAGGCAAGTGGAATATTCGTCCTAAATCACTGCCTCCACAGTTCACCTAATACACCCCTTAAGAAAAAGTTTTGGAACGATTGATAGTTGCTGTAACTTTGAACGTTGCCTTTGTGTTCTTATACGGCAGCACCACCACAGTGGGGCCAGTTTTACCAACACAAATTGGGTAAAGTGCTAACCAAGCGTCGACCGAAAATGGTTGTTACCAAGTGTTTGTAGTAAGTGCTTACCAATAATAGATCACAAGCTATGACTTTAGGGTAACATGCGCTGACCGAGTAAGTGGGCATCTTGATCCTTCTCGCGACAGCATCTCGGTCAATAACATTTGTGGGTAAGAGGTGTTGGTAAACAACAATACTTCTTACCAGGCAAGGGTCACTTATCCAGTAAGAGGCGGTAAGCACTTAGTAAACAGCTCCACTCTTTGCAGTCTTGAGGATGGCGTCAAAGAGGTTCGCCATCTCCCCTAGACACTGCCACACCTCAATGTGCATTTGGTCAAATCCTACCGCCTTATGCTTCAGCATATTAGCCCCCCCCCCCCCCCTTCCTCGTTGCTAATGCTTTTTGTTAAAACAGCAACGACCCGAGTCGAGTCGAGTTGCAGGTTATTCGACCTCGACTTGAAAAAATAGTACTGCCTCGAGCTCGAATAACTTTCTCGCAGTAGGGCTCGAGCTCGAATATATTTTCAATGTTTGAATTGGAGACTCTAGATCAATTAGGTTGCTTATTGGCTCGACCTCAGTAATTTTAATCTTCAATTATCTGATTTATTAGCATATGAACATGTTTGACTCGAAAAAGTGTATACTTGGCTCGACTCGAAAAATTTAATCGAGTTCTCGAACGAGTCGAGTCGAACATTGGTGTTATGGAGCTCGGCTCGTTAAGTTAAACGAGTTTTAGTGTGTGTTCGAGATCGACTCTAGCTCGAAAATTATTAAGCTCGAGCTTGAGTAGCTCATTAAAAGCTAGACTCGTTAACACCCGTAGTTGCTTCTCTCTTACTCCTCATCCCTCTCCCTCTCTCTTTGCTTTTTTAAATAGCGTATGAGAGTAACTACCTTCTCTCTTTTATCCTTGTTTCGGACAAGCTATGTAAGTATCCGAAGTTGATAGGCATGTAAGAAATGACATGCCTAGTACTGCAACAAGGATGTGGGTTCCTGCAGCTTCTTTTTACATTTGTACTTGTGTGTTTGTAAGGTATACAAAGATTCGCTTCCTTTGTTTCACAATTATTGCAACACTTTGACCTTTATGTAAATTTAGTTTTTGGCTATTTACCAAATATTGTGCTGTTTACATTGTAAATCTTCTGCTGAAATGAAAGTAACTTGTTGTCTTAATAGGGCATTCCATCACTATAGTCGATCAAAGGAGCACAAAAAGCTCCCAGAACTGGAAAGGCTACTCACAGAAGAATACAGAAGCTTGAACGACTTCAAGTTAAACCGTGCGAAAACAAAAGCTACTGGACCCAAAAACGATAGCAAGAAATCAGCAGCAGGTCCTGACATTTCACAACACAAGTGAGGTGAGCAATGAGAATATTATCTAACACCTTATAGAGAGAGATAGATATAGAGGGAGTGCGTTTTTTAGCCCTCTGGGTAGCAGATCTCTTCTGTGACAACATTAAGAATGGTCGTTGTACATGGTTGTAATTTTTCGGAGGCGGTCCGACCTTATTTTGTTGTTCTGTTCCCTGGCGATTTTCCGAACTTTTGTTTATGGGAATTATCTGCTAAATTTGGAGACCCTTTTTTGGGTCTGTTGTCTGTAAAATGGATCTTTTTGTTTATAAATAAAGTTTGTTAAATATAATCTGTATTGTTAAATATTAATCCTCCATAAACCCATAGACGGATCATCGAGTCTGGAATCGTAAATCCTCAGGAACATGACCAAAAAAAATATTAGTAATTTGATATGCATTATTTGATGAATCTTTTGGAAAACGGAAATGTGTGGGTTTCATTGAATATCATTTTGGTGATACACATGTTTATCTATACATAACAAACCGTATCATACACTATTGTTTTGGCATCATATGCATTTACAGTTGAGAATATGTGAATTTCACATATATGTTGTTCTAATATACGATCCATAGACGTAATGTGATTATAATTTAATTGAGTTCATGTTCGTTATAAAAGGTTTACAAAAATTTGCCCTTTTCCAGAAAGCAAGCATACATTTTGTTCGAAAGAACAACAAATAGTTCGAATCCAATCCTGCTTTTAGAAATCATGACAAGGCCTTAACCCTGAAATCAACATTGAAAACCAAAATCAACAAATACTTGCACTCAAATGAGGCTAAGCAAGCAAACAAAATCCCCCTAAAACCAAGTAGCCAAAATAAAATTCTACAACCAATACAGATATATAACAGCATTAACGTTGGTGAAAATTGACAAGATACAAATCTACAACAATAAGTCTTTTGGCGCATTGATTCTTTTTTTTTTGTTTTTTTATATAAAATGAGAATGTAATACGTGTCCTTTTTTCTTGATACAATCAAATCAAGATTCTTCTTCTTCTTCATCTTGTTGTATATTCCAAGTCCTCTGCCTGACCCTTCTGCCATTTGTATCTCCACCGTCGGAAAGTTGAGCACAAACACTCCGAGACTTGCCACCACTACTGCTACAGTCATCCTCACACCCTGCAACCGTCTTCAGAATTTCAGACTGCAATCTCGGGCACTTCTCTTTCAAATACTCGAATCCATCTGATCGCATAACCGCTGCATACATCCATTACCATATTCAGTAACAAGAAAATACATGCAACAAGACTAATTATTCTGATACTACTAGAATCATATGGATCAGGAATTGCGAATTAAATTCTACATTTCTACAGCAACCTAAAAGTATGTGTATATATATATATATTCCTACATTTCATATAACATGTTTCATGGCACATGGCTACATGTTACATCTTTTTGTATTTTTCTTTCTGCATAAATCAACTTACAAAGCCATCAACATTAAGAGACTGAACATCTGGGAGAATACTTCCATCACATATCCAAGTAACTTCACCATTGCTTTGGACTATCTACTTTTCAGGAGTTACTTCAGCTTATTACATACTAGAAGAGAGTTACGATTCCAATTTTTCAGAGATACGTCCCATGTATAACTGAGATCATATTTTTACACATCTTCTGAAAGATTAATAAGATAGTGTGGAATGGATCTTTGAGCAAAAGATTGAATACCAGCAACCCGACCAGCCTCACACAGAACCCGCCCCCTAGGAAACACATGTGAGGGGACATTTCAGAGCTGACTCAACGGTTGAGGCTAGCAGAGGGGTTCAACCCCGTCTCCTGCAGGATTCAAACTTGAACCTGTTGTGTGTATTTGAGAAAAGTCGCTATGTCCCTTTGCCAACCGAGGACATGAAATGGATATTTGGTTGACTCAAATTGCACATGTTCCTTAAAATCCATTCAAGATGGCTGATTTTCTAGCAATAATTTAAACCAAATCAACTTTGCAAATGGCATTCAAACTTGGTTCAATCCTTCGTATTGAGACTCTAAATTGCCCAACACATTGCAATGAAAGCC
Source organism: Saussurea involucrata (assembly GCA_033807775.1). Lineage (NCBI taxonomy): Eukaryota > Viridiplantae > Streptophyta > Magnoliopsida > Asterales > Asteraceae > Saussurea > Saussurea involucrata. Next base: position 101,215,979 of record CM066322.1, on the reverse strand, counting down.
TCCATATGTTATAGCTAGTTGGTTGACCAAATGTCATCAAGAAGATTGAGCAGATTCGGGATCAAATAAGATATCTGCTACAGGCAATGTTACTTCAAAATAGTATGTGGTTGATAGATCAAGGTGCATCGCGTAACTATTGAGCACTTCCACGTTCTAGATTGCTCCACAACTCTCGAGGTGTTTGGTTCATTTTAAGGAATGTGAAGGAAAATAGAAATGGGAATATAGAAGAATGGGAATAGGAACAAAATTTTCCATTCCCCCCAATTTGGTCATGTATGGAAATAACGGGTCTGGGGTAATGGGCCCATTATAGTATATCAAACCGAACCACATTATTCATTATCATTCCCATTCCTTACCCCTCAATACCCCCAACCAAGCGCCCCCTCAGGCTTGGTATAAGAGGTTACAATGTGCAGGTTGTTAGTAGACAAGTCAGAATTGTTATCCCAAGTAGTCTAGTCTAAAAAACTCATCTTATAAGCTCTTCATATCTATAAATGCAAACCTCCCTGACTTATTAAGACACGAGAGAACAAATCATAAAACTGATAGAATTATCCAAGGATCACTTACTGACTGTAGCTTCTCCTTAATGACTAACCATATTATGAATGAGTGTCGCGGTATACTTTAGCTTAAACCAGACAAGATGGTCCCAATGCAGTTTCACTTTCTCTACCTCAATATCTTTTCATACTTGGGCATTTGATAATTCTACCTAATTGCAACTTCTGTCCCACTACATCGTATTGTCAGTTTCAAACTGACTAAGAGGGTCAGTCATTTGATCTAGAATCTTGGTATGAGTTTCCCTCATGCCACTACCCATTTGCTAGTAATTCCATCACCATCTAATTGATGTTCAAGCCACAGCCAAGGATCTCGACTTGGAGAAGAACTAGCATAAGGGGCCATTATCTAACCATGCCAAGGTGTTCTTCCCCTTGCACATGTCCTATGATAAGTGGCAATTCCGCCAAGATCTCTTCGTTAGTTGGGCAAAGAATCCGCCCAAATTGGGGTTAGTTGGGGGAAGATTCCGCCCAAATTGGGGGCTCGTAGTACCCCCTTTTCTTGATCCAGCCTTTTCTTAGCTTCACTTCCGTACTGGCAGGGGAAATTACAATGTTATAAACCGATGACCGAAGTAATTTTTTCCAAGTTATCCAAGTATCCCGAGTAACATTAATGTCCCAAAAAATTCCTTCCTCATGGTGTAACAATGTAGATCCATTTGACCCACAAGGTATCTTTGCAAGGAAGCTAAGAATATCCTCCAACTTCCATATACCCAATTCTCAGTGTCCAACTTCCCCCCCACCCCCTGCACGGGTCCCAAAATCTCATGGAGTGCACACGTCTTCCATGCCCCCTTTGCTTTGCGACTAAATATTTGGTCACTTGCACGGAGAAAGTCAAATCCTTTTCCTTTTTTAATTTGTTCAAAGGAGGAAAGATGAATATAGAGGCCCCGTAAACTTGCACGGAGGCAATGACCAATTTAATTAACCAAGCCTACCCGTAAAGGATAAAGATTTGCACTTCTAGCCTCTAACCTGCTTCTCCATTTTGTCCACCAGTATTCTGGTCCATTACCGAGCCTACTTGGCACCAATAGAACTGCCACAATACTTGACCAAAAGTTGAAATGGAAAAAGGAACAAACTGATTTCCCAAACCTGTCCAGTACTTGTCTAATGATGTTAGCCGAGTGAGGGTCCCCATAGCAGAAAATTATTAGGTCATCAACAAACTTAAGGTGGGTATTTTTCAATTTCTCACAATTGTGGTGGTACTTGATTGACCCATCATCTTGAATGGCTTTCTTCAGCAATAGGTCAAAGAACTGCATGACAAATAGAAAGAGGTAAGAAGACATTGGTTCTCCTTAACACAGTCCCCTTTCCCTTCCAAGAATCCATGTAAACCAAATAGAGCAAGATATATATGACATAGAGGTCATAATCCTACTTATATGTATCATACAAGCACGGAAGCCAAAACCCACCAAAACAAATTCATGAACTCCCCATCATCCATGTCATAGGCCTTTTGAATGTCCACTTTCAAAGCAAATCTACTTTGGTCCCTATTTGAATGGTAACCCTTCATGAGCTCTGGTCTCAACACAATGTTGTGACTAGTACCGTCTTCCTGGAACAATATCCGATATATTTTCAGCCAACTAAAAATAAGAGGCGTGTTGATTCCATCTGTAACAATGCTAATATACTTGTAGATGATACAGCATGAAATGGGATGAAAGTCCGTAACATTAGCTTTCAGATCATAGATAGGGCTGTGCATTATTAGATCTTTTATAGTTCTCCAACATAAACCATTGCATGCACCCTTTCCATGATAAACAAGGGGTAGTAGTGAAAAGATGCTTCCAATTGCAGTAAATAAGCATTGGTTTTAGACAAGAGAGAACAAAAGAATGCTACTTATGTCACAAGTTTGTGTACATTTGTTAACTCGCAAAAATATCTGAAGATTCCAATCACAAACCAATGAGGCAGTGTGTTTACTACCACATTTCAAAATAAGAGTAATAGTATTTGGAGATTTAAAGGACTAATCTAGAGAAGTTGATGAATGCTTTCAAGTTGCCAAGCCCAGAAGTCAAGTCTGGGGATGTATGAGAAGGCACCTCTCATTTTACTTCGTCCCATAAAAAAGCAACAAGCAATTTTGGGTTATTCCGAAACGATGCACTATTTCTTTTTTCTTTTTGGAAGATTACAAATTACAATCCAGATTTACTTATTTGCCTATTAATAGTCATTACTCATTATTCTGGTCCACAAGCTTTAAAAAAATCTTATCAACGGTATTGTAGGTATTTGATTATAAGTCAAAGACTTCTATTAAACTACATGTCAAGTCAAACATTGCATTTTTCTAGGATGTAGTAACAAGTTTCTACAAAAAAAATCAATGCATGTACCAAGTTGCATACACATGGTTCATTACTCCCAATTTGACAATTAGCGAAGAAAGAATAGCTTAAGTACTTGGCTCATATCATTGTAAACTTGAAAGAAATGCAAGAGAAAGAGAGAAATAATGAATTGTAGTAACCCTAATATAAAGATGCAAAATACGTAGTACAATCAACATAAGATTGGACAACACAAAGGGAAGCAGAATCTGCATAGGAAAACTTTTGTAGAAAGCAGTCTTCACTAGAAGACTTGATTAAGAAGCATTAATATAAACCAAAGCTTAATGAGAATATATACCTGCAAGATTTTCAGCAGCAAATCTTAGGCAAACAGCTTTTAATTCTGTGGCATGATAACGATCTGCCAGTGCCAGAGCTCTACCAACAGAATTTACGGATATATCTTTACAAAGGTGAGACTCGCACATTCGTCTAAGTCTTCCCAAATCATACTTATCAGACGCTGCTAACAGCTTGGCTATTAAGGAATCAGTTACAGAGGATTCAGAGAAAGAACTGGATGCCACCAACTCATCTTCCATAAGTGCATCTCTGTATACGAAGTGTAGCATAGCCTGTTCCATATCTCAACGCTTGGTAAATAATAACAAGACCGAAAGGATAACCAAATTTAGTCTTTGATCAAGAAAGATGGCATACTTGTCTAGAAGGAATGATTCCGCAAAGCAGTAAAGTGTATATGTTTTCTAAAGTACACAATCTTATAAAACAAAAAACGAACAGATTGCATGTCTAAAAGAAAAGAGGAAGTCTATTATTCATCAGGTAAACCTTATATATAGATCCAAACACATGATATGGCAGCAATTGAATGGAATTACTTGCAAATTAAACTGGTTTTTAATGGTGCCAAATCAAAATCACAGTGTGGCTATCTTAGGATCATGCTAGTGAGTTGTGCAATTATCCTTTATAAAAGGTTTCTTCAAAAATCACATATCTCCGCACTTGTTTATATACCAACCGCATGAGTGCATGTAGGAAGTAAAAAGGACTCGTATCTTCATGTATAATTTGGCATTCAAAGTTCCATGTAGAATTGACAAACAAATACAAAAATGTTGGTCTGTCCCACACAAAACATGGCACAAGACTGATACTACTTTCAACTATGACAGCAGATGGTAATGAATTTACCTTGAAAACTTTCGGTTCCATGTCAGTAACAGCAATTTCATGCTCATCTCCCTCTTGCCGGAAAAATACAGAGCGAAATACAGGGGATCGAGCAGCCAATACCAATTTGTGTGCATGAAACTTTTCCCCAGCCACATTAAAGACAACATCTGCACCTTCCATGTTATCCAGCAACATCCCAAAATGTGATCCGATGTCGGACTCTGGCACCTGAATTGAATGTAACCTAGAGCAGTCTACTGCAGAAACCACCACTCCAACAGTACAATTAATTCTCAAGCAGTCATCCTTGAGATAATCTGATGTTTCAAGCAGTGCTCGCCTGTAAAAACGCTTGTATCCCCTGACCAACCAGACCCAGATTAAAGAGTTTAGTAAAATAAAATAAAATAAAACAAAACAAGATTTATCATAAGCAATCATAAAACTTAAGGCACTGCAAAACAGCAAACTCTTTGACAGCTGGTGCTTGATTAACCCATTCCGTATTAAAAAAATCAGCAACAGAAAAGGCAAAGAATGAAGAAGATATAACATGTGAAGCTTTGCAAGGATAGTAATATGTAAGAGATCCAAAGAAAGAGGCTAATTATAGAACTGGACCTAGCTAAAGCTCTCCCAGGTAGGGTTTGGAACGAGAAGCAGGCAGAGGGGTCTTAGCAATGACAGTGTGTATGGAAGACTCCCACGGTCTTATTCTCCCTACAATTTACAATGGTGTGGGTGGTGAAAACTATAGAATAATTTTAGATTGAAAAGGTGAAGACTCTCAAACTCCATAAGATTGAGAAGAGCTGAGAAGAGGGTTGCATTTCAGCTTAAAATTTCCATCCCATTGCTGCTCTGCCTGCTCATAATGAAGACTGAAGAGGTTGCACCATTACTAAGTGGAGGCTTATGGAGCCTCCACTACATAACATATTACCAATGTCTGAATTGGGGCATACAATGGCACTTCATTCAACATTGATGGATCAATTCGTTTGTAGAGCTTTGCGGCAGATACTTCAGCAAAGTATCTCCTTCCACTCCCATTTTATATCTTGAAGATAGTAACCTGCCCAAAAAGACAGTTTCATGTATCTCGGCTCTATGATTCAGAAAAAGGGAGAGGTCATAAGGCATCGCACAAAAGTGGCTAAAGTGGAAGGCTACCATGGGGGTGCTATGTGATATGAAAGCCCCGCTAAAACTGAAGGTCATTCTACAAGGTAGCATTCACACCAGCCACTAAAATCAGAGTATTTTTCTTATTTTTCTTAATTTCCCAAAAAAAGAGCATTGACAAACTTTCTCCCTCCCACACATTTTTCACAAGTGGGTCTAAATGGAAAGAGTCACACTACACTACTCTTTGGAATAGAAGACAGAGCTGTGTACATCCCACCCCTCAGACCCAACTCCGGGTGCGATATATCGGGCTCGTTTGGTTTGGTTTAGTAATCTCTTTTGCTCTATCAAAACCTACATGAACAGTGAGAAGAATGGTATTCTTTTCTTGAGAATGCAATTGCCTATATTTAATTTTCCAGAAAATGCTATGCAAAATAAAAAAGATGCAGCTGAAAATTCAACTGAATGATGAATATAGGTCCCTTCATTAGAAACAAAACATGTGTGCAAAAGCATGCCTAAGCTCCACACGTCTTCTCTCCGGACGCAATTGCATTATTAAGTTATCAATAACAAAGCAAACACCATGACTACTTAAATTCTAAAGCACAATTCTAAGTTCCATGAAACGCAAGCTTCAGATAGTGGTTTAGAGGCCTTGGGGCCCAATGATACCATCCCTAACCAAGTAACGTTAGGTTGGTGTCCAATCCACATAACTACTATTGTGTGTGCATGGATAAGGATGTATGTTGAGCTCGTCAACTAGAAAACGCTTTCAAAGTAATATTGTAAATTAAATCCAAATTTTAGATTCCATTGAATATATAGGTAGGTATACGGTATACTTTTTGTATTACAATAAGAAAGCAGTTGTAAGCCTAATATAACCGAACTACTTGACATGGTAAAACTGGTTCTTCTAACACTCCTTAAAAAAAACAAAAATGCTTTGAGATATAGTATGAGTGCAACAATGTATATAAGATTGACCATATTCCCTAATATGACAATGATTACAACAGAATCTAGGATCGGCCTTTTTGGTCCTACCTGCATAAAATGGATATAAAATCATAACCTATAAATTTAGAAAGTGAGCAACTTATCAAATTTAAAAGTAGTTTTTACATCTTATGTGACATTCATTTTCCTTGGTAGTCAGTCGAACATTTCTTTTAGGTTCTCTCTCTCCGATGTTCTATATTTGTTGTGTTGGTTCTATATCTTGTATGCATGTACTATACACACACTACTTCTCATTGGTTCTCCCTTATCTTTCTTACGGCTTATATTCATTGTACATGTGTTTATCATGTGTCTTTGCATTAACTATGTTGTATATAATAAATACTAGACAAACAAATGATTATTACTCCAGCAACAAGCATTTTAACCCAAACTAGCTAGGCATGCGGAATGTTTACCAACAAAAGACAGCATGGACAAAAAATAAGTGTCACAAAAATATTAAAGTTAAAGGGAATGTGACCATACAATGATGACCAATAGCATAAAAAATATCAAGCCACCAGGTTCACTTTTTCTTTCCACATATTATGTACTACATTCCATTCCAAAATTAAAGTTCCATACATATCCTCCGTATGATCTATGAAAATTATTTATTTCATCCTTGGTTTGGTTTAGAGTGATATAATATATATATATATATAAACATATGTGTAATGTGTGTGGGGTTGGGTTCCGGTGAGAAGTGCTAAATTTGGTGAGAAGCATGAGAAGTGGTTATCAACCGTTGGATGAGAAATGGACGAACATTAGGATGAGATGCACCGGATCAATTCCCTTTTAAGCCGTAATTCATGGGAGGGTATTTGGTTAAAAGTGATCAAAGGTTTAAAAGTACTTCTCACAAAAAATGGCACTTCTCACATGATCCCATGCCAATGTGTGTGTGTATATACAACCCCATATCCTTGATGCTTAAATGTCCATGTATCATGCACACATCCTTGCGGCATAGTACCTCAAGTTTACCAATTTGGCAAGCAAAACAGAAAGGGAGCTTTCAAAACAAAATGTATCAACTACTAAAACAAACAAATGGAAAGTTGTCACATTAGACTTATAGAAATGGCTTTGGATCACCTCAGTATGACTCCAGTCAACCCTAAGATTCTCCCTTGAACACAAATCTCCACATGAAAATCCAACTGATTTGGGTCATTTGACTCATTTCATAGCTTATTTTCAAGAATGTTATGATGAAAACAATTAATTTTAACCCAAAGGACAACAAAACATAGTTTGAATGGGACTCAGATAAGTCATAACTGGTCCAAAAGAAGATGCAGCACACGATGTCTAGAAGTGTCTGTTTAGGATGACAGGTCGATGCAACATGTACAAAAATGCCAGCATAGTAGCAAATCTGGTAGGCATTAGCAAATTGAAAGGTGATATACGGGATAGCATGATTCCTGTTGAAATTAGGTGACGGCCACAAAGTTACTCGAAGAAACGCCAGAAAGTCAACAATTTCTACAAGTCTACAACAAAAACATATTGTTGCACTTGGATACTTAAAAAGCACAATCGACTAACTCAAAACATCATAGGAATAGGTTGGATACATAGGCAGAGCTCATATGGAACGGAAAAACAACCAAGCAAAGAGTAGACTACTAAAACATATTATGGGTCCACAGGGTAAGATTTTGTGAACGATCCTCGATCATACCTTTTTTAATGCAGTTAACTTAGAAAATTTAGCAAGCAAAAGTAGCAACACCAATGTAGACGATTTCAAATCTCTTAGAATTTACTTCTTGCAACACATCAAGTTTGGCTTGAGCAAGTTCAAGAGTTGTAATACCACTCAATGAAGATATGGGCCGGAAGAAATGAGGATAAGACATATATAGGAAGACATTAAGAAGTCTGACAAAATGAATACTATTCTACATATATAATATATTACAATACAAAATTACTACCCCATACAAAATTACTACCCCTTTGTAAGCATACGAGTATCCAATAAAATAATTAAGAAATTTCTTTTGGCAAATGTGGACATCTATTCCATGTAACAAATGTTCTAGATGTGCCTTTAATAATTATAAAGAAATCTTCTCACATGACACTAGGAATGAAATTTCCATAACTTAAGTATTTCAAATATTCTCTCAACAACTATTCCAAGCACTAGCCTATTATTATCAATAATAATATGAATACTCAAAACTCCTCATGAATCATGATTATACTTGGCCCGGCATATCTGCATCTATATCAAGATTCCAGTCAATCTTCATGTACTTTATCGCACACAAAAAAAAGTTACCTGCAAGTACACAAACTAGACCTGACACCAATTTCTACTCCAAAACCACCATTTCTTCAACAGTTCAACTATTACTGTTCACCAGCCTAAAACACCAGCCTCCAACATTAGGAATTGGAAGTGTGCAAATGGACATATATAAGGAGACCAAAGCACAAGCAAAACAAGAAGCTAACTGCCAGGTACAAGTTTATAACTATTAGATACAAAGCTCCACTTTGACGATGAAGGTTACGAGGTCCCTGAGGTGGATGTATGACTTATGTTTGGGGGTCAGCTGACCCCCAAAAAAGTTTCAAAAAAATATTGTTTTGTGGTATATATTTTATTTTCCATGAAAAAACTTTTGTTTTGACCCAAGAATAAAAAGGGGTTTACACCATAATTTTTCAGTTAACTTCCTGGAAAATAAAAGCAGTTTTTAAGTTTGGCCTGTAATTTTTATAGCCTAATAAATAATCTAAATTCCTTAAAGTTTGACCTTTACCGTATCACTTTCATACATGTTTTCATGGAAACAAATAATTCTATATATATATATATATAGAATTATTTGGTTTTGCGATTAATTTTTTTATACTATTTAATATTTGGTAATTTATTGTTAATTGTTAGTTTTGAAGTGTTAAGAGTTTGGGTTTGTTAGTTGATGCAAAATACTTAATTTTTGGACAACTGTTAATTGTTTGGTTCAAGATTTGTTAGTTGACGCCTAATTGTTGAATTTTTTTGTCTATTGTTAATCGTTTGGTGAATAATATTTATTGTTAATTGTTAGTTTTGAATTGTTAAGAGTTTGGGTTTGTTAGTTGATGCAAAATACTTAACTTTTGGATAACTGTTAACTGTTTGGTTCATGATTTGTTAGTTGACGCCCAATTGTTGATTTTTTTGTCTATTGTTAATCATTTGGTGAATAATCGTCAATTGTTCTATTATTCCGTTGGAAAATGGAAGGGTTTTTATCAGAAAAGTACCAAAATCCGGAACTATTAATGGTGGTTATGGTATTCGTAATATTTCCCAACCTAGCTCTACTACTCCAACCCCCATCATTAAAATTTCTGGATCCGCCACTGCTAGGACCGTTTGACTATTTGAGATTAAAATCTATTTTTATATGATAAATCTCCAGAAGAAAATTAAGTTGAGAAAATATCTGCCAAGTTAAGTATTGTGCGGCAATTACTAGGTTGGAATTCTAGATGATGAAAGTGAAGTAGTCCAAAGAGAGTCATGCATGATTCAATGTCGAAAACAAAGAAAATCAGGTTCAACTTATACCCATAAATTAAAGTCAAAATTTTAGGCACCATGCTCTTGCACATACAAATTTCTGACAAAAACTTCAAATCAACAGCTTTGTTCTCGGGTTCTTTTCAAACTAGACTTCCCAATGGCAGAAATACTAGATTTTGGTGGGAAGTAACCAAGTCTAAAGCTACGATCACTCCTCACTGAATACGGTTACCTGAAGCAATTTAGAACTTGTTTCTAATTTCCTACTCAAACGTGGCCACGTGGGTACATTTTCCATCCTTGATTTCCAAAATTCCTTTTCCATAAGTCGTTGTACTTCAAAATTTTAATTCTTGTGAATATAAACCAACCGTTTATGCTTTTAGTTCTCGGTTAAGGCTCAATGCGAAGCCACCAAGCTCCAAAACAAGCAATGGCAAAGTTTGCTTCAAGAAGGCACACTAACAAAGAATCCCATCATCAATTGAAATGTTGTAATGTGATTATAAACAGTAGTTACGCTAATGCTAGCATTATAGGTAGCCTAGTTTAAATGTAATATAAAGTGTTGTTCGACTTTATGCAGCTATTAACAATCTTAAATCCAATATTATAACACTTCAATATTTGCAAACAAAGTGAGCATTTATCACCAAAATGGATTGTTTCAAGGAAAAAAATGTAATTCAAAGTCCACCGACTTCTTTACTAACTTGGAGCCCAAAGATGTGAATTCGATAAATATCCAAGAGATTCACTGTTTATCATAGTCTCTCAATATTCCAACCTTTTATAGCATAGATTGAGAAATCAGATATACATAACCAGATAACCCTACAGATTAATGCCAGATACAACTACATGAAACGTAGCCAAAACATGCCCATCATTAGGTTAGCTGATCCGACAAGTAATAAAAATAAAGGATACACCTGAATCTCAAGAAAGAATCTTCCACTAGATTTCTTACTCGTTTTTCTTATTATGAAACAAAATCATACAAGAAAAGTAACAGAAGAATCCTATGAAAAACTCGATCCTACCAGAAGAATTCTTGGATTATTCAAGTCAACAAAGGACCCAGTAGGTTAAATTGATTCACCATAACAAATCGTAAAGCCAACAAATAAATGTCACAACTCGCAGCATGAAAGTAACAAATCAAGAAGCTAAAGAAGAATGATAACCTACCACATGCTGCCCCGGTATTTCAATGTATATGGACCACTTTCCAAAGACCGATCAAAATGGCTATGAACCTTGTGCTTTCCTTTCCCACTCTGATCTACGAGAGTCAACTCAAACAATGCCCTGACATCGGTGCCCTCACTGGCAAGTGCAATGAAGACCGAAACGTAAGTGGAATTGTCTTCAGGGTTTTTGCCGTCAGGGTAGAAATATATAGCCCATTGGTATCCTCCGACGGTGAAATTATCACTGGCTATATGTTTTCCAATTCCCATCCCTTTGGCTAAGGAATAACCCTGTATAACGAAATGGTGCGAGCCGTTCACCGTCTCCGTGACCGATCTGGAGCTGGAGGGTGAGTTAACGAGGGCGTTTTTCTCATTGTCTGACATTATTATAATACGAGAAAACTGAAATTCATGAACGATTAGGTTAAAATGGGACCTGAATTGAACAAGTATTGCAGGGAAGACGATGGAGAGAGGGCGTGGAATTAGGGTTTTGTTTCTCTTTCTCTGTATTATTACTTCTCCCCAACCGTAAAGACGTGGACTAGTGCACCGCAGCCTTTCTATATAACAAATCCTTCTTCAACAGTAAAAGTGTTTTATTGACTATTAAGAGGGTGTTTTGGAGTACGTTTTAAATCTGCTTATTGACTTATCGGCTTTTCAAAAAGTCAATAAGTTAAAAAGCTTGTTTAGCAAATGCAAAAGCACTTTTAAAACAGCTTTTTGGTTTGCCTTGGAAAAGTCATTTTCAAGAAGTCACACTTTCCTGACTTATTGACTTATTGGTCATTTTACACTTTTCTATCTCAAAAGCTAATCCAAACACTTTTTTAAAAACTCATTTTCCAAAAACAATAAGTCAATAAGCACTTTTGGCCAAAAGCACTTTTGGACTAAAAAAATCACTCCCAAACACCCCCTAATTAATAATTAATTAATAACTTATTTTGTTGTTATAATATAGGGAAATTAATTAAAATACCCAAAATTTGACTATGACTTATCAAAATACCCAAAATCTCGTTGAGTTTATCAAAATACCCAAATTTTTCGCGGTGGACCCTGCGATCGCGGGTCCAAGCCCACGTGTCACGACCCTTTGGCCAAAAGTCCCGCGGAGGCCCCTCAAGAATGCCCGCGGTACATATTTGGCCCCTGCCCGCGGAGGTATCCCGCGATCGCGGGATGTCGGTAACACGCGTCGACACAGGGTGAAACCCTAATTTCTTTAATGCATCAAACCCCCCCACCCTAATTTCGGCCGCTATAAGAGAGAGTGTGGGGGGACCTTATTTCCTCCTACCACTTTCATTAAAAAATTCTCTCCCAAACTCTCTCAATTTGTCGTGTGGAATACGCGCTCGGTTTGTTTGAAGATGGCTCGTGTTACTCGTTTGGTAAGTTTTTCTTAAGTTTTTTGTACTTTTCTTGTATGTTGTTATTTTAAATTTTAAAATATATGATATGTATGTTGTTAGAGTGTTTATAAGTTTGTTGTATGTTTGAATGTGATATTTGTATGTTATAATGTTGTCTCTATTATAGATGTTAGAGTGTTTTTTATAAAAATAAATGTTAGAGTGTTTTTTTTTATAAAAACATGAGTGTTTTTTATAAAAATAAATGTTGAGAGTGTTTTTTATAAAAAAAGATGTTAAGAGTGTTTTTTATAAAAAAAATGTTAAGAGTGTTTTTTATAAAAAAAAATGTTAAGAGTGTTTTTTATAAAAAAAAGATGTTAAGAGTGTGTTTTTTTATATAAAAAAGATGTTAAAGTGTTTTTTATAAAAAATAATTGTTAAGAGTGTGTTTTTTATAAAAAGATGAGTGTTTTTTATAAAAATAAATGTTGAGACTGTTTTTTATAAAAAAAAAAGATGTTAAGTGTGTTTTTTATAAAAAAAAGATGTTAAGAGTGTGTTTTTTATTAAAAAAAAGATGTTAAAGTGTTTTTTATAAAAATAAATGTTAAAGTGTGTTTTATAAAAATAATTGTTAAGAGTGTGTTTTTTTATAAAAGATATGAGTGTTTTTTATAAAAATAAATGTTGAGAGTGTTTTTTATAAAAAAGATGTTAAGTGTGTTTTTTATAAAAAAGGATGTTAAGAGTGTGTTTTTTTATAAAAAAAAGATGTTAAAGTGTTTTTTATAAAAATAAATGTTAGAGTGTGTTTTATAAAAATAATTGTTAAGAGTGTGTTTTTTTTTATAAAAGAGATGAGTGTTTTTAAAAAAAAAATGTTGAGAGTGTTTTTTATAAAAAAAGATGTTAAGTGTGTTTTTTTATAAAAAAAGATGTTAAAGTGTTTTTTATAAAAATAAATGTTAGAGTGTTTTATAAAAATAATTGTTAAGAGTGTGTTTTTTTATAAAAAGATGAGTGTTTTTTATAAAAATAAATGTTGAGAGTGTTTTTTATAAAAAAAAGATGTTAAGTGTGTTTTTATAAAAAAAGATGTTAAGAGTGTTTTTTTATAAAAAAGGATGTTAAAGTGTTTTTTATAAAAATAAATGTTAGAGTGTGTTTTATAAAAATAATTGTTAAGAGTGTGTTTTTTTATAAAAAGATGAGTGTTTTTTATAAAAATAAATGTTGAGAGTGTTTTTTATAAAAAAAAGATGTTAAGTGTGTTTTTATAAAAAAAGATGTTAAGAGTGTTTTTTTATAAAAAAGGATGTTAAAGTGTTTTTTATAAAAATAAATGTTAGAGTGTGTTTTATAAAAATAATTGTTAAGAGTGTGTTTTTTATAAAAAGATGAGTGTTTTTTTATAAAAATAAATGTTGAGAGTGTTTTTTATAAAAAAAAATGTTAAGTGTGTTTTTATAAAAAAAAGATGTTAAGAGTGTGTTTTTTTTATAAAAAGACGAGTGTTTTTTATAAAAATAAATGTTAAGAGTGTTTTTTATAAAAAAATGTTAAGAGTGAAAACTTAGGTCCCTAAACTTTGGTGAATGACACTTATGTCCCTAAACTTTGGTGAATGACAACTTAGGTCCCTTATAGAAACTTGCATTTGAGAGTGGCATATAAATCTGATCTAAATTCTCATTAATTAGTTATGTTTAGCTTCAATTCAAAAAAGTTGGAAAATAAAATGTTGTATAGGTCTCAAAACAGTTTTACACGGTTTTTAAAATAATCGTGTACAATGTGTAATCATCATTTTGCAGACGAATCTTGCAGTTACTTTTTCACGCGAATCTTACAGGCTCTTTTCAGACGAATCTTGCAGTGAACTATTCAGACGAATCATGCAGTCAGCTTTTCAGACGAAATCTTTGACCATATCCACATCCCTGATGAAGAACATACATTTTCACGGCTATAAGTAGATGGCATGATGAAGTAGTAATTCACAACTTGCTATCTATCTTTTATACATTCTTTTACACCGTTTACAAACATTCTCTCGCTTTTCATAACACTATGGCTGGAGGTTCAAGATCAAGGGGGGACATGTCGGCGAATGGGGCTGGAACTTCACGTTCGGTAGCCTACCAACCACTGAACGATGGAGCTCGCCGGAGTACCTGGAAGGTACCGGAAACAGAAGAGGAGTGGAGAAACCATGGGCGAACTGCGGCCGATTATCCATTCACGGATGAGGAGGCAGAAGACTGGGAGATGGCATGGGAGAATTACCACTTTCAATAATGACAGGAACAGCCCACCAATGTATCATTGTACCCAGCCGACGGGTCTTCCACAAAGTCAACGAATTACTCCCTTAGTGCAAAAATCCATTGATAAGGCGAATGCCGATATCGAAAAGGTAAAAGGTATGTGGAACCATAACAGGGGGATTCAGCAGGGGAAAATGGAGTATCTAGCGGAGAAAAAATGAGAACTGGCCATGGCTAGGGCTCACGTTCGGGAGGTGCAACGACAAATTAAGGAAGTAGAAGAGGAACTACAAGAAATCGAAGACGACTACACGGGAATGGAGGACGTCATCAAGGAAAAGGTTGACTTCATCACCGGAATCCAGGACGCATTCCAGTCATAGATTTTTTTGTTTACCTGCACTGTATCCGTTTCGGTTGGGAAGATGATTTGCAATAACTGATCTTTTAATTAATTTGCTTATTAAATAACTTAAAATGGGGAAAACATTTTCTTTAATTAACTTCTATATTAAATTGTAACATCCCGCAAAACAAAACATACATATAACATATAATTCATAACAGGGTTTCAACAAAATCATTCACATTACACATTTGGTCCCAAAGTCTGATCTAACCAATATAAAATTCAGTACAAACTTGATCCCATTTAGATCTGATAATAGCTAATAACTGAAATTTAAGTACAAAAGTATCATCAACTTCATAATGATCATCATTCCACATAGCTATCCACCAAGTAATCTAATCATTTACTCTTACTGGTACCACCACCTGGAATACAGATTTTTAAAATAAAAAATGAGGGTTAGACCTAAGGGTCTAGTGAGTAAATCCCTAATATTTGGAAATCATTAAAATTCATTTATATAAATACACACCTTCATATAATTACATACACTTCACACGTAAATTAATACCAATTAAAATTTACACAACATACCTGTCCCATTCCACCTTATCCCTTCACCAATGGCCAATAACAATTGGTTGCGAGCCAATTTAACACACCGGTCCAAAGCCCGGCCACGTATTATATTCTCATATAATACTCACGTAATTATAATATCTCAATATATTATAATCACCCACGTATGACATATTCATACCACATATCAAATATTTATTATTCACGTAATGTATTCCAGTAAAATACTTTTAAAGTAAAACTCACCTCGTGTGTTTATCACAAAAACTCTTCCAAGATAATTCACGTATGTCGATCCTTCACAGAATCTGAAATCAGATAAAATACCAAATATCTCTTTTAACACTAAAACTTACAAAATTCTCAATTCAAATCGCAACCCAAAATAACATGAAATCGCAATGAACAGTACAAGTCGCAACCGTGATGAACAGTACAAAGTCGCAACCTCTTACTGCGACTTCACCCCGAAATCGCAACCCACTATTGCGACTCCATCCTAAGTCGCAATCAACTACTGCGATTCCAAACCCAAATCGCAATCAACTACTGCGATTCCAAACCCAAATCGCAATCAACTACTGCGATTCCAAACCCAAATCGCAATCAACTACTGCGATTCCAATACAAGTCGCAATCGACCATTACAACTTCAAGCCCAAGTCGCAATCGACCATTGCGACTTCGTTGAATGTCGCAGTCCTCTATTGCGACTTCGATGAATGTCACAGTTCACTGTTTCATTCTAAAACCCAGAATTTGTACTTTTAAGCTATGCATGTTGCTATAAAGATGCAGATATGTTTAAGACTAAGTATACATCCTAACTTTAAGCTTAAACCTCCCAAAACATCCATTTTTAACAAAACCCACCAATAACTTAAACTAGAAATTTCAAGAACACTTTGAGAAATTAAAACATATAAAAGGTATGGATTGCTTACCTTAATTACTTCAGATTGTTCCTAGAACCACATCAAATAACTTCTTCTTTCCTTTAGCCTTTCTCTCGATCTCTCTCTCTCTCAACCGAATACACCACACAAACACACACTCACACTTTTGCTATATGTGTTAAAAATGACACCTCCTGTACATGAGGTGGAAAAGAGGCGGTGGGTGGAGAAGGTTTGACAAAATAGCCCAAACAAACCCTAGGCTTATCTTACTAGACAATAAATACCCCTTATCTTTCAAATTATAATTAAAACTTATCCCCTTAACTCCTAATTCCATAAAACATTAACATAAAAACTTATAAAATTCTAAATTTAACTTAGATAAAATACCTGGTTATTACAACATCTCCCCCTTAAAAGAATTCCGTCCCGGAATTCAGTTATGAGAACAGATGAGGGTATTTGGCTCTCATTTCCGCTTCTGATTCCCATGTCGCATCCTGACCTCGATGATGTTTCCACTGAACCTTTACCTGCCTGATTTCTTTATTCCTTAATACTTTAACCTTATGATCAACTATAGCTTCTGGTTCCTCCACGTAGTTCTGCTTTTCATCAACTTGAATATCCGGTAGAGAGACTGCCTGATCTGATGTCACCAAACACTTTCGAAAATTCGATACATGGAACGCGTTGTGAATTCTGCTTAATTCTGGCGGAAGATTCAATCTGTAAGCTACTTCACCAATTCTTTCCGTAATTTCAAATGGCCCAATATAACGCGGACTGAGTTTACCTTGCTTCCCAAAACGTATGACTCCTTTCCAAGGCGAAACTTTTAACATCACAAATTCTCCAACCTGAAATTCCAACGGTTTTCGGCGTCGATCTGCATAACTTTTCTGTCTGTCTTGAGCCGTTTTCAATCTATCCCGGATCTGAGTAATCTTATCCGATGTTAACTGTACTATTTCTGGTCCCGCCAGTTGCTTTTCCCCCACTTCATTCCAACACAGAGGCGTCCGGCATTTTCTACCATACAATACTTCAAACGGTGCCGCCTGAATGCTAGAATGATAACTGTTGTTGTAGGCGAACTCTATCAAAGGCAAATGTTTATCCCATGATCCCCCAAAATCCACTATACAAGCCCGAAGCATATCTTCTAAAGTCTGGATTGTTCTTTCACTCTGCCCATCAGTCTGTGGATGATATGTTGTGCTCAACTTTATCTGCGTTCCCATCTCTTTTTGAAAGCTTCTCCAAAACCTAGAAGTAAAACGACTATCTCGATCGGAAATAATCGAGATTGGAATTCCATGTCGAGTTACTATTTCATTAATATACAACTTAGCTAAACGTTCCAAAGAATCAGTTTCTTTTATCGGCAAGAAATGAGCAGACTTCGTCAACCTATCCACAATCACCCAAATAGAATCGAATCCCTTTGAAGTTCTTGGCAATTTGGTAATGAAATCAGTAGTGATTTGATCCCATTTCCACATTGGTATATCTAGTCGTTGTAACTGACCAAACGGTTTCTGATGCTCAATCTTTACTTTCTTGCAGGTAGTACAATCTTCTACATACTTAGCAACACTTCTCTTCATTCCCGGCCACCAATAGAATTGTTTCAAATCTCTATACATTTTATTCGTACCTGGATGAATAGAAAATCGAGATTGATGAGCTTCTTGTAGTACACGATCCCGTAATCCACCCAAACGAGGTACCCAAATTCTGTTTCCCATACACAACAACCCACGTTCATCTTTCCCAAGCAATGCTGATATCCCAACCAACCGTTCTGACTTCAAACTTTCCTCTTGATAAGCATCTATTTGGCATTTCAACAATTCATCAAAGATATTAGGAAGGAGCTCAGCTCGTAACGATATAGCTTTTATTGTTCCGCTTCTTTCTTGACGACTTAACGCATCTGCCACCACGTTCGCTTTCCCTGGGTGATATAGAATTTCACAATCATAATCATTTACCAATTCCAACCATCTTCTTTGTCTCATATTCAGTTCCTTTTGATCGAAAAGATGTTGGAGACTCTTGTGGTCCGTGAAAATTTGACATTTAGAACCATAAAGATAATGTCTCCAAATCTTCAAGGCAAAAACAACTGCTGCTAGTTCCATATCATGGGTAGGATATTGTCTTTCGTGATCCTTTAATTGTCGCGAAGCATAGGCAATCACCTTCCCACGTTGCATGAGTACACATCCCAATCCCAACTTAGAAGCATCACTGTAGACCACAAAATCATCAGAACCTTCTGGCAATGCTAATATCGGTGCGCTGCAGAGTTTCTCTTTCAATATTCTGAATGCCTCATCTTGTTCTGCTTTCCATTCAAACTTTAAATTCTTCCGAATGAAAACTTAGTCAATGGCGTCGCGATTCGAGAAAAGTCTTTTATGAACTTCCGATAGTATCCAGCTAGACCCAGAAAACTGCGTACTTCGGTTGCCGTCTTCGGCGGTTCCCATCTTTCAATTGCTTCCACTTTCGCTTGATCAACTTGTATACCCTTCTCTGAAACTACATGACCCAAAAACTGAACTTCCCGCAACCAGAATTCACATTTGGAGAACTTAGCGTACAACTTTTCTTTCTTCAATAATTCCAAAATCAAACGAAGATGTTGCGCATGATCCTCTTTGGATCGGGAATAAATAAGTATATCATCGATAAACACAATGACAAATTTATCTAGATAAGGCTTACATACCCGATTCATTAGATCCATAAAAGCGGCTGGAGCGTTCGTCAATCCGAAAGGCATTACCAAAAATTCGTAGTGGCCGTATCTTGTGCGAAATGCAGTCTTTAAAACATCCTCTTCCTTAACCTTCAACTGATGGTAGCCAGATCTAAGGTCAATCTTGGAGAAATAACAAGCTCCAACTAATTGATCAAAAAGGTCATCAATTCTTGGAAGTGGATACTTGTTCTTGATTGTGCGTTTGTTCAGCTCCCGATAATCGATACACATTCTCATTGAACCGTCTTTCTTCTTCACAAATAAAACTGGTGCACCCCATGGCGATGAGCTGGGTCTGATGAAGCCCTTATCAGATAAATCTTGAAGCTGTGACATCATTTCTTTCATTTCTGGTGGTGCTAATCTGTACGGCGCACGAGCGATGGGATTGGCTCCAGGTACTAAGTCTATACCAAATTCTACTTGCCTAACAGGAGGAAGACTATTCAAGTCTTCAGGAAAAACTTCTGGGTATTCACTAACAATAGAAATATCTTCCAGCTTAATCTTTTCAGGCCTACTATCTATCACATAAGCTAGATAACTAGAACAACCCTTATTGACACATTTACGGGCTTTTATCATAGATATAAGACTGGACCGATGATTCTTTCGATCTCCATATATCACTACTGATCTCTTATCAGGTAAAACAACATTGATTATTTTCTTATCACAAACTATATTAGCTTGATTCTCAGCTAGCCAATCCATTCCTACTACCACATCAAATTCAATCAAAGCTATTGGGAACAGTTGTATCGGTACTCCACATCCCTCTATATTTATCATGCAACGATCAAAAACCTCTTTAACTGCCACTTGGTTATCATTTGCAGTGTCTACTAATAAAGCATGTTTTAACATTTTAGGCTCTAAATGTATGTGAGTAGCAAAGGAGGGAGACACAAAAGATCGGTTTGCACCGGAATCAAATAACACTTTAGCACGCGTGGAGTTTATGAAAAATGTACCTGTGACCACATCCGGCGTTTCTTCCGCCTCTTTAGCTGTCATTTGGAACGTACGACCCCTCGTTCTCGGCGGTTCTATTCTTGGGACCACGGGTCTAGTAATGGCTGGTTTCCCCGATGTACCCCCGGATTGTATTCTACCCCGCGGACAATCTGATTGGAGGTGATCCGGAGAATTGCACAAAAAGCAAAATCGTGTTACTCGACAATCCTTTACAACATGCCCAGTTTTCCCACATTTTAAACAAACCCGTGACTCTACTTGGCAATTTCCCTGATGGTAACGATTACACCTTGGACATGGTCTTTCTGTTGGTCGAAATGACGGACGGTTGTCGAACCTCTGAAATCTCGGTTTCCTTGAATCCTGCGGTGGTCCTTCCCATTTTCTTTTCCCTAAGCTCTTATCACCTGTATCTCTTTTATTATCTCTTTCCACATTCTCGGCAACATCCACCGCAGCTGTAAAAGCATTTGGCCCTGTGGCAGTCACCAATCTTCGAACCTCGGAATTCAACCCATAAATAAACCTCTCCATTTTCATCTTTTCTGTAGCAACATAATATCCTGAAAAACGAGACTTCTCCAAAAATCGTGCAGTATAATCTCTAACCGATAGAATCCCCTGTTGTAGATTCATAAATTCTTCTTCTAACTGTCTGACAGCAGCTTGTGGACAGAAGTGCGTCGTGAAGGCTAATACAAATTCCTCCCATGCAAAAGTAGTATAAACGTCCGTTCCTCTTGATTCTGTATGAGACTCCCACCAATACAGAGCATCCCCTTTCAGCATCGCAGCTCCATAAAGCACTTTGTCTTCTTCAGCACATTTACACGTCTTGAAGATAGCCTCGATTTCTTTTAGCCATCTCATAGCTTTTACCGGATCCCGATCTCCTGAATATGTAGGGGGCTTACAACTAAGAAACATTTTATAGTCACACCTTTTCATCGCTGGTAGAACAGTAGAGGTAAGTGGTATCTCCACTTCATGTTCCGGATCTGGTCTTTCAGTTTCATTAAAACGATTACGTTCGAACATGGCTTGTATGCTATCCTGTAATCTCCCCATTTCAGCAGTCAGATCATCTCGTGTAACAAACTCTGTACCATGCTGTTGTGTTCTACCTCCAGTTCGGCCTCCTGTTCCTCTTCCGGTCCTACCTCTACCACGATCTCCTCCTCTTCCCCCTGTTCCTAATGGTGGATTTTCTCCACTAGAATTTCTTCCTCTTCCCTGATTCCCTTGTCTGGTGCCACTCGCCATTCTGTGGATTCAAACAAAGTTAATATACACATAAGCACATACCCCATATAATAAGATATTCCAGTTCAAACATGTACCTGTAAGATCATAATTACACTGGCCTGGTGTAATTTGAAATTACCTTACATGATGTTCCTTTTATCTTTTATACTTAATATCCCCAGGTTCTAAATTAATAGGGACATCTTACTTCACATGCAGTTTAAGTCTAGGTACAGATACTAATACCTAAATCCCTTAAACTAGGGCTCTGATACCATCTGTAACATCCCGCAAAACAAAACATACATATAACATATAATTCATAACAGGGTTTCAACAAAATCATTCACATTACACATTTGGTCCAAAAGTCTGATCTAACCAATATAAAATTCAGTACAAACTTGATCCCATTTAGATCTGATAATAGCTAATAACTGAAATTTAAGTACAAAAGTATCATCAACTTCATAATGATCATCATTCCACATTAGGGGTGAGCAAAACCCGACCGCCCCGAACCCGAGAAAGAGGCCAAAATCCCGAACCCGATAAATCCGAACCCGATCACCCCGAACCCGATAAATCCGAGAAATATAACGGATCGGTGTGGGTTGAGGGTCCCAACACCCGAACCCGTCCGAATATCCGATCACTCTCTCTCTCTCTCTATATATATATATATATCTATGTCTATGTATACATATATATCTCAATTGGGTATTGTTTGATCTATGTCTGTCTATGTATACATATATGATATATATTTCAATTGGGTACTGCTGTTTGATATATATATATAATTATATATATATATATATCTATGTCTATGTATACATACATATATATATATATGTCTAAATGTCTAATTGTCTATGTACTGTTTGATCTCAATTGGGCATTTCTTGAATTTCGATTTTTGCAATGATGGAAGAAGATCACGACGAACTGAGATTGATGCTGCTGTAAATTCCCATGAGATCTCACGTGATTGCTGCAATGCTGCTGCTGGTGGGAATGGAATACCCGAAAAATCCGAAAACCCGACCCGAAAAATCCGACCCCGAACCAACCCGACATCCGAATATCCGAATATAGTTTGGACGGTTTTCGGGTGGTCTCCCCATGCCCCGAAACCCGATCGGGTTCGGTGTTTTCGGCCCCGACCCGTCCGACCCGACCGTTTGCACACCCCTATTCCACATAGCTATCCACCAAGTAATCTAATCATTTACTCTTACTGGTACCACCACCAGGAATACAGATTTTTAAAATAAAAAATGAGGGTTAGACCTAAGGGTCTAGTGAGTAAATCCCTAATATTTGGAAATCATTAAAATTCATTTATATAAATACACACCTTCATATAATTACATACACTTCACACGTAAATTAATACCAATTAAAATTTACACAACATACCTGTCCCATTCCACCTTATCCCTTCACCAATGGCCAATAACAATTGGTTGCGAGCCAATTTAACACACCGGTCCAAAGCCCGACCACGTATTATATTCTCATATAATACTCACGTAATTATAATATCTCAATATATTATAATCACCCACGTATGACATATTCATACCACATATCAAATATTTATTATTCACGTAATGTATTCCAGTAAAATACTTTTAAAGTAAAACTCACCTCGTGTGTTTATCACAAAAACTCTTCCAAGATAATTCACGTATGTCGATCCTTCACAGAATCTGAAATCAGATAAAATACCAAATATCTCTTTTAACACTAAAACTTACAAAATTCTCAATTCAAATCGCAACCCAAAATAACATGAAATCGCAATGAACAGTACAAGTCGCAACCGTGATGAACAGTACAAAGTCGCAACCTCTTACTGCGACTTCACCCCGAAATCGCAACCCACTATTGCGACTCCATCCTAAGTCGCAATCAACTACTGCGATTCCAAACCCAAATCGCAATCAACTACTGCGATTCCAAACCCAAATCGCAATCAACTACTGCGATTCCAATCCAAGTCGCAATCGACCATTGCGACTTCAAGCCCAAGTCGCAATCGACCATTGCGACTTCGTTGAATGTCGCAGTCCTCTATTGCGACTTCGATGAATGTCACAGTTCACTGTTTCATCCTAAAACCCAGAATTTGTACTTTTAAGCTATGCATGTTGCTATAAAGATGCAGATATGTTTAAGACTAAGTATACATCCTAACTTTAAGCTTAAACCTCCCAAAACATCCATTTTTAACAAAACCCACCAATAACTTAAACTAGAAATTTCAAGAACACTTTGAGAAATTAAAACATATAAAAAGTATGGATTGCTTACCTTAATTACTTCAGATTGTTCCTAGAACCACATCAAATAACTTCTTCTTTCCTTTAGCCTTT
This sequence comes from Saussurea involucrata, assembly GCA_033807775.1. NCBI lineage: Eukaryota > Viridiplantae > Streptophyta > Magnoliopsida > Asterales > Asteraceae > Saussurea > Saussurea involucrata. Next base: position 101,192,169 of record CM066322.1, on the reverse strand, counting down.
CTCTCGATCTCTCTCTCTCTCAACCGAATACACCACACAAACACACACTCACACTTTTGCTATATGTGTTAAAAATGACACCTCCTGTACATGAGGTGGAAAAGAGGCGGTGGGTGGAGAAGGTTTGACAAAATAGCCCAAACAAACCCTAGGCTTATCTTACTAGACAATAAATACCCCTTATCTTTCAAATTATAATTAAAACTTATCCCCTTAACTCCTAATTCCATAAAACATTAACATAAAAACTTATAAAATTCTAAATTTAACTTAGATAAAATACATGGTTATTACATAAATACATTAAAATGGAAAGGAAACAATACATTAAAACCTCAACTACATAAAATGATAACCTAAAAACTACATGGACCAAAAATGTAATTTTTTTGCCCCAAACTTGAGGGGACAAAAATGTAATTTCGGCTTACCGCGGGACCACCGCGGGCAGGGGCCAAAAGTGTACCGCGGCCAATCTTGAGGGGCCAAATGTGTACCGCGAGCATTCTTGAGGGGCCTCCGCGGGACTTTTGGCCAAAGGGTCGTGACACGTGGGCTTGGGCCCGCGATCGCGGAGCCCACCGCGGAAAATTTGGGTATTTTGGTAAACTCAACGAGATTTTGGGTATTTTGGTAAACTCAACGAGATTTTGGGTATTTTGGTAAGTCAAAGTCAAACTTTGGGTATTTTAATTAATTTCCCTATAATATATCAAACGTATTTGTTTATTTAAAATTAATTATAGAATAAAAAAATTGATTATGAAATGAAAAATCATTAGCGATAAAAGAAAATTAAATAAGTCAAAAAATATGATGACAATGAGGGAAATAGAAAAATTGTATGTATACATGTATAAAAGTATCAGTTGATACGGTTGAATTTAAGGATTGTTTTGGATTTCGATAGGATTGGATTCAATGACCATTTCGGTTCTTCGAAATCCGAAACGATAGTATTTTTCATACCAATAACCGGTCAAAAAAAGTTGAGATTAAGACCGTATGGATGAAAACCGGTCACAAATCGATTTTTGGAGAATGAGACATCTAAGCTTGCTTGGATGAAAATAATAATACCATTTTAAAAACCAAAAATTTGGGTTTGATTTGCACCAGTAAGAGCTATTAAACTCATACCAGTCCCACTTTTCAACATAAAGATTGGAACCATCTTTTGTCTTGAACTGTCAAACAAAACTTTGGATTTGGTTTGCACCGATAAGAAAACCGACATTCGAAGACAAATTGCATCTCTATAGTTTGTCAAAAAAAAAATTATGCCTGAACCACCATTCTACGGTTATGCTTATGTCCATTTTGGGCCTAGAAATTTTGTAATAGGTAGTTAAGAACACATGAGTCTAAATCTTAGGATGAACAAGAGAGATCTTTTGATAGAATAAAAATTTGTTTTTTTTTTGTCATTTTCATGTCCATTGAATCATGTGCAGAGCATAGAAAATTAGAAATATGAATTAAACAAATTTGTATCAAATAAAATGATGTGGTGTATTCAAGTAATTAGTGGTAGGGATGCACATGGGTTTGGTTGGTCAGGTTGAAGGTATTTGAACAACTCAACCCAATGTTTGTAGTTTGAAAAATCTCAATCCAACTCAACCTAAATTGTATGGGTTGGGTTGGGCTGGTCGGATTGAAATTTTGATACATAATTTTACAATTTAGTTAAACGGGTGTGTTTAAAGCTAACAATTATAGAAGAGCTATTAAAAGATATTTGCATGAGACATTTGATTTGATTAATGCTAACAATTACATATGTTAGTTATTGGACTTAACAATGATATTAATCCATTGTATAGAAAATATCAGGTTCATTGGGTTAGGTTGGCTTCTTATATGAACTAATTAACTGATTCATATATGAACACAAAGGTTCATATATACAAAGGTTCATATACGGATTAGTTAAAAACAATTCATATGTGAATTACAAAGGTTCATATATGAACGTATAGGTCATATGTGAATCACACAGATTCATATATGAATTCGTTCCACGTATTTTTACGAAACTACCCATCTATCTTGTGCAGACCACACGAGGAATTATCCGCTGTTTCTCGGTCAAAGCCGTCGATCTTGACCGAATGAATGGCTAAGATCACTTCTTTACTTCTCATATATTTGACACTTCTCAAATGAACCTCTCCCTATATATATATATATATAGAGAGAGAGAGAGAGAGGGGCCCTTCTTTTGTTAATCGTCTAATTAGTGTTAACCATGTTAACTAATCTGGACCATTAATCATCAAAATCAATGGCTAAGATTAAAAGCATTTTTTAATTCATAATTAAAAAAAACACACGGCTGATTTCATTTGCAGCATATATGCATAGGGTCATTATTGTCATTTAACAAATCTGGATAACTATCAGATAAGGAAACAATTAACCCAATCCCTACATTTAAGGACCTGATAACTCATATCTACTCTCTCTCCAATCTCGATTGCAGGGCGCCTCTTTTGTTTGCATCTCACAGGAAATATCTTCTTCAATCTCCGCCATATCTCTCCACTAATAACCACTGCAACAAATCCACCATCACCACTATTTTCTCTGCAAAATTATGCCTACTGCCGCCGGCGATCATACCTTTTGCTCTTCATAAGTTCCTAAATCTGAATCCAACAATGGAGATCCACAATAACCACCGCCTTATGTTACCGTTCCTCTGCGTTTCGCTTCTCTTGTTTTCTCTCCTCTTGTTTTCTCTCTACACCAGAAGACGGCGCCGTTCACCTCCGGTGATCACGGACATTGTTCGTAGTATCAATAGTAATGATCACGGTACCAACGTTCAAAACCTAAAATCTCACGATTGGAGCCCTGATAATTCCTTGCTGCTTGAGATTTTGCCGGTTATTTTGGAGGAGAATCAGGCGGCGAACGACGGTGAGACTACGACGGTTGGGGATGAGGAGTGCGGGAAGAAGAAGAAGAAGAAGAAGAGAAGAGGGAGGAAGGAGGAGATTAGGTTGAGCCGTTGGATGGTTCTTGAAGTGCATATATGCAATTCTAAGAAGTGCATATATGCAATTCTATGATGTGCATATATGCAGTTTTAAATGCATATATGCACTTTTTTGATCTTCATATATGCAACTGATGTGCATATATGCACATACACTGTGCATATGATTATTTGTCATGTTGGTTTGATTATTGTTATGGATACACGCCATTTTGTTTATGTGCATATGTGCATATATGCAGGTTTACACAATGTATGGTTGTGCATATATGCAAGTTTACATAGATTTAAAGTTTACACAGATTTATGGTTGTGCATGTATGCAATTTTACATATATTTATGGTTTACACAGATTTATGGTTGTGCATGTATGCAATTTTACATAGATTATGGTTTACACATAGTTATGGTTGTGCATATATGCAATTTTACGTAGATTTATGTTTGTGCATATATGCAATTCTATGGTGTGTATATATGCAGTTCTAAGGTATGCATATATGCTGTAATAACCCAAAATTTGAAAGACTTGAAAGTTTAGTGTCATATGGAAAGAAAGTTGTGCCCTAGGGACTAGATTGTAAAGTGTGGAAATATCAAATAGGAACAGATCCCTAGGGTTATCACTGATCATTCTCCTTATTGTTTGGCGGCTGGGAAGAAAAGAGAGCGACGAGGAAGGAGCTACAGTGTTGATTGCTTGCTGTGAAGAGCCATCAATCTGGTAAGGAAATTCATCCATCGTTGCTACCTTATGCACTCATAATAATAGTTAAGATAGATTTAGTTGTAATATTGGTTTTGGGTGACTGTGTGAGTTCTAAGAACACCCTGAAGAACTCCTGTTAAAATGAGTTTGGGATTGCTAATCGAAGGAATAAAACTAGGCTAAGAATCCCGTTTGTTTCAGTCTGGGGATGTTAATGCTATGGCTTTTAACCCTCAAAACCCTGTGGTATGAAAGAAATCGAGCATGGCGAGTGTTGCCACTGGTTCGCCCGTACCGGGAGTCCCTGTACCGGGAGTCGAGGACTACCGGGAGTCCCTGTACCGGGAGTCGAGGACTACCGGGACTTTTTGTGGTTGGGCCTAGTTCACTTGGGACTCAGAGACTTTGGGCCAGACCAATCTAAGAACTAAACCGTATTGCGGGCCTAGTAGTAATGGATAGAATCGAATGAGGAGAGGAATTTAGAATGAAAGCGTAGTGCATCTAATTATTCTATAAATTAATTATTAGGTGTATTAGCGTAGCGAGACAAGAAGCTAAGGAGAAGATTCGCTTTTCAGGTGAGTTCCCTAAACCTCTTTTACGACGAAGATGTTAAATAATTCTTTTACTGATTATGGTTTTAACAAGTATGAAGTATTTATGAACTGATATGCATGAAAGGAAAAAGAAATGTTTGATATGTTGAAATGATGTGCATGATTTATAAAAGGGTCAAATGCTTTTATGGAACGTATGTGCATGCTATGTGATGTCGGTCTGTACCGTGGGATCATTGAGCCTCGGGATCTGATGATCCCTTGGATATGTTTGACGAGACGGTAGGTTGGAATTCGTTTCCTCCTAGGCGGGTATCGGGGAGTCTGCTTGGGCCCCGATACGAGAAGGGCGAAAGGGGAGTCTGCTTGGGCCCCGATCGCGTAAGGTTAAGGGATCCATTACACAGTGCAGTACCATATGTGATGATTTATGATGCATTTTAAAGAAAGGATTTCATATTGTTTATGCATGTTCTTTTACGGAGGGAATTCACTAGACCTTTTGGTCTAACCCTCGCTTTTCAAAACTAAACCATTTTCAGGTAAGCGTTCCGCAAGTTCCTCGGGGAGGAAATAGGAGGGACGTAGCACATTTGGAGATTAGAGCGACTCCAAGATTTAGACTACTGACATACATAGAGCTCGGTTGTGGATTTTGTAGACTTCCGCTGTCATTTTTGTTAAGCTCGTTTATTGATGTATTGAACAAGTTAAACTTTGTACTGTAAAACGCTCAGTTTTGAGATTTAATGCTTAGTAAGTTTTTGGGACGTTACAGATGGTATCAGAGCCATAGTTTAAGAGATTTAGGTTGCCTTTAGGGCCTAAACTTAAACTGTAAGATGAAGATCACAGCCGAGACATAGGATTGCCTCTAGGAACGGTCACTGTAATGCGCTTAGGAATAAGGTGCCAAGGACAAACGTGTAAGGTAAGTTTGGAAGTACACCTGGCCAGTGTAATTACGAACTTACAGGTACATGTGCGTGCTTACAGTACCTTATATAGCATTTTATAACGTCATGTCTAGCAAAGGTTAATTATCGCTTTCTTTCAGTATTCGTGAATGGCTGGGAGAAATTTGAGAAGTAAGTCGGTACCTGCTGCACCAAGAAATCAGGAGGAAGAGATCCTCGAGAACGGACCGGTTAACCGCGGAAGAGGTCGCGGGAGGGGTCGTGGAAGAGGCCGTGGAAGAGGTCGTGGGAGGACAAGGAGTGTGGAAATTCCTGTAAATCGAGAGGACTCTGTTTAGGAAAGTTCTGCTACCGTAAGGAGAGGGAACCCGACTAGGGGACGTGGTCGAGGCCGAGGTTCCACATTTGTCACTCGAGAGAATTTGGCAGCCGAACTGGGAAAAATTCAAGAAACCTTGCAGACTCCTCTTACTAAACAGAACGAGTCGGTTTCGGTGAGCAAAGAGCCGACTGAGAACAAGGAGAGCGCAGATGTGACAAGCCCGGTAGAGACTGGTACTAGGGGTCACTCAAAAGCCTTGTCCTTGGTGGTGAATGAGTCAGCAGCTAAGGGTTGTAACTTCAAAATCTTTGCTTCATGCAAGCCCCCTACGTTCGAGGGTGAGTGTGATCCGGTTCTGGCAATGAAGTGGGTGAAGGAAATGGAGCTGGTTTTCGATACTTGTAAATGTGCTGATGGAGACAGGGTGATGTTTGCCTTGTCTACGTTGAAGTCTGATGCAGTGTACTGGTGGGAAGCCGAAACTGGGGGAAAGGGTTCAGCGATGGCCAAGGGTATGTTGTGGGAATCGTTTGTTGACAGGTTTAAGGAACAGTTCTGCCCGCTCGCGGCAGTGAAAAGACTGGAAGAAGAGTTTCTGGGTTTAGAACAAGGAGGAATGACGGTGCGGGAGTACACTTCTAAGTTTATTGAGAAGTCCTGTTTTGCTGACTTGTATGTACCAACGGAAGGGCGAAAGGTGAACCACTTTATCCATGGTCTAAGGAGTAACATTCGGGAGCTGGTCCTGACGCGAAACCCCACTACCTTTCAAGCGACCATTAATACGGCCGAGCTAATCGAGATGGAAAAGAACCGTCAGACTTCTGAAAGGGGTGGCGACAAGCGTAAATGGGATGGGTCGGGCAGTGACTACAGAAAGGGGAAGGTGTTCCGACCAGATAGCCGTGCAAGTAAGGATACCGTGGTAAAACCGTGTACGAAATGCAACAAGGTGCACCGGGGTGATTGCATGGCAGGTTCAAACTCATGCTACCGGTGCGGCTTGCCTGGTCACGTGTCAAGGGACTGTCCCAAAGGGAAATCATGTTTTCAATGTGGAGCTACTGGTCACACCAAGTATGATTGTCCGCAGTTAAAGAAGGGAGGATCAACTCAGTATGGGGAACGTCATGGAGGAAAGAGCAATGATAAAGGAGCGGAGCCGACGCGTTCGAAGGGACGTACTTTCCGCATGACTGCGGATGAGGCGGAGGAAACTCCAGATGTTGTGGCAGGTACGTTTCTAGTGAACTCCCTATGTGCCAAGGTGTTATTTGATTCAGGGGCAAACCGCTCTTTTGTATCACATAAATTTATGAAATGTTTGGGGGTGAGGCCTAGGCGTTTAGAGAGAGCTCTAGAGGTGGAAACTGCCAACGATGGTTTGGTGTTTGTTAAGGAGGTGGTAGAGGATTGTGTCATTGATATAGAAGGGAGATTGGTACCTATGAAATTATATCCCATGGCAATGGGAGAGTTCGATGTGGTGTTAGGTATGGACTGGTTAGCCGCGAATGATGCGAACATCGTTTGCAACAAAAAGTTGATCAAAATTCGATCGCCGAATGGGGAACCCATAGTGATTTATGGGGACCGTCGTAATAGAAAGAATAGCCTGATCTCTATGATTAGGGCTACTAAGTGCTTGAAGAAAGGTTGCAAGGGATACTTGGCGTATGTGTTGGATGCCAAGAAAGAAAAGCGTGGGGTGGACGATGTACGGGTAGTAAACGAGTACCCGGAAGTATTTCCGGACGACTTGACCAGTCTACCCCCGGATCGTCAGATCGAGTTCAGAATCGATTTGATGCCCGGAGCTGCACCGATTGCCCGCGCACCTTATAGATTGGCACCGTCCGAAATGAAAGAAATGATGACTCAGTTGCAAGAACTGTTAGACAAGGGATTCGTCCGACCAAGTACATCACCATGGGGAGCACCTGTGCTCTTCGTGAAGAAGAAGGGCGGTACTATGCGGATGTGTATTGATTACCGAGAACTCAACAAGGTCACGATCAAGAACAAGTACCTGATACCTAGGATTGACGACCTGTTCGATCAGTTGCAAGGAGCCAGCTACTTTTCCAAGATAGACTTGAGGTCAGGTTATCATCAGCTCAAGGTGCGGGAGGAGGATGTGCCAAAGACTGCCTTCAAAACTAGATATGGACACTACGAATTTCTGGTGATGCCGTTTGGATTAACCAACGCTCCGGCGGCATTCATGGACTTAATGAATAGGGTATGCCAACTCTATTTAGATCAGTTCGTGATAGTGTTCATAGATGACATCCTGATATTTTCTAGATCGGAAGAGGAGCACGAGAGCCACCTTCGTACAATCCTCGAGCTGTTGATGCAAGAGAAGTTGTATGCGAAGTTTTCCAAGTGCGAGTTTTGGCTGAGGGAAGTACAGTTCCTCGGACACGTGGTGTCTGAGAAGGGGATCATGGTCGATCCGGCTAAGATTGAAGCCATTCGAGACTGGGAGCAACCTAAGAATCCGTCAGAAGTTCGAAGTTTCCTCGGACTGGCAGGTTACTATCGGAAGTTCATCAAGCACTTTTCGCGTATCGCCACGCCACTGACCTCTTTAACCAAGAAGAATGTCAAGTTCGCTTGGCTGGAGGAGCAAGAGGAAGCCTTTCAGAAGCTAAAGGAGATGTTGAGCAGTGCTCCGGTGTTGTCATTACCTGATGGTACGGATGATTTCGTAGTTTTCAGTGACGCATCGAAGCTCGGGTTGGGTTGCGTACTAATGCAGCGGGGAAAGGTGATCGCATATGCCTCGTGGCAATTGAAGGATCATGAAGTTCGGTACCCCACTCACGATCTAGAACTGGCGGCAGTGGTCTTCGCTCTAAAGATTTGGCGACACTACCTGTATGGGACGAAGTGCCAGATCTTCACGGACCACAAAAGCTTATGTCATCTCTTTGACCAAAAAGAATTGAATATGCGCCAAATAAGGTGGATTGAATTGTTGACGGACTACGACTGTAAGATCGAATATCATCCGGGGAAAGCAAACGTGGTGGCGGACGCTTTGAGCCATAAGGAACGAAGCGAAATCCCCAGGATTGTGGCTATGAGGGCCGAGGTCACCTTCAACCTGTTAGCTGAAATAAAGAAATGTCAAGCGGAGGCGCTCGAGACTGAAAATCTTAAGAAGGAGAGAATGGTGGGGCAAGCGTCCATATTAGTGGAAGATAGTCGAGGGGTGAGGTGTCTGAATGGGAGAATCTGGGTTCCGAAACTCGGAGGGCTCCGAAAGATAATTCTTGAAGAGGCTCACAAATCGAAGTACACGATTCACCCCGGAACTAACAAGATGTACGGAGACCTACGACGAGACTACTGGTGGCCCGGATTGAAGAAAGACGTGGCTCACCTTGTAGAAACCTGTATGACGTGTTCGCGTGTAAAGATCGAACATCAAAGACCGTTCGGGAAGCTCCAGTCGTTAGAGATACCGACATGGAAATGGGATCAGATCACGATGGATTTCGTGACCCATTTGCCCAGAACTCTGAAGGGTTATGACGCTATTTGGGTGATCGTGGATCGACTCACGAAATCAGCCCACTTTTTGCCTATACGAGAGTCTTACTCGTTGGAGCAGCTAGCCAAGCTATACGTTGATGAGATCGTAACCCTCCATGGCGTGCCTTCGTCGATAATTTCCGACCGAGATAGCAGGTTTACATCCAACTTTTGGAGAAGCTTCCAAAGAGAAATGGGTTCGCAGATCAAGATGAGTACCGCTTATCACCCTCAGACCGACGGTCAGAGTGAGCGTACGATCCAAACATTGGAAGACATGTTGAGAGCATGTGCTTTAGATTTCCAAGGCTCTTGGGAAAAGCATCTACCATTGATCGAATTCGCTTATAATAATAGCTATCACTCGAGTATCAAGGCAGCGCCGTTTGAGGCACTTTACGGTAGAAAGTGTCGAACACCGTTGTGTTGGAATGAAGTCGGGGAAAGACAGTTAGCCGGGCCAGAGTTAGTGCAACTGACATCAGACAAGATAGTCCAAGTGCGTGAAAGACTGAAGGTCGCCCGCGACCGACAGAAAAGCTATGCGGATAGGAGACGGAAGGACATTGAATTTCAAGTCGGAGATCATGTCTTGTTAAAGGTATCTCCCTGGAAGGGAGTGGTGCGATTTGGAAAACGTGGGAAGCTAAGCCCACGTTACATCGGACCGTTCGAGATTACGGAACGAGTTGGAGAGGTGGCCTATAGGTTGGATCTACCGGAGGAATTGCGAGGAATTCATAATGCGTTCCATGTGTCTAATCAAAGGAAATGTTTAGCCGACGTGACTAAGGTAGTGCCGTTAAGCGACATTACAGTGGATGAGAAATTGAATTGCGTTGAGGAGCCGGAGGCCATTACGGATGTTAAAGTAAGAAAGTCCCGAAACAAGGAAACCAGACTGGTCAAGGTGCAGTGGCGCCATCACAAGGGCCCGGAGGCTACGTGGGAATTAGAATCGGTTATGAAGGCGAGGTACCCGCATCTTTTCCAATAGGGAATTCCGGGGACGGAATTCTTTTAAGGGGGAAGTGTTGTAATAACCCAAAATTTGAAAGACTTGAAAGTTTAGTGTCATATGGAAAGAAAGTTGTGCCCCAGGGACTAGATTGTAAAGTGTGGAAATATCAAAGAGGAATAGATCCCTAGGGTTATCACTGATCATTCTCCTTATTGTTTGACGGCTGGGAAGAAAAGAGAGCGGCGAGGAAGGAGCTACAGTGTTGATTGCTTGCTGTGAAGAGCCATCAATCTGGTAAGGAAGTTCATCCATCGTTGCTACCTTATGCACTCATAATAATAGTTAAGATAGATTCAGTTGTAATATTGGTTTTGGATGACTGTGTGAGTTCTAAGAACACCCTGAAGAACTCCTGTTAAAATGAGTTTGGGATTGCTAATCGAAGGAATAAAATTAGGCTAAGAATCCCGTTTGTTTCAGTCTGGGGATGTTAATGCTATGGCTTTTAACCCTCAAAACCCTGTGGTATGAAAGAAATTGAGCATGGCGAGCGTTGCCACTGGTTCGCCCGTACCGGGAGTCCCTGTACCAGGAGTCGAGGACTACCGGGAGTCCTTGTACCGGGAGTCGAGGACTACCAGGAGTCCCTGTACCGGGAGTCGAGGACTACCGGGAGTCCCTGTACCGGGAGTCGAGGACTACCGGGACTTTTGTGGTTGGGCCTAGTTCACTTGGGACTCAGAGACTTTGGGCCAGACCAATCTAAGAACTAAACCGTATTGCGGGCCTAGTAGTAATGGATAGAATCGAATGAGGAGAGGAATTTAGAATGAAAGCGTAGTGCATCTAATTATTCTATAAATTAATTATTAGGTGTATTAGCGTAGCGAGACAAGAAGCTAAGGAGAAGATTCGCTTTTCAGGTGAGTTCCCTAAACCTCTTTTACGACGAAGATGTTAAATAATTCTTTTACTGATTATGGTTTTAACAAGTATGAAGTATTTATGAACTGATATGCATGAAAGGAAAAAGAAATGTTTGATATGTTGAAATGATGTGCATGATTTATAAAAGGGTCAAATGCTTTTATGGAACGTATGTGCATGCTATGTGATGTCGGTCTGTACTGTGGGATCATTGAGCCTCGGGATCTGATGATCCCTTGGATATGTTTGACGAGATGGTAGGTTGGAATTCGTTTCCTCCTAGGCGGGTATCGGGGAGTCTGCTTGGGCCCCGATACGAGAAGGGCGAAAGGGGAGTCTGCTTGGGCCCCGATCGCGTAAGGTTAAGGGATCCATTACAAGTGCAGTACCATATGTGATGATTTATGATGCATTTTAAAGAAAGGATTTCATATTGTTTATGCATGTTCTTTTACGGAGGGAATTCACTAGACCTTTTGGTCTAACCCTCGCTTTTCAAAACTAAAACATTTTCAGGTAAGCGTTCCGCAAGTTCCTCGGGGAGGAAATAGGAGGGACGTAGCACATTTGGAGATTAGAGCGACTCCAAGATTTAGACTACTGACATAGATAGAGCTTGGTTGTGGATTTTGTAGACTTCCGCTGTCATTTTTGTTAAGCTCGTTTATTGATGTATTGAACAAGTTAAACTTTGTACTGTAAAACGCTCAGTTTTGAGATTTAATGCTTAGTAAGTTTTTGGGACGTTACATAAGCAGTATTAATATGTGCATATATGCAATTCTATGATGTGCATATATTTAGTTTGAAATCGTGCATCTATGCAAAAAAAACGTGAAAAGAATCTATGGAACGTGAGGATGAAGATTATGTTTGAAAATGGGTTTTAGATGATTAAAATTATCATTAATAATTACCAAAACTGAAAATTGGTTTTAAAAGATTAAGATTGTCATTAATAACTACCAAAAATATCTTGTGCATGAAACTAGAAAAGTAAATAACTCATAAATAATTAAAATTCTGAAATTACTAAACTACCCCTATCAAACCAGTAACCTATCTTGATTCCTATTGGTCCAAAAAAGTTAACATGGTTAACACTAATTAGACGGTTAACAAAAGAAGGGGACCCTATATATATATATATATATATATATAGAGAGAGAGAGAGAGAGAGAGGAAGACTATTTTGCAACCCTAAAAAATGTTGCAACCTTTGCAACCTTCATCATCACCGTTGATCTCATTAGATTAGTTTGTATTATTAATTGATTGTTCCTAATTTTTAAAAGGGTAATTTAGGTATTTGTTAATTGTGTGATTTTCCCTTTTTTTAATCGGCGGTTTCCAAAAAGATACCATACTTAATGCATGCGAAATTTATTTTAACAAATTGGTTGCATGTCATGATTACTCTTTAGATAATCATCTGATTTTTTTAATGTTCTCACCAAAATTGAATCTTCTCATCACTACCATCACTTCTATCTATAAATGACCATCATCATTAGACATGTCTATATGGGCGGGGGCGGGTTAGCCCGGACCGGGCTTTGGACGGGCCCGGGCCTAAACACTGTTCAAAAGCCCGGGCTTTGAGCGGGCCTGGGCCGGGCCGGGCTTTGGGGTTGAGTGGTAGGCCCGTTAAGGCTTTTTAAAGACTGGGCTTGATGGATCGGACCGGGACCGGGCCCAAAACCGGGCCTAAATCGGGCTTTGCAAAAAAAAAATATTCCATTTTTAATAAATATTATTCGTATCCACTATAAAATACTTAATTGGGTCACTCAAACATACTTAAAAATACGTTCTATTAGAATTTCATATATAAAGAAAAATACGTTCTATTAATTTTATATAAGTTATAAAGAAAAATACATTTAAATAACTACATTTATTGAATTATAAAGAAAAATACTCTTAATGTCCGTCCGTGTTCGAGAACAACTTCTCTAATTTGATCGTTTGATGAACTACCGCCGACCATTTTGAGTGAAGGATGGAAAAATTGAAAGAACGAGAAGTTGTATGAAATGAACACGAGAAAGCGAGAAATCGAGAATTGTAAGCGAGAATTGCGTTTTTGTAACTTGATATCAAACCTCTAACATCCACTACCTATTTATAGTGTTTTGAAGGCAAAAAATACAAAAAAAGGCTAATGTTAGCTCAAATCTTTCTGTTTGTGAAAGTAATGAAAATAGTCTAAGTACAGAAGTAACCCACAGAGGCTCTGCAGAAGAACCCAAGAATACCGAAGGCAAGAATCAGCAGAAGACTGCTCGCAGAGGACTGCTCGCAGAGGACCAAGCCGCAGAACCTCTGTCACCCTTGACAGAGCCTCTGCGGTTTATACTGAAGACTTGGAAGATTTACAAATATCTTTCTACTGTTCCAGGATCCGTTCATCCACTTGTTCCAGGCGTGCCCTGACATCAACTACACGTGTCAAACTCTGATAGGGCTCTGTCAGAATTGGAACATGCGCATTAAATGAACATCGTACCAAGCTACTGTTCACCCAATCCTGTCTACTGTAGATCAGTCCTTATTGTCTAAAGTATGTCCCCTTTAGAAGTAGTATAAATAGAAGACTCATGTTGAGTTCTTCTATTAAGCTTAATACCACGAAAATACACATATATAATTAAGCTTTGCTCTTCCCACACATACCATTAACTGCAGATTTCTTGTTAATCCTTTGAAGTTCTTGGTGTTCTTAATATATATCAAATACAGTAATCTTTGAGATATTCATCTGTTCTTACATACTGTTTATTTGATATTGTGTGTTCTTCTACCTTACATTATCTTTCAGTTCTTAAATACGCTTCCGCACCATACAATCTGAACTAACTGAAAGTTAAGATCATTGTTTAAGCAAAACAGGAACCAACAATTGGTATCAGAGCAAACCTTGATTTTTAATATCAAGGGATCCACTCTAAACAATGATTTTTGGTAGAAACTTGGACTTTTAACCTGTTCTTCATATTATTCAAATAGCTTCTGTTTTTTTATCATTTTCGATCCATTCGAACCTTGGTAAACTTATAGAATCTGCTTCTTTGGTTAAAACTCCATTTAAGTGCACTGTTTAAATCTTTTAAGCTCAGAAATCCTTAATGGTGAATCAAGAAAACTGGCTATCAGATACATCCTCAGAAGGAGGAGAAACAAAGAACGCCCTGTTCTATGACATGGCAGAAGTCAGCTCTGGCTCTGATAGTAAGGTATCCACTTCCAACTCTAAATCTAATACAGCATAAGCTGATTTGCTCAAACTTAACATTGAATACAATGAAATGAAAAAGACATGCGAAAGTATTCAGAAAAAGCTCACCTTCTATGAGAGAGAAGCTAGACTTCTCACTCAAGAAAAAGCTAAGATTTTTCAAGAAAAAGAAGAAATTGAAATGGACTGGAACAAAAAATTAAATCATTTAAAAGAAAAGATTTCTGAACTTAATTCTTCCTTGAAAACAAAGTCTAAAGAACTAATGGACGTTGAGTGCGACAGAATGAACATCTTAGCTCTTAAAAATTATTTTCAAAAGGAAAGAGAAGTCCTCTGTCAAGATTTACTCAGAAGAGATCTTCAAATTAAAAAATTTCAAGATGCTCAGAAGGTGTACGAAAAAATAAACACACAAATAGGGAGACGGGGAATTGGATTCTGTGATATAAATCCTTATACCGGAACCAAAAGAGACAAGTCTCTGTCCTCTCTATTTCACATTGGAGATACAAGAAAACCTGGATTTCCAAATCTTCTCTCTGTAAGTAAAAGGCAAAAAGTCTCTGGGGAACCTCACAAGAGGAAACCTCTGAAGATGACAAATGTGTGGTTTGATAACACATATTTGTCACATTCTATCTCTGTCAAAAGAGAATCCAAACCTAAGAGGTATCTGAAAACTCAAGATCAGATAGGAATCTTCAAGTTTGGTAATCCCGAGACTCAAACCCAAGTTGCATTTGTCTGCATGGTGAATTCTGAAAAGAAATTATCAGCAGAGGCACCTGAGTTCAAGCCAAGAATTACAGAAGAAAAACTTGATATCTCTAAAGAAAACCTCTGTACATCTTCCAGCAATCAAGATCTCTCTGAAGAAAACTTAACAGATACTTCTGTTAACTTAGAAGATAGTTCCTCAAAAAAGGAAGAAAGTGAGTATGACACATGTTCTGAAAGTCCAGCCTCTGTCGAAAGAGAACTAAGTGACTCAACCTCTGTATATGAGGACGATTCACCCTCTGACGAATCAGAGACTGACTCTAAGTCAGAGATCGGACCTAGTGACACAGAGGTTTTTAAACAAACCTCTGAAGTTTTTAACAGAACTATTCCTCCCAAGGAGAAAATCACTGGAATCCCTATCTGTCCAGACTTTTTGAATATGTGCATACAAGCCAAAACCTCTCTTGAGCTTGAAAATTTCAAACAACAGAAGTTAATGTCCACTCAAATTCCAACGAGTTCAAAGATTTTAAAACCCTTAAAACATGTTAAAGAAAAACTAACATGACAACAGAAGGGTAAATGGACTAAAATTAACAAATCTTTTTCTTCTGTGACAGTGAAATCTACAGAAGTTCACCACAGAAGGGGTACACAGAAGGCCGCACTCAACAAAGGATTTTGCAAACAACAATCTAGCCTACATAAACCTTCTTATAATAGAAAGTCTAATGTTAGGATAGACTGTAATGCCTCTGTGCCCACATTTAATGTATTTAATGAAAAGTTCAAGAAAATCTCTTCGCACATTCAATACTGTCATTGCTTTGATCTAATGTTTAAATTAAACCAACATTTCAAAAGTCCACACTGTCTTCTCTCTGTACCCAAAGCAAAAGATAAATCCAAGGGTAAGAAGAAACAAAATGTTTCTTCAACAGAAGCTAAAACAAAGACCCCTGACAAACCTGGACCCATTTGGATATGGGTACCAAAAACTCTTTGATTGTATTACAGAAGCAGTATGTGCCAATTTGGTATCCAGACTCCGGATGCTCGAGGCACATGACTGGCGACAGAGGTCTTCTATCCATATACAAAGAAAAACAAGATGGTGGATCTGTGAATAACTTAAACTTCTGTAAATATGTATATACATGTTTCTGTTGTTTTATTTCATTTCTATATGTAAATTCTCAATCACCGAATGTTCTGCACAAAAACAAAGCTTCTGTAGGATTGCTCAGAACCTCTGACAATCTTTACAGAACCTCTGAGAAACTTGATCTATGCCCTAAGCATTACTTATCAAATTTTGACCCAAGCATAGATCAAGGGGGAGCAGAAGGAGACCTTGAAATGATCTACAGAAGTTGATCATTCAAGGGGGAGCCAAAGAAGAGAAGTGATCACTCATGATTCACAAAAATCAGGTATTATACCGAGCAAGAGAGAGCCAAAAGATAAGTATCTCGAAACAAATCCTTTTTGAAAACAGTTTTCTAGGACAAACATTTCTAAATATGTCCTAGAAACATTGTTTAAAATATACCAAACAAGTTTTGATCAAAAAGATTTACGAGACTTCTGTTATGAGATTTTTAGTGTAATGGAGCTTCTGTATGCAGAATCCTCTATAAACTACAAATCTCATACAAGAACTCTACCGATCAAACTCAAATGTTCTCTTTAAGGATTTACTCGAACAAAAGGTTACAGAAGAAGGTCTTTTGGGACAAAGAGCTCATTCCATCAAAAAGTCTCTGTCTACCAATTTAGACACTCAAAAAGGAGCATCACGCACAAAAACTTTTCCAAAATAGTTTTCTAGGACAAAAATTTTCAAATATGTCCTAAAAACAGTTTATAAAGCAGTGAAAACTTTGGATGATCAAAATGTATTCTAAATTTTTAGTTATGAGAAATTCCATCTCATAGATCTTCTGCTAGCTCTGACAGAGCTCCAAAACCTCTGTGAATGCAATTTCTTCTCTAAAAATCAATCGATCCTTTCC
Organism: Saussurea involucrata; assembly: GCA_033807775.1. Taxonomy (NCBI): domain Eukaryota; kingdom Viridiplantae; phylum Streptophyta; class Magnoliopsida; order Asterales; family Asteraceae; genus Saussurea; species Saussurea involucrata. The sequence continues at coordinate 101,175,246 of CM066322.1, read as the reverse complement.
ATTGCTTTTCAAACGTTTTTGGTAAAGGTGCAAGCAACAAAGGATACAAAGAGAGTTTCAAACAACAGAGCTCTATCTCAACAGAGCTTCTGTTATTTTCAAACTTGGGAAATTCTGCAACAGTAACGACTATTTTACTGCGAGTAAAAATTATATGGAGGAAAAGAAACACACGCGCCAAGCATTAATGGGCCGCGCACGACGTCAAGTCATACTCTGACACTGCTGACGTGTGTCATTTTCATTGGGCGTACATGACACACGTTTTTCTGGAAAGTTGAACCAGCCGTTTACACTCGAGTACGGATTCCAAATTTTATTCACTTCCATATATTTACCTCTTCAGATTCTACCGATTACCCTTCAGTATAAAACCCAAGTTACCAATCCTCATAAACGTTACAAACTCTTATCTTCTTCTCCGGCGAACCTTGCAAAAACCTGCAAATCTCTTCTCTTCATATCTTTTACATCAAAAGAAATGGCTTCCTCTTCTCAAGCTCAAGTTAACTCCCCTGCTCACTCTCAGGCGAACTCACCTGTTCAGGAAAACTCACCTGCTCATTATGAGCATTCCCAAAACCCAAATATGGCCGCAAACCTGGAAAAAGACAACTCCAGCGATGAAGCTAATTTCTCTCCAACCACACACGAGAAAAACTTCATCGCAAATGAACACTTTGAAAGTGTTCTTCCTCTCAAACCCAACAACTATTATCTTGTTCTTTCAAGAACCACTTTTGGGGAATCTCATGCCATTCTCCTTCACATTTTGGAGAAACGTTACCTCTTCCCCCTGTTGACAAAAACCGTCAGCAAAATACCAGCAAGATATCTAAACCAATTTTGGCAAAGCAACAGATATGACCCAGCAGACCGACAAATCAAGGGCTACATTTCTAAACCTGATAAAACCCAACACATGGAACTCAAGTTCAATAGAACGATGTTCTCACTTGAGTTCAGTCTTCCAACCAGAGGTCTGCTAGGTATAAAGAATTACGCTGAAGCACCTACAGACGAAGAACTCTGTAGATTTGTTGAAATGTTAGGGTACAACACAACCCTAAGAAAAAGGAACGACATCAAAAGAGGTCGATTACCCCCTCTGTGGAATACCCTCTTCTAAATTCTAAACAGATGCCTCACTGGCAAAATCGGTAGTCCAGATCAAACCTCCCATCAGATTATATCCATAATGTACGGGGTATATTATGATCTGCCTCTGGACTACTCGACCTTGATGATGCAAGAAATGATAAATACCATTGACAGAAAAATCTCCACCCAGAAAGCCAAAGAATGCTCAAAACCATCTCTACCTCCTCTGCAGTATCAACGAATTCTTGGAGTACTTCTGGAGCCCCTACTCCTTCTAGAAAAATGGTCTTTAGAAGGTCCAACTGCCAAAATATATGCCATGACAAAAAACGTTCCAACTGAGCACGTCGATGGATATCCTTTCTGCAGACCTCTGCCATCAAGACTTATGGGATATGCTACAGATGAAACCCTAATGTTAGCTTACATACGCGATCATAGGACTCCAGAACCGAGCCCTGTGACACCCCCGCGTTTAGGTGTGCCTTTAGAAACTAGGGTAGGTGAAAGAATGACAAATGAAGAATGGGCTAAGGCTTTCCAGAAGCATGAAGAAGTTTAAACCAAGTTCCTTGCTCAGAGGAAATCCATCTACTATGCCTCAACTCCTAAAAAGAAAACAAAGAGGAAAACCACAGAGGGTACTTCAACTTCTGCTGTCGAAACTCAACCCTCTCCTCCTCATGCCACAGAAGATGGATCTTTTGCTCCTCCCCCTCCCCCACAGGAAAAGAAGAAGAGAAAATCCAAAGCCTCAGACGAAGGGGAACCTAAACCCAAGAGGAGAAAGAGCAAGAAGAAAACTGGGAAACCTCTGTCTCCTATGCAAACAATTGCAGAGGATACAGTGGCAGAAGAAGTGGCAGAGGAAGTGACAGAAAAGGTGACAGAAGAAGTCACAGAAGAACAAACCCAAAAATCACCTGTGCATTCCCCAACTCCTCTCAACTATGCACATCATGGGAATTTCTCAGACTTCCTCCAACGTCCTGAATTTGCCAACACCCTTGACACTGCAGGATGGACTGCAGAAGCTCTGTCACATGAAACCAAAGAAGCTATAGAAGATCCAGATTTCACAATCTCTGGAGTTGATTCTGATCTTGATGATGATGATCAAACTCCAAGGGATACTCCGGCTGAGACCCCAGAGATACTACAGAACCCCTTCCTTCAACCTGGCCTTGATATTCACAGAAGAATCCCAGAGCAAGTAATCTCTGCCTCTGACGGTACACAGGTTATGCACCCCCAAGTACAATAACTTTTTGGTACTCATCCTATGTACGACTCCCTAGGTCCAAGGGAAAAAGAGGTAACAGAAGAAGGGGAGACTAGGGTAGAAGTCTCAACCCATATGGTAGCAACAGAGGTTGAGACCATAGATGGAGAAGAAGTGGTTGGATGCTTCACAGAAGCAGAAGCAAGAAAAGATGTCTGGATTAATAGAGGCACACAACCAAAACCAACTCCCAGTGCAACCCACACTTCTATTGCCGCCAGTCTAGTGGCAGAGGGCAATATTGAAAAAGAGCAGCACGGCTCGACCCCAACCCAAACCATTCAGACAGAGGAAATTCTTTCATCCTCTGTATCATTAATAACTGGGGAAACCATTCCGGGGGAATCCTCTCTAAATGATTCATCCGTAGTAAGTGATCTATTTCCCCGGATCACAACAGAAATCCTTGCAGAGGAATTTGTTTCCTCTGCCACACGCACACAACTAGATCCAAACATCTCTTCAGAGGAGATTAGAGTGCACAAAGACAGAGAGACTCTAGACAAGTCTCCGAGTCAAAAGAAGGATAACCTAGTACCCACCTCTGGAGTGGATCTAGACAATGTCATTCTCAGAACTTCTGTAGAGTCTGAAGCACTAGATGCTTCTGCTCGAGGATCAGAAGGAAATCCTTCCGCCCCCAACATCAAAACAAGGGCGAAAGAAGGTGTCTCAGGAACAGAGACTCACTCTGGGGACAAATGTGTTCCCCAGAGGTTACAACGAGTTCACATGTATCAAGGGATGAGTTCCAAACCCTTGTCACCTCTGTGAACCAAACAGTGAAAGAGTTGCAAAGCTCTCTCAAAACTTTTGCAGAATCAACATCTTTGGCTATCACAAATCTAAATACCAAAATGGACAACCTGTCCACAGAGGTACAACATACCGTAGCTCAGATGAAGTCCTCTGCAACAAACACAGCATCCTCTGCAGCTGCTGAATTCGGAAAAGCCGCCACCACTGCCTTCAAAGAGTCTGTCAAGCACTTTCTTCAACAACTAAAAGAGCAATCCTCAAAATCTAAGGGTCTTACACCTGAAGACCTGAAGAAGGCCCTAGACGAAGTTCAAGAGCAAACAACCAGAAATACTCAGGCCATGAAGCCTTCTGACTACATGACAAGAGCTCAAGTGACAGAACTCGGCCAAGGAATACTTGATCAGATGACCGAATTCATCAGAGCTTTCACCGCTGCCAACGCAAACTATGTCAGAGAGTTTCAAGCAAGCGTCGGCAGAATGCGCTTCAACACAGAAGCAGAGGTTGAAACACTGCTCGGCCTCTGTGATGACTTATGCGCAAAGATGATTGCTGCAGGGGCTGTTCCACCAAAGAAACCAGATACATCTTGCAGGGCAGAAGGTAAAACAGATAAGGGTCAGGATGACTCTGATGATGATTTCATCAGATCATCCTGAGGGGGAGAATCAAGGGGAGAAACAAAGGGAAGTAGCTGCAAGCAGAGGTTTACCAGAACCACCAGTATCCGCAAAACCCCTGAACCAAATTCCCCCAACTCAAAACCAAGGAGAAAACCAACAACAGTCCACAGAGGCAACAACCACCTCTGTGGAAATGATCTCTGAAGAAACCCCTGCTACTACCCAAAAACCTGAAACCCAAAGCAGAAACAAAACCACAGAGACAACAACCATCTCTGTGGAATCCATTACTGAAGAAACCCAAGTACCCAAAACAACAGTTCAACAGAAGACCACAGAGGCAACACCAACCTCTGTGGAATTTCCTTCTGTATTTGGAGAAGATGTCCAAATCCAAGAAGTACTCCAACTACTGACATCCTCCGAAGACGAACTACCTTCCCCAACACCCAAAACCAACCCAAGAACCAAAACCATTGCTCACAAAAGAAAATATCTAAGCAAAACACCTGAAACCTCTCCAACAGAACCCAAATCACCAATCAAGCCCTCTGAAACTCAAGTGTCAAAACCAACAGAGGCAATCCCCAAACCAAAAGAAACATCAACAACAAAGCCCTCTAAAACTCAAGCGTCAAAACCTATAGATGCAACCCCATCTCAACAAGCAGAACAACCGAAGGCAAAAGACAAGGGAAAAGGGATTATAACAGAAGAACCGCAGAAGAAAAAGCCCAAGCATCAACCTTCGACAAAAAAACTGATGAAGAGCTCTTTCGATGCGTATAAGACACCAAAGCCTAAAGAAGAAGACTGGGCTTTCGGCACTACACCTCTGTCAAATATTCCTGTTCTGGATCCAAAGACAAAACCTTCATAAGATCGAGTGGTAGAAGTCAAGAACCAATTAGATGATCTGCGCAGAACCTTACCTCAACCACCACCACCACAAATGGAAGAAGTGGTATACAGGTACTTATACAGCAGAATGGGCATAATGGATCAATCAGAACCAACCATTCAAGACCCTGACTTCCGTGCTGACCTCGAAAACCTCTTCACCAGAACAAAACCCAAGCCTAAACACGAAGTCTTCTCAACATCCAAGATCATCAAAGTCCTATTTTGTAAGTTCTCAAGAACCAGAACCTGGCCTAAACTCTCTTACAACATCTACAAGGTCAAAAGAGAGGACAGATCAGAGAACCAATTTGCAGATGCAGATATTAGGAATCTCAATCCTTATGATCTACCTGATCTTCTGGAATGGACGAAAGAGAACTTCACAACCGACGAAGTTCGCAGAGCCTACAGGGTGATTAGAAAGGCCATACGCGAAAAGCTTCTGCTATACATGTAACGTCCCGCATAACAAAACATACATATAACATACATTCCATAACATGTTTACAACAAAGTACTTCATCTTTCACATTTGGTCCCATCTAAAGTCTGAACATAAAAATTCATTACAACTTGATCCACTTTGAATTACATAGTGATAACAAAAATTATAACTACAAAAGCATCCGTAGCATCATGATGATAATCTTCTCCAAAGCTAGCCAACAAGTATTCTATTTACTTGTTCTTACTGGAATCACCACCTGGAATACATAATTTTTAAAACAGAAAATGAGGGTTAGACCTAAGGGTCTAGTGAGTAAATCCCTGACATTTGTAATTCATTAAAAACTCATTTATATAAAACACTATTTATATAAATACAAATACCACACACGTAAGATAATACCAACTAACAATTATTCATCATACCTGTCTCATTCCACCTTATCCCTCCACCAATGGCCAAATCAATTGGTTGCGAGCCAATTTATCACACCGGTCCAAAGCCCGGCCACGTATTATATTTTCATATAATACTCACGTAATTATAATATCCCATTATAATCACTCACGTATGACATATTCATACACTTATCACAATTCATTATTCACATATTGTATTCCAGTAAAAATACTCTTTAAAATAAAACTCACCTGATCTTTTAAGCAAGGTCCTTCAAACTTTCTTCAAAATAGATTATCTTTTAACCCAGATCCTTAATATCTGAAACAAATTAAAGCATACATACTCTTTAACACATAAACAGGAAAACCCAACTTTTCGCAACCCACCATTACGAAAAGTTTACTTTTCGCAACCTACAGTTGCGAGTTCCTCACTTTTCGCAACCAACAGATGCGAAAACCTCACTTCTCGCAACCCACAGTTGCGAGTTCCCTACTTTTCGTAACCAACAGATACGAAAACTTAACTATGCGCTTTAGCTGCTTGCGAAAAGTGGACTTTTCGCAACCAAGGCTTGCGAATTCCTACTTTTCGCAAGAACACTGTTCATCGTCTTTTTCAGATAAGTTCAGTTCATTTTCAGGAAATCCAACTTTTCCCCAGATTGCACAAAAATGTTCTAAACCCCTTTTAACACTCTAAATTGCCACTAAAAATACACAAATTCATCTAAGATTACCTAAACCCACCTCAAAATCCAAAAGAAGCCTAATTCTTATAAAAGAGTGTTTGAATAAGATAATTACCTCTTTGGTTTTACTGCACCAATACAAAATTCCAACTGAAGTGTCTTTAATTCTTCTTCTTCTTCTACGGTTCTTTCTCTTTCTCTCTCTCAGCCGTGAACAATTTCACACACACACATACACTATTTGGTTCTACTTTACTGTTTCAATTTGAGATATTTCTTCTATTTAGTATACTGAGTCGGTTTGTGTCTTAAAGGTTTGGGTAAAATACCCAACTAACCCTAAACTTGCTTTACTTGACAAATCACACCCTTAAGCTTCTATTATAAAATAAAAACTTATCCCTAAATTTCTTAATTCCACAAAATACGAAAATCAAGACTTATAAATTCCAATTTTAAATTAGATAAAATACCTGGTTATTACAATACAACATGGTAGATTTCCAATTGGCTCGAGATCTTGGAGTGAAAAGCTTAAACGTTCAACCACCAGAAGACTACTGCCCTCCCTCTGCTACACCAAACTCAATCATCACAAATCCAAGGATCGGGTTAGTATTTCTAGATCCTTGTGGTAAATCAAAGTTGTTCGTAGAGATGGACTGTCAGAAGTACGCAACAAGTACTTTGACAGAGTTTAGAACGATCCTAGTGGAGCACAGAGGAACAAAGCTCATGAATCAAAGTCTTGTCGACAGACTGATAGAGGTTATCGATGCAACAATCAACTTCCAAACTCTCTGCATCAGCTTCTATCACGAGCTCATACAAGAAGGACTCGACCGCAGAAGTTTCAATGACTTCAAGGATGCCAACGTCTGAGTCAGTCAAACAGATCCTCTGTAATATTTTATTTTCAATACAATCAAATGTAAATGCCTCTGGCATAATCTAATGTGAAAAGAAAATATTCTTGTACTTAGAAAATACTTGCACTTTCAAATTTTTAATTTTCACTACTTAGGGGGAGATTGTTAGCTCAAATCGTTCTGTTTGTGAAAGTAGTGAAAATAGTCTAAGTACAGAAGTAACCCACATAGGCTCTGCAGAAGAACCCAAGAATACCGAAGGTAAGAATCAGCAGAAGACTGCTCGCAGAGGACCAAGCCGCAGAACCTCTGTCACCCTTGACAGAGCCTCTGCGGTTTATACTGAAGACTTGGAAGATTTACAAATATCTTTCTACTGTTCCAGGATCCGTTCATCCACTTGTTCCAGGCGTGCCCTGACATCAACTACACGTGTCAAACTCTGATAGGGCTCTGTCAGAATTGGAACATGCGCATTAAATGAACATCGTACCAAGCTACTGTTCACCCAATCCTGTCTACTGTAGATCAGTCCTTATTGTCTAAAGTATGTCCCATTTAGAAGTAGTATAAATAGAAGACTCATGTTGAGTTCTTCTATTAAGCTTAATACCACGAAAATACACATATATAATTAAGCTTTGCTCTTCTCACACACACCATTAACTGCAGATTTCTTGTTAATCCTTTGAAGTTCTTGGTGTTCTTAATATATATCAAATACAGTAATCTTGGAGATATTCATCTGTTCTTACATACTGTTTATTTGATATTGTGTGTTCTTCTACCTTACATTATCTTTCAGTTCTTAAATACGCTTCCGCACCATACAATCTGAACTAACTGAAAGTTAAGATCATTGTTTAAGCAAAACAGGAACAACAGCTAAGAACGGCTCTAAAACGGTCATATAACGGCTAGAAAACGGCTAGTTTTTTTAATGGGGCGGGCCAGGCTTAGACCGGGCCGGGCCAAGAAATTTCACGAAATCAGGGCCTGTTAGGGCCCGGGCTTTGGGCGGGCTGGGCTTCGGGCTTTTGGCGGGCTTTTTTGGGCCCGGGCCCATTTGGCCATCTCTAATCATCATTAAGTTTACAAATTTAGGGTTTCTCATTTGCTTTCTTCATCTTCTTCTCCTTCACACGGCTTGGTTTAATGGCTGAATCCAGCGTTTCTTTGTCTTCTCGCTCTCGTGATTCATGCTTGTGATAATCATCATTGACGCATATGCACATCCACATGATTTACTAATTCGTGATTAACAAACCATTACCTCATAAGTCATGCTCGGTTCACAAATTCAAATCATGATTGAATATTTCTATCAATGATTTCCATATTCATTCTTACCGAGTCATGCTCAATTCACAATTTCAAATCATGATTGAATATTTTAACATAATCATGATTGGTGTTTATGCACATCTAATTTACTTCATCATATTCAGGTGGATGAAGAACATGGTTTTTTTTCCTGATGTTTCCGTGATTGTAACAGGCAATGATTCCGTTGTGCGTGGTTCATCTGCTTCGACGAAATCCACAATCATATCTTCTAGTTCATGCAATGGTTATTGCTCCAAATGATTATTTTGTTATGGAAACGGAAGCTCTTCGACTGAATCATCTAAATCGATGAGTATCGGGTCTGCTTCAGTGTTTTTGAAGCGAGAGAATGAGTATTTTAGCATGATTCTCTCGCTTTTTCGTCCTCCTATTGATTGAAATGAAAGAGAAACCAAAACCCTATTTAGAAATCATCAACAAAGAAACATTGTTATACAATAAGAACTTTATTTGAGATTTTAAAACAAACCTCTGAATCTTTCCGCCATCGTCGATTGATTAGGGTTGCAAAATTGCAAATCGAATTTTATAGCAGTTATCGGAAACTGAATCAGTTGCAGGGAGAATTTTGGGATTATGATTTGTTTGAATCATGGTTGCCATCGTTAGCCGGATTTTCATAAGAAATGAATTGACGAATATGCCTTTTAGCGCCTTATTAATGGAAGGCTAACAATTAAAATTTTTAAATTAAAAAAATAGGAATTAATCTTAACCATTCATCTATTAATCAAGGGTTGGATCATAGGTTGCACTGGTTGCAACATTTTTTAATGGTTTCAAAATATACTAACCCGATATATATATATATATATATATATATATATATATATATATATATATGGGAGGTTTCTTTTACAAACCAGTACATTTGTAAAAACTACGCAAACCACTTCTCAACCAATTTGAATTAATCTAATTAAAATTAATTATTAATTAATTTATAACCAGAGGGGTATATAGGTCATTTTACAAATTCAGTTTTTTATCAATATTGCGAGAATCATTTTTTAATTAGGTAATTTCCTAAATTAATGGGATTTGTTAATATCCCATTCAAATTAACGGATTATTGATATTTTCTGCAGATGCTATATCGTCCCATCCAACTGGGTTCTTTATTTTTTCTTAATCATTCTTGCAGTACCAGATGAAGAATTCATACCAAATTCATGAATCACCCTTAGCATATTCATGAATCACTTTGTGACATTCATGAATCCCACCACATTCATGATTCCACATCAATACTAATCATGAATATCAACCTTTGAATGTGATTCAAAAACTGTAAAAAAACCTTATATATAGTTTGAATACTTTACAACTATATTAGGTATTGAGTGGCTTCGGGTTGAGTTGTTTCGGTTTGGGTTGGCCGAGTTGGTCGGTTTTCGTGCACCCCTAATTAGTGGGAGCGTGGGACAGGGAATTGTGAACAATAGATTTTTGTTCCTCGTAATATCTATTTATGTCCTAATCTTTATTTGTTTTTTATTTTGTTTAGTTATGCCTATTTGGATCCAGATCTAGGAAGATCTACTTGTCCTTTATCATGCTACTAACTAGAAAAGATAGAAATGAAGAATGTAAAAGAGTCGAAAAACATAAGCCTTCCATAACTTAATTGAAAACCATTGAACGACTATTGACTAAGGGGTTGTTTGGCAGTTGCATAATAGTTTGATGCCGAATGCTCAAGAGGCTTTGTATGATATAATGCAGAATGAAATATGGTTGTTTGGTTATTGTTTTGGTTGACTGTCTGAATGACAACAAATTACCATTTTAACCATCTTTATGATTTAGTTTTGCATTAAAATATATCTTTTTGGGTAAACATATGAATAAAACAATTACTTTGCAAATATGAAGTACATACTCACTTGTTCAAAACAACATTTCATATTAATCCATACAAATAACATTACTTGTTCAAGTTCTAGATTAAACAAAACCTTAACAATAAAATTCATCATTGATCTATTGTCTTATATTACATAAAAATTGGTTGGAGTCAATCTACTCCCATGGCTAGACTGAAAAATATCCATTCTGCTCAAATCTCTAAATTGGAACCAACCCCATTGAATTCCACTAATGGTTACTTGAATCCAAGATTGAATCTTTTAAAGCCACATATTTAACCTGGAATATGATGGCACCCAGATGATCCATTTACTTCAGCTCCCAAATTTTGCAATATGGCCAATATCCCTTGCAAAACTAATTAACCGAAGTAGCAGCCATTAGCTCTTATCCAGCCAAAGTCCATGAGGATTGAACCAAAAAACAACGACCACTATGTAACACTTTAATTTTATAAGCGCATTTATCTCCATGTACTTTGAGTCACCGAACTTTTGATGACTTTTATGTCCTATGATTTCTCGTATGTATACGTGATGGTGTGTCAGGAGTTGAAATTCAATTTTGGAATACGAGCTTGGGGACGAACCAGATCAGGAATGCCAAAAGTTCGGCTCTCGGTACAGAAGTCGCGAGAATGCCGACGATTGTGAAAGGATGTCACTCTCGTCGTGGCGTTCTAGCTAGTGAAGGGGTCGCGTAGCGATTGTGATCGGCGATTGTGACGAGGGCACTTTTGCCCGTCACTCTTACCCGCGAGTTGCATAATCCCATTTATTAACTAGTTTCTCTCATTTAATGCTCATTTCCACTTATCAGTTTTGAGAATAGGTTTCCTCTCCACTAAGGTGCTATTTTTGCTCTCTTTTCCCCTCTCCCTTGCATCTAATGCAACCCTAATCTTTATGAGTAATAAATGTTGATTCCTAGGGTTCTTCTACTATCTTGTGGCTAGGTTTCAAGCTTCATTAATTAAGGCTCCAAGGCTTTCACCTCCATTTTAGGGATTTCCTTTATCTTTTAGGGTTTTAACAAATCTTAGGGTTTTCACATCACAAACCCATTTGGTGAGTTTCTTTACCATTACATCCTCATAAAATGTATTTTCTTCCATTATTTGATAAATTGATGAGATTGGTTGAACTTGACCTAAAAGTGAAATATGTGGTTCTCTACTATGACATGTTTCTCAAATGAACTTTGTAATGATATTTGCACCTTGTGATAGCAATACACGAGTGTGCTCAAAAGAGAAGTTAAATGTGAGTTTATGACCCTAAGTTGTCTCACATGGGTTTTGACCTAAAACAAGTTATAATGATTTTTAGAATAGCTCATGTTACTTATGACAAATGGTGGATTTTATGAAATAGAGAACTCCAAGGATTTCAAAATATGGACTTAGCACTATGGATATATATACTTGTCATGTTCGATAAAAGTCCCAAGTGGGGAGAATGTATATGTAGATTTTGATGCCATACTTATGAGATTATGCCAGGATAATTATGGACGATTATAAAGAATATGTTAACTTTTAGCATGTTATAACAATGTGGTATTGTGCATGATCATGTGTGGGATTTTTGTCTAAATCCTTATGCATGAGGATTTAGAATATGGATAGTGTATTCATGAATGATTTGCTACTTCTGGGCCACTAGCAAGTATAAAATAAAGAAATCGATGTCCTTGAGGTGGAACTTGTCTAGCTTGAGTATGCAATAAGGTCCATAAATGGTTGAGGTGTAACTCTACGGAGTAGGCAATAAAGGTACAAAAAGGTTTGAGGTTGTGATGTTTCATGGCATGTGCACTAAAACCGAGTCCTGAGGTGTAACTCGGTAACATCATTAGACGACTCCACTCACGTGTACTTGTCAAGAGTTATCTCTTGTACGTGTATGCTCAAGTATGGAACATCAGTTGCAAAGTTGAAACTTACGATAATGTGAAACCAATGTGGATCCAGTAACTTTTAATTTTGGCATTTTAATACCGTTTCATGTACAGATGTACAGTAATATCTCACTAGGCTTCTAGCCTAACACTTGTGGTGTGTGTTGGTTTACAGGTCCAATTAGCTGCAAGACTAGGACGGGTTGACATTCCTACTGGTGCGGTTAGGAGAACTTGAGGAGTTGAACTATTTTTTGGGTTTTTGTGAAGAGTGCCATTTTTTGTGGACATAATGACACCCATGTTAATCTAGTTTCCAATAGTCAAGATTAAGTAGGTTGTTATTATTGTGTCTTATAACTTTGATACTATTGGTTGTAAAAACTATCCCGGTTTTGGGTTATAGCTGTCGTAACATTGAAAGTTTAATTTTATCCATTTTCCGGAAATTCCCTATTTTTATTGTTCAAATTTTATGGTGTAGTTGATATCAAAGCTCTAGTTTAAGCGAACTAGGTATGAAAGTAAGATATCTAGACTTAAACCGAGACATTAGGTTGTGAATTGTGAGAAAGGAGTAGACACGTAAATGGTTAGAAAGTAATTTCAGTTGGTGTTGCACACGTAGAAAAAATCTAACCGATCCATCAACCCTAATACTTGTGCACTAACAAAAATACTACATTTTTACAAACCAAATCAAACGAATCCAATATATCCCATACAGAGGTAGGATCTAAGAACAACTAGTTCTTCATGCAAGCACTAAATATACAATCACTAATTATATGGCCAACGTACCATCAAAAACAATAAAATCAACAATCCAATACGAATATGAATTATGATGAACCAATCGATAACCTTAAACTGAAAATTTGGCTAACAAAGTATAATGAAAGACCGAAAACAAGTATTATTGCCCTATCAACGGACTGATAGTGTGTCGTATTACCGCAAACCCATTTAGACTTGTTCTACACCACAAAAGAAAGTAATCCTTGTAATATCGTTTACAAACCCTCCGCTATACTTGTTAAAGTACAAAAAGAACATTTACCAAACGTTTACCCGGTAAGTGTTTGGTAAACAGACCTTAAATGTACCAAAATGAGTGATTTTAGGCAATTTTCGATACAAATATGATGGTTATAATCGCCCACCTGACATACTTTAGTGTCATTTTGCATTTGTAAGAAGTTTTCATCAGACTTTATTGCTGAATACATTTGGTTTCATCTTTCTTTATGCATGATACAACACTTACTTGCAATCACAACCATGCGATGGTTCTTTGGCATCATTACAAGCCACCTGATAACTGCGTTCCCAAACGTCCTTTGGATCTGCTTCAGCATGAGGAACATGTCGTGGATGCTTCTCTCGTTTATCGCCCTTTATTTGCTTCAATGCATGCTTCAATGCTGGAAGCAACGCCTCCATACACTCACCAACTGCATTTGGATTCCCGGGCATATTGATAATCTAGCATTACATACCATCACCAAAACAAGGTAAGTGATTGTAGAAATAACTGATGAACCAAACAATCCCGGGATATCTCACCCGAAGGTGGGGTCTGGGGGTAAGATTTAGGCAGACCTGGCCTCTACCTCAAAGAGTAGAGCGGCTGTAGAAAATAACTTGCCATCTACGTCATCAAATGTTACAAGATGATCATGCTACGGGTCAAAATGGGTAAAAAAGAATAGAAAATTAAACTTTGTTACATTAAGTAGGAAATTTTGAAGCCTTGTTAAAAGAGAATAAAAAAGTATCTGTTACACTAAATAGGAACTAGGGCAAACCCGTGTTGCATTTTGATGCATTTATGCTGACTTTTGGAAGTCAAGTAATCAACCACATAAAAGGCCAGTGTGGTTCACTTTTGGCACTCGGGACAATTGTTATTCAGAAAGAATACACTAGATGGTCTTACATTTATGCTGACGACATTTGGAAGAAACACAAAGAATAAGATGCCCTTACCAGCGTTGATCCACGTATCCCCGCTGCCGCACGCGAAAGCATTGCAGATTGTGTAACCTGGTATTTTTTTTATGATTAATGGAACATTTTATCAGTATAGAGTCATGTACTCGAGTACAAATGATCAGTGCATGACCAAGAGAAAGTAGGCAAGTGACATTTTTATTAATCAAAGCATAAAAATACCTTCAGGCTGGCTTGCATCATGACATGTAGAAGTCCAGGGGTTTCCTTTTCTATTACAGCTTTTGTTGCTTCAGGTGTAACATCCCTAGGGGTGAAGCCAGTACCACCTATCATTAGTTAAGCATACTTCACTTCATAAAGATTATCAGAGAATGTTAAGTAGAACATGCTATATAGAGATTACTAGGAGTTCAGAATTTTAAGACCTCACCGAGGGTTAAAACCAAATCCATTTTGTCTACATCACTCCATCTCTGCAAAATCTCCTTGATATTTTCTATCTCATCTGGAACCACAGCTGTCGCAGCTACCATCGCTCCTAATTTTTCAGAACAAGAGTTCACAACAGAAACTGCCCTTGGACCACTGCAGTTTTCAGAAGTTTCTCAATAAATTATGAAGTAGTAGTGATATTTCGTTATGCATCTTTCCAAAATTACAGCAGATGGAGTCAATAAAGAGAGGTGTGTGAGTATTTGACGTATGTAAATATTATATTACATACTTAAAAAGTTTAAAATACCTCCGATCAGGTCCAGCCCCTGATGCAACTGTATCGCTCACAGTGAGGATGGCAACTTTATATGTGGAGCATATAGGCGCATCAGAATTTACTTTCTTTGGCATGGTACCTTGTGTAGCAGTGTCTAGATCTGATGATGATAAATCCATCCCCAGAGCAAACCCACTTGTGTCAGGAATTAATATTGTTGATATTGGAGTTCCAGAAGGTATTTCTCCTCCTGAGGGTGGTAATTCTAACAATGCATTTGCTGACTTCATACTTAGGAGCCGACTACTCATTTGATGACCAGTACTCTCCGCCACGAATCTGCAGTTGTAGTGGAAGAAAAAAAAGAAAAAAAAGAAAAAAAAAGTAAGATAAACTTTTTTAGAAAGATCACAGCATAATGCTCATACTACTTGAATATACACCAAAAGCAATACCCTGGAAAGCCAAATCCAGCATTATTCTCCCATCTGATAATGGCACGATGAAACTCTCTCCGGACCGGATCTGTCTTAATGGACTGCTTAAGATAAGCATGCACTCTGCAGCAGGTGAAACATCAGAATCCACCGTTTCATGATCAGATGCTAACCATAGTACTCGCTGTTACCAAATGTGAGAGCAAATAAAGTATTCAAGAAGCACACCTTGGAAGATGTGGTTTTGTCCATCCAGAGAGATTACGAATTGATGGAATGACAAAGAGGTTGAAACAGACCAAACAGCTAACTGGATTTCCAGGTAATCCAAATGCAAGAATTCTTTTCACCTTCTCTGCTGATTGAGTTCTGATTTCTGCAAATGTAAGAGGCTTTCCGGGCTTCATACTAACCTGCATCAAAGATATTTCACATCCACAACTCAATCAAAAACTTCAAAAAGAAAAGATAATAACAAACAAGCAAGTTGAATATGAAAGAAAAAAAAAGGGAGGGGGGATAAGAATGAGGACAAAGAAAGAGGAACCCAGAGGTTCACCTTATCAAAATACACACTGCCTCTATTTTGAAGAAAAGGTTTGACAAAATCCCTGTCTCCCATAGAAACACCTCCAGAAGTCAAAAGTATATCGATATCAGCTGACAGTGCTTTATCCAAAACCGTCCTGATTTCATCCTCATCATCACGGGCAATACCAAGGTCAATAACTTTACACTTCTGCTGTATTGCAGCAGCAATAATCATTGCCCGGTTGGAGTCCCTAATCTGAAAACCAAAAGCCGTCAATATATAAAATTAGCTTAAAACTGACAGATGAGGTATGTACACATACTATTTCCATAAAATGTACCCTACATTAACTAACTTTGTTTTCAATTTTAGTTTTTACATTCATTTTCATGAGATGCTTACACTGTTACACATCCTTCTAGTAACTGTAATTTGAATTTTTTTCTGGTCTATTATGTCTACATACAGTTATTGATTTTGCATAACATTTAATTCAGTAACTATGCTTTCTAAAAACCATGCCCAGTGAGGCTCCTGAAGTTGCAAGGCTATTTTGCGAGTTCCTTAGAGAGAGTTGTCTCATGCCCCTAGGTATTTTCTGTTTTAGAGCCTAAAACTTGTGAAGTGATGATAATTGATTTTTCAATGCGGACCATCAAATCAAACCAAATTCCTAGATAAGCAGTATAGGTTCCGATTGAACTTAAAGACAAGTTGGTAGAATAGCAGATCAAATTATAAGTGTGCATTACCTGGCCACGACTTAAAGACTCGTATGTCGGCTCTACCAACTCATCTCCTGTGGAAAGTATAGCAATAGTCGGAGTAGGATACACCTGCATGATAACATTGTCAATTAGCCATTTGGACATTGTTACATGTAGGGTAGTAAACAATTGCACAAAGAGAACTAATACCTTCACTGTCAAAACACCCACTGTAGCAAGTAGCCCAATTTCAGCCACACCCAGTAGTTCTTCAGCTTTTAGTACTACAGCATCTTTGCTTATGTCACATCCCTGTGAGACAATGTTTTTATAAGCTTTTTCTTGTTAGCATATTTTCACATGAACATATTGCAAAGCCATTTAAGATCTTCTAGACAATCACAGTTAAGACCTCTTGCACTTCACTAGTATCAATGCAGAAACTTATATGGCCAAGTTACTCCTTCAATTTAGTCTTTAGGATGTGTTTGGTATGCAGAAGGGACATGACAAGACTGGATGGACGAGAGTGAGGTAGGCAAGTAAAATAATTGTGCAAGGTTTTAGGGTTTTAATTTGACATGGGTAATCTTACCAATCTTGTTCCATCTCACTTATTTTTGTTCCACTTATTTTGGTGGGATAAAAACATGCATTTTTTGTCCCATTCACTCCTGTCTTGTCCCAGTCTTAATGTCATACCAAATGTTAGACAACAAGTTTCTGTCATCCTGTCCAACGTACCAAAAGTGCAAGGTTTTAGGGTTTTAATTTGACATGGGTAATCTTACCAATCTTGTCCCATCTCACTTATTTTTGTTCCACTTAGTTTGGTGGGATAAAAAATGCGCATTTTTTGTCCCACTTGGTCCTGTCTTGTCCTGGTCTTAATGTCATAACAAATGTTAACGTACCAAAAGCACCCTCAGAGGGTTCTAGATAGTTTCCATATTATCTTCTGCATGCTTGATCTTTACCTCTAGTCTTACATACAATTGCAAAGCAAAAGTTAATATATATGGGCTGTGATCCTTAAGACTTGTCATTCTTTGACAGGGTAACATATTTAAATAGACAATTATAATTGTAACAAGGAACAACTTATTACCACAGGACGAATATCAACTCCCTTGTTGGTTTTTACCAAAATGCGGACTCGCTTTGATTCAGATGATGCACCTTCTACTAGTTGGGTATCCTCTACTTGCACAACTGCATCAGCTCCATCAGGTATTGGTCCTGAGAGAGCAGGAAAATACATTTTTCAGCGCAAACAAACAATAAGATATATACTCCCCTTTTGAGTTTGTAAATCTTCTCAATATTGAGAAATTTAATTACTGGCTGAGAAAGGATATTTTTCTCAATTTCCAATTGTTTTAGACATGTTTAATCTAGTTCAACAACTATTGATAGCCATATTTGTAAATAACGAAGAAGGAAACACTATTCCAGCACATCACAGTCATCGGCTATCTAGTAGCCTACCAAAGGAAAAGCTAGAGCTCGAGTTTCTAAGCAGGCAGACAGGTTGCTTCCACAAACGGAACACTTGGACTCCTAAAACAAAGAGAAACTTTGGGTCTTACTTTCTATTTTGTAAACTTCGTCATTCACCTCCTTATTCACCCATGCTCTCTTCTCGGTG
Organism: Saussurea involucrata; assembly: GCA_033807775.1. Classification (NCBI taxonomy): domain Eukaryota; kingdom Viridiplantae; phylum Streptophyta; class Magnoliopsida; order Asterales; family Asteraceae; genus Saussurea; species Saussurea involucrata. Next base: position 101,157,058 of record CM066322.1, on the reverse strand, counting down.
TCGATGATAAATGCAATGATGGTGTACCATTATGGCATTACATTTTTATGTTAACACGTCTCTTTTACAATAAAAAGAAGATTCAGAATAACAGTCAAGACCTCTCATTGTGTATCGTTACCTTTCTTATTTTGATGTCTATTTTTTTGCATAACATTGATTTAAAATAAAAGTCAAATCCTCCAATGTCACCTCTACAACTTATGTTTTCTCTAGGACTAATCTATTTATTGACGGCTTTGTTGCTGGAATAGAATTACCACCACGAAAACATCTAAAGGTCTTTAGAGCAACCAGTAACAGCATCAGCTGTCTCTGGGAAAAAATTGATAGAGAGAGAAAGCTAAACCATCATATCTCGACTGCCGCTAGCCGACTTCACCAGCTTGATATCAAGAATGCATTTTTCAATGTGGTTCCTTATGAGGACGTATGCAAAAGAGCCGCTCCAGGTTTTGATATCAAGAATGTTGTGTTACATAAGCTAAGGTATTCCAAGAGAGGTCTTCTCCATGCTGATCCAGGACATGTTAGAATTATTGGATATTATGATGTTAGACATGCAGGATGCCCTTATGGAAACAGCCATTCTACCCTTTGGCTGGAGCCATGGAGAACAAGTCTGAGTACATCCCAACCCGCCACCCAAACCCTACTTTCAATATCTTCAAACAGCCATAAAGTGGATTGCAAATTAATCATAAATGTGACAAGTTGGTCATGTTCAATATATATGCTTTAACTTAGGAGCATTAAGATATAGATATGTCTACAACTTACTTTTTTATTTAGAGCTTTATTTCATGTTTATCTACTTCAACCCACGTAACCTACACACACGTTGACAGCCTTATTGGTGAAAAAGAATTATTAAAATTACAAGAATATCTTGTTGTAACCTCTATCAGATGGAATTAACTAGAGTGGAAGTTACCATACTAGTAGTATGCATCAATGTAACTAAATTCTTACCGACCTATACAATCATGTCATACATATTTGTCCTTTAGCACTTTTGGCATTAGATGTAGGTCCAACTTCGCAACACAAACAACCAATAATCAAATGGTTTGACAACTCAAAAAGCAATCCATAAAATAAAGCTAGCATGTTTGGCCAATTGCAAGGCATACACATTTCTAATCTCAGTTGAGTCTTTTCTTTTGACAAGTAAAGTGGAAAACCCAATAAATGAAAGTGTTATATGTTTACTGGAATCACGTCAAGTTATAAGTTTCAATTTCTAAATGCAGGATTTCATTTCTTATGTTTAAATAATTATAAGGATCTAATTTGCAAATTGCAAGGACAATTAAATTATAGGTGCCATTCCTCTGCTAAGAGAATTTATAAATGTAAAATTGTGCCAGAATTTTGTTCTTTTCTTTAACATGTTTTTTTTCAGCATAAAGGCTGAAATCCAAAAGTTTAGCATATGTTATGTGTTGTTCATATCGGAAACTGTAAAAATATTTAATCCATAAAAACACATTTCCAGACAAATATTAATGCAACCATGCATTATCTAACTCACTTGGAACGTCGCTTATAGAAATCTATGATGCCTGTTGTCGGTCAATAAGAGGCCTTTACCAAAAACTTACCCGGTAAGCACTTACGAGTAAAATTCAACACTATCATTTACTTACCGGGTAAGATTTTAGTCCACCAAAACGGCATTGTATGCGACAATTTACCCGGTAAGTGCTAACCGTGGTAAGAGTCGTCGCCCTCACTTACCGGGTAAGACTCTTGGTCCTTGTCTCGCTCTTACCGGGTAAGATTCTGTCCTTAACATGTTTTTCCGGTAAGGTAATATGACCTGGTAAGCGCTTACCTGAGTAAGCTCTTTGGTAAACGGCCCCTAACTCTTGCAATTTGTTACAGGAATCAAGATTCAAGACTATACAAAAAATGACAATATTCAGGGACACAAAGAGATATAGTAGTTCACCTCCGGTTGTAACATATGCAACAGTTCCAGGAGTTACTGTCACACCAAGACCATCATTCCCGGCTCTTGATTCTGTAATGATGGGATACTCACCAGGCCCATCTGCGGCAATTACAGCATATCCATCCTACAAAGTTTAACATAGCGCATCACCATGTGATTTTAAGAAGTCAGTGCATAAACTCTATATCACTAGGGTATCCACAACGTAGTATGGCATAACATGAATAAGAATAAAAAATGTATGTAACAGGCATGTCGCCAAAGGCTGTTCCAACAACAATAAAACACATCATTCAACTTTAAACAGAATCCATCATAAATCCATTAGTCATGAACACAATTACACGTCCCTACTTCAACAATGCATAAATAAATTAAGGATCTCAAAGAGCTGCAAATGAGTATTCAAAACAAACATTTTCACCAGCTGATAAACCCTTCATTAAGATTTACTGAGAAAGGGTTAAAATTCCATTGATCAACAGGGAATTGCTTACAAGTAAATTTGACAATCTGCTCCCTCAACAAAAACAAAACACACTTCACTTTCTGCTATGTTCCCAAGAAGTCAAAAGATAACTGTGTAAACTTTATATTCCCTCTGTTCCAAAAATTGGAGACCAATTTCAATTTTGAGTGTTCAATTGAGTGTATACTAAATCGTTTGTCATATAAGTAAATTAAATGGATAACTAACAACATGAACCATGTAAACTGAGGACCTTTCTTCCTAGAACGTATTGAGTATCATAACTACAAATTGTCATCTAAAATTTCATTAAAATTCCATTTGTCTCGAGAGCTATAGGTTTCCGATCGGGGTTCATTTTAAGTGATTATCATGCATCGTGATTAAAGAGTTGTAAAAGACCTTAACGGAAGCAGGATAGGGAGGAAGAGGATCGGGAGCTCGAATGTCCTGAGCCAAGACCTTGCCAAGAGCATCGTGAATGGACACCGTTAGCGGTGGCAGCCGCTTAGATACGTTCACTACTATCCTCAAAGCTTCTTCCACTGAAATCATCTTCACTTCACCTTGTCGATTGTTTGTCAACCCTCTCCACAGGATTTTTCTAGTCAAGGATTCTCGCTTTTGTGGCTTTGACTTTAACTTTGACCCATGGGTGGGTCTTTGTGCGTCCAGAATGATTGAAATAGAATGTTATAAGTTTGACTAAATATGTCAAATGAATTGGAACGTGACTATTTGAAATGGAATATGAAAATTGACTATACCCTTTGTTTGATATAGTTTTTTCTAGGTTTTTTAAATTATAAATAATAATAAAATTAACATTTGATTATGAAAAAAGGGTAAATTGTTGTTTTCATAAATTTCTTTTTAATTTTAGAACTGAATTAATAATGAATTTGCTTTTAATTTTAATTTTGGTAAACTACTATTGTTTCCAACTCTCCACGATATGTTTGACTAATTTCCTTTTTCTTCCTTATCCCTTTCGGCTTCCCCCCCTCCACCTCTTTTTTGACCTGATTCTAACCAGTGCAACACCTGCACACCATTTCTCTGGTCGCCATAGACTACTCTACTTCCTCCCTGCAGATCGAAAAATAAGAACCCATGATCAAGTGAAAAGGGTGAACCCAAAATCGACATAATAACAATCGAGACCCACAATCAGTTGAAAATCGAGAACCCATCGACATAATAACATATCGTGGAGAAGACTCAACATCACGTCGATCGTGAGAGAGTCTCCATGAATTCGATGAACTCTGATGAGAGAGTCCTGAAGCAAAATCGACCCATGGATGTAAAAACTGAAGCAAAACCATAACATAATCGAGAGAAGTTTTGCGATGGAGAAGAAGTATACCTGCAGAAATCGGTTGTCAAAGAAGTTCCAGATGAAGAAATCGAACTTGAATCAGTTTGATTGAAGCAAAATCGAGAGAAAAACCAGGGTGTCGATTGAAGCAAGTGAGAATGAAGAAGTGTAGCGACGGGTTTTATTTTTTGATGAGGGTATTTTTGTCTTTTTCAAAACGTTGGATGGAATGGATTTCAATTCCATCTCTTTGTGAAGGAATGGTGAAACCCGTGTTTGAGGGGATGTTGAGAATTTAATTCCATTCCATGAGTAACCAAACGCTGGAATGGAATTTGGTCAACGGAATTGACCATTCCTGTAACATCCCAGGCCAACCGTATCAGATATTGTCCGCTTTGTCCACACACCCGGACTCACGGTTTTAAAACGCGTCTGATAGGGGAGGTATCAAGTTCCTCTTATAAGGCAACCTTTGTTCCCCTCCCCAACCAATGTGGGATCTTACAATCCACCCCCTTGGAAGCCCAGCGTCCTCGCTGGCACACCAGTCCGGTTCCCGGCTCTGATACCATCTGTAACATCCCAGGCCAACCGTACCAGATATTGTCCGCTTTGTCCACACACCCGGACTCACGGTTTTAAAACGCGTCTGATAGGGGAGGTATCAAGTTCCTCTTATAAGGCAACCTTTGTTCCCCTCCCCAACCAATGTGGGATCTTACAATAGTTGTAACGTCCCAAAAATTTCAAGGAATTTAAATTTTTTAAAAGTAATACATTTCATTATAATCAAACCAAAAGTTAACAAATCACATTACAATAAGAATAGACGTCGTTATTTAAAACCGTCAACAAAGTTTAAGCAGCGGAAAAGTTATATAATTCAACCCCCATTTACTAAAAATCAATTTAAACCATCTTCGCCTTGCGCCCGTGTGTACCGTCATGCCCGACTGCTACTCGCACCTGAAAACATAAGACATTGGGAAGGGGTAAGCACGAAGCTTAGTGAATTCAATCCTTACATAGGATCGCAATTATATCAGCATCACCCTTAAACATACCAGCACATAAATCTCTTGGAACATCCATCAAGAGAATATATCACGATTAATAAAAATCCTTATATATGCTCCTTGGAACCATCATCAAGAAGACATAATCACAACACATTATACCAATACACATACTCCTTGGAACAACCATCAAGAAGTGGCCTTATACTTCTTGGAACAACCCTCAAGAAGATATAATCACAACTCATTATATAAACGCATATACCTCTTGGAACATCCATCAAGAAGTACATCAATCACAGTTCAATATATACACACAAATATATATATATTCCATACCACAACAATATCAACAAACAATCATAATCAACACACTCGAACTATAGCAACACAAATATAATTCCCATCCTATATAGTGAGAGAACTCACCTCAAACGCAAAGCTTATGACCTCAACCGCAACACGAACCGACCAACACCAGTTCACCTTTTTTCACCTAAATAAGCGTTAACAATTGTCAAAGTGACGTCCCAAACCAAGGCCACGACTACTAACTTTAAAAACACATTTTTCCAGTTTTTACTCTCAACACGCAGGTCTGTTCGGGACCTGTTTAACCCCTTATAAACTGATTAAACCAGAAATATTTTTCAATAAACACAAAGTCCCATGCCTTAGGGTTCTAGGGACATATCGCACGCGCTCTAACGATTTTTCTACAATTTACTATTGATTTTACAAAACCGACTTGCTGCACAGTGAAAAACAGGACCTTTCAGTACAAAACAGAAGTTTGACACTAGTTATGGTCCGAACTGGTTTTTTCGCAAAACATAAGAAACTTACTAGACTCAGAATGGGAGCTTTTGGCACTGGTTTCACCCCCATACGAAGTCCCTATCAAAATTTATGGCTTTCCCAAAACAGTGGCAGAAACTGTGACTTTCACATAAAATGACAAACATTGATTATCTTTAAATCTTAACCCATTAAGCCACGACTTAAGCATTCAGACCTGTGATTCCAGCTGACTTAAAGATCACGATTAAATGGGCTGAGCAGCCCGAGCACCACCCTCTGCCACCTCCGGCAGAGGCGGCCGTTGGCGGCGGCGGCGGTTAAAAACTTCCGGCGAAACCACACCCAACATACCGCCCATCCCGACTTACCCGCAACCTCATACCCGCACACACCCACACACCCGCACACGTACGCACCCCTCCTGCCGTCACCCGGCTGCACGCAACGGCGGCCCCACCGCCGGCAGCCGTGGCTGCGGCGGTGGTGGTGGTTTACCAATTTCCGACGAAGAAAAACACAGCGAAAGGAACGGAAACACGGGATTACCTCGACGTGACTTCTCCTCCCCTCTTTCCGGCAGAAACGACGATGATTCTCCCCTCTTTCCGGCGAACTTTCTCCCTCTCTCTCCGGCGACTCTCTCTTCTCTTACTCCGGCGACTCTCTCTCTCTAACTCACGGTTTTATTCTCTTTCTCTCTCTGCAGCCGGCGTTCACGATGGGAGGGGGGGGGAAGAAGACTTAGGTTTTAGTTTTCTTTTTCTCTTGTTTGCTACTCACGCCACAACCACACACAAACACAAGGGTTTCGGTTATGAATTGCATGGGCCGAAACCTATGAAGTGTTTTGGCCCTTGACACAAATGGCCCCTCAACTAAAAACCTTCTCGCAACTAACCAAAATTCCGACATTTTTAACGATTAGGTCCAACTCGACTAACCCCGTTAACGGAAACCACATTAAATCAAATTAAAACAAAATGATTTATAAAAAGAGATTACATACCGGGATACGGGCTTTACAATTCCAATTCCACCAGATTCCGTCGGAATCCGACGAACCAAACGCACCCTTACGAAACAAATTGAAGATCACAAAGTTGAGAACTGAAGTGATTTTATCGAATAAAGAGATGTGCCTTAGACTATCACCATCCACACTCCAATCCAACCCACTCTCTATTAAAAAAATTAATTTCTCTCTCTTTCATTTACCCATCTCTAGTTCCAATGTAATCTTACATTTTTTATGGTTTAGACCATCTCCAATGAACCCTCTATTTTACTCTCTATAATAGAGAAATGAATAGTAACTCTCTAAATATAGAGAGTTACTATTCATACTCTCTATTTTTTCTAGAGTAGAAAAGAGAATATACTTGAAATATTCTCTTTTAGAGTAGAAAATAGAGTAATACATTGGAGAATATATAACAAATTCTCTATTTTTTACTCTATAATAGAGAGTAAAATATAGAATTACATTGGAGACGCCTTTATTAGTGATCCAATCTAATCTCAAATATTTTTTTTAAAAATATTAATTTATAATATTTATCATATTTCTAATATTTTTTAATTATTATTGCATATAAAAATAGACTTCTTAAACTATTTGATACTTTAAAACATAATTATAATTAAAAAAAACTTACAATTGAAAATAATTAAAACAAGTTACAAAAAAATACGGAATTACATATCTAAAAGACATAAATGACATAATTAATTATTAGTGTCTATACTTTGCCATTAATGCTCAATCAAATCATTTTTTAGAGCATTATGTGATTCCCTATCACGAAGTTGTTCTCTATTAGCCACATAAGTGGCTAGGTTTTCAATCCGTTCAATAGAGAATGCAAACGGTTGACCATCATCTTCTGTATAGCTTTCGAGTTGCGATTTATGGGCATATCATTAAGAAATTCAGCTGGATCATAATAATGGAGTATGTCTGTCGTTCGTCTTCAGCTATCATATTATGCAAGATGATACAAGCAATCATAATTCGTCCCATATTATCTTTGTCCCAAACAAGACATGGGTGTCCTATAAATGCAAAACGAGCTTGTAGAACTCCAAATGCTCGTTCAACATCTTTTCTGACAGACTCTTGACATTGAGCGAACACTCGATAGTAGGAAACGCAATTGACTTGACAAATGTAGACCGTGAAAGATATATGTCATCTATGAGATAATATGCCCTATTGTTTTCATGACCATTCATGATATAACTAACTTTTGGTGCTCGACCCGTCAATACATCATCAAAAACAGGAGATCGATGGAATACATTAATATCATCATCAAAAACAGGAGATCCATAAGTCATATGATGCAACGACTTCTAAAATGATTGTTGGCTTTCCACTTCTTCCAGCATATTGTCCAGCCCATGCGCTCGGATAATTTTTCCATTCCCAATGGATGCAGTCAATATTACCTATCATACCCGGGAATACACGTTGATCTACAGCATGGAGTAGTCTTGCCAAATCATCGTTGTTAGGCTTTCAAAGGTACTCATCACCAAAACATGAGATGACACCATCTACAACGTTTATGAGAGCATCCCTTGTTGTGGTTCCACAAATTCTCAAATATTTGTCAACTACGCCAACTGATGTGCCATACGCCAACACCCTTACGGCTCCAGTACATTTTTGCAATGGTGAAACACTTAGTCTACATGTGGCATCAGGTCTTCGTTTAAAATATTCGTCATTAACTGTAAGACCCAAAATTTCGTGAGGTTGGTTTCACTTAATGTACGCGTTTTAGTGTAATGAACTTTATGAATTAATAGGATTTACCTATTTTAACCTTGTCGAACTCAAAGTGGGGTGAGAGGGTACTTCGGACGAAAAATCAGGACTTGGTACCTGTGCGACGACTGTGCCATGCGACAATGCCATTGGGTCACAGTCGCTGCTCAATGTCTGTAGAATCCAGTTCCGTGCAACAAATATGAAATCGATATGATAAACAATAAGAACAATGATTTCAACTGGTCATCCCTGTATTAAGCTTTCAATCAGAGAGTTTTCAATAAGAGTAGGAAAGCTAATGAGATGATTAGCTTTTTCTTAGGCTAATACAGCATTATATAGTTCGGGCCCGTGGTTAACAAGCCCACGGTCCATTCACTATGGACTAAGATTAAACAATTATAATTTGACCCTTGAACTTTAAATCAACAATAAAACCTGCCCTAACAATCTCCCCCTTTGATTTGAAGTTCAAATTCGAGCTCTATCTCTTGCCAGTTGTAGACATAACGTTTGCGTAGTGCAAAATGAACCTCGAAGAATCTTATGGCGCGGCGGTAGTCGAGACGTTCTTCAACCATATCCAAAGCAGCCTGAGCAGTTCTTTCATTCAGATTGGGTACATAGGATACCTTTGGATTTTCGGATTCGTGCTTGATGATCTTCCGAAGAGCGTCTTGAACTTTGAGTAGTGTGCCGTCGCAAAATCGATCTACCTGACTGAACCTCATAAACTTCTTTTCTTTCTGAGCGTTGAGGAAGACGATCCCAAATTCCGGTTGAAGCAGCATTGCATTCTCGGGATACATCAACAGTTCAGGAGCTTTCAGATTTGGTTTGAGCAGATTTACCTTCTTTGATCGGTTCTCGATTGCCATTTGAAAGTCCGTAAGATAAGACATCATAATAGATCGGACGAGGAATCGACGAACCGCTTCGAGCGCCTTTGTTACAGCAAGCGGTCGTATGGTTCTGGTGCGAAGATCTCTCAGAATAACCAGGAGGTCGAACGAATGGAGATGCTTAAAGTCAGCTTCAGAAAAAATCCATTCTTTTCCGTCTTCACGTCGAACAGTGAACACGGGAAAGACGATCTTCATAATTTTGTTTGACTGAATCTTTAGCACCTCTGAAATTTTATGTTTGGTTCGAACCTGGTCTCTCGGGAGACATCGCTTCATGGCTTCTACGTATCGGAGTTGACGAGCTGGTTCAAGACTGTAGATGCCAAGGCAGAAGGTCGGCTCGATCGGGCGAATTTTGTGTACGAACAGCTTCTTCAGAGATTCCTCCAGATGAGGAATGAGGACTGTGATCTTCTCCCAATGATTTTGTTGCTGAGGAAGGGGAGAAAGATCAGGAGTTGTCGTTTGCTGAGGAGATGTCGGGAATTCTACATTTGAGCTTTCGGGTTGATCTGTAGTCATAGTGGGTTGAGTCGAGTGAACGGGAGGCGTACCATATAAATTCTGAAGCAGAAACTGATCGTAATCAACATTGTCGTCTTCATCAGTGGGAAACACCAAGTTTACCTCGAAGTTTACGGCTCTGGCAGCTTTTTCGTACCATGCGTCTTCGATTTCCGGGTTGGTTTCACATGCAGGATCAATCATGGTGAGCGTCGGCATGTCTGATGGTTCTTGTGTGACCAATTCCTATGTTGTACCCTCGGGCTTTTCAACCGTTGGGGCTTCATCATCTGAAATATCCATGTCGATGACCATCTGTGCTAATGGCAACTCGGCTTCGGGTGTTTCTGTTGAAGTTGCCGTAGTTGGGGGTTCCTGTTGAACCACAGATGTCGCTGCAGGCTGGATCAGGGAGGCGGTCTCGGTTAGACGTTGTCGCTTCTCCCCCTCACGGTGATCAGGATCCTCCTGGTCATCGTGCTTGCGTTTTAGACCGTCGGCTTGACTCTTACAAGTTTCTTCAAGTGATCTGAACCTCTCGGATAGAGTGGCGAGTGCACGGTTGTAGTTCTCGAGGGCTGAGTCAATGGTGTCTAGGCGTGATGTAACAGATGATGGCGCAGTGACCTGGATTTGTAGAAGTGAGATCAGGTCTGCGTCGGTAGAGGCGGTGTGTCGGAATGCTGGAGCAGTTGGGCCAATAGCATTGTCTTCAGGGTATCCACCGAATAAATAGGTTGAGCAATTGTCGGCGGAGGTAGTGCGGTTTCAGTTTCGAGAATCGTTGCTTTGCCTTTGATGGCTTTGGTGATCTCGTCCGTGACATGCTGTTCCAGTGCCTCGCGGACAGCCTTGAGGGTGCTGTCCAGGGACCCTTTCGACACAAAGTCGGGGTGAATCACACCGGGACCACTTAGGTTACCCGTTGAGGCATCTACCTTAGAGGCAGAGCCACCTACGTTCACAGCTGGCGTGATATTAACTGTGGTAGGATTTCCGTCCAATCCTCGTGTTCCGGCAGTCGGAGACACTATAGACGTTCCGGTCGGGTCACTAAGAGCCGCGACTTGGTGTTGTTCCGCATCAAGTGTCCTAGGCGAAGAGTGTTCAGTAACAATAGGCTCTAGACTCGATGGTGCACACAAAGAAGTCGAGACCGGGGGCTGCTGGTCTCTTATTTCAACACCTTGACCCTCCGAATGAGGGTCCGGTGGAAGTTGTGCTGAATCCCCGTGTAATATTGAAACATCCGTCTGTTGTAAGACGGATGAGTGGATTAGGGGGGTATGCAATTGCTCCGCTAGGTCCACGGAGTCTGTTTCAATACCCCATCCCAACGGATGAGACGGGATAGTAGATGTGGCGACCTGGATATCACTCGGCTGGGGTCGCTCTTGAGCCTCGTTATCTTTACGGCTCGATCTTTCTTGGTTCTCTTTCGACCTTAATTCCCTCCTTCTCACATGATCTATGTCCTGGGGAAGGTCCCTCCGGCGCTGGCTGGACCATGGGATTCCCTAACCCTCGTCTATATGCTATCACAGGTAGGGCTTTAGGTATGTGCATAGCTGGGGTATTATCCTGCTCCCCCTTAAAACATACATGGGGATTCACTTGCTCCCCCTCGAAGTGAGAGGTTGTTGATCCGCCATGGAATATCTGTAAGAGACCCAAAGTTAGTAAACAAGACGAATAAACAAGTTCCGGCGCGTACCTTTGCATTTAATGGCTCAATCTGAGATAGATTGAGGACTGGTAGTGAGAAGACAAGTACAGAACTGACAAACTCAGAGGTGTCCGGACAACATATTGGAAAACAACAGTTTCCGGACAAACCATTGTATCCGGACAACAGGTGTCCGGACAACAACAGTTTCCGGATAAAGTTGAGCATTCCGGACAAGTTAGGACTGTCCGGATACTCTGGGATTTTCACAAAAATTGCTCTGGCCTTGTACATTTTGCCAAAATAGGACTGTTTGGAATTAAAAATGAGCCTTCTCTCGCTCCCCCTCGAATTGAGCTTGGGAAGAAACTTGCTCCCCCTTGGATGATGCAGAGTTGTGCAATGGAGAGTCCGACACACAAAAACTTTTTTTTCGTTTAACAAATTGTGTCGCTCCCCCTCAAATGATGACCATGAGGGTATATGCTCCCCCTCAGAATGTGCGCATAGTGTGAAGTGCACACGGGAGTATCCACACACAAAAAAAAACTTTTTAACATGTTTAAGAAAAAAATGTGTGTGACGCTCCCCCTCAACAGTAGAGTAACATACCTGATAGCTTATCATGCTCCCCCTAAACACATGAGTAGCTTGTTAAAGCACATGTATAGACAAACCTCACGTCTTCTTAATATTGTTCCTTGTAGATCGTGAGCAACTCCCTCCTTGCGGTCATGTGTGTGGAGCATCCAGTGTCTAAGGACCACACATGACCGTCCTGCAAAACAAGTTTAGCGAACCTTCGGTACCCAGATTTTCCTGGGTCCGGGAGGGTTAGGTTTGGCACCTCTTTGAGGAACTTGCTTTGACACAACTTTCCTCTTAGGTGTAGATTGTACACCGTTTGTAGGAACTGGTTTAGGCACAAGTTTCCTCTTTGGTGTAGAATTTACACCTTTAGGAGGAACTGGTTTGACAGCAGGTTTCCTCTTTGATGTTGGTTTAACTTCAGTAGGAGCAACCCATCTAGGAGCAGGTTTGGTCTCCCGCTGTGGTTTAACCGCTGATTGGTAACCCCGTTTTTGATAGTGTCTTTGCTGGTTATTATGGGGTTTGCGTTTGGGTGTCGAATTATGCATGTGATATGACCCAAACCAATCATTGTTGTGGATATCATCAAAGTCATTCCAACCACAACTAGAACAACTCAAACGATCGTGTGATAATTGAATCAATTGTTGAATGGAATAAATTTTCATCGGAAAATTAACATCTCTATTAACAAAACTATTCCTATGATTCCAGGCACAATCGTTTTTGTTCATCCTAGGATGAAAGACAGTATTGAACGATTTTGATGTATCATCCTTGACAGATTCCTTGGCTGGCCACTTTGGGTTTTCTAGTTTAGCGTGACCGGTTTTATCAGAAACAACAGGGACAATGCGGTCAGTGACTTTTGAGGAAACATGAATCTTAGTGGGTGGTTGACCTGTCTTTTGCTTCGGCTGTGATTGTTTTTGAGAATTTGAAGCATTTTTGGAGATCTTAATCACAGCCGGAGTCTTTGATTGAGAACTATCACCCTTTAGAAAGTTGACCGGTCGATTTACTACTGGTGATAGAAAATCAGTGTGGCTCGGGAGAGTTTTGTCGAAAGGGAACGACTCATACTCTTCCTCAGAATTGCCTTCGGAGTTCATGTATTCGGAAAAATCAACATCTGGAATTACAGGACTTGGACCGGTTGAGGAAGGCGAGGAACACGCTGTGCTTGTGTGCTTTGAGGAATTTGGTGCGGAAGCGTTTGAAAAATCAGAGTTCAAATTCCTTAACACACTCTCGTCTTGAGAATCTTGACCGTCTTGTAAAGTAGAGATCTTGCCTATAAACGCTTTACACGAAGACGTATCAGATGAACTTGAGGAAAGTTCGGGTGAAATCTGCTTTTCAGTTTGGAGTTGGTCAATCTGCTCTTGAAGCTGACCATTACTCACTTTCTCTTGCATCACTTCTGTTGCCAAAGCAGACAGTTGTGATGTGAGTCGATTGATTTCAGACCGAAGAATCTCCTGTCCTTCATCAGACACAACTTCGGTTTTGACCGGTTGTTGATTCTCAAGTTTTTCAAGTAAAGCTTGCTTTTCCATTTGAAAATTGGACCTTTCTTTTTCTAATGACTCCTCCAACTCGACTATCTTTGCTTCCAAGATGAGAGGGGGAACATAGAGTTTAAACCCATCCGTCTCAGACTTGGTTGCGGTTGCTTGGTCCTCATCCTTCTTGGAGGAATCCTTGGGCGTAGCAACCTTGTAAGGGTCGAAGTAGTCATTGGAGAGGTACTTTTTGTCCTTTTTATAAGAATAATTTAAAGGCTCATAACAAAATGGAAGTTGTATTCCTTGTTTATGTTTGCGTTTATATTCCTCGGTTTCCTCTTCCTTCTCAGGTTCAAGAGGACCAGTCCATTGGATTGCATATTCCGGATACTTTTTGTCTAACCCAAAACAAGCAAAATCATACAAAGTTGGTGTAAACCATCTTCCCTTTTTCAAATAATGTGGGTTATCATATCCGATACCCCATTCTTTGTTGAAGTAAGTGAACTCCTTGGGTTTATTCATGTGTATGGTCTGATCAGTTTGACCTCTTTTGTGGAGTTTTGTTTCAAGATCGGTGATTTTCTTTACAAACTCCTTGTGCTGAATTTGAAGTGCAGAGCATTGATAAATAATTTCTGTTTTTTCATTCAAGCACTGATCAAACTGTGACTGAAGTTCAGATAATTTGGCCCGTAAGTCTTTAGGTGCTATAGAAAGATTTTTGCATTTCTCCTTTAAAGTAGCATTTTCAGACTTATATTTTTCAGATATTTTCTTTTGAACATCTAGCTTTTCGGCTAGAGACCTAATCTCAAGCAGTTGTTCTTTAGAAGTGGCCTTAAAGGAAACTACCCGTTCAGCAAGAGGTTTCACTCGGTCATAAAGTTCTGAAAAGATAGGTTCACATACCTGACAAGGCTTTTTCATGTCTTCTTCAGCAGGAGACATCTTCAGTTGCAACGGAGTGATCGTCAGACGTGTAGATTGATTCAAAGAGAGAAACTAACGCAAGGCACTACAAGTGGAGTCCTAACGCAGGTTCTAAAGTGGACTAAAGTGGTCTTACTGGATAGTAATCCAAGTAAGGTTGTGATCTGAAAGTATCTGGACTAGATTTATGAAAAACAGTTCAAAGAATGCAGAGTTGTCCGGATAAGCAAGAGTTGTCCGGATATCTTGAGTTGTCCGGATAACCAAGGTTACCAGATGCTCTATAGATACCGGATGGAAACAACCGGATAAGCAAGACTTACCGGATACAATGGAGTCCGGAAAGTATGAGATTTTTGGGTACTTTGAAGTTTCCGGAAGGAATGATGTGTCCGGATACTACGACGATTCCGGGTAAATGAGGATTTCCGGATAAAATGAATTCCGGATACTTTGAGTTATCCGGAACAAGATTACCCGGAAAGATTGAGATTTGAGAATACTTACCCGGATGACTGACTTACCCGGATGATTGACTTGTCCGGATGACTGACTTGTCCGGATGGAACCACAAACGTCCGGACACCTTGATCTGTCCGGAAAACGCGGCTGTTTTGTCCGGAAAAGTCGGCTGTTTTGCTAAATTCGATCGAAACTCGACTAGGGTTACTCTAATGTGTTCCTGAAAGGTTAGAAACAATACCAAGCACAAAATAATACTAACCCAATCGATTTTAGAGCAAAAACAACACCTTTTGGTATCAAAAATTGGATTTTTGAGTAAGAACACAACCAAAAGTTTTGAACTTGATTTGCAAAATTGACCAATCAAACGAACGAATTAGGATGTGAAATTTTGCAGAAACTCTTATAATGATAATGCTAACACAACCCAATAAGCAAAAACAACTGATTTCGATTGAATCAAAAGGTCAAAAATTCAAGAATAGTCAGACGAGTGAAAGTCAAACTAACCAGAATTTGATGAATGAAACTTTGAATCGAATCCGTCCGTCTACTCTGATACCAATTGTAGAATCCAGTTCCGTGCAACAAATATGAAATCGATATGATAAACAATAAGAACAATGATTTCAACTGGTCATCCCTGTATTAAGCTTTCAATCAGAGAGTTTTCAATAAGAGTAGGAAAGCTAATGAGATGATTAGCTTTTTTCTTAGGCTAATACAACATTATATAGTTCGGGCCCGTGGTTAACAAGCCCACGGCCCATTCACTATGGACTAAGATTAAACAATTACAATTTTACCCTTGAACTTTAAATCAACAATAAAACCTGCCCTAACAATGTCACGAGAAGGGGGGAGGGGAAACTCTCGGTATAATCCCGGTAATAGTGCCCGATGATTATGCCATGGGTCACTATCGCGCGTCACTATCGCGACTTTTGTACCGCAGGCTAGTGGGACACGGGCGAGTATGCTGGCGAGAGTGACATATGTCACAATCGTCGGGCATGGCCGCCGAGTGGGATTCGGGTATAAAAATAGTACAGTCGCGATATTAGGGCAGAAAATCAGATTGTGAAGGCTATTGGGCGATTTTTAGCTACGTTTTTGTGAGACTTCTTCCCTAAACCTCTCACTTCATTAAATGTGATGTCTAGATCATTAATGGAGGTTTTACCACTATTTTTGTTGTGTTGGTAGGAGGTTTTCAAGTGTTCTAGATTCCAAGCTCTCTCCTCTACACTCCTAAGGTTTTAGTTTTCCTTGAAAACTACCAAGGTGAGTTCATCTAACCCACTTTACTCATATGTGTTAAATGTTTAAGGGTTTCTTGGTATTTGTTTCTATTTACTTGCTACTTCTTGGATTTGTGATAAATAACCTAACTTTACATTTATGGGAAGTTTAGGGTTTAAGCTTGTTAAAGATGATGACAAGAGGTGAATATATATTATTTGATGTTGTATTGGTGTGTTATTGAGCATGAACACATTTCCTTCATTTTTATGAATTTGAGTAAGGTTAGGTCAAAATTTAGGGTTTTGACACAAATGGTATTTTTGGATGAGAATGATGATTTATCGTTTACTATGTGAAAATAACTTCCCAAAATGATATTTTTGAATTTGGAGACTCGTAACTTAAGAGTACGTTGTGAATGAGTCTAAATTATGTGGAGTCATTTTATTGATTATGATGGTATTGAACCTTCCCTATTTGGGAGTGTGGGGCTAAAGATCCTGTTTGAATTGATGCTTCTTTGACTAAAGATTCGGTTTGGATTGATGTCGCTAGACTAAAGATCCGGTTTTGATTACGCCGTCTTACTCAACTACATAAAAACGACAGTGATGGAAGCAATTTATCAAGTATTGAATAAGGTCTTTGCTGGCATATTCTTAGAGTGTTCTCATAGGTTCAGGAAAGGAAGATGGACTCAGACATTCTTTGCGTAGAGTTCTATTACTGAAAAGGTTAAATAGAACCAAACTTATGGTTTTTAAATAATTAATGTAATGTCTCCATTGACTAAAGATCCGATTTGGATTAATGTCACTAGACTAAAGACCCGATTTGGGTTGATGTCTTAAAGGGCTAAAGATCCGGTTTGGGTTGATGCCTTAATGGACTAAATATCTGGTTTGGGTTGATGTCCGAAATTGACTAAAGATCCGGTTTGGGTTGATGTCTGAGGTTGACTAAAGATCCGGTTTGGGTTGATGTCATAAGTAAACGTGTTATTTCTGATGGATGGCTAATTGGTAACGGGTGGAATGTCATTTGATACTTGCTTTAATTACTTCATTTATCCGTCACTGTTCTCGCTATGCTCTAGTCTAACACTTCTTCTTGAAATGTTGTGTTTAACAGGCCTTTCTAGCGGTGGTGTGGATCCCAGATTAGTGCAATAACAATAGTAACAACAATCAATAAGCAATAATCAATATTGATTTCATCTTGTCATCCATATATCATTCATTCAAAGAGTTTAACCATACAGGGGTTTTTCCAATACGTGTTGGAATGGTTATGAATGATTAACTCTGTCTAACCTAAAACTAGGCTTGACTAAAACTATTTATGCCTAGGGCTTAATCCCTAAAGCCCATGGCCTATTAAGCTAAACTAAGCCCATTAAACATTATTAAGACTTTTACAATATAAAACTCTTTATATAACTTTCTATTTAATAGGACATTTATGGTCCTAACAATCTCCCCCTAAAGTTATATAAAGAAAAATTGATCTTGAAATCTTTAGGTCTTGATCTTATCTTCCTCTTGAATCTTTGAAACACTTTGGTGTTGCTTGTCTTCAAGTCTTTCCAGGCTCCCCCTTGAATAAAGCCTTTGTTCTTCATGACTTCAACTTTATACCCATATTCAATGAACAATTACCTCGACTGAGTGCATGAAAAGCAACTTTCAACTGTAGAAAGTCAACACATCCGATAAGCACACATGAAAGATAATGTGCGAGTTACGTGACATTCCACAGTGCATCTTCATATTAAAATAAAGAATCTGTCTTTGAATCGCGAGTTGAATTTGCTTTCAGTTTTTGATAAACCCATATCTAGCAATCAAGAATATAGAGAGAATCTAGAGAGCAAATGTGTCATTCATATATTGAGAATAAAGGTACAAATGACAATATGCATGAAGTGTTTTAGATTGTTATCTAACTATTGAACTAGACAAGTCTATTTATACCCATAACATACAAGGTATAAAGGCAAAGCAATACAACATAGACTCATTACAGTACATTGACTTTACAGTAAATCTTGAATACAATAATGCTCTAACAATCTCCCCCTTTGGATTCAAGATTTAAAAAAAATATGGTAGCAGTCTTCAACTCTTGATCTTCAAAACTTTAACTTTGACCGCTTTGAACGTTGAAGCTTTGGCACTCTTCAAACAGTTGAATCTTCACAAGGATGCGAAGCCTTCACATTTTTGAACATTTAGGTGTAAGCACAATCCGAGTCTCTCAGATCTAAGATAACCATATTCAAAAACACTTCAGACTTCACATGATCCGAAAACTTCAACTTTGAGCAATCCGAATCCATATATGAGTGATTCGAAAACATCTTTGTCTTTCACAATGTAAAGTCAATCTTCTTCAAAACTATCTTCATCTCTTTGACCTTGAATTGTCTTCGACATGAAATTGAATTAAACATTTCTCCCCCTTTTTTGATGATAGTGAGCATCATGATCATCAAAAACTTTTTTTAATTTCAGTCGCGTCTCTGAGTATCACTAACAATCTCCTCCTTAATGAATAACCTTGCTCCCCCTCAAAATAAGAATTCTGGAGCAATTTGTTTTCTCCCCCTGAAAGTATGCATATATTTCATTAAAGAATTATTCATTTCAAATACAGTGCTTTAATGAAAACATTTATACAAGGAAAATAAAATTCATTGAACTACATTTTATAACTACTAACATTTGATCATTTGAAAACTTCACAAAAGAAATCCAACTTAATGAATGAAGTATACCAGATTTTTCAATCAAACGAAATCAAATGCATGTGTTTGGATTCAATATACCCCACACATACAAGGTATAAAGGCAAAGCACTTGTAGAACCAATATGCTCGAAGGAGAAAATAGTTTGTAGCGAACAACACTTGATAAGGAGTAAGAAGAATCAATCAAATACTTCAAAATGTGAATCCTATGGCTTTTCAACCTGGGATTTAACCAAATAATCTTTGCAGTTTTTCACATTCAATCAAAGCACAGTTACTCCCCCTCAACTTGATATTCGGTGTCTTTGAATCTGTATCATTTCTCCCCCTCATGATGAGTAGGAGCATCCGGAGCATCATGTAATTTCAAATACAATGCTGGCGAGTAGCAAAAAATATCAGACAAAACATTTTAAATAACCAAGATGGGGTAAATAGCTAACACAGAAACACTATAGTAACTGTTATCACGACAATTAAAATAATTGTGTGGCCTATGTTTAGAGTTGGCAATGGGGTATCTATGATAGGACTTCCAGTTATCACTGAAGTAAAATCTTAAAAAATACTTCTCAAACTGTTCCGACAATATCACGAAGACATGCGATGGGAATCACAAAGACTCGTGAATGTGTGAAAGAAATAAATTATATTGATTTGGCTCAAAGTATTGATTCAACATGGGACGCAAGTTAAAAATCAATTAACGCAGTGATTAGAATATGAAGTTCGGAGACCGGAGCTGATGTCTTCCTTTTTTAATATCTAAGACCTCTGAGTGAGGAATAGATAAATTATGTGCTAAATCTCCGTGAATATATGAAACAAGCATCTGTTGTGAGATTCTTTAGTGGTTGGGTGGGGTGACACGAGTTATCGACACTGGATCCATGTTTGTTTCAATATTCATCTCCAAAGAACGAGAATGAATAGATTGTGTGGTTACCCGGATAACTGACTCGGTTTGGTAAGGACCAATAATTCTTTTAAGTCCTGTCACATCCTCACCATATTCTTTTCACTCCAAACTCATCTATCAATCTAGACACCTTACTGATATCTATAAATGGATGTGTTTCTTGGGTAGGTCCTTCCGGTTCTGGATAGACCATAGAAACGATATAATTCCTAACACTCATTTCATGCATCGAGTAGAACAGTTTAGTAAATAGTGAAGTACGAGTTCTAATCTGAAATGTTTAGAAGTCAAACCATTTAAGAACAAGTCCTGATCTGAGATGATCATAAGTCATTGAACTCGTTTGAAATAAAGAATTTCAATAAACAAGATCAAGCACAAAACAGAATGACTCATTAAGCACAATATGTTCAAAAATGAAATAATGATCAGAAAGTTTAATTGTGAAGAACAAGTCACAATTAATGTGTCAGATAAGAATTGAATCATTAATAGAAATAACGAGCTTTGAAAGCAAATAGGAATTCAAACGAGTGTATTTCCATTGAAAAATCAACAAACATATGAGACATGGAAATAACTAAATCAAGAAAATATCACACGTGGCAATTCTGGAATATAGAATCGAAGAAAAACAAACACAAGTAAGTTTTTCAGAATAAATTACCACAGTCTTTAAATTCACATAAGAACATGTATTGATAACCTGGTACTCCCCCTCAAAAGTGGCATAACCTTTGAATGCAGTCATGTGAAAAAAATCTTCTGAACTAAACACACATGACATTCCTGCAAAACAGATTAGAAAGATTTTGGTATCCATCCTTTGATGGATCCTTGATGGTTAGATGCCCTATTAGAATGAGGACCGGGGATACTATAAGTACCAAACAAATGAGATTCATATTTTCAGTCAACAAAATCATTCATACCACATGCAAAACAACAAATACAATCATGAGAAAGTTGAAGCAACTGTTGAATTGAGTAAACTCTTAAAGGAAACATCACATTTTGTTCAACAGAAGTGCGAGAATTAAAAGCCTCATGATTATGATTGTATGTCCTAACACGCGAAACCAACTTAAATGACTTTGTATTCGTTGTGCTTTCATTTGACTTCTTCACTACCCAAACTTGTTTGAACCTTTTTCTCCGACCATTATTATCTGAACTATCATTAAAGTCACTGTCGGAAGAACTGGAGTAGTAAGAATGTCTATTTTGAGAGCGACCGGTCGTTTTCCATCTATGTGAACGCCTTTTAGATTTAGAATTGTTTTTGGAAACATTGTTCACATAACGGGTTTGAGGGGCGGATGTAGAACATTCACCCTTTTGAAAATTGACCGGTTCACTCTTTTTATCAAGAGAATGAACATGGCCAAAACGTTTTGACGCAAAATCAAACTTATTAAACTCATCATCTGAACACACATTAGAATTCATGAATGCGGAAAAATCAGATTCACTCTCGGATGGAACATCATTGGTTAAAAGTACGTGAGGAACATTTTGGAACTGTGTTTTTCGAAGAATCAGTTGCGGAAGCTTTTTGAAAATTATAATTGAGATTCTTTTGCAAACACTTTACTTGAGGTTCTTTTCCTTTTTCGGAAGAAATTTTGCCAATAAAGACCTTACAAGAACATGTATCTGACGAGTTTGAGGAAGGTTCATGCATATTGACTTTCTCGTTTTGAAGTCGGTCAAACTTTTTTGGAAAGGAGGCGGCACTCCTGGCAATATATTGACAAAAAGAAAAAAAAATACACCTAAACGGCGAGGGACTCCCTCCTAAAAAGGAACTCCACCCACAGTAAAGGACATGCCCAATATGCGGAGAAACTTCTTTTGAAGTTCACCCTTACTCACTTTCTCTTTCATCACTTATGTTGCCAAGGCAGACAGTTTGGATGTGAGACGGTTGATTTCTTCCTTAAGAGCTTCCTTTTCCTCAATAGATACAGATTCTGTTTTTGTGGTAGTGAAATTCTCAAGTTTAAGTAAAAGTTCTTGTTTTTCTTTTTGAAATTTAGTCCTTTACTTCTCAAGTGACTCCTCTAACTCGACTATTTTCATTTCCAAACAAGAGGAGGAACATAGCGTTTAAACTCGTCCGTCTCAGTTTTAGTTTCAGTTGCTGGGGCCTCATCCTTTTTAGAGGAATCCTTGGGCTTTGCAACTTTGTAGCCGTCAAAGTAGTCATTTGAAAGGTACCGGGACTTCTTTTTCTCATAAGAGGTGTTAAGAACTTCGTACGCAAAAGGTAATTGCATTTTAGTTGTATGCTTGCATTTATATTCCTCAGTTTCCTCTTCCTTCTTTTCGAGAGGTTTTGTCCATCTGATTTTATATTCGGGGTATTTTCTATCAAGGCCTAGAAAATTAAACTCGTATACAGTAGGCCTCATTGACAAAATCATTTTCAAATAACGTGGGTTGTCATACCCAATTCCCCATTCTTTATTAAAATAACTGAATTCCTTGGGTTTGTTTAGATGAATCGTTTGATCGGTTTGACCTCATTTGTAGAGCTTAAGCTCAAGATCTGTTATTTTGGAAATATGCTCTTTGATTTGTATTTGAAGAGAAGAGCATTGATAGACAATCTCAACTTTCTCATTCTCACACTGATCAATCTTTACGTTTAAATCATATATTTTGGCCCTTAAGTCCTTTGGTGCCATCGAAAGATTTGCACACTTTTCTTTTAGATTTGTATTATCGGACTTAATCTTTTCTGTGATTCTCTTTTGAACATCTAGCTTTTCTTATAAAGAGGTCATTTCAAGCAGTTGTTCGTGAGAGGTAGCTTTACAGGAATCTACTTTTTGAACAAGTGAATGCATCTGATCCATTAAAGCTTGATGGATAGGAATACATACCTGACATGAATCACCGAGATTTGGTGGAGGAGAATGGTTGCCCATGAAGCACATGTGAGCATCAGCATCTTCAGTATCACTTTCTTCGTCAGATCGAGTTAACCAGTAGTCTTCTTCGACCATCAATGCCTTTCTAGCTTCTTTCTGTTGAGCTAAGAGTAGCTTTGCTTTGTAGTACTCCACATTGCGAACAACAGGCTTTCGACAGTCCTTAGCAAAATGGCCCAATTTGCCACAGTTATAGCACGTGACTGGCTCATCTTTGTTCTTTGCTTCGGGCTTGCGTTCGTGCTTTTCCTTGTGATCAGATTGCTTGTGCTCATCAGATTTTATCTTTCCCTCGTACTTTTCCTTATAATCGTGACGCTTGTTGGGAGTGGTAGAGTAGCGCTGATTATTGGACGAAGGTTTCTTGAAGAAAGTCTTCTTCTGGAAGGACTTGGAAATGAAAGCCATAACTTTCTTAATATCTGTAAGCTCTGGGTCAGAATCGCTTTCCTCAAATTCTTCATCTTCTGGTTCAGACTCACTTGACACTTGAGCTCTTCTGGAATTGCGGCTGGATGACTTACCGCGTTTGTCAATCACGAGTGCGAGGGGATCAGTTTGAGGCTTAGAAAATGGTTTCTGAGTGCTCATTATGTTAGGGTCAATTTATGTTGAATAGAAGTTCAAGGGCTGAGTTGCAATTTATTATTTTGAGCCTTTATTGTGAACGGGCCGTGGGCTTGTTACCACGGGCCCAGAGTATATAATGTTTTGTTTAGCTTAGAATTAAGTTAGTTGTCATTTTTACTTTCCTAAGCATATTGTATACTCTCTCATATTGAAAGTGAATTGGATGACCAGTTGAAATCATAACATCTGTTTCTACATCTATTGATTTCTATTACGTTTGTTGCATGAATCTGGAACTCACAATTGGTATCAGAGCAAACGGACGAACTGATTCAAAGTGATTCTCTTGATTTTTGGTAAGAGTTCTATTAAAAATTTTAGTCGACTGTTCTTGGTGCTTGAAACTCATATTTTGATTTACTCAAAATTGATCGTTTTCGTTTATTGCATACTGTTAGCATCATCTCTATTAGTGATTCTGCACTTTTTCGCACTCTAATTCGATCATCTTAGTTGGTTTTAAGCAAAATCAAGTTCATAAGTTTTTGGTTCTGTTCTTGTCAAAAATCCAATTTTTACCATCAAAAACTTGTTGTTTTGCTTTAAAATCGATTTGGGTATTGTTATTATTGTGTTTGGTCGAGTTCCTAACCTTTCAGGAACGATTTTGAGCAACCCTAGTCGATTTCCAGTCGAATTGAAAACCACAGCCGCAGTTACCGGATACCACAACCGTGGTTACCGGGTCACTCACAGTGTTACCGGGTAAGTTCCTTATTTCTCAATTGTTACCGGGTAACTCCAAGTTACCGGGTAACTTATCTCTTACCGGATAATTCTCACACTTACCAGACAAGTTCCCGGTAAGATCAACCGGTAACTTACCATATCATCCGGTAAGTTATCCCATCCGGTATCTGCCTCAATTTGTTATCGGTAACCTTTTGATTTAGTAGTTTCATCTGGTAAACAACAAAGTCCGGTAACTTCCTCTACACCCGGTAAGATCTTTCATCCGGTAAGATTCTCATCCGGTAAGCTCCTCCACCAGGTAAGTTCGTTTTCTTTGCTTATTTCTATTTCATCCGGTAAGCTTGTCTCATCCGGTAACCTCAGTTATCCGGTAACTCAAGCCCATCCGGTAACCTTTGCAAATTTACCTGTTTTCTTTTCAATCTGATCCGGACACTTCCAGATCAGACATCACTTCCGGATTCCTATCCGGTAAGTTCTGCTTAGTTGATTTCTTACCTAATTTGGCATAATCCACTCTTAGAACCTGCGTTAGGATATCACTCTTAGTGCCTTGCGTTAGGTTATCACTTTGAATCAAACCAATCGTCTGACGATCACACCAGGGCAACTTAAGATGTCTTCATGCGACGCTCTTGCTATCGGCACCTATTCCAAACCACCTTGCCTCTACCAAGGTGAGTACAGCCAGTGGCGGGACAAATTTATAATCTTCATAGAGTCA
This sequence comes from Saussurea involucrata, assembly GCA_033807775.1. NCBI lineage: Eukaryota > Viridiplantae > Streptophyta > Magnoliopsida > Asterales > Asteraceae > Saussurea > Saussurea involucrata. The sequence continues at coordinate 101,132,250 of CM066322.1, read as the reverse complement.
AAGGATAACTTCGAGTATATCTGGCGAGCTCTAGAAGACGGGCCAATTCTTGAACCCACGAAGACTATTCCAGCAACTGAAGCAGATGGTCAAGCTCGTGTTGAGAAAAAGGCACTCTCCGAGATGACTGCCGACGAAAGAGGCATGATTGAGGGAGAAAAGCATGCTAAAAGGTATCTCAAGCTCTACCCAACACGATCTACACTGCCATCGACAGCTACAAAAAGATAGCTAAGGGCATGTGGGATCAAGTGGCAAAGATGATGCGCGGAAGTGAAGTCGGGAATCAACTGAAAATCAACAGCTCCATAACCAAGTTCGATGGGTTTAAGCAGCGCGCCGGCGAATCACTCACCCAGACCTATGAACGTTTTTGTCTCCTTCTCAACGAGCTTCACAAGAACCAAATCAATCGTTCCAACACGGAGAACACACTCAAGTTTCTCAACAATCTATTGCCTGAATGGAAAGTATACGCATCTCACGTCAAGCACAACCACTTAATGGAGAAAGTTGGTATACACGAACTTTATGAGATGCTTCTTCAAGACGAAGATGAGGTAATGGAGATTCTGAATGAAAAGAAGACTGCTTCCAAGCCACCAGCTGATCCACTTGCTCTTATGTCTTCCAAACGAGGGAAATCTTCTGGCCGTCATTCCAAACGTGCCCAAAAGCAAAGCGAATCTGAGTCAGAACCTGAAAAAAGGAAGATAATGATTCTGATCCTGAACTAACAGCTTTGAAGAATGCAACGGCTTTGATCTATAGATCCTTCCAACAACAAAAGTTCTACAAGAAGCCGTCGTCTAATAATCAACGCTACTCCACCTTCTCGAACAAGCGGCATGATTATCAGGACAAATATGAAGGAAAGAAGAAAGCCGATGAGCCCGACCAGTCTGACAAGAAGGAGAAGACAGAGAAAGTTGATCGCAAGAAGAAAGACGAACCTGTGACTTGTTATAACTGCGGGAAGCTTGGTCACTTTGCGAAAGATTGTAGGAAGCCTGTTGTGAAGAATGCACATTATTACAAGGCGAAGCTCGCATTGTCAGAACAAAAGGAAGCTGGAGAAGCTTTATTTGTTGAAGATGAATATTGGCTGGGTCGATCTGACAGTGAAAGCGATTCTGAAGGAGTTGATGCTTTCATGGGCTATCACTCCCCTGTTGAAGAAGAAAAGACAAAGCTATGTCAGGACGGTCATGTGTGGTACTTAGACTCTGGATGCTCCAAGCACATGACCGGAAGGAGGGAGCTTCTCACGAACTACAAGGAACAATATGGCGGAGACGTGAGATTCGGGAACAATGACAAAGTGCCGATTTTGGGCTACGGCGACATTGTCCAAGACAAGATCACCATCAAGAAAGTTTCACACGTCGCGGGATTAGGACACAATCTGTTCAGTACCGGCCAATTCTGCGACAAAGATCTCGAGGTCAGATTCAAAGCCAAAAGGTGTAGAATCCTCAATGACGATGAAAAAGAGCTACTGGTTGGAACGCGAAAGACCAACCTCTACACCATCGACCTCACAGCCCTGAAGACCGATACTTCTGTCGGCCTGATGTCAAAGGCCAATTCCCAACAAGCGTGGATTTGGCATCGACGTCTCTCGCACCTGAACTTCAAGAGTATCAACAAACTGGTCCTTGGCGGACACGTGAAAGGCATGCCCAATCTTCAATTCGTGAAGGATCGACTCTGCGGGCCATGCGAGATGGGAAAGATGAAGTGAGCTACGCACAAGCCGAAGGACGCTCTGAGCACGTCAAGGTCCCTCGAACTTATCCATATGGATTTGTGTGGACCGATGCACGTTCAGAGCATCAACAAGCGTAAGTACGTTCTGGTGATGGTGGATGATTTCTCACGGTACACATGGGTCAAGTTTCTACGCACGAAGGATGAAACCCCGGAGCTGATAATCAACCATCTAAAGACCATCCAACTGAACCTTCAACAACAAGTTCAGACCATCAGAACCGACAACGGGACGGAATTCAAAAATCAAACGGTAAACGACTATCTGACTTCAGTTGGTATCTCGCAAACCATCTCGGCCGCACGCACTCCTCAACAGAACAGAGTGGTGGAAAGACGCAACCGTACCCTCGTCGAAGCTGCTCGCACAATGCTTTCCCAGTCCAAACTACCACTATTTCTCTGGGCTGAAGCGGTGTCAACTGCCTGCTACACGCAAAACCGCTCAATTATCAACAAGCGGTTCAACAAGACGCCGTACGAGATCATGAACAAACGCGTTCCAAACATCAAGTACTTCCACGCATTCGGATGCACGTGCTACGTCTTCAACGACAAAGATGATCTCGGCAAATTCAGCCTGAAGGCGGATGAGGGAGTGTTCATAGGATACTTCATGCAGGCTAAGGCGTATCGCGTTTACAACAAATGGACTAAAACCGTTACTGAGAGTGTAAACGTGACATTCGACGAAGCCACAGATTTGGCTTCTGAACACATCAGTTCAGAATCTGATTTAACTGGCGTGCTAGCTTCCGAACTTCCACGTTCCGGATCTGCACAAGCGACAGTAAATCTGAATCATGCATCTACGTCGAATGCTGATCTTTCAGATTTAGATTTACTGTTCCAATATTTTTATGATGATATGCTTAACATTTCTACTCCTCATGTCTCAGCACAACCAAGTCTTGAAGTTGCTCAAATCAAGGATTCGGCGAATCTCTCCGGTCTGCCGCCCTCGACTAGCACTCCATCCATCACATTGGAGACACCTCAGTCATCATCCTCAACTTCATCTGATACAACCATTCCCCCAGAGGAATAAGTTCAAGACTCGGAGATCGCTCCTCAAGATTCGTCCTCTACTACAATCGGAGATCAACCTCTGAATTCCTCGGAACCAGAAATTGTTCAGCCTTTGATGAATCCTCCCCCATCTCCTCCGAGAAACCAACCGGCTACACTTGAAGCGGTACAAGACCTTCCATCTGGTGACTACGTGGATCCGGATGCCTCACATTCCACTCAGCAGCCGCTTCCACACACCACAAAATGGACAAGAGCTCATCCCTTACACCAGATCATCGGTGATCCCTCCACTCCGGTCCAAACACGAGGCTCATTGGCCAATTTCTGTCTCTTCTCCGGATTCTTGAGTAAGATCGAGCCTAATACCGTCCGCGAAGCAGTCGAAGATCCGGACTGGGTCATGGCCATGCAAGAGGAGCTCAACCAATTCGAGGCTCTCAAGGTATGGCGACTTGTCCCACGTCCAACCTACAAGACGCTGATCGGCACTAAGTGGATCTTCAAGAACAAGAAGGACGAGGACGACATCATTGTACGTAACAAGGCGCGTCTCGTGGCTAAGGGATATCGTCAACAAGAAGGGATTGATTATGACGAGACATACGCTCTAGTGACGAGGATAGAAGCTATACGTATGTTCCTTGCATACGCCGCGCACAAGAACTTCACGGTCTTCCAAATGGATGTGAAGACCGCATTCCTCAACGGCGAACTCAAGGAAGAAGTGTACGTGTCGCAACCGGACGGGTTCGTCGACGAGAAGAAGCCTGGCCATGTCTACATCCTAGACAAGGCGCTATACGGACTGAAGCAAGCTCCTCGTGCCTGGTATGATACGCTAACAAAGTTTTTGATAAAATCAAAATTCACACGAGGTAAGATAGATTCAACTCTCTTTATAAAAAACAAAAAAGGTCATATTGTTTTAGTTCAAGTGTATGTCGATGACATAATTTTCGGTTCTACTAATCCTCAGTATGCTAAGAACTTTGCAAAGCTCATGGGACAATTTTTTAAAATGAGTATGTTATGTGAGATGAATTTCTTCCTTGGTCTTCAAGTTAAACAACTGTCGACCATGATATTCATAAACCAGGCTAAGTACATCTGGGATATTCTTTAGAAATTCTAGATGTAACAGTCCTCACCAATGAAAACTCCCATGGCACCCGATACAAAGTTACACACCGATCCTAACGGAAAGGATGCGGACACTAAAACGTACCGGGGAATGATTGGTTCTTTAATGTACTTAACTGCCAGTAGACCGGACATCATGTTTTCAACTTTTCTATGTGTCCAATTTCAGTCAAAACCGAAAGAGTCTCATTTAATAGCTGTAAAACGAATTTTTTGTTATCTACGCGGTACTGCTGATCTTGGCTTGTGGTACCCGAAAGAGACAGGTTTTGAGCTGTCTACATATTCTGATGCGGACCACGCGGGCAGCATGATGGATCGGAAGAGCACATCGGGTCATGTGCAGTTCTTGGGCGATAGCTTGGTGAGTTGGGCATCCAAGAAGCAGCAATGCATCTCTACGTCAACTGCCAAGGCGGAATACGTGGCCGCCGCGAGCTGCTGTTCACAAGTGATATGGATGCGAACGCAACTCAAGGACTACGGCTTCACATACGTCAAGGTGCCCATCTACTATGACTCGAAGAGCGCAATTGCAATATCCAGCAATCCGGTCCAGCATACGAAGACGAAACACATAGACGTTCAGTACCACTTTATCAAGGATCACGTCGAAAGAGGTACAGTCGAACTCTATTTTGTGAATACAGAATATCAGTTAGCAGACCTGTTTACAAAACCCCTGGACGAAAAACGCTTTAATTATCTTGTGTCCAGGTTAGGTATGCTATATCTGACGACTTGATCTGATTGTGTGCCCGATACAAGTTCCATACATCTACGAGAAACTGTCTACTCATCATCTGTTGTTCACACTCCAGATGATTGAGCATACACTTTCTAGCATCTGTATTCTACTTGTATCAGTTACATAGTTAGGTTGAGTCTCTATATTTATTGGGTAGATTTTGCTTGTTTGTTTTCTTTCCACGTGTGTTTCTTTTATTTCATACTGTCGTCTAGTTTATTTGGTTTAATATCTGTGCTTTCACAAGTGTTCATGTGTTCAGGGGGAGCACGGACATCTATCAGGTATGTTACATCTACTGTTGAGGGGGAGTGTCACACACGTTTTTCTTTAACTGCCAGAAAAGTTTTTTTTTGTATGTGTCAGGACATTCCCTAGTGCACTTCACATCACACATTGTGCACATTCTGAGGGGGAGCAAAACCATTGTGTTCATCATTTGAGGGGAGCGTCTGTTAATGCCAAAAATCACACAAAAGTACAACTTAAGGTCAGTGTGGACATTTAACAACTAAAGAAATGTATCTAAAGCAAAATAACACAATAGCGAGGAAAAAGAAAAAGAGACAAGAGATTTGGTGACGCGGAAAACCCCAAAACGAGGGAAAAAACCACGATCGACTGTGTTAGAGTCGACAGTGCACTATGGTCGCCAAACAGGGGCGAAAGTCCTTGTGTTACAGGTGATTTGTGTACAATAGGTTACAAATGAAGTAAAAATACACTTAGTCGTGTGTAAAAAGTGTGCGTCGTGTGTTGAACGTGCGAGACAAGCTGTCGTGAGATTTGAACTGTTGTCGTGTGGTTTGAATTGTTGTCGTGCGGTACTTGTGTCAGCGACGTGTGCTCGAATGCGAGAGAGAAAATGTAGAAGTAGATGAGAATGCAGTTGTATAGCTAGATGAATTCGTCCCTTTGCTCGAGGTTGTAGCATGCCTTTATATAGGTTTTGCCGGTCATGAATGTGCTTTAATGGTTGGTTTTGTAACCGCTGCCGACATTAAATGCGCTTTGATGATTGGCTTTGTAACCGTTGTCGAGTCTTTAATGTCATTAAGAGCTCGACCGTTATTGACCGTTGTACCATAATGGCTTGTAGACCTGCATTAATGAACAAAAGAAACGGCTGTTGACCATTGATAGTTAGTGTAATCGTAAGACCGTCTTAAGTTCTAGACGTCGGTCTTACGGAGCATACGTTCGTCACCGAAATACAAGACCATGTATATGACTGTAAATGTCTTGTAAGACCTTATCTTAATATAAAAATGGTCTTATAAAAATGTCGTAAGACTAGGTCATAAGACCACCAGGTCGTAAGACCAGAGTGATATAAGACCGATGACAGGAGACTGTCAACGCAAGATCGATGAGTCGTAACTGGCGACACATAACTGGCGACATAAGACTAGTGACGTGAGACTAGTGACAAGTGACGTGCGACGCGTGGCTGGCGACAAGTGTTTGGCGATAGGTGACTGTCAATATGTTGCTAACGATGTATGTCATACGACATGCGACGTGTAACATGCGATAAGTGACGTGCGATCACGAGATGTAAAGACACCATCTTGAATGACTATTGACGCAAGATGTCTTTCAATAACCAACTATCGTGGTTATTAACGTATGTCGGGGACATGATAATAATGGGTATTATCTTTGGTCATTAGGGTAATCAATGTCCATGGGTCATGTCGAAGGAATTTCCCAAGTCGGTCGAGGGTGTGATTTTTTACCCAAACAGTTAGCCCCTAGAGATTTGAATTTCAAAGCCATTTGAATTTCAGATCTCGTACCAATGTGTTTCTACGGAGACGTGTCACTTTTGCTAATTGGATCATTTAGAAGAAAATCGACTTGGTCAGCTAGAATCGCGTGACCAGTCGATGGTATGAAGTAAGTCGCGGCGATCGAAAGATGATCTTTAATGCGCGAGATATTTGTGGTATTCATCCGACGATCGTAAGACGATCTTAAAACGTAAGGAACCGATGGTGATCGTAAGACGATCTTTATCAAAATGAGACGTATGGATCGGGAGTCAATCGTAAGACGATTGGGCCGAAATAAAGCTTGGCGGCGATCATAAGATGATCGAACCAAGATAAAATTTAAGAATCTTGCGATACAGTCGTTAAAGACTTACGTTCTATCGTTCCAAGCCGATACGGTCGTTATAGACCTATGATCTGGCGTTCCGAGCTGATACAGTCGTTAGAGACCCATGATCTGGTGTTTTGAGCTGATACGGTCGTTATAGACCTATGATCTGGCGTTCTGAGCCGATACGGTCGTTATAGACCTATGATCTGGCGTTCCGAGCCGGTACGGTCGTTATAGACCTATGATCTGTTGTGTAAGTTTTGCTTTAGCGGTAATCGATAAATGTTTTTACCTTTCTATTGAACCTGAGTATTATGTCGACTCATACATGTCATGGACAAATGTAATGTCAACTGTAAAAATTCATTAAGTACAAAACTGAACAAGAATTCGTGCGACTTGGGCATCCATTGTATTACAACGATTAGAACGTAAGTCATAAGACTTTTTGAATCGTATAAGCAAACATAAGCGCATGCGATCAAAGCATTCATTCAGAACATGAAATTTTTCTAAGTTAAAGAACTTAGCTTGTGGGGTCGCTAGACCTTACGATCGTGTGATTTGATCATACGATGAACTTGAATCATGTGTTCCTGTACTTATACAATCGAGTCGTCTGATAAAACTGATTGTTTATACTGTACGATTTTACTGAAGTCGTATGATAGACTTAGTAACTTATGTCGTGTGATCCTACGATAAAGCAATGTCAGAGGTTGGTCGTTGGCTAGCCAACGACCCTCCGATGCTTAAGTCAGTAATCGTCGTGATGAATAAAAAATCGTATGAAAGAAGGAAAAGGATTTAGAAGAAATACCTTTTCAGATGCGTTGCATTCCATCTGCGCGGGATATCTCGACCGTCGAGGGTTTGGAGCCGATAGGCACCTTTACCCACGACTTCTGAGATACGATAAGGACCTTCCCACTTGGTGGAAAGTTTACCTGCATTAAGCTCTTGAGTGCTTTTGAACACTCGTCGGAGGACGTAATCACCTTCTTGAAAGACTCTTGCTTGTGATTATACGGTTAATCTTGCGACTTGCCTTTATTGGCAATCCTGAGATTAAAATGTGCGAGTCGCACTTATTGGCGACTTTTGCGTTTTGACATGCGTCTTACCACGACTGGTGATTATGAGATTCAATGTACAAGTCGTCTTTATTGACGACCTATGTCATGACTAGCGATCATGAGATTTCAACATGCGAGTCGCTTTTATTGGCGACCGAGAATTTTAACCTGTGTTTTTCGTGACTGGCGATCACAAAAAATGTGAGACGACTATAAGTTGCACCCTGCGCTTGCCATGACTGGCGATCATAAGAAAAAACGTGAAATGAAAAGTCTCTACGACTTAAGTACAGGTTTTAAGATTTATATCGTGAAAAAATGAAAGTCTCTAAGACTTACATCGCAGGTCTTACGATTTATATCGTGAGAAATGAAAAGTCTCTACGACTTAAGTACAGGTTTTAAGATTTATATCGTGAAAAAATGAAAGTCTCTAAGACTTACATCGCAGGTCTTACGATTTATATCGTGAGAAACAAAGTCTCTAAGACTTACATCGCAGCTCTTACGATTTATAGTCGTCAATAAGAGACGACTCATATTTTTTTTAATCTTATGATCGTCAGTCATGGCCAACGCAGGTTGCGATTTATAATCGTCAATAAGAGACGATCCACGTGTTAAATCTTATTATCGCCAGTTATGGCAAGGGCAGGTTGCGATTTATAATTGTCAATAAGAGACGATCCGCGTGTTAAATCTTATTATCGCCAGTTATGGCAAGCACATGTTGCAATTTGTAGTCGTCAATACAGACGACTCACCTTTTTAATTTTATGATCGCCAGTCATGGCAAACACAGATTAAAATTCTCGGTTGCCAGGTTAAAATTCTCGGTCGCCAATAAAGGCGACCCACATGTTGAAATCGCACGATCACTAGTCATGACATATGTCGTCAATAAAGACGACTTATACATTGAATCTCACAAATCACCAGTCATGGTAAGACGCACGTCAAAACGCAAAAGTCACCCATAAGAAATTTAAATTAATTGGTCGAGCGACATCCGAAATTGTCTGCGACAATGGATCCTAGGCAACAGGACTCAACAGTTCCATAAAGATCGTGACATCGAGCTGACGACCTCAACACCCAGGGACAAGCGGACAAACGACATTTTAACAAGAACGTCAAAGCTAAAATCTTTCAATAAGGCGACTACGTCCACTGTCGATTGTTCCAAAGCACTCAAAAGCTTAATGCAGGTAAACTTTTCACCAAGTGGGAAGGTCCTTATCGTATCTCAGAAGTCGTGGGTAAAGGCACCTATCGGGTCCCAACCCTCGACAATCGAGATATCCCACGAAGCTGGAATGCAACGCATCTGAAAAGCTGACGACCAACCTCTGACATTGTTTTACGCAGGATCGCACGACATTAGTTACCAAGTCTACTATACGACTTTAGTCTCGCAGGATCGCACGACATATATTGCTAAGTCTATTGTACGACTTTAGTACACTCTCACATAATTGTACGATATAAACAATCAGTTCTATTAGACGACTCGATCATATAACTACAGGAACACATGATCCGAGTTCATCGTATGATCAAATCACACGATCGTAAGGTCTAGCGACCCCCCAATCTAAGTTCTTTAACTTAGAAAAAATTCATGTTCTGAATGAATGCTTTGATCGCATGCGCTTATGTTTGCTTATACGATTCAGAAATATGAAAATCTTATGACTTACGTTCTAATCGTTATATTACAATGGATGCCCAAGTCGCACGACTCTTTGTACTTAAAGAATTTTTTACAGTCGACATTACATCTGTCCATGACGGGTAGGAGTCGAAATAATACTCAGGGAGGTAAAACTTTTTACCGATTATCGCTAAAGCAAAACTTACACAACGTAACATAGGTCTCTAACGACCATATCGGCTGTAAGCGCCAGTCCAAAGGTCTTTAACAACCGTATCGGCTCGGAACGCCAGAACATATGTCTATAACGACCGTATCGGCTATGAACGCCAGATCACAGGACCACGTCGACTAGGAACACCAACCTGACGACATGGACCCCTGTCTCCTCGATAGGAAAACGCTCCCTGAAAGACGGGAGCAAATATTTCCTCAGATGAGGAAACAACGTCGTCCCGTCTAAGACACCAACAACGTCGTCCCGTCTAGGACACCATCGGCCGATAACCCGTCCCCCTTGTCGGCAGACGCTGGGGACAACACCTTGGACACTAGCTTCGTCACTATCGCCGGAAGCGCCGAACTTGCTGGTGTCGCGTCCATCGCACCAGAATGGCTGGATGACGCCCTGGCCTCCTTAGGCGTGACAACTCTCGACGAAACGTCAGCCCTCGAAGATGGTTCCTTCAGGACTACCGTCCTTGTCTTCTTCAAGATTCCCGACCCAGCCGTCGGGGCATTCTTTCCCGGCCTCGAAGGGCAAGCGCAACTTGCGTCGCCTTATTTGGCTGACCAAGTCAGTTTTTCTTCTGATGATCTTAGCAAAGTGACACGTCTCCGTAGCAACGCATTAGTGCGAGATCTGAAATTCCAATGGCTTTGAAATTCAGATCTCGGGGGGCTAACTGTTTGGGTAAAAAATCACACCCTCGACCGACTTGGGAAATCCCCTCGACATGACCCATGGACATTGGTTACCCCCGACCGACAATGATAATACCCATTATTATCATATCCCCGACATACTTTAAATAACCACGATAATTGACATCTTGCGTCAATAGTCATCTTACATCTAATGATCGCACGTCACGTGTCGCACATCACGTATCGCACCTCGCACATCGTTAATCTTACGCTATTAGTCCTACGTCATTAGTCGTATGTCGCCAGCTACGTGTCGCCAGTTACGACTCGTTGGTCTTACGTTGACAGTCTTCTGTCGTCAGTCGTATACTAACCGTTAACAGTCAAACATCTATTTCTGTTGTTCATTAACGCATGTCCACAAGCATTATGGCACAACTGTCAATAACGGCCAAGCTCATCAATGACATTAAAGACTCGACAGCGGTTACAAAGCCAAGTCATCAATTCGCATTTAATGCCCGACAACGGTTACAAGACCAGCCATAAAGCTCATTTATTACCAGTCGAAGATATATAAAGGCCTTCGGACATCAAAAGAAGGGGGACATCACATAATTCCAGAACCACACGGTGAACTCAAGAACACACGAAGCAAAGAGTTTCTCTCTCGAAGAACCGCTCTCGACGCACGACATTCGCTCTCGGCGCACGACAACCACTCACGACACATTGTTTTCACACACGACATACACCTGTTTTACATTACAAACACTTGTACTTTACATTTCGAAGCATTTCCTTCACTTGTATTGTAATCATCTGTACGATCGACGCAAGGACATCGCCCTTGATTGGCGACCATAATACATCGACGACATCCACTGTCGTCCGCAGGTTTTTTCCCTCGTTCGGGGTTTTTCCTGCGTCATCAAAATCTCTTGTCTCGTCTACATTTCCTTCGTATTTTTTCTTGCTTATTTCAATGGTTCAATCTTTAGTTCATAAGGTCCGAAACCGTACCTTAAATCGTATTTTTATATGATTTTCGGCATAAGACAGTTTAATGCAATTTTTGGCATCTTTGGTGCGATTTTTGGCATTAACAACAGGCGCCTTTTTCCGAGGACTTTTGAGATCAAATGCGGTATTTTTCAGTTTGTGAAGGGTGTTTCGAGCCCCCGAGTCCCTTGGATGATGCGATACATGCGATACTTCGATGGAGCAATTTTTTTTATCAGGGCTTCAATCTGGCTTCGAGCCATATTCAATTCCGATTGAAGTTGAATCAGGGGATCTTGACAATTTGCCATATACCTGAAAAAAACTTTACAAGATCGTTAGAGCGATATGTGTGTTGGCTTGAGATTTTCTCTAGATGGGGTCCCACGGATGGCGCCAAACTGTTAATGCCAAAAATCGCACAAAAGTACAACTTAAGGTCGGTGTGGACATTTAACAACTAAAGAAATGTATCTCAAGCCAAATAACACAATAGCGAGGAAAAAGTAAAAGAGACAAGAGATTCGATGACGCGGAAAACCCCAAAACGAGGGAAAAAACCACGATCGACTGTGTTAGAGTCGACAGTGCACTATGGTCGCCAAACAGGGGCGAAAGTCCTTGTGTTACAGGTGATTTGTGTACAATAGGTTACAAATGAAGTAAAAATACACTTAGTCGTGTGTAAAAAGTATGCGTCGTGTGTTGAACGTGCGAGACAAGCTGTCGTGAGGTTTGAACTGTTGTCGTGCGGTTTGAATTGTTGTCGTGCGGTACTTGTGTCAGCGACGTGTGCTCGAATGCGAGAGGAAAAATGTAGAAGTAGATGAGAATGCAGTTGTATAGCTAGATGAATTCATCCCTTTGCTCGAGGTTGTAGCATGCCTTTATATAGGTTTCGCCGGTCATTAATGTCCTTTAATGGTTGGTCTTGTAACCGCTGCCGACATTAAATGCGCTTTGATGATTGGCTTTGTAACCGTTGTCGAGTCTTTAATGTCATTAAGAGCTCGACCGTTATTGACCGTTGTACCATAATGGCTTGTAGACCTGCATTAATGAACAAAAGAAACGACTGTTGACCATTGATAGTTAGTGTAATCGTAAGACCGTCTTAAGTTCTAGACGTCGGTCTTATGGAGCATACGTCTGTCACCGAAATACAAGACCATGCATATGACTGTAAATGTCTTGAAAGACCTTATCTTAATATAAAAATGTCGTAAGACTAGGTCGTAAGACCACCAGGTCGTAAGACCAGAGTAATATAAGACCGATGACAAGAGACTGTCAACGCAAGATCGATGAGTCATAACTGGCGACACATAACTGGCGACATAAGACTAGTGACGTGAGACTAGTGACGAGTGACGTGTGACGCGTGGCTGGCGACAGGTGTTTGGCGATAGGTGACTGTCAATATGTTGCTACTGATGTATGTCATACGACATGCGACGTGTAACATGCGATAAGTGACGTGCGATCACGAGATGTAAAGACACCATCTTGAATGACTATTGACGCAAGATGTCTTTCAATAACCAACTATCGTGGTTATTAACGTATGCCGGAGACATGATAATAATGGGTATTATCTTTGGTCATTAGGGTAATCAATGTCCATGGGTCATGTCGAGGGAATTTCCCAAGTCGGTCGAGGGTGTGATTTTTTACCCAAACAGCGTCATCTATTTTTTCTTAAAAGATATAAAAGTTTTTTTTTGGTGTTGACGTCTCCAACCTCAATCACATTCCCGTTCCGAGGGGGAGCATGGATATACCCATGCATGTTCCGAGGGGGAGCAGGGAAAATAATTTTCAAAGATAAAGGTTAATTTCTATAAATTTGAGTCTACCCGGTCAGTTACCCGGTAAGTGACCAGGTATCATTATGTTACCGGGTACACTTACCGGACCGGGTAAGTGACCGGATTTCAACATGTTACCGGGTAATGACCCCATAAATAAGCCAATCCGGTCTCTCTACTATTTATCTTACCCAGAAACATTCACGAAAACCCTCTCCAAAACCCCTCATATCTCTCTCGCGTTCGGTAACTCTCAAATCCTTCACCTAAGTGCACCAATCGTCTCGAAAACAGAGGTATGTGTCCTACATCTACTCTCGATAACGTTGCGACCTCTTTGACTTTTTCACCGACGATTTGAGTCATTTTTGGGATCGACCGAGGGTTTCTAAAACCCCATCTTTGGGTCGGTTCATGTTCAAGGCGATTTAGGACTCTATACTCGTAATCATAGTTGTTTGTGGTGTATTTTAACTGTTAGAATATTTTAAACCGAGTAGATTCATTTTTGGTGTGGTATTTGGATCGATTTGAGTCTCGCAGACGTTCGTCCGGTAACCCTTGTTTACCCGGTAACATTCATGTTACCCGGTAACTAGCAAGTTACTCGGACACTACCCTCATACCCGGTACGTTATCATTTTTCATATATACCGAACACTATGATCCTCGGTAACCCATGTCGTCCGGATACCTTTGTATCCGGTAAGTTCGACAATCCGGTAAGGTCCATGTCCGGTATCCTTGTGTACCCGGTAAGTCACTATCATCCGGTAACCTATGTTTACCCGGTAAGACTCATTCACCCGGTAACTATTAGTTACCCGGTAACTACTATGCTTACCCGGTAACCCCTATCTGTCCGACATGTTTGGCTTGTCCGAATACCCTGTTTATCCGGACAGTGCTCGAGTCCAATACCTTTGCATTTATCACACATTGGCAATCCCAATGTCCTGCTTTTACAGCCAGTCCTCAATCAACCGCTGATTGAGACACTCAAATGCTAAGGTACGCATTGAAGTTGCTTTTATCCCGTCCATAATCTGACACTGTGCTTTCCAGGTATTCTAAATGGCGGAACAACAAGAGGCACAACAGAAAAACGTTCCTCCACCTGAGGAAATTATAGACGACGCGGCAGATGAAGCCTTGGTTCCCGGGAACCATGGCATTGAGATCAATCCGAACAACCATCATCTTGACGCGGCTGCATTCCGACCCAATCACCGTGTAGTTGTTGATATAATGCTTGGCCACCCGCTTCGCCGAGCACTGACCGCGACAACAGATGTACCTCTCATATACGTACACCAAGTATGGCACACGACGAGGATGGTCACCATCAACAACATTCAGACCATTACAGCCAGCATCGGCCACTACCCGTTTACTCTAACACTGGAATCCTTCGGCCGACTACTGTCCCTTCCGGAACCGAATGCCGGAAGCCATGCCGCATACGCACCAACCATCGATGACATTACACTTTGTACTGAGGTTCGTGCACTTGGATATCATCACGACCTCGATCGCCTGTCCACATTCAACAGGAAATACATCACCCCGGTCTGGTACACTCTCTTTTCCATCCTAAACCGGTGTCTATCCTCCCGATGGAAGGGGATAGACCAATGCACCGTAGACTTCCTATGCTTATTTCACGCGGTGTGCTACAATCGGAACATAGACTACGCAACAGTCATTTGGCGTGAAATGGTGCAAGCCATCCGACAGACCGGCGGAACCAAAAACAAGTTCCTCCCGTTTCCGCGTTTCTTTACTCTGGCCGTTTGCCAACACATGGATGCGAATCCCCTGATTTCGAGATGGATCAACCATCCGGTATGTCCTCATCACAATTTGCAATACTTGGTGATTCGTAATCCACCCAATACCCCAGCCATGCCTATACCTGAACATTTACTGGCACATGCGGACCCCAATGCACCGAGTGTGATAGAATATAGGCGAGAGTTAGGGAATCCCATGGTCCAGCTAGCGCCGGAGGGACCTCCCCAGGGACATAGACCCGAGCGACGTGAGGGTCCTAGGACAAGAGAAGGAAGGGTTCGGGCAGTAGGGGCTCCCGGGTGGGGTGTGTTAAGATTACATGGGAGGGGAACAGGCGAGGGCGGTGCATTGGATACGCGAACCAGTACTACCCAAGCCGGACCAAGCCATCAACCCATTCTCACCACCCGACCGACGGGCGAAGCAGGTGCATCGTCAAGACCAATGCTTCACCATGACCCAGAGCCTTACATATCTGATCCTCCCTCACCGACCAGACAAGTTGAAGACGTGGAATCTGACTCCACCAAATCCGATACGGATCGTGCTATACGCGCATCCTTGATACCTACCCGTATCGGACCAAACCCAGACTTGACCGAAGGAATTCCATCTGACTCACCCTCAACCCCTCTTATCCCTACTGCCCAGCCTGATACAGGAGACATAAGGAGAACGGAGGGAGTTTTAGTTGAAAATCAAGAAGAGGTGAGACTAAGTGAAGTCAGCTCTAAAAAGAATCAAGAGCGAATAAGCCGTAAAAATAAAGAGGCTTCTGAGCGAATCCAACCAAGTGTCGCCCGGGTAGCCACATCTGCTATCCCGTCTCATCCGTTGGGACGGGGTATTAAAGAAGCCATCGTGGACCCAACGACGCAATTGCACGACCTCTAAAGCCACTCATCCGTCTCTCAAAAGACGGATGTTTCAACTTCGCACGGGGATATAGCATAACTTCTACCGATCTCTCACTTGGAGAGTATGGGTATTGAAACAAGAGACAAGCAGCCCCCGGTATCGCCTTCTTTCAAAGCACCATCGAGTCTAGAGCCACTTGAAATAGAACATTCTTCGGCTAGGACACAAGATGAGATCCAACAAATCGATGTTCTTCGTGACTCGATCGGAACTTCCGTAGTGTCTCCGCCTTTAAGCGGAACGTGAGGATCGAAAGGAAATCCTACCACGGCCACACCATCGCCAACCGTGAACGTAGGTGGCTCTGCCTCTAAGGTAGATGCCTCAACGGGAAATCTAAGTGATCCAGACGTTACTTTACCCGACTTTGTGTCACAGAGATCTCTGGACAGCACCCTCAAGGCTGTCCGGGAGGCAATGGAGCAACGCCTCACCATCGAGCTCGACAAAATTAAAGCTTGATCAAAGGTAAAGAGAAGGTCGTCGATTTTGAAACCGCACCAACACCTCCACCGGCTCCCGTTCAGCCAACTTATTCGGTGGACACCTTGAAGACTATGTTTCTGGCTCAGCTGCTCCAGCAACCCGAAACCGATGCCTCTGCCGAAGCAGACCTGATCTCAGTTCTCCGATCCCAGGTATCTGCTCCTTCGTCATCCATCACTACAAGAATGGATCAGCTTGACACGACTCTTAAGGACGTTCAACAAGCGCTCAAAACGCTGTCCGAAAGAGTCGCCTCTATGGAAGAAACCTACAAGAGTCAAGCCGGCGGACTAAAACATAGGCACGATGATCAGGATGATCCTGATCACCGTGAGGGGGAGAATAAAAGACTGTGATTAACCGAGTCCGCCCATATCCTCACTGAAACTACTGTGGTTCAACCGGAACCATCAACTGTGGCAACTGCACCCGAAGCCCAGTTGAGCTTCGTCGAGATGGTTATAGACATGGACATCTCAGACGACGAAGACCCAATGGTTGAAAAGCCCGAGGGAGCAACACAGGAATTGGTCACATATGACAGGCCGACACTCAATCTGATTGATCCAGACACCGAGATCGACCCGGAGACCGAAAATGCATGGTACGAAAAAGCCGCCAGTGCGATAAATCTCCAGGTAAACCTGATCTTTCCTACTGATGAAGACGACAATGTTGACTACGACCAGTTTCTGCTGCAAAACCTATATGGTACACCCGTTCACACAGCTCAGGCCTCCGATACTTCTACGATACCCGAAACCTCAACTGCTGCAAATCCGACATCTCCTCAACAACCGACAGCTTCTGATCCTCCTCCTCCTCAACAGCAGCAAATCCGATGGGAGAAAATCATGATCTTCATTCCTCACCTGGAGGAATCTATGAAGAATTTGTATGTTCACAAGTTACGCCCTATCGAGCCGACATTTTGCCTTGGGATTTCTCACTTCGACAAAGAATACCAAGACCAGTACATAAAAGCCATGAAGCGGTGTCTGCCAGTTAGCCAAGTCCGAACCAAGCACAAAATCACTGAAGTGCTCAACATCTAAACCGGCCGAATCCTTAGAGTCTTGTTTCCAGTTTTCACTGTTTGCCGCAAAGATGATAATGAATCTCTGAAGCTGACTTTAAGAATCTTAGACCGTTCGACTTACTAGCTATTCTGAAAGACCTCCAAACCAGAACCATCCGACAGCTTCAAGTGACAAAGGCGCTCGAAGCTGTTCGTCGTTTCCTGATTCACTCAATAATGATGTCTTACCTCACAGACATCCAAATGGGAATCGAGAACAGAGCAAAGAAGGTAAACCTGTTGAAACCGAATCTGAAAGCACCCGAGCTGAAGATGTATCCCGAGAACACACTGCTTCTAGAACCAGAATTTGGGATAGTATACCTCAACGATCAGAACGAAAAGAGGTTTCTTTGCTTCAGCTAGGTAGACAGATTCTGCGATGGCACTCTCTTCAAAGTTCAAGATGCTCTTCGAAAAATCATCACTTTCGAATCCAAAAATAAAAGGTATTCGTATATTCCCAACCTGAATGAGACAACTGCTCGAAAAGCCTTAGAAGTGATTGAAGAACGCATCGACTACCGCCGAGCCATCAAAACGTTCCAGATCCACTTTGCGCTCCGAAAGAGATATGTCAAGAACTGGCGCGAACTCGAACTTCAAATCAAAGGGGGAGATTGTTAAGGTCAATTTATGTTGAATAGAAGTTCAAGGGCTGAATTGCAATTTATTATTTTGAGCCTTTATTGTGAACGGGCCATGGGCTTGTTACCACGGGCCCAAAGTATATAATGTTTTGTTTAGCTTAGAATTAAGCTAGTTGTCATTTTTACTTTCCTAAGCATATTGTAAACTCTCTCATATTGAAAGTGAATTGGATGACCAGTTGAAATCATAACATATGTTTCTACATCTATTGATTTCTATTACGTTTGTTGCACGAAGGTGGAACTCACACATTATCTCCATGACTTTATCCTCGTCTTGCATGAGCATTTCATGCAGCTCATTGATTGGAACGTTCTCGATTAGATGATTATGTCTGATGTGGGAGGCAAAGGTTTTCCACTCTGGCAGAAGGTTATTCAAGAACTTGAGGCCATTCTTAATGTTGGATCAGAAGATCTTATTCTTTTGGAGCTCGTTCACTAGAAGGCAGAATCGTTCATATGCTTGAGTCAACAATTCACCCTTTCGCTGCTTGAACCCGTCATATCGAGTGATACAGTTGTTCACCTTCAACCGATTTCCAACTTTGCTACCGCTCATCATCTTTGCAACTTGATCCCACATGCCTTTTGAAGTTTCTTTGTAGCAATCAATTGAAGTGTATATCTTGTTTGGCAGACTCTGAACCAGATATCTCTTAGCATGCTTCTCCCCGTTGTTTCTGTTCTTCTCATTATCAGTCATCGTGGCATACGTATTTGGTTTTGCCTGTTCTTGAGGACCTTCGGCTTGGGCTGGAACAGTTTGCATCGGAGGCTCCTGAGGGTCTTCAGTGAGTGCTTGCCAGAGGTACTCAAAGTTGTCTTTGGATTTGATGAAAATCAGGAATCTGTCTCGCCAGTGTGTGTATTCGCCTCGATAGAGAATCAGAGGCTTAGAGTCGGTACCGATAGCAAGAGCGTTGCGAGACATGGTAAAATACGCAATAAAGTGATCTTCAGATAGTAGTGTCGATTCAAGGTTGAGACTTAACGCAAGGCACTAATAGTGATAGTCCTAACGCAAGATCTAAGGGTGATTTGTACTTAACAGGTAAGAGTAACTAACAAACAAACTTACCCGGATAGGAATCCAGATAGAAGTGTCCGTATCGGAAGTGTCTGGATCTGGTGTGTTGGGTGAAGTGTCCGAATAAAGTAAAGGAACCGGGTGAAATAGAGTTATCGGATAACACACGGTTACCGAATAAAACAATGTTACCGAATAAGACAATGTTACCGGATCAAACAAGTTACCGAATAAAACAAAGTACCAGAAGAAGTACTTACCGGATAGGGATCTCCGGGAAGTGAGTCCAAAAAGAAGGCTTTACCGGATAGGATCGTCCGGATACAGATGAGATCCGGATAAATTACCGGATATGGAACTTACCGGGAACTTGCGTCCGGATAGGAGCTTACCTGGAACTTTATCGAGATCTTGGGACAATCCGGATGATTCCGTTCGGACAGTAGCGTGAAATAGGAAACTTACCCGAAAAAGATTAAGAACTTCCAGACACTGTGGCTGCTCGATAAACTCGGATCAGGGTTCGATTAGGGTTGCTCAATTTCACTTCTGTAAGGTTAGATTTCGACCAAAACACGAAAACAAACAGACCCAAATCGATTTCTAAGCAAAATATCAAGATTTTGGTGAAAATTTTGATTCTTTTCCAAGAACAGAGACCAAACACTAAGAAAATAAATTTGCCAAAAAAATCACTCAAACGATCGAATTAAGTTCTAAAAAATTGCAGAAACACTAATAAAGCAATTATGAACCGATTGTGACGAAAGGAATCAAACGATTTTGACAAAATCACAAGAATGAGATTTTAGAACACAAAGGCAGTCGACACAAAAATAACGAGGATACCTTAAATCGATTTGTCTGTATGCTCTGTTACCAATTGTGGATCCCAGATTAGTGCGATAACAATAGTAACAACGATCAATAAGCAATAATCAAGATTGATTTCAACTTGTCATCCATATATCATTCATTCAAAGAGTTTAACCATACAGAGGTTTTACAATACGTGTTGGAATGGTTATTGTTGGGTTTTACTAGCGATTTGTAACCGATAAACGCATCAAAAGTAAAATAATTTGGTTACAAATTATAGAAAAACATTTCTAATACAAAAACCCAATCGGATCCATTGATGCATTTAATTAAATTTGAACCACATCATAGGGTGTTTAGAATTGTACCTTTTGGGATCTGTTGTGGTTGAACGAGCGGGGCACTAAGAAACCAACGCAAGTTTCCTCTAACGGTATCCACACACGAACACGCGAATTCCACCGAGTGCTAGCCCAAAAGAACCCCTAATTCTAAATATGTGTATGTGTATAAATCGGATTCAGAGAACCGAATTGGTCATCAGAAAACAAATGACCTGACATCCTATTTATATTGACAGTAAATAGGATTTATGTCTATCTGTAATTATTTGAATTCAAATCATTTACAGACGGAGGCTCTCTCCGTTCAAGTGGACGATCTCAAGAGTCTTCTAGAGACATCGTCACTGGAGAAGGAGGAGCTCCAAAATCGCCTCAGGGAGACGTTGGAAAGGGCCTCTGCTTATGAAGCAGAGGTGACGACGATTAAAGCATCCCTCACTGTGCGCGAAAAATAGGTGGGGGAACTCAAGTTGTTGGTTAAGGCCGCTGAGGCCAAGATGGGGGCCTTAGAGGAGAAGCTCCTCTCGTTTGAGGTGATGACCCGTCTGAAGGTCAGGGCGGCAATTATGCGCCGTCATTTGCAGGGGAAAAACCCTTTGGCTGGTGCAGAGGCCGAGGTCGCGTCCTACCTCGAACACGTTGGGACCGAAGAGGATCTCGATCAAAAGGATAAGGTCGACGATACTGACTCCGCGGAGACCAAGACGGGTGGTGCGGAAGACGAGGGTGGAGTCGACCAGGGCCCTCAATGAGCTTTGGTAATTTGTATTTCTTTCTAGGGCGACCGTTGGTGGTTGTCCCTTTTCTTGTACCACCTTTGGATTAATACAAGTATGTCTTTTATTATACCGCCGTGTGCTTTAGTTTGTTGTAAATAAACAAAATAAACTAGTATAGAAAGTAGTAAAGCGAGCGTAGAATTGTACGACACAGATACATATAACTTTGGAAGTAGTCGGGCGTCCGGGCCGAAAAAATATTCTAAGTATGAAATTCAAGTCATAAGACTCTGATTCCGACACTTAGTTTAAAGAACACATGTGATGATCATAAGACTTGTGTAATGAATCATAAGATTTTATTTATGATACGCAAGTCTCAGAGACTTTGTTTTCTCGCGATGTAGGTCGTAAGACTAACATTCGTGCGATCCTGCGAGCCTGCAATGTAAGACTCGGGGATAGTCGTTGGTTTGACCAACGACCCTCCGATGCTTAAGTTAGTAATCGTTTGTCGAAGTAAATCGAAAAAATAAAAATTCAAAAGAAGTACCTTTTTAGATGTACTGCGTTCCAACTTCGTGGGATGTCTTGGTCGTCGAGGGTCTGAAGCCTATAAGCACCCTTCCCGACGACCTCAGATATTCGATAAGGTCCTTCCCATTTAGTGGACAACTTACCTGCATTTGGTTCTGGTTCCTTAGTGTTCTGGAACACCCGTCGCAGGACGTAGTCACATTCCTGAAAGATTTTGGCCTTAACATTTTTATTGAAATGTTGCTCAACGACTTGTCGTTGAGATTCCATCCTGACTAAAGCAGACTCTCTTAACTCTTCAAGAGCGTCGAGGTCGTAGCTTAGGTCTACCAAATTATGATCGACGGACGTATGTCTCGATGTCGGGAGCTGTATTTCAATAGGTAAGACGGCTTCACAACCGTAGACCAATGAAAACGGTGTTTGTCCTGTCGATGTTCGGGGCATCGTACGATTGGCCCATAGGACCGATGGGAGTTCTTCGACCCACTTCCCTTTTGCGGCCTTAAGTCTTTTCTTGATTGAATTGATGATGACTTTATTGCTCGATTCTACAAGACCATTAGATTAGGGATAACGTGGGGTTGAGGTCGTAATTTTGATACTACGGTCCTCACAAAATCGTTGTGTACGATCACTTATGAACTGCGACCCATCGTCACACATGATTTCGGAAGGGATTTCGAACCTGCATAGGATGTTAGTCTGTATAAAAGAAATAACTTCTTTTTCCCGAATCTGGGAGTAAGCGGCTGCTTCTATCCATTTAGAAAAATAACCTGTAAGGACCAACAGAAAGACCTTTTGCTCTGGGGCAGAAGGTAATTTGCCAACGATGTCCATTCCCCACCTCATGAAAGGCCATGGAATTAAGGACGTATGTAAAGGTTCGGAGGGTTGGTGGATCATACCTGAATGTCGTTGACATGCGTCACAGCCTTGGACGTACCTGGTGGCATCTTGCCTTAATGTTGGCCAGTAATAACCTTGTCGTGAGATACGATTTGCAAGACTGCGACCACCTGAGTGGTTGCCACATTCGCCATCGTGCATCTCCTTTAAGATATTTTGTACCTGTTCGTAATTATCGATGCATCTTAGATTTAGACCCATCGACGAGCGTCGATAGAGTCTATCGCCAATGATTATGGATTTCGATGCTTTGAATCGAATCTTGCGAGCTTCCATTCGATCTTCAGGTATTTGGACGTGCATAAGGTAATTTTTGATGTCGGTCGACCAACTGTCTTCCGTGCTAAGAGCACAGATTTCTTTAGAGTCTTCAATAGACGAGGTCGCTAGATGTTTCATAGGAATAGCGTCGAATGACGGCTTATTAAGCGCTGATCCAAGGTTAGCTACTGCGTCGGCCTGAGTGTTTTGATCTCTGGGAATTTGCTCGATTGAGAATGGATCAAACCTTTTGGATTTATCTTTGGCTATCTTGAGATAAGCCATCATTTTGGAATCTTTGGCTGAAAATTCCCTGCTCATTTGGTTTACGATCAGTAGGGAGTCACTTCTGAGGTGAAGTCCGACTGCCCCCAAGTCGTAAGCCATATTTATGCCCACGATCAGAGCTTCGTATTCCGCTTCGTTGTTAGTAGCTTTGAAACTGCATCATATGGAGTATACCATCTTGCCCCCTTGTGGGGACTTTAAGACGACACCAAGACCTGTTCCTCTAGAGTTTGAGGAACCGTCGACATGGAGTATCCAGATCGTGTCGCTTATAGTCGCCACAGTACAAATCTCAGCCTGTGCTTCTTTTTCCAGTTCGGGACTGAAGTCAACGACGAAATCAGCCAAGACATGCGATTTTATTGCTGTGCGAGGCTTAAAGTCGATATCATAGCTACTGAGGTATATACTCCATCGCTAGTCGTCCTGATAGCTTAGGTTTTCTCAGGATCGACTTAAGAGGAAAGCTTGTCACGATGGTAATGGGATGGGATTCAAAGTAGTGTCTTAACTTCTTTGCTGCTGTCACGAGCGACAAAAGTAATTTCTCCATGGACGTATATCGGGTTTCTACGTCCAACAGAGACTTACTGACGTAGTAAATTGGCATTTGCTGCCTGTCGCCCTCTCTAGTTAAGACGACACTTACAGAGTGAGGACTTACGACGAGGTACAGTTGTAGGATCTCGTGTTCTTCTGGTTTCGAAAGTAATGGCGGGACAACCATATATTCTTTCAATCGTTGTAATGCTTTCTCGTGATCGTCCGTCCAGTCGAAGCCCTTGTTTTTTCTTAAGACGTTATAGAATAAACGGCATTTATCCGACGATCGTGAGATAAAGAGATTTAGGGCGACTACACGACCCGTGAGTCGTTGGACCTCCCTGAAATTTCTGGGTGACTTGATGTTTATCAAGGCCTTGATTTGATCCAGGTTTGCCTTTATGCCCTTCCGTGTGACCATATAGCCCAGGAATTTCCCGGCGCTGACTCCGAAAGAGCATTTCGTAGGATTCAATTTCATCTGATATTTTCGTAGGATGTCGAAGAATTTCTTCAGATGATCGATATGGTCGGTCGCGTGTTTGGACTTGACAAACATGTCGTCAATGTAGACCTCCATGGTGTCACCAAGATGTTCTTTGAACATCTTGTTAACCAATCGTTGATAGGTCGAACCTGCATTCTTCAGACCAAAAGGCATGACTTTGTAACAATAGATGCCTTTGTCTGTCATGAAAGCAGTCTTCTCTTGGTCTTCACTGTGCATAAAAATTTGGTTGTACCCAGAATAAGCATCCATGAACGTCAGGAGTTCATATCCTGCGGTCGCGTCGACCATAGCGTCGATGTGGGGTAATGGGAACTGATCTTTAGGACATGCCTTATTAAGGTCTTTGAAGTCGATGCAGACGCGCCACTTCCCATTCTTCTTTTGTACGACCACGACATTGGCTAACCAATCGGGGTATTTTACTTCTCTGATCTTCCCAGTTTTAAGCAAATTGTTGACCTCATCGTTGATCACTTTGTTCCGCTCAGGGGCGAACTTTCGACGCTTTTGCTTTACTGGTTTAAAAGATGGGTCGACGTTCAGCTTGTGGGATATGAAATTGGGGTCTATACCCACCATGTCCTCGTGCATCCAAGCGAAACAGTCAACATGTTCCTACAAAAAGGAGATTAGTTGACCCTTTATGGCAGGCTCTAATGACGCCCCCATGAAGACAATCTGATCAGGCTTATTCTGGTCCAGGATGACTTCTTCCAGACGATAATCATTGGAATATTCAGGGGTGTCCTGGATCTGTAACTGCTGCGCCGCAGGATCTGATTGGGCTGCCATTATTCTGGAATCAACAAAACTTTTCGAGATTGTCAGAGCGATGTATGCGATGGTCTGAGATTTTCTCTAGATAGGGTCCCACGGATGGCGCTAAACTGTTAATGCTAAAAATCGCCCAAAAGAACAACTTAAGGTTGATGTGGACTTTAACAACTAAAGAAATGTATCTCAAGACCAATCAACACAATCGCAAGGAAAAAAGTAAACAATACAAGAGATTTAGTGATGCGGAAAACCCCAAAACGAGGGAAAAACCGCGGTCAACTTGTGAGAGTCGACGGTGCACTATAGTCGCCAAACAGGGGCGAAAGTCCTTTTGTAACAGATGTTTTGTGCACAACAGATTACAAATAAATATAGAAATAAACTTAGTCGAATGAAAAAGTCGTGTGTCGTGTGTAAATCCTGCGAGAAAGTCTGCTGTCGTGCGGTTCGAACTGCTGTTGTGCGAAGGTAGCTTTAGCGATATTCGTTCGAATGCTCTGTAGATTGCGGTGTTTTCAATGTGTAATAGTTTAGAAAATAGATGGAGCAGATGTAGATTCGGTGGTCTTTTCGGTTGTAGAGCAGGCCTTTATATAGCTTCCATTGGTCATTAAATGTGTCTTGATGGCTTGTTTCGTAACCGCTGTCGGGCTTTTAATGCCATTGATAACTTGTCCGTTACTGGCCGTTTGCACCATGAATGCTCGTGGACCTGCATTAATGAAACGAGTGTTGACTGTTAACGGTTAGTATAATCGTACGACCGTCTTAAGTCTCATACGTCGGTCGTATGGAACGTACGACCAACATAAAAATATACGACCGAGTACTCGTCTGTAAATAACCTGTAAGACCTTATCTAAATACAAGAGTGGCATACGTCTTTGGTTTTGCCTGTTCTTAAGGACCTTCGGCTTGGGCTGGAACAGTTTGCATCGGAGGCTCCTGAGGGCCTTCGTTGAGTGCTTGCCATAGGTACTCAAAGTTGTCTTTGGATTCGATGAAAATCAAGAATCTGTCTCGCCATTGTATGTATTCGCCTCGATCGAGAATCAGAGGCTTAGAGTCGGTACCGATAGCAAGAGCGTCGCGAGACATGGTGAAATATGCACTAAAGTGATCTTCAAACAGTAGTGTCGATTCAAGATTGAGACTTAACGCAAGGCACTAATAGTGATAGTCCTAACACAAGATCTAAGGGTGATTTGTACTTAACAGGTAAGAGTAACTAACACATCTAACTTACCCGGATAGGAATCCAGATAGAAGTGTTCGAATCGGAAGTGTCCGGATCCGGTGTGTTGGGTGAAGTGTCTAAATAAAGTAAAGGAACCGGGTGAAATAGAGTTACCGGATAACACACGATTACCGAATAAAATAATGTTACCGAATAAGACAATGTTACCGGATCAAACAAGTTACCGAATAAAACAAAGTACCGAAAGAAGTACTTACCGGATAGGGATGTCCGGGAAGTGAGTCCGAAAAGAAGGCTTTACCGGATAGGATCGTCCGGATACATATGAGATCTTGATAAATTACCGGATACAGAACTTACCGGGAACTTGCGTCTGGATATGAGCTTACCGGGAACTTGGGACAATCCGGATGATTTCGTTCGGACAGTAGCGTGAAATAGGAAACTTACCCGGAAAAGATTAAGAACTTCCGGACACTGCGGCTGCTTGATAAACTCGGATCAGGGTTCAATTAGGGTTGCTCGATTTCACTTCTGTAAGGTTAGATTTCGACGAAAACACAAAAACACAAAAACACAAAAACAAACAGACCCAAATCGATTTCTAAGCAAAATATCAAGATTTTGGTGAAACATTTAATGCTTTTCCAAGAACAGAGACCAAACACTAAAAAAATAATTTTGCCTAAAAAATCACTCAAACGATCGAATTAAGTTCTAAAAATTTGCAGAAACACTAATAAAGCTATTATGAACCGATTGTGACGAAAGGAATCAAACGATTTTGACAAAATCACAAGAATGAGATTTTAGAACACAAAGGCAGTCGACAGAAACTTACCAGGATACCTTGAATCGATTTGTCTATATGCTCTGATACCAATTGTGGATCCCAGATTAGTGCAATAACAATAGTAACAATGATCAATAAGCAATAATAAAGATTGATTTCAACTTGTCATCCATATATCATTCATTCAAAGAGTTGAACCATACAGAGGTTTTACAATACGTGTTGGAATGGTTATGAATGATTAACTCTGTCTAACCAAAAACTAGGCTTGACTAAAACTATTTATGCCTAAGGCTTAATCTCTAAAGCCCATGGCCCATTAAGCTAAACTAAGCCCATTAAACATTATTAAGACTTTTACAATTAATATAAACCTCTTTATATAACTTTCTATTTAATAGGACATTTATGGTCCTAACAGGTGGGGCTTCTCGGGGTTGAGGGAAGCGTTGAGAAGAGGAATAACATTTTTGTGCAAGAGAGTAGCGGCGTATTTTGTTTATAGCCGGGCACTTTTGGAAGTGAGATAGAGACACCCGTTCATAATCTAAGCAATTGTAGTTTAGATTAGTAGGTTGTTGACTTGTATCTCATTTGTTGACTTGTTGTAAACACCTTACTAGTATTCTCTTTGGGAATTATTTGTCTATGATAGCTAGTTTGTTCTGCAAATTTCAGGTTTAAATATACCCCAATTTTTAGGGCGTTACAAGTTGGTACAGAGTAATGGTTTAAGTGAACTAGGTATAAATGTAAGATTCTTAGACTTAAGCTAGATCGATTTAAGCAGTGAGTGGTGAGTTGGGTAGAACTCTTAAGATAAGGTGGTCTTAGAGTCGACAGAATTACACTTACTGAGAATTGTGACTGTGGTAAGGAGGATTCCTTATGTGTAACGTGTTCACAATTTCAATTAGCTACTGCTATTCTGAATTTGTTGTTATGTGAGCATGCTTAGATTACTATTGTTATAATGATTGATGAATGTAATGGTACGTTTCCATATGTTGAATCTTTTAGCCTATTTCTTAACTCCATTCTTGAATGTGTGGCAGACTGCTAATGGTTAATACTCGTAGTAGGCCAGATGGCCATGAAGCTACGACATCCACGGCCGACCAACCAAGAGTGACGGCGACAGAAATGCATACACCTATCACTAATATGTTGGTTGGCGGAACTAAGCACATACCCTAACACGATTTGGAAACGTCTGATCCTATTATGGAGAAGTAACAACCGAGACAAGAATGATGGACCGAATGATGAATGTCATGAACAAAGCCATGGCGCAGCAGCAAGAGCAATTCCTAAAACTGTTGGAAGACCAAGATAAAAACAACCATAGGCACGAAACGGTTGCTTAAAATGTCATTGTGGCTGGATTCGGGGGTACAGGAAATGAAATCCCTACTGATGGTTTGGGGACGAATGATACAAGGCAAGGGGGAAAAGTTTGTTCCTTAAAGACCTTTCTTAGCTGCAGACTGCCTGAGTTCAAAGGCACGGATGATCCTGTCGTTTGTATGAACTAGATTCGGGAGATGGAACAAGCCTTCCGAACCAGCGAATGTGGGGAGAACCAGAAAGCCAAGTTTGGTTCACAGATGCTGAGAGGGGCGACCCTCACATGGTGGAATGTATACTCCACTTCTCTAGAGGCCTCCGTGTTGGCCAAGCTGAGCTGGCCAATGTTAAAAAAGAAAGTGTTAGAGGAGATTGCAATGAAAGGGCAATGGATCGGATCGAGGAGGAATTCCGGAATTTGAAGAAGGGAAACTTGTCAGTGAAGGTGTACAACCGACAATTAATGGATAAACTAGGTTTGGTGGGACATCTGGTCCAGACTGAAAAACGG
Organism: Saussurea involucrata; assembly: GCA_033807775.1. NCBI lineage: Eukaryota > Viridiplantae > Streptophyta > Magnoliopsida > Asterales > Asteraceae > Saussurea > Saussurea involucrata. The sequence goes on along the minus strand of CM066322.1, from coordinate 101,103,531 downwards.
AAGATCAAGGCTTACATCAAAGGCCTTCCATCGGACATGATGACTATGGTTCGGGTGTCTAGAGCCTTAACCCTCCATGAGGCGGTTGAGGAGGCCCAACTAGTTGAGGATGCCTACAGTCGAGGTAGGGAAGAAAGTAACTAGATGCCAGAAAAGAGAAAATGGGGGGGGGGGGGGGTGGGAGCTCCGCGCCCTCCAAAAGACCAACATCATTAAATAGCAATCATCGGGGACCCGATCCTAGGCGTGAAGCTAGGTGGTGTCCCAAGTGCCAAAGCAAACATCTAGGCCTGTGCAAGTCGAGCGAGGCGACTTGCTTCAAGTGTGGAAAGCCAGGACACTTCCGTAATGATTTCCCGACTAAGGGAATCATATATTTTGAATGCAAGGAACCGGGTCACGTGCGGAGCGAGTGCCCAAATTTGAAGACGGGAGAAAGCGGGGGGAAGAATATGGACCCTCCGAGAGCATCGGGAAGGGCTTTTCAGATGAAGGGTGATGAAGGAAAGGCTTCGACTGACGTATTGTCGGGTACATTTCTCCTAAACTACGTACCTGCGCGTGTGTTGTTTGATTCAAGTGCAAGTTTTTCGTTTGTGTCGATTTTCTTTTGCCAAAAGTCTATGTCCACTAGTAGTCTAGAAGATGCTATAGTGGTAGAAATAGCGGACGACGGTCAAGTAGTGGTTCGCGATGTGTGGAGGGACTATATGTTAGAAATCAAAGGGACGAAGTTTCCAATCAATTTGATGCCCATGGTCATTGGTGGATTTGATGTTGTGGTCGGGATGGATTGGCTAGCAACAAATCAAGTCAAAATTTTGTGCGCAAAGAAATTGATCCACATCCCTACCCCGGGTAGCGATGTGGTGACCGTGTACGGTGAAAAGAGGAAGGGAGAAGTAGCGATCATCTGCATGCTCAAAGTGCGTAAATGTCTAACCAAGGGGTGTGCATCCTACTTGGCATATGTAATAGATGCTAAGCTTGAAAAGAAGAACTTGAGGACGTGAGGGTAGTACGTGAGTTTTCTGATGTGTTCCCAGAAGACTTGCCCGGATTACCGACCGATCATCAAGTGGAGTTCAAGATAGAGTTGGTTCCGGGGGCGACTCCGATCGCAAAGGCCCCTTACCGTTTAGCTCTGTCCGAGATGCAAGAGATGATGGAGCAACTATAAGAACTCTTGGAGAAGGAATTTGTGAGACCAAGCTCGTCGCTATGGGGAGCAACGGTCTTGTTTGTGAAGAAGAAGGACGACACCATGAGGATGTGTATCGACTATCGGGAGTTGAACAAGGTGACTGTGAAGAACAAATATCCACTGCTTAGAATCGACAATTTGTTTGACCAACTTCAAGGAGCGGATTGTCTCTCAAATATTGATCTACGTTCGGGTTATCATCAAGTCAAAGTGAAGGAAGACGGCGTTCCAAAGATGGCATTTAGGACGCGTTATGGACACTATGAATTCTTGGTGATGCATTTCAGATTGACTAACGCACCGACGATGTTCATGAATTTGATGAACAGGATGTGCCGACCGTTCCTCGATAATTCGGTCATTGTGTTCGTAGACGACATTTTGGTATACTCTAATAATGAGTCGGAACACAAGCAACATCTTCGGGAAGTATTGGAAGTCCTAAGGAGGAAGAAGTTGTACGCAAAGTTCTCCAAGTGTGAATTTTGTGAAAGTGCAGGATCTATTCTTACAATCAATATAGAAAGAAGTAATTGAGAAATTGTATGATCAAGCCCAATTGTATTCAATGATACACAGAATTACAGATCTAAGAGAGAGATAACCTCAAAGATTACAAGGAATGAATACAAGTAATATGGGAAAATCAATCAGTTAGCAACATAGTGCTAACCACTCTATTTATACTGCAACGGACATATTAAAGCTACAGTACAAATAAGAAAGACTAATAAGAACAAAACACGTGTCCTAATTAGTTTACACATTACTAAGTAACGAAACTCGTCATAAGTTCTGAACAGGTAGTTCAGAACTTCTGAACATTCTTCTGATCACGCTTCTCAGAACTTCTGACTTCTCTTTCTCAGATCTCTGACTCTTCTTCTCAGATCTCTGACTCTTCTTCTCAGAACTTCTGAACCTTCTTATCAGATCTTCAACACTTGGTTTATTGACAAAACTTCAGATCTAACAATCTCCCCCTTTTTGTCAAATAAACTTAAACTTTGCATCATCTAATTCTTTCAGAGCAGGAACAATTTTCTGAAGTAGCACATTCCTCAGATTAAGCCTCTTATCAATCTTGTCAATAATTTCTTGAATAACTTCAACTTGCTGATTTATTGCTTCTTGAGTTATGTTTGCTTCCTTTACTTTCAGCATCTTTTTCTCCAAATTGTGCTTTATGATCCTTAAAGTTCCAGAACAATATTTTGCAGTTTCCTTTGCTCTGAAGAAGATCTTTCCACTTTTGTTCTTCAAAAATACTCCCAAATCTGGATACTTGTGAACACTTCCAGTCTTTAACACTTTTTTTTGCTCATGATCTGTATTGGGATTTGCCAGATAAACACATGACTTTTGCAAATACAGAGCTATTTGGAAATCTGTATAGCAATGCCACCTTAAGATATAGAACATGGCCTCAATCACCACACTTCTTGCCTTCCTTTCATTTCTGTCTTTACTTGACTCTTTAAAACATAGAAAGCTGTGTAATCTGTAGAAGTCAACCACTGACAGTTTCTCAAAATCTGCATCAGTAAAATAATAAACCTTGCCATCTTCTCTCAGAACTTCAAAGGATAAGTACTCCATCTTTCTGAATTTCTTAACCTTCAATTCTCTGATTCCAGTGATTAGAAAATCTGAGTAAACAGCTTGCTTTGTTTTGCCAAGACATCTTGATTTTTCAGCCAACCAGATCTGAGTCTCCTTAGACCTATCATAATACACATCCAAGAATTGTACTTCTTTTGGTTTGAAAAACTCAGGCAGATCAAATTCAAGAAAGTATTCATTCAGATCAATGAATATTTCATCTTCTTTGGGTTCAGACTGTTCAGCTTGGTCAATATTAGTTATCTGCACATTCTGAGGTGTTGTGTCCTGAACTTCTTCAACTTCATCTGACAAAATTTCATTCACTTCATACTCAGCAGGGAACACAAAATCACTATGTAACATCTTCTTGGGATTAACTTCAGATAGCAACCATTCACCACAACTTCTGATCTTTCTTCTGAGATTCAACCTTCTATTCATAGAGTTTACACACCTTTTCTTTAAGTTCTCTCTTTCAGTTTTAGCACTTACTTCCATTTCAATCAGTAACCAACTCAGAGTTGCATCACTATATTTTACCAGTTCTTTCAGTTTGAACATTTCAAGTCTCTCTTGAACTTTATATGCAAACCCTTCAGATTCCATTCCTTCATTTACGAATCCTTTTGTACACACATCAAATCCTGCAATATTTGTTGGAGACCTCAGATTGCACTTCTCTTTTCTTCCTTCAATGGCTAGTTGAAAATCATATAAGTACATGTTTCTGACATAGATACCCAGAAGTCTTCTGCATTCAATTTCCATCAAGGCTTCTTCAGTACCAGAGAAGAATTTGACTAGAAAGATCTGATCATCAAGTGTTAGTCTGTGGAAATCAAAACTGGACATGGCAACTTTTGTATTTTTCTCTTTCAACACTTCCATTCTAACAAACATTAAACCACTGAATTCTTCTTCTTGAAACATTAGAACTTTCTCAATTCTTTTCTGAATATGCAGTCTTGAGTCAGGAATTCTGAATCTGTTTGAAGCTTCTGTGTAAATCATCTGAGCTCTTTCATCCATGAAACCATCAACATTACTCTCTAAAACTCATATTCTCCTTCTGAGTGGTAGAGGTTTTCATACATTTCCTCAGGAAAAATGTCATCATGAAATTGTCTGGCCAAAGGTACATCACTTAGTTCCAGGATGAAATCACATATGGGTTCTTCTAACGTCTGTAAGTTAATCTTGGAAATCTCAATTGGTTTTCTGAATACATACTCAGAAGGCATGAAGTAATCTTCTAGTTTCTCATATTCTTCTTCTGTGTTCATCTCATCAGCATAGTTATATCTGAACTCATGCTTAAAATTCTGAGAATAATCAACAGTTCTGTCTTCTTCACCCATCAGATCAATAGGTCTTATTACTTTTATCCCTTTATGAATTTTCTGAACACTCAAAGCTCTGACTACTTCATTATGCATTCTTCTGATCAATTCTTCATTCAACCTCCTTTCTTCTGATTCAGACTCCATTGCCCTTTCACTGTTATAAACCACAATATCTGTACACCTGTTTACCACTGTACTTTCCACTATTTCTTCTATTCTCAAATCAGATTCCTCAATAACTACAGTTTCATCTGAGTTTCCTTCCATCTCAGTATCCAAGTTCAATTCCTCTGTTTTATCTGATTCATTACTATCAATACTTCCCAACTCCATTTCTTCTGTATCTGAACTGTCAAGCTGTACTATCTGAATCATCTCCTTTAAATTTTCCTGTGTCTGATCTTCTGAACCTTTTGTATTGGCTAAGTGCATGTCTGCTATCTCAAAATCTTCTATGCCAATATCATCATCAGAACTTAACCTTTGTCTTTTCTCCCCCTTTTGATGATCATGAGGATCATTATCATCAAACTTCCTTTTCAAGTTCTGATTAAAAGCAACTTCAGGTTCAGCTTCTGCAATAGGAACAGGATCAAGAGGCTTTGAAGTAGAAGCCAAAGATACACTCAGTGCTTTCAATATAGATTCCTGCATACCTTGCATCTGTTTTAACATATCTTTTTGAAAACCAGACATTATATCCACGATCTCCTTTTTGTGAGAATCCAAGGATTTCGTTACATTATCTACCTTGGTTTCAACAGAAATCAACTTTTTCTCCAACACAACTTTCAAATCTGATACTTCATCATTCAAATCCTCCATCCTCTTCTCCAAATTTTCTACTTTTTCCCCCATCTCCTTGTTTTGTCTCTGAATCTTTTCAAATTCAGAAGTTTCTAACAGTGAACCTGAACCAACAGATGGTCCAGTTTTCATGTGCCCAGAGAGCTCATGGCCTGTAGATAACACACAGTCATCTTGTACAACAGATGCACATTTGAATGAGGCTTTTGTAATGTTCACCTCACCAGGACTTCCATCCAATCCTCGACACCCAACATTAGGTATGTCTATGAATGTTGTTTCAGGAATACGAAATTCCTGATTTGTGCAAGTGTCAAAAGGAATTTCAGGCTCAATATGAATAGGACTGTGATATTCAGACTCAATGTGTTGAAAAATAAGTTGGGATTTATCACCTCCCTCCAAATGAGTTTGGGATGGTTCCCCGGATTTGTGTGAAACAGTAGCATGTTGAAATGCTTCTGAGTGGGTATGGATGGGTTGTTCAAGATCCACCACTAGGTCCATGGTGTTTGTTTCAATATTGGACACCAAGAGATGTGAACCAATAGCATGTGTGGTTACCTGGTCAAGATTAGCTGGTTCAGAGGCATCTCTTTCTGTTTGAACCTCTGTTAACAATCTCTCATCCTCACCACTCTCATTCTGTTTTTCCTCACTGAGTCTAACCAAGCTCTCAGAATTTTCCCCCTCAAGTCTCTCAGAATGTTCACCCATCTGAACATCCTCCCCCTCTCTAATTCGACTAGACCCCTCACCTCTCTTCTCAGGTTGGTCCTCTTGGGCAGGGATTTGAGGTAATTCAATTCCCATAGAGGTGCAATAAGCTTTTAAAATCTCACTCTCCCTTGGAATATAATTCCTAAGTGATTTTGGCAATAGTTTATGATTGGGATAGTTTTCAAGTCTTGTTACTGAGGTCATCTTACCCAAATAAAATGTAGGACCATGCTCTTCATTTGTTCTTCTTGAGATTGTTCTGTTTTCCTGCATGGCATACCAAATAACAATTTGCCAGTACCTTATGTAGGGAATGTATGTCAGTGGAGCATCCTTTGTCTTCTTCTGAATTGCTTTCTGATTCTTCTCAAATGTATTCTTCATATCTTCCCAAAGTATTAAAGTATAGTCATAATGCCTATTCTTCACTAAACCTTGAAATATCTGAAGAATTTGTTTAGAACCTTGATCAGCAGAACTATTTTTCCCTGACAAACATTTATTTACCACATGAAAGAAGCAAGCCCAAATAGGTGGTAATTTGTTTCTTCTGAACAAACTGAGAGTCCTCAATCCTTCATTGTATCCCAACTTCATAAACTCTGCTATTAATTCCTCTGTTAGGGGTAAATCCTCAAAATCTGTTCTTCTTTGTACATCATCTTTCTCTGGTAGATTCAGCATTTCTCTTAGTGCAGAGATAGATAAGACAAATGTCACTCCTCCAATTTCAGACACAAACTTATTATCTTCTAACCTAAGATATTTCCACCATTGTTGTATGTACTGAACAGGCACATTTTTACTTCTTGTAAACCATTTTCTGTACGGATGATGTTTGAATAACTCCATGATAATTCTGTGTTCAGGCTTAAAACGACTTTCCTCAAACAATATAACACAGTTATTTTCAGATAATTTCAACCATTCACTCTCAGGAACAACTCTTTCCACTAGAATAGATCTATCTGACATAATAGAACCTGCAGCACTCTGATCATGTTCAATATTAACGTTTACCTCATCCGCATTTCCTTCAGATTCATCCATTTGTTCATCTTCTTCATCATTTCTTATTGCCCCTTCCTCTGCAACTCTATTTTGTACTTCATCATTTTCCGAATCGGATGAATCCATTATCGATTTTGTAGAATGTAGAGAAATTGGACCACTTCTTCGTATTTCAGACATGATTTAAGAAGAAAACAGATTCAAAGAACTCTGGATTTGATTCGTATCTCATGTTTCGCTCTGGAATTTGAAAGAAATTTGAAATAGGGATTTTAAGACCTATTTAAAATCCGCGAAGTTGAAAGGTTTAACGGAAAAGCGAAATCAATGTTATAACGGAGTCAACACATGTGAAATACCACAAAGGATTTAAATGAAATACGTGGCATTGTCAAACAAATATGAAGCTGACACGTGTTAGTGGATAGAATTTTGACTCAAGTCAAAGATCTGAATAACACGCACAGATGTTCTGATTCCATGACTCAGAAGAATTTTGCCTTGTAACCAAAATGTCTTTTAAAATCAACTTCTGACCAATATAAAACATTTTGATTATTCAGAAGAGGTTTGAACAGATAAGAAATGAAAACAAATCTTTTAAGCATCACAAAATGATTTCCAAAAGAATTTTGATGCTCCCCCTTGACTTGAGCATGCATTTGAGTATTAATGATACATAAAGATGAGATAAAAAGATAATCAAAGAAGCATAATCCATACAGTTGAAGTTATTTGTATTTCTCAAAAGTAAATTTTTGAAAGTTAGATTGCTGAAGTATTGACTCAGAATTTCTGACCTTAAGATTCAGAGGTTCTGATCTCAAGACTCAGAAGTTCTGAACTCAAGACTCAGAAGTTCTGAACTCAAGACTCAGAAGTTCTGAATACACTACTCAGACAAGTTTACTTAGAAAAATTTAGCATTTTTAAGAAAAAAATATTTTCAACTAGGCAGATTAAGCATTCCTATTTTACATATGAGAAAAGAAAACCTTTTGTGATCAAGAGGCTTTGTGAACAAGTCAGCCAATTGATACTTTGTATGCACAAAGTGCATCTCTATAGTTCCTTTTTCCACATAGTCCTTTATAAAATGATACCTCACATCTATATGCTTAGTCTTCGAATGTTGAACAGGGTTCTGAGTAATAGCAATTGCACTTTCTGAGTCACAATAGATGGGAATCTTATTAAGCTGATATCCATAGTCCATGAGTTGTGTTCTCATCCACAATGTTTGAGAGCATGAAGCAGCAGCAGCAACATACTCTGCTTCAGCAGTTGAAGTGGATACACAGTTCTGTTTCTTTGATGCCCAACTCACTATTTTATCTCCCAAAAAGTGACAAGCACCAGATGTACTCTTTCTGTCCAACCTACTTCCTGCATGATCAGCATCAGTGAAAGCAGTCAATTTGAAGTCAGTTTCTTTTGGATACCATAAACCTAGATCAGGTGTTCCTTTGAGATATCTTAAAATCCTTTTGACAGCCAACATATGTGATTCTTTCGGGTTAGATTGAAATCTAGCACAGAAACAGGTAGAAAACATGATATCTGGTCTACTTGCAGTCAAATAAAGTAATGATCCAATCATGCCTCTATAAAGTTTGATATCTGCTGAAACACCTTTGAGATCAGCATCTAACTTTATGTTAGTTGCCATAGGTGTTCTCATAGAAGCACAATCAGACATTTTGAACTTTTTCAGAATATCTCTGACATATTTTCCTTGATTTATGAAAATACCTTTTGGTAGTTGTTTGACTTGAAGACCAAGGAAAAAATTCAGTTCACCCATCATGCTCATTTCAAATTCAGATGACATGATTTTTGAAAAATTATCACATAATTCTGAACTGGTAGAACCAAATATTATGTCATCAACATAAATCTGAATCAGAATCAAATCATTACCCTGTTTCTTTAAAAACAAAGTTGTGTCAATCTTACCTTTCTTGAATCCTGAACCTAACAGGTGTTTAGTAAGAGTGTCATACCAGGCTCGTGGTGCTTGTTTTAGACCATATAAAGCTTTGTCTAAAATATAAACATGATCAGGGAATTCTGGATCAACAAAACCTTCAGGTTGATGGACATACACCTCTTCATTAAGTTTGCCATTTAGAAAGGCTGATTTGACATCCATTTGATACACCTTGAAGTTTTTATGTGCAGCATAGGCTAAAAATATTCTGATTGCCTCTATTCTTGCCACTGGTGCAAATGTCTCATCATAATCAATTCCCTCTTGTTGACAGTATCCCTTAGCAACCAATCTTGCCTTGTTTCTGATGACAACACCTGATTCATCCTTTTTGTTTCTGAACACCCATTTAGTTCCAATAATAGATTTACCTTCAGGCTTTGGAATGAGTCTCCAGACTTTATTTCTTTCAAATTGAAGCAATTCCTCTTGCATTGCTGAAATCCAGTCTGGATCCTCTAAGGCTTCATTAGCTTTCTTTGGTTCAATCACACTCAAGAAACCAGCAAACATTGCTTCATTTGCTGTAGCTGATCTGGTTTTTACTCCTGCTGAAGGATCACCTATTACTTGATGAATAGGATGATTTTTAGTCCATTTATTTGCACTAGGAAGTACATCAATCTCTGAATAATTGTTGTTTGCATCATTCTCATCAATGATTGCTTGTAATTCTGAACTGTCCCCTTGTTCTAATGTATGAATAGGAGTCATATCCAAGTTTGGGTTCTGATTAATGAAGTCAGAATTCAGAGTGACTTGTTCAGAGTTCTGAGTACAAGAATCAGAATTCTGATTACAAGGTTCAGAATTTTCACCACTTGTATGTATTAGATTTGGACATTCCTCTGATGGACCTTTGTCAGAAATTACAGTTGATTGAACTATTTCTGGAGTCTTATTTTTCATCTCTTTGACCATCTTTGGGTTTTCATATTCTGCATAAGAATCAGAAATTAGTTCACTAAAAGCATCCTTAAATAGTAAATTGAGTTCTGAACAAATAGGATTAGAATTTGTATCAGAAGTCATTTTTGTCTTGTTCAGCATGAGTTCTGAACTGTCTTGTTCAGAAGTCCGCATTCTGGCTTCATCAAAAGTTACATTTATGCTCTCCATCATCCTCTTGGTTCTTCTATTGTAGATTCTGAATGCTTTGGAAGTTAAAGAATAACCCACAAAGTATCCTTCATCTGCCTTTTTATCGAATTTGGCAAGATTTTCTCTGTCTCTGAGAACATAGCACCTGCAACCAAAAACATGAAAGAATTTGATTAATGGTTTTCTTTTATTTATCAGTTCATAAGCAGTCTTATTTAATCTCTTATTGATTAAAGTTCTATTTTGTGTAAAACAAGCAGTTGCAATTGCTTCAGCCCATAGGAAAGTAGGAAGATTTGCATAAGCCAGCATTGTTCTCGCAGCTTCAACTAGAGTTCTATTCTTCCTTTCAACAACACCATTTTGTTGAGGAGTTCTGACAGCAGAAAAATTGTGAGAAATCCCAGAACTTTCTAAAAAATTCTGAAGAGTCTCATTTCTGAACTCTGTTCCATTATCACTTCTGATTTTCTGAACTTGAAGTTGTAAGAGAACTTGAATCCTTTTGATAAAATTTATCAATGTAGTAGCAGCTTCTGACTTAGCTCTTAGGAACTCAACCCACGTGTATCTGGATAATTCATCAACAATCACAAGCATATATTTCTTTCCTCCCATCGATTGAACTGAAATTGGACCACAAAGATCAGTATGAATCATTTCTAATGGTGCTTTGCAAGATGAGTCCATTTTTAATTTGTGAGAACTCTTTTTCATCTTGCCCATTTCACAAGCTGAGCATAATGATTCTTTTTCAAATTTAAGCTTTGGTAAGCCTTTAACCAAATGTTTTGCAACAAGATTATTAAGATCTTTGAAATTCAGATGAGAACATCTTCTGTGCCAAAGCCAGCATTCATTTGCAGTTGATTTTGATAAAAGACAAACTGTATTTAATGTTTTCAATTTTGAAAAATTAACTACAAATAAGTCCATATGTCTTTTGGCCCAGAAGACTTTAACATCATTTTCAGTTAAAATCATGCAACCTGTTATTTGAAACTTAATTTGACAAAGACTGTCTAAAAACTGACTTATACTGAAAAGATTATGCTGTAATCCTTCAACATAGAAAACCTTTTGGATAGTCAGATCCCCTTTAGTTAAATCCCCATAACCTTTGACTTGTCCTTTGCTGTTATTTCCAAAGTTTACTGCTCCTCCAGCCTTTTCTGTGAAGTTTGATAGAAAAGACTTCTGACCTGTCATGTGTCTTGAGGCTCCTGAATCTAAAAACCACACATGACAGCCCTGCAAAAGGATCAGTTAGGTTTAGGTACCCATTTTGGAATGGGTCCATCTTTGTTAGCTTTGTCATTGGATTTAACATTAGTACCTTTTACTCTCCACTCAAAATCTTTCTTCAAACACCACTTTCCTTGAAATTTTATGAAGTCAGAACATTTTCTGCTTACAAGTTTGTTCAAATTCTTTTTGAGAGTTGTAACTTTTGGTTTTGCTATATTTTCAACTTTCTTTTCTTTTATCTTTTCTTTCTTCTGAGTCTGAGGAACAGAAATTTTCTTCTTTTCTGTATTTTGAGAAACAGAAACTTTCTGAATATCTTTTCTTATGTATGAAACAGAAGTTATTTTGACTTGACATTTGTGAGAATATTGGAATGAATCATTTTTACATCTAACACAAACAAGATTTTTCTTTGCAAGTGACAATAAATCTGAAACATAGATCATTTCATTTTTATTTATACTGTTCAGAGTACAATTGCCCTTATTACAAGAATTTCTAGCGTTTAGTTCAGAAGTAGATTTCATTCTAAGCTTCTCAAGTTCCCTTTTCAGATCATTCAACTTTGCAAGATCATCTTTCCTTTTGCTTTCTTCTTTTTCTGAAAAATTCAAGTTCTTTTTGTTAGAAGAATTAGATGATTCACCTTTTTCATATGTACTTGATTCATTAAAGAATTTATCATTTTCTCTTGAAGCATTAATTTTAAAAAGATCATACTCAGTCTTCAGTTTTTCAAGCTCTGTTATTTTCTGAATAAAAATATTCTTTTCTTTCAAAACTTCTTCAAATTTAATATCCACCTCACAGAAATCATTTTCAAGTTCATCATAAGCTTTCCTTAAATCCTCAAGTTCTTGACTCACAAGATTAAATCTCTTTTCAAGTTGCAAAAATTCATCTGATTTTGTTTCAGAAAATCCAGTTGAATCAGACTTCTGACTACCTGAGTCAGAGTTCTGATTTACAGACTCAGATGTCTGATCTTTAGACTCAGAATTCTGACTACAAAGTTCAGAATCCTGACTAGAAGTTTCAGACTTCTGATTGACTGTTTCAGAATTTTTACTTGTATCAAATATGCTCTCAATGTCATGATATGAAAAACTTGGTTGTTTATTTTTGTAGCTGACATTTAAGGAATCATACTTGAATTTAGTATCATTGTATCTTGGCTTTTCATCTGTTTGTTTAGAAATTTCTTTCTTAACCTTTTCTTCTGAAACAACTGACTTTTCTGTTTTAGACTCAGAAATTTTCTCATCTGACTTTTTAGAGTTTGGTCTTTGCAAATTGTCAGAACTTGTTATAGAACTAGCAGGTCTTATGAAAACTTCAACAATTTCTGGGATTTTTGGCTTAGAAACTTGAAGTATTGGAGCTCTTTTTAAAATGACATTTTCTTCCAATCCCAATCCCTTCTTTGGATTGTAAAATCTTGTATCTTTAACATTGCTTAATAAAAGATTTAATGTTTGCTGAGTCTGACCTCTTTTCAAATTCAAATCTTCCAATTCTTTGATTTTGGTGTATAAATTCTTTCTTTCTTCAAATAACATATCAAATTTTATTTGTAAATCACCTTTTTCATCCTTTATTTTTGAAAACTCAACTTTTAGTTCAGAAAGCCTTTTCATCAATTCAGAATTTTCATCTTTAACTTTCTGTTTCTCAGCCTCAGATTCTTCATATTGTTCTTTTATTACTTCTTTTTCAATTCTGAATTTGTTAACCAAAGTTCTTTCTCCTTTTATCTGTTTTCTTAGATTAGCAAATTCAGTTTTCATTTCACCAATCTGTGTCATTAACTCTAATTCAAGTGAAGAATGTACCTCAGCAGATGACTCAGAATCAGCATCTTCAAAATCAGAATCATCCTCATTCCTCATTTTTGCCATATAGCTTCGCATCTGTGGAAAGTTGATATGATCATCTTCATCAGAAGTGTAGTACATCCAATTCTCCTGTTCAGCCAATAGCGCACTCTCGTCATCTCTCTTCTTTGCAAGCTGAGCCTTCTTGGTGCAGTATTCATAATCTTTCACAACTTTAACTCTGCAATCCTTGGCATAATGGCCAGATTTTCCACACTTGAAACACAGATTCTTTTCTTTTCTCTCTTCCTTCTCTTCCTTGTTTTCTTCACTTCTCTCTATTCTCTTTTCAATCTTATTTTCTTCTCTGTCTTCTTTCTTCTTATAATCTGAACTTCCAACTCTCTTATAATTTCCTTGAAATCTGCCCTTCCCATACCTTTTGTTGAAAGTATTTGTCAGCAAAGCTAGCTTTTCAGCCATTATCTTGATATCTTCATCATCTTCTGATCCTTCTTCTTTGTCAGATTCCTCCAGACTCGGTATTTCTGATAGATATGCAGTCTTTTTGGTTGCTTTGATTGCTTTGGATTTTGATAAGAATGCTAACTGATCAGCAACAATTTTCTTTTCTTCCACAACTAACTTGACAGAGTCTTCATGTTGATTAAGAACACAGAATAGATCATTTAAGTCTTCTTCACACATATCCTTGTTCATTTGCAGACTTATGGCAAATGATGACCATTCTGAATTTAGACTGTTCAGAAATTTGTAATTTATTTCTGATTTTGTTTTCTTCAGTCCATTTCTTCTCAAGTCATTTAGAATAGTGCAAAATTTATTGTATGTCTGTGTCAAACTTTCTGACTCTTTTGCTTTGAACCTTTCATAAGCATTTATGCTTTGATTTAACTTTGCCTGAATAGATCTCACAGTTCCTAACATTTGCCTTTCCAATTCGTCCCACATTTCTTTAGCTGATGATCCACTGTCAATCCTGTTAAGAACCTCATTTGGGACAGCCAAAGTCATCAAAGTAATTGCTCTTTTGTCAATAGCATGCCTATTTTTCTGTTCAGCTGTGTATTGGGAATAACTCTTTTTCACTCTGGTCGCTGGAATTTCTGGAGTTGTCTCTGTAGCAGGGGTTGCGGCGACATCGATATATACTTCGATTGGACCTTCTCGAATAGAAATCATAAGATTTTCATCGATGTTGTCTAGGAATTGGATCATACGAGTTTTCCATTGCTGATACTCTTCTGGTATAAGAACAGGCGGTTTGGTTTCGGATCCCATGGCTAGATATTCTTTAGAAGACATGATTGTAAGAAAATTCAACAGAAAGACAAATTCGATTTTCTTGATCGAAAAGTAACAGGTAATTCAAGAATTGCTAAGAATTCAAGAACTAGCCCTAGCAGCGGAATCGAATTTTGAATGAATCAAGAAATCTTCAAGAAATTGATCAATCGATCTTCGCAATCACAATCTTGAACGAATTTGTTTGTTGATTGGCTCTGATACCAATTGAAAGTGCAGGATCTATTCTTACAATCAATATAGAAAGAAGTAATTGAGAAATTGTATGATCAAGCCCAATTGTATTCAATGATACACAGAATTACAGATCTAAGAGAGAGATAACCTCAAAGATTACAAGGAATGAATACAAGTAATATGGGAAAATCAATCAGTTAGCAACATAGTGCTAACCACTCTATTTATACTGCAACGGACATATTAAAGCTACAGTACAAATAAGAAAGACTAATAAGAACAAAACACGTGTCCTAATTAGTTTACACATTACTAAGTAACGAAACTCGTCATAAGTTCTGAACAGGTAGTTCAGAACTTCTGAACATTCTTCTGATCACGCTTCTCAGAACTTCTGACTTCTCTTTCTCAGATCTCTGACTCTTCTTCTCAGATCTCTGACTCTTCTTCTCAGAACTTCTGAACCTTCTTATCAGATCTTCAACACTTGGTTTATTGACAAAACTTCAGATCTAACATTTTGGTTGGAAGAGGCCCAAATTTTGGGGCACGTGGTCACTCGGGACAGAGTGAAGGTGGATCCTTCCAAAATCGAGGCTATGATGAATTGGGAACCTCCCAAGAGCCTATCGAAAATACGAAGCTTCTTGGGTTTGGCGGGTTACAAAGGGAGATTCATTCAAGACTTTTCCAAGGTTGCTTCCTCATTGACGACTTTAAATCGGAAAAATGTGAAGTTCGTTTGGACTGATAAGCAAGAGAAGGCATTTCAGACAATGCAAAGGAAATTGTGCGAAGCTCCATGCCTATCCTTACCCAAAGGATCGGAAGACTTTGTAGTTTATAGCGATGCATCAAAGTCGGGTTTGGGTTGCGTTCTAATGCAAAGGGGAAAGGTCATCACCTACGCGTCAAGGCAACTTAAGGTGCATGAAAAGAATTACCCAACGCATGACTTGGAGTTGGTGGCAGTAGTGTTTGCGCTAAAAGTTGTGGCGACGTTATCTCTACGACACAAAATGTACGTTGTACACGGTCCATTAGAGCTTGAAGTACGTTTTCGATCAAAAATAGCTAAATATGAATCAAAGAAGGTGGTTGGAACTTGTTAGCTCCAATATTCATAATATTAGAAGTATTGAAAAATAGGCCAAGTAAAGAAGACTTCGACAGAAGCTCTGCCGAGTGATCACAGAAGTTATGCGAAGTGTCACAGAAGCTCTGCCGAAGTAAACAAGAAGATCAATCAGAAATGCCAAGACCAAAGAACGAACTGCAGAAGTACTTCTTACAGAGGACCGAGCCGCAGAACCTCTGTCACCCTTGACAGAGCCTCTGCGGTTTATACTAAAGACTTGGAAGATTTACAAATATCTTACTGTTCCAGGATCCGTACATCCACTTGTTCCAAGCGTGCCCTGACATCAACCACACGTGTCAAACTCTGATAGGGCTCTGTCATATTTGGAACATGCGCATTTAATGAACAACGTACCTGCTACTATTCATCCAACATGCTCTGTAACGACCCATAATCCCATACATAGTTCATATAGCATACATTGCATAACGTCGTTAAAACAAGAGATACATTAAATAACAAATACGGTCCCCTAGTCTTTTACAAACATTCAATTCACCATTACAAACGATTACATAGTAGATTACATCATTACTAACAACATGCTATATCTACTAAACACATCATAGTCTTCAACTAGTTAGTCCTCCAAAAGCTATTCGTAGTTTTAACCTTCTTATTTGCTCATACCCGATCCGCGACCTGGAATACATATTTTTAAAACAAAAATGAGGGTTAGACCTTGAGGTCTAGTGAGAAAATCCCTGTTAGTTGAAAACCATTTACACAACGTCATACACATAATTCACATATGAATACCAAATAAGACTCATGCATCATATATCTTTCCATATCGTTCTCTTGGCCATATTAATTGGTTGCGAGCCAACTAATCAATTTACACCATTGTACTAAATACAGCCAACACCACTGTCCCTCTGTACAGCCAACTTTCACCGGTCCTAAGCCCGGCCAACTAGCACCCATGCAGTGTAATACTCATAAAAACACCATATGTACATTATTACACTCATTCACACATATGTATTCCAGTTAGAAAACATTTTAAGTAAAAACTCACTTGTTTGCTTAACAACACTCTTTTCAGTCCTCCACAAAGAATTCTGCTTTCACCTTTGATAGAACCAGATCCATGCAACAATATAGAAATCGTAATGATAATCAATAAGAACAATGATTTCCAACTGTCATCCCTTTCATTAACTTTCATAGAGAATGTTTACAATACGAATAGAAAGCTAAAGAGATGATTAGTTTGTTTTTCCAAGCTAATCACACATTAAATACAATGGGCCCGTGGTTAACAAGCCCACGACCCGTTCACTGTTAATGCCAAAAATCGCACCAAAGGAACAACTTAAGGTCGATGTGGACTTAAACAACTAAAGAAAGAATATTTCGACGAGACGTGCGACAATAAATAAAATAAAGAAACAAGGGATTTGATGACACAGGAAAAACCTCAATCGAGGAAAAAACCTGCGGACGACAGGGGGTGTCATCGTTGCACTATGGTCGCCAATCAGGGGCGATGTCCTTGGATACTGGTGTCGATCGTACAGTGATTACAATACAAATGAATTGAAATGTAAAAATAACAAGTGTGTCGAATGTAAAAACAGGTGTTTGTCGTGTATGAAACAAAGTATGAACTGCTGGTCGAGGGTTGTTGTCGTGCGTCGAGAGCGATACTTAGAATAGTGGTTCTTCACTTCCGGTGTTCTTGAATATTGCTTCGGTTGTTAATTGCCGGATATTTGATGTCTTGAAATGTTGATTGAGCTTGATATTTATATTCTTCGCATCCTTAGCTTCATCCATGAATTCTCCTTTAATGGCCTTAATGGTTGGAAACGGTCGCCGGAGTAATGATCTTCGTCCGTTACGATCGCCGACTGTTTAATGATTGCGTCGGTTATAGTCGTTGCTCCTTAATGACTTTTATTCCTGCATTAAACACTTAACAAACGGTCATGGTGAACGTTAGCTTTGGTCGAGGTCGCACGTCCTTATATAATAGTCGTGCGGATCGGGCGACGCTATGGTCGAGCGTCGTAAGGAACTCTCGACTTACCTTTTATGAGGGACGACGATGGTGTTCTGGGTCTTTGTCGAGACCTTATCTTAATACAAGATACAGTCCTTAATCATATGTCCTACCTGTTCTGGTCGCGGTCGAGCGACGTGATTTTTTTGCCCAAACAGTTTGCCCCAAAAATTTGAAAATTGAATGTCAAATTTAAGTTTTAAATTTTGCTTGTCGAACGCTTAGGCTCGTGACCTGGGTTGAGGAACTTACCTGGTTGTCGTGGAACTAGACCGGTTCGCCTTTAACTGAACGAGAAGTTAAAAAGTTGTGACGTCATACTGACGCACAATGATGCTTACCAGCTGTCGAGGACAGGTGTCGAAGATTCAGATAGGTATGGACGCGTGTTGATCATCAGCGGACTCGACTTGTTGCGATTTCCTGCATAAATAGAGATCACAATGGGTTGTTTTCTTTAGAGATTTTCTTTAAAAGTTTTCTGTTTCTGATGAGGCCCTTCTCTAGAATCTCGACTTTGTTCAAATCTTGGGTGGTTGGAGATTTATCAAGGGTTGCGATACCCGAATCGTTGACGATGTTGGTTACGATGAACACGATGTCTGTGTATTCTGCGCACCTGGCGACGATGTCTTCTGCCACGTCAACCCTTTCGTCAGCCGACAGGGGCGAGGGTGTAAAGACGGGAGAGAACGAGGAGGAACTTATGGTGATCAGCTTTGTGTTGTCGCCGTCCCTCTCGTTTGATTACGTCCTCGTCAGGATGAAGTCACTTCCGCATCTGGGGAAACATCAGCCCTTAGTTTTCGAGGAGTGTTTTCAAAGGATCTCTATTGAAGAGATAGGGCTGTGTTTAGCCGAACTGGCGTTCCTTGTAAGTTTTTCTTTCAAAACTTGTGTTATCGATGCTCTTTCGTTTTTATGTTTTGCTAACGTGTTCCCTTGGTATTCGACAGATGCTTCTGTTTCTTTTCATTAAGTGTGTCAAGATGAGAACAATATTGGAGTGGAGGTCACTCGTCAGAAAACAGATGTTCCAGCCTTAACGTTAATCTTAAGAGCCACATTCTCAGAATATTATGGCGTAAGGAGTTGGAAAACAATTCCTAACATACTCGTTTGATCCTTGCATTAACATGTTTTGATGCTGCCACGATCTCGAAGGTCAAGACTCCGGGCAGAACATACGAATGACACTCTTCTCCACATTTTTTGTTTTATGTAGTTTACGCTCGAGCTTATTAGTGTGTAACGAGTTTTAGTATGTCTTTGTATAACTGTTCGTTTTGTGAACATGTTATCGTCTGTAAAATGAGCGAAGAATCGTGCGACTTAGGCATTCTTTGCAATATGATGAATATAACTCAGACATTTTGAATTGTATTGACAATCATGAATATATATCATCGATGAATATGAAAAATTTTCAAAGTTTAGAAACGTTTATTGAGAGGTCATTAAAACTTACCAATCGTACGTCGAGATTTAGATGCCCCTGTGATAAGACGACCGATTCGTGAATTTGGGCATCTATGTTGTGCGTTCCCGTAATTATCTTTCGATCCTATGATGTTTATTTTCAAGTAACAATTTGTATGGGAAAGAAGTAATCTTAAAAGAAATATCTTTTGAGATGCGTCGCATTCCAACTACGCGGGATCTCTTGATTGTCGAGGGTCTGGAGTCGATAGGATCCCTTACCAACGACTTCAGAGATACGGTATGGGCCTTCCCACTTGATTGAAAGTTTTCCCGCGTTGGGTTCTTGAGTGTTTTGGAACACTCGGCGAAGAACATAATCGCCTTCTTGAAAGACTCTGACCTTGACATGTTTGTTGAAATACCGTTCGACCGTTTGCGTATTCGATGCCGTTCTGATTAAGGCTGATTCTCTGAGTTCTTCGAGGGCGTCGAGGTCGCAACGTAGATCAACCAAGTTATGTTCGATGGAAGTGTGCCTTGAGGTTGGGAGTTGGACCTCGACCGGTAGGACTGCTTCGCAGCCGTAGACGAGAGAGAAAGGGGTTTGTCCTGTGGACGTGCGTGGCGTCGTGCGATTTGCCCACAGGATCGAAGGGAGTTCTTCGACCCATCTTTCTTTTGCAGCCTTCAACCGCTTCCTGATCGAAGCTATAATAGTTTTGTTACTCGATTCCGCAAGTCTATTGGCTTGAGGATATCTGGGAGTTGAGGTTGTTAGCTTGATATTCCTGTCATCGCAGAACTGCTGGGTCCTGTCGCTTATGAATTGGGATCGATTGTCGCAGACAATCTCAGACGAAATTCCAATCCTGCATATGATATTAGTTTGGATAAAAGAGATGACTTCTTTATCCCTGATTTGGGAGAAAGCAGCCGCTTTGACCCACTTGAAAAAATAATCAGTAAGTACGAGGAGGAATACCTTTTGTCCTGGAGCAGGTGGCAGCTTGCCGACGATATCCATTCCCCACCTCATGAAGGGCCATGGGATAAGCGTCGAGTGCAAAGGTTCCGAGGGTTTATGAGACATACCTGAGTGTCATTGACAGGGGTCGCAACTCTGGACGTACTTGATGGCGTCTTGTCGTAGTGTTGGCCAAAAATATCCTCGTCGGGATATACGATTAGCTAAACTACGACCTCCTGAATGATTACCGCATTCGCCATCGTGCATCTCTTGGAGGATTTTCTGGGCTTGATTTTTGCTGATGACGCACCTTAAATTTAAGCCCGTCGATGATCGCCGATAAAGCTTATTTTCGATCATGACGTACTTAGATGCTTTGAATCTGATTTTTCGAGCCTCCATTTTGTCTTCAGGGAGTTGGTCGTGCACGAGGAAATTTCGAATGTCGCGTGACCAATCATCTTCTTCGTCTTCGATCTGGATGATGTCTGCGTTTCCAATGGACGGCGTTGCCAGGTGAATCATAGGAATAACATCAAATATTGGTTCAACTAAAGCGGACCCAAGGTTTGCCAATGCGTCGGCCTGAGTGTTCTGGTCTCGCGGAATCTGTTCAATAGAAAAAGATTTAAATTTTTTGGAAATTTCTTTTTCCACGCTTAGATATGCTGTCATTTTTGAATCCTTGGCTGTGAATTCTCCATTGATCTGATTTACTACCAGCAGGGAATCGCTCTTGAGATGCAGTGCGGTTGCCCCCGAGTCGTGGGCCATATTCAGTCCCATGATCAGGGCATCATACTCAGCTTCGTTATTGGTGGTTTTGAAGTCGCATCGGACCGAGTATACCATCTTCCCCCCTGTGGCGACTTTAAGACGACGCCCAGTCCAGAGCCTCTAATGTTGGATGATCCATCGACATGTAGAATCCAAGGTACGTCGTCGCGAGTCGCCACAACGGACACTTCGAGTTCTGCTTCTTTTTCTAACTCAGGGCTGAAATCGGCGATAAAATCTGCCAAGGCTTGCGATTTGATCGCGGTCCTGGGTTTAAAATCGATGTCATAACTGCTTAGATATATACTCCATTTTGCTAAGCGACCTGTCAACTCGGGTTTTCTCAAGACAGATTTGAGAGGGAAGTTAGTCACGATAGTAATAGGATGTGATTCAAAGTAATGACGTAGTTTTTTTAGCAGCAGTGACTAGTGATAAGAGTAATTTTTCCATAGAGGAATACCTGGTTTCTGCGTCTAAAAGTGATTTACTTACATAATAAATCGGCAATTGCTGTTTTTCATCTTCTCGTGTCAGAACAGCACTTACTGCATTTAGGCTGACAACCAAATACAACTGTAGGATCTCGTGATCGTGAGATTTTGACAACAGAGGAGGCGACGCCATGTATTCCTTGAGTTTTTGCAAGGCTTGCTCATGATCATTAGTCCAGTCGAAGCCCCTATTTTTCCTGAGGACATTATAAAATAGATGACATTTATCTGAAGATCAGGAGATAAACCTGTTTAGAGCTGCTACTCGACCGGTGAGTTTCTGGACTTCTTTGAAATTTCGAGGAGATTTGATCTCAATGATGGCCTTGATTTGGTCGGGTTTAGCCTCAATGCCTCGACGAGTGACCATATAACCCAGGAACTTCCCGGCACTAACGCCAAAGAAACATTTTGTCAGATTGAGCTTCATGTTATATTTCCGGAGGATGTCGAACGATTGCCTGAGGTGATCGATGTGATCAATCGCTTGCTTCGACTTCACTAACATGTCGTCGATATATACCTCCATCGTGTCTCTAAGATGGTCTTTGAACATCTTGTTTACCAGTCGTTGGTAGGTAGAACCTGCATTTTTTAGTCCGAAAGGCATAACTTTGTAACAATAAATACCTCGATCCGTCATGAAAGCGGTTTTCTCTTGGTCGTCAACGTGCATTAAAATTTGGTTGTATCCAGAATAGGCGTCCATGAACGTTAATAACTCATGCCCCGCGGTTACATCGACCATGGCGTCAATATGAGGTAACGGGAATGGATCCTTTGGACAGGCTTTATTGAGGTCGGTGAAGTCGATACAGACCCTCCATTTTCCATTCTTCTTGGCTACGACCACGACATTAGCGAGCCAATCAGGATATTTTACCTCCCGAATCTTTCCTGTCTTGAGGAGGTTGTCGACCTCATCATTTATTACTTTATTTCTTTCAGGAGCGAACTTGCGACGTTTTTGCTTGATAGGTTTGAACGATGGATCGACGTTAAGCTTATGAGCAATGACATTGGGGTCAATACCGACCATATCTTCATGTGACCAGGCGAAGCAATCAGCATGCTCCTGCAAAAAGGATATGAGTTTTTCTTTAATGTGGAGATCAAGGGATGAACCCACAAGAATCTTTTGATCGGGTTTGCTTTGATCTAGAATGATTTCCTCCAAATGATACTCATCGACAGCTGCTGGGGAGTTTTGTGCATTTTCTAAGCTTGCGTGTACTGGTATAACGACTTGTTCTGGATTCTCGTTATCCGCCATTTTCCTGCGACAGAAACAGAAGAAACTCCAAGAAACTATTAGTAGAATGCACGTTCGTCGAGGATTTTCTCTAGATATAGTCCCACGGATGGCGCCAAACTGTTAATGCCAAAAATCGCACCAAAGGAACAACTTAAGGTCGATGTGGACTTAAACAACTAAAGAAAGAATCTTTCGACGAGACGTGCGACGATAAATAAAATAAAGAAACAAGGGATTTGATGACGCAGGAAAAACCTCAATCGAGGAAAAAACCTGCGGACGACAGGGGGTGTCGTCGCTGCACTATGGTCGCCAATCAGGGGCGATGTCCTTGGATACTGGTGTCGATCGTACAGTGATTACAATACAAATGAATTGAAATGTAAAAATAACAAGTGTGTCGAATGTAAAAACAGGTGTTTGTCGTGTATGAAACACTGGTCGAGGGTTGTTGTCGTGCGTCGAGAGCGATACTTAGAATAGTGGTTCTTCACTTCCGGTGTTCTTGAATATTGCTTCGGTTGTTAATCGCCGGACATTTGATGTCTTGAAATGTTGATTGAGCTTGATATTTATAGTCTTCGCGTCCTTAGCTTCATCCATGAATGCTCCTTTAATGGCCTTAATGGTTGGAAACGGTCGCCGGAGTAATGATCTTCGTCCGTTACGGTCGCCGACTGTTTAATGATTGCGTCGATTATAGTCGTTGCTCCTTAATGACTTTTATTCCTGCATTAAACACTTAACAAACGGTCATGGTGAACGTTAGCTTTGGTCGATGTCGCACGTCCTTATATAATAGTCGTGCGGATCGGGCGACGCTATGGTCGAGCGTCGTAAGGAACTCTCGACTTACCTTTTATGAGGGACGACAATGGTGTTCTGGGTCTTTGTCGAGACCTTATCTTAATACAAGATACAGTCCTTAATCATATGTCCTACCTGTTCTGGTAGCGGTCGAGCGACGTGATTTTTTTGCCCAAACATTCACTAATAAGGCTCAAATTAAACTATTACATTTCAACCCTTGAACTTTAAATCAACTATAAAACCTGCCTTAACAATCTCCCCCTTTGATTTGAAGTTCGAGTTCACGCCAGTTTGAAACATATCTTTTGCGCAGCGCGAAGTGAATCTCGAACAATCTGATGGCGCGACGATAGTCGATGCGATCTTCAATCATTTCCAAGGAATTCCGAACAATAGTTTCATTCTGATTCGGAACATAAGAATACCTTAGATTCTCAGACTCGTGCTGAATAATCTTTCGAAGAGCATCTCTGACCTTTAGAAGCGTGCCGTCACAAAATCTGTCTACCTGACTGAAACGCAGAAACTTCTTTTCGTTCTGTTCGTTGATGTAGACTATCCCAAATTCAGGTTGTAGAAGCAGTGAGTTCTTGGGATACATCTTCAGCTCAGGGGCATCCAGATTCCGCTTGATCAGATTTACCTTTTTTGTCTTGTTCTCGATAGCCATTTGGAAGTCCGTTAGATAAGACATCATGATGGTGCGGACCAGGTATCGACGAACAACTTCGAGCGCCTTTGTAATCTCTAGCGGTCGGATGGTTCTTGTACGTAAGTCTTTCAGAATAACCAGAAAGTCGAGCGGTCGGAGGTTCTTGAAGTCAGCTTCTGAAAATTTCCATTCGTTCCCATCTTCACGTCGAACAATGAAAACTGGGTAGACGATCCTCATAATGCGTCTTGAATAGATACTGATTGCCTCTGTGATCCGAAGTTTGGTTCTGACTTGGTTGACTGGAAGACACCGCTGCATTGCTAGTATATACCGGCGTTGAAATTCTGGGCTAAAGTTGTAAATAACCAGACAGAAGGTCGGATCGATCGGGTGAAACTTGTGTACGAACAGCTTTTTCAGGGATTCCTCCAGATGAGGGATAAGTACAGTGATCTTCTCCCAACGGATTTGTTGCTGTTGAGGAGGAGGAAGATCAGAAGCTGTCGTGGGAGGAGTTGTTGTCGGAAGATCGGAAGTAGTAGACTCGGGTCTTGTTGATGATGTTCCGGCGGGTTGAGCATAGTGAACGGGGGATGTTCCATACAAATTTTGGAGCAGGAACTGATCATAATCAATTTTGTCGTCCTCATCAGTGGGGAAGACCAAATTTACCTGGAGATTTACGGCACTGGCGGCTTTTTCGTACCATGCATCTTCGGTCTCCGGGTTGGCTTCACAATCTGGATCTATCATGTCCAAAATCGGTATGTCTGATGAGTCAAAATCAATCAGTTCCTGTGTTGAACCCTCGGGCTTTACAACCATCGGGTCTTCTTCATCTGATATCTCCATGTCTATAACCATGTCTGCTAAAGGAAACTCGGCTTCTGGTGCTTCTGTTGTAGCTGCCGCAGTTGGGGGTTCCTGATGAACCACAGTTGTAGCTTCAGTCTGGATCAAGGAGGCGATCTCGGTCAGACGTTGTCGTTTCTCCCCCTCACGGTGATCAGGACCATCCTGGTCATCGTGTTTCCGCTTCAGGCCGCCTACTTGACTCTTGCAGGTATCTTCGAGTGAGCGGACTCTCCCGGACAGCGTTGTGAGCGCTTGGTTGTAGTCCTTGAGAGTCGAGTCAATGGCGTCTAAGCGAGTGGTAATAGATGAAGATGGAGCAGTGACCTGTGATCGGAGAACTGAGATCAGGTCTGCTTCAGTAGAGGCGGTTGTATCTGATTCCTGGAGCAGGTGGGCCAATAGCATCGTCTTCAGGGTGTCCACCGAATAGATAGGTTGCGGTTGAATCGGTGGAGGTATAAGGGCGGTTTCAGTTTCGACTAGGTGGCCTTTACCCTTGATAGCGCGCATCGCTTTGGCAAGTTCAGCGGCTACATGTTGCTGCATCTGTTGCTCCATATCCTGGCGGACAACCTTAAGGGTGCTGTCGAGGGACCCTGGTGACACAAAGTCTGGGTTACTAACTTCGGGACCACTTAGGTTACCCGTTGAGGCATCTACCACAGGGGTAGAGCCACCTACGTTCACAGTTGGAGTGATGTTAGGTGTGGTAGGATTTCCCGCCGATCCTTGTGTTCCACCAAGAGGTGAAGACACTACGGTGGTTCCGGTCGAGTCACGAAGAGTCTCGACTTGGTGTTGTTCCGCATCAAGTGTCCTAGCCGAAGAATGTGTAATATCAAGTGGCTCTAGACTCGATGGTGCACGAAATGAAGTCGCGACCGGGGGCTGCTGGTCACTTGTTTCAACACTAGTACTCTCCGAGTGAGAGACCGGTGGAAGTTGTGCTATATCCCCGTGTGAGACTGAAACATCCGTCTTTTGAGAGACGGATGAGTGGCTGAGAGGGTCGTGCAATTGCTCCGCTGGGTCCACGGAGGCTTCTTCAATACCCCGTCCCACCAAATGAGACGGGATAGCAGATGTGGCTACCCGGATATCGCTCGTTTGGGGTCACTCAAGAGCCTCTTTTTCTTTACGGCTCGATCTTTCCTGGTTCAACTTTGAACGTAGTTCTCTCCGCCTCGCCTGATCTAACTCCTCTACTTGTTCTCCCTCAGATGTCCTAGTAATAGGTCCGGTTCCAGTATGAGGAGGTGAGTCAAGGGGGATTCCGGCAGTGTAATCTGGGTTGGGTCCGATACTATGAGGTATGCGTTTCAGGCGTATGGTACGGTCGGTACCGGAGTCCGTGGAGTCAGATTCCACGTCTTCAACATGGTGAGGTGGTGAAGGGGGTTCGGTGATATATGGCTCGGTCGAGTGATGTAGTATTGGTCTAGAGGATGGACCGGCTTGGTCTGAGCTGGAACCGGGTTGCGATTCCACTGCACCACCTACTCTCGTTCCCCTTCCTCTCACAACTAACGTTCCCCGCCCGACATCACCTGCTTGTCGGGCCCTTCCACCTCTTACTCTCGGACCCTCACGTCTCTCGGTTCTAAGTCCCTGGGCAGGTCCCTCCGGCTCTGGCTGGACCATGGGATTACCTAACGCTTCCCTATATGCAACTACCCCTGGTGCAGTGGGATCGGTGATGGCTAGTAGGGGTTCAGGGATGGGCATGGCTACCGCATCAGATGCGTTGCGGATAACCATAAACTGAAGATGGCTGATAGGGCATACCGGATGTGCAACACGTCTGGGTATCACTGGATTAGCGTCCATGTGTTGATGCACTGCTAACGATAGGAAACGTGGGTACGGGAGGAACTTCTTCTGTTTCGTTCCTCCGATGTGTCGGATGGCGGTAACAAGTTCACGCCAGATGATCATGGCGAAGTCGACATGGCGGTGGTAGCAGACGGCGTGAACTAGGCGTAGAAAGTCGCCGGTGCACTGATCTATACCTTTCCATCTAGATGATAGACACCTGTTCAGAATCGTAAACAAGGTGTACCAGATGGGGGCTAGGTATTTCCGGGTGAACGCTGAAGGTCTGGGAAGATCATGGTTGTAGCCGAGCGTGCGGATTTGTGCGCATAGCGTGTCGTCATTTAGGGTAGGATCGTACCGTTCATGACCTGCGGCGTCGGCAACCGGAAGAGAAAGGAGGCGGCGAAAGGAATCAGGCGTGAGGGTGAACGACTGGTTGTCTATCATTGCTGTTATAGTCTGTGAAGTGCCGGTCGTGCGGACCTGAGCAGTAAACCACACTTGAAGAACATAGATCAACGGGACGTCGGTAGTGCGGGTGAGGGCCCCACGAATAGGATGGCGCATGAGGATATCCAGTATAACCTGGTGGTTAGGGTTGGGTCTGAAGAGCGCCGAATCCAGGTAGTGATTGTTTGCCTCCATCTCGGTGCCATGGTCAGGATCAACCAAGGTGTTAGGACAAATATGTCTTCAAGATTTAATCTTGATTTATAGAGTCAAAGTCAATGTATTTAGTCATGTATAGAAAGTCAAAGCTAGCTTATTTCCTTAATAAGTCTTAGGGTATATAAGGCTTTGTTTAGACTTTCTTTGTAAGCTTTTGGTCATAACTCATATCTTGTAAACACAGAGAGCCGACATAATAAGATCTACTTTCTCTCTCTACCCTCTCTCTCTAATCTTGATAGATCTTGGATTAACAATTGGTATCAGAGCAGGAACAAGATTGAGAGATGGAATTCTACTGATCAAACATACGAATTTGGTGATTTCACAAGAAAATTTGATTGATTTTCTTGATTTTTCAAGAAAATCTCGTTTTCTTGTAATTTTATCAAATTTTGGTGATTTTTGATCGATTTCGTTCGTGAATTGATTCTTTGGATTCGTTTTACTGTTTAGAGCAACTTTCATTCAAGAATTGAGAGCTAATTCGAAGGATTTCAAGAACAATTTTGGTGATTTTCTGAATTTTTGGATTGTTTGACTTTTTGCTACTGTTCGATCTTCCAGTTTCTGATTCAGAGGTTTTTAGAGGTTTGTAGTTGAAGAAGAAGTGCTTAGTTTTGGATTTCGAACTGATCTGCAAAATTTGATTTCAGTTATTTTGAGGTTTTAAGTGATTTCTGTCGATTTTGGAAGAATCTCGCAAGATCTGTACTTTTTGCAACATTCATCTTCACTTTGCGCAACATTCAGTGGTTCTAGCATTTCGCAACCCACTGACCCGAAATTCTTACTTTTCGCAACCCACTGACCCGAATTTTCAAACTTTTCGCAAGCTTCCTTTGCGAAAAGTGATCTGTCAGCTTTCCATTTTTGCCCAAGTCTACTTTTCGCAACCCTTGCTTGCGACTTTCTCTACTTTTCGCAACCCTTGCTTGCGATTTTCTTAGCTTTTCGCAACCCTTGCTTGCGACTTTCTCAGCTTTTCACAACCTTTGCTTGCGAGTTTCTTACTTCTCGCTTCTTCCTGTTGAGAAATTCTGACTTAGAATATTTTTCGAGATTTGCTAATTGTTAATTGTTTGAATTTTTTTTTTCCAGATTAATTCTTCAAACATGAAGCGGCTTCCAGTGCTGTTCAAAGAATCTGATTTTGAACTATGGAGAGTTTCGTTCATTGATTTTATTGAAAGTAGAGAAAATGGTGAAAACATGATAAAATATTTCACTGAAGGCCCAATGATCAGAACTGGCAAAGATTATATAGAAGAAGAGATTAACAGAATGAAAGCCGACAAGGAAGCTTCATCCAACTTGATCTTCGCACTTTACAAACTTCCACAACACATCTTCAAACGCGTTGAATGTTTCAAAAACAATCCAATGCTTATGTGGAACGAGTTAACAAAGCAAATGCTTGGATCTGAAGTTGCTTTTAAGAGAAAGGAAGAAGAAAAGAAAGCTGAAAAAGAGGATACGGAACATAAATCATCAGATGCTGAAAATGAGGAACTCAAGCAAAAGGTTATTGAACTTACAAAGAAGTTGTCTGAAACGGAAAAGTTGCTAAAAGAGGAAAGAGAAAATCACAGAAAAGAAAGAGTTGCTCGTTCAGATGACAAAAAGCAAATTCTTTCTCTTTCTCAGAAAGTCTCGGAACTTGAACAAGCTTCAAAGACGGAGAAGAAAGAAAGTGAAGAAAAGAAAGCTCTTGAACTTAGATGCAGAAAACTTTCCATGCAAAATTTAGATTTTGAGAAAGTTTTATTTCTTGAAAAAGAGAAATTGGAGAAGGAAAGGCTTGAATTTGAAAATAAAAGGAAAGACTTTGAAGCAAAGAATGTGAAGTTGTCAAAGAAGATATCTGAGCTTCAAAAAGAATTAGATGAAGAAAGACAAGAGCTGGAAAAGAGAAAGAAAACTGACTTTCAGGCCAGGAGCGTCAAAGAAGAATTTTCTATTGAAAGGAAGATATTTCAGCAAGAAATACGAAAGCTCATAAAGAATTTGGCCATGTTATCGACTGATATTATGAAAGAGAAGAGGGTTAATTGTGACATTCAGAAGAAGCTTGATTTGATGACCAAGAAACGGAATGATTTATCTGACAAAGTGAAGTCTCTCAACAAATCCAAAAGCTATTCAGAAAGTCCGATTCGACCGTCTAATCTTTTCTATGATCATTCAGTGGATAATTCTTCCAAGTATAAATATGCTAATCTTCCCTTACAAGAAAGTCAACATGCAATGGAGAGTCAAAGGTACAATTCCTGAAAAAGATGTACCAAAATCATCTGTTCCTAACAAGAACACTAACCTGAAAGGTAAATCTTTTGCTAAACCTGATTCATTATATTCTGCAAATCATTTAATCAGGTTAGCACAAAAGAATTTTTGTTGTTCTTATTGTGGTACTAATGATTTTATTAAAAATTATAGTATTCAATATTGGTATGGTACTTATCATTTTCCTTCCTATAGAGCTCCGCTTAACAAGCCAGGACCCAAGACACGTTGGGTACCAAAATCTACTTAATCTGTTTTTGCAGATTTAGAAGCAAAGCGTTGAACTCTCGGAAGAAGATTATTTGTGCCATAAAGGGGGAGTAAAGAGTTTGGTTTCTAAACACATCAGTTTAGAACCCGGATTTTACCGTTTATGGTTTCTGAATACATTAGTTCAGGACCCGTACTTCAATATTTTAGGCTTTTGAACATATCAGTTCAAAACCCGTGCTTCAACGACTATGGCTTCTGAACTATTCAGTTCAGGACCCGTACTCCAAAGACTAAGACTTCTAAACAAATCAGTTTAGAACTCATACTTCTCAGGTGATATCCTTAACTGTCACATCTTTCTATTTCAAAGAACAACTGGTAAAAGGTAGCATTGCATTATGGTTTATTTCTACTGCGTTGAATGTTTGAATCTTTACAAATTTAATTCAATGAAGTGAAATTTTTTCAACTTTCATTCAATGAATGAAATGTGTGTCAAGGGTGATTTTACAAGCGTTTTTGTATTATCTGAGTTACATCTGTTTCATCTTTCACTTCTGAAATAAATCGAAAGGTCAGCAAAACATGAATGAAATTATGCTGAATGCTCAAAATTATGTGATTCTAGATTTATATAGAATATAATGCTCAAAAGCCTTTTTGTTAGAATGATGGATGGAAACGAAAATATGGGGAAAGCACTATGTTTTAGAACCAAGTGATTGAGATGCTCTAAGTTTTAAATCTAATCATTTAGTTTGAAAGTTTGTGCCTGTGGCCTTTCTGGTTTGGGAGATTAAGTCCTAAGGGGTGCTCGACACCTAGTCCTTAAGACCAACTGGTCTGGGATTGACTGACCCAAATCCTGCTATAGAACCAGATAGAAAGCCATGTTCTACTGGTAAGATATATCGATGTGGCCTTTCTGGTTTAGGAAAGTAAGTTCTAAGGGTGCTCGTCACCTAGCACCTAAGGCCAACTGGTCTGGGATTCGCTGACCCAAATCCTGCTATAGAACCAGATAGAAAGCCATGTTTAACGGTGTATCTTATTCTTAATAAACTTTGTGATTAAAAGATGCCAATGAGCACAAAATCAAAAGATGCCAATGAGCACAAAATCAAAAGATGCCAATGAGCACAAAATCAAAAGATGCCAATGTGCACAAAATCAAATGATGCCAATGAGCACACATCTCTTGAAACTTGGGGAAAATACAAAGTCGCGATAAACCTGTAAATTTGTGAAAATTCTGATTTTGGACAAATAGTGTGAGTATAGCAGAGTATTCTGATATGTTTTAGAATTGCATATGCTTGTTGCTGATCATATTTCGCATGCTAGCACACCAAATAGATTTAATAAAGGGGTTGAAACTGAACATTTTTAACTTGATATGCAATGATGTCTGGTATTTGAATCCAAACACATGCATTTGATTTCATTTGATTGATAAATCTGTTAAATTTCATTAAGTTGAATTTCTTTTGTAAAGTTTTCAAATGATCAAATGTTAGTAATTATAAAATGTAGTTCAATGAATTTTATTTTCCTTGTATAAAATTTCAACTACTGTGCCTAAATGAAATATATGCATACTTTCAGGGGGAGAAAACAAATTGCTCCAAAATTCTTATTTTGAGGGGGAGCAATGTTATTCATTAAGGAGGAGATTGTTAGTGAGAATCAGAGACGCGACTGAAATTGAAGAAGGTTTTCGATGATCATGATGCACACTTTCATCGAAAAAGGGGGATAAATGTTTAGTTCAATTTCATGTCAAAGCTTTCAAGTCAAAGATTCGATTTCATGACAGGGGGAGAAATGTTTAAAGAAGACTTCGTCTCAAGAAAGGAAAAGGGGGAGATTTCTTCTTCAAGAGTTTAAGAGAAATCGATTGATCATCTTGTGATCTCTTTTTCTTAAACTTGTGCTATATGGTGAATATCCTTACTGAAGATTGAAGTTCTCAAGTCAAAGAAAGAAAAAGGGGGAGAATTCTTCAAGAGTTTAGGAAAAATCGATTGATCATCTTGGTTTCTCAAGAAGATCTTTTTTTCTTAGATTTGCGCTACATTGTATCAAAGTGCCTTGTGTGAAGAAACAAATTCTCCATATCAAAGAAAGAAAATCTCCGTCAGTTCCCCGTCTGAAGATTTTGTGACGATTTGACTTTGACAAACCTTGATAAAGACCGAAGTTTTGAAGATTCAAGAAGCCGAAGAATGTTGTTCTCAAATGTTTAAATCTTGAATCCAAGGGGGAGATTGTTAGGACAAATATGTCTTCAAGATTTAATCTTGATTTATAGAGTCAAAGTCAATGTATTTAGTCATGTGTAGAAAGTCAAAGCTAGCTTATTTTCTTAATAAGTCTTAGGGTATATAAGGCTTTGTTTAGACTTTCTTTGTAAGCTTTTGGTCATAACTCATATATTGTAAACACAGAGAGCCGACATAATAAGATCTACTTTCTCTCTCTACTCTCTCTCTAGAATTTCTCTCTAATCTTGATAGATCTTGGATTAACACAAGGCAGCATCTGCTGCTTCGTCTATGATTTCCTCTTCTTGAGGTATATGCTCTTCCGGAGGTTGTTGTGGATTTTGTTGATCCTCCATTGGAAAATCTGTAGAAGAGCGCACAGTTAGAAACTGAGATGGATGAACTAGTGTCAGAAACTCTTCATTACCATCAAACCTTCATTCATTACTCTACTTTACTACACAATGAAAGCCAATTGTGAGAAAGAGAACATTGTCTCAGGCCAGACTGTTTCTTCATGCATCGTACTGCATACGTGCATACATGAAGTGGCAGAACAGGTACCAGACATGGACAAAACAGGGGAGTCCGGATAAAAGACTGTACTAGCAAAACTGTCCGGATGACCTGATGTGACCGGAAAACATTGGTGTCCGGATGAGGAGATGGGTCCGGATAAAGGGAACAACCCGGACAAGTCAGGTTATTGGTTTCTAGAGGTTTTCAGGATGGCAAGTGAGTCCGGACACCAAACTACCCGGTAGCTGAACTTACCGGAAACCCTATGGTTTGGGTTTCCGGACAACTAGGTTTCCGGTTATTTGGAGTGTCCGGATAGATGATCATGTCGTTGACTGTGTCCGGATAAGCTATCATTGATCTGAATGTGTCCGGACACGAGAAATGTGTCCGGACGATGACTCAATCGTTTAATAAGCCAATCAGGAGATCCCAATCAAGAGTACGGGTTGTCAAGAGTCGAATATCAACTTATTGGATCATGGACAACTCTCGAATCGCACCCAGTGGTCTGAAACTGACGAAAAACCCTTAAGGGGTTTCAGTCACTGTTGGATCGACCAAATCAGGGGTCGTGTTGCGATGCAATGTGTGTGAAATGAGTTGAAATGTGATCGAGATGGAGAAATGAGTAACATACCTGATTTGTAGAAGAAAAACCGATCGAAAATCGAGGAATGAGATAGAGTCCGATCGAGAGAGAGTAAAACGAGGGTTTAGGGTTTTAGGCGTAAAACCCGGATAAGTGAGAAAGAACAAACCCGGGTAGCAATATATACCCGGGTGGTGTCCGGATTGTTATCCGACCCGGATTCAGACCCCGTCCGGATATTGTCCGGATAACTTGTGGTTTCCGGATATTGTCCGGAAACTTCTAGATTCTCCAAAAAATAATTGGAACTGTGAGATGACGTTCTCTCGCTCCCCCTCAAACTGAGCATGGGGAAAACTTTCTCCCCCTCAGATAGTGCAGTAGAGTGCAGTGGAGGGGACCGACACTCTTCACAAAAATTGTTGAGCATTTTAAAAAACTGTGCCGCTCCCCCTCAAATGATGACCATAACTTACACGCAGGAGTGCCCACACACACAAAAACTTTAGACAGTTTAGAAAAACTGTGTGTGATGCTCCCCCTCAAAGGTTGAGAAAATATACCTGATACTTCATTGTGCTCCCCCTGAACACGAGAACATATGGTGAAAGCACAAATATAGTGAAAGGAAATACAGACGACAATATGAAATAAGATAAACACACGAAGAAGAAAAAAAACTCGAAATCTACCTAATAAATACAGAGACTAGGATCTAATTGTGTAACTACGACAAGTAGAATACATGTGCGAGAAAGTGTATACCCAGCCATCAGGAGTGATAACACCGGATGAAGAGTAGACAGTTGCTCGTAGAAGTATGGAACTTGTAAGGGGCACACATTCGGATTAAGTCTTCAGATTTAGCATACCGAGCTTGAACACAAGAGTTTTAAAGCGTTTTTCGTCCAAGGCTTTGGTAAAAAGGTCTGCTAACTGATGTTCAGTATTTACGAAGTAGAGTTCGACTGTACCTCTTTCGACGTGATCCTTAATGAAATGATACCGAACGTCGATGTGCTTCGTCTTGGTGTGTTGGACCGGGTTGCTTGATATGGCAATTGCGCTCTTTGAGTCACAGTAGATCGGGACTTTGACGTACGTAAAGCCGTAGTCTTTGAGTTGCGTCCTCATCCAGATTACTTGGGAACAACAGCTTGCGGCAGCCACATACTCCGCCTCGGCAGTTGACGTGGAAACACATTGCTGTTTCTTCGATGCCCAACTCACTAGGCTATCTCCCAAGAATTGAATGTGTCCCGAGGTGCTCTTGCGGTCCAACATGCATCCCGCGCGATCCGCATCAGAGTAAGCAGAAAGTCCAAAATCTGTCTCTTTCGGGTACCAAAGGCCAAGATCAGCAGTACCACGTAAATAACGAAAAATTCGTTTAACGGCTATTAAGTGAGACTCTTTAGGTTTGGATTGATAACGGGCGCAAAGAAATGTTGAAAACATGATGTCCGGTCTACTGGCAGTTAAGTACATTAAAGAACCGATCATTCCCCGATACAATTTGGTGTTGACAGCCTTTCCGTTAGGATCGGCGTCAAGTTTTGTATTGGTTGCCATGGGAGTTTTCATTGGTGCGGAATGGTCCAATTGGAATTTCCGAAGAATATCCCGAATGTATTTGGACTGGTTTATGAAAATTCCTGTCGATAGTTGTTTAACTTGAAGACCAAGGAAAAAATTCATCTCACAAAGCATACTCATTTTGAAAAATCTTCCCATGAGATTGGCAAAGTTCTTTGCATATAATGGACTAGTAGAACCGAAAATGATGTCATCGACATATACCTGGACTAGGATGATGTGACCCTTTTCGTTCTTCATAAACAAAGTAGAATCAATGGTACCTCGTGTAAATTCGGATTCTAACAAGAACTTAGATAGTGTGTTGTACCATGATCGCGGAGCTTGATTTAAGCCGTAGAGTGCCTTGTCTAAGATGTAGACATGATCAGGCTTCGAGTCATCCACAAATCCGTCTAGTTGCGACACATAAACTTCTTCTTGGAGGTCGCCGTAAAGGAAGGCTGTCTTCACATCCATTTGGAAGACCGTGAAGTTCTTGTGTGCGACATAAGCGAGAAACATACGGATTACCTCGATGCACGCTACCGGAGCGTAGGTCTCATCGTAGTCCATCCCCTCTTGTTGACGGTACCCTTTGGCCACAAGACGCGCCTTGTTGCGAACAACGATGCCGTCTTCGTCCTTTTTATTTTTGAAGATCCATTTGGTGCCGATGACCGTCTTGTGCTTAGGACGTGGAACCAGTCGCCATACCTTTAGAGCTTCGAATTGATTTAGCTCTTCTTGCATGGCTATGATCCAGTCTGGATCTTCGAGTGCTTCGCGTACGCTTGTCGGCTCAATCTTGCTTAAAAAGCCGAAAATAGGCAGAAGTTGTCGGAAGCGCCTCGTGTACGTATAGGAGTTGAAGGATCACCGATGATCTGATGTAGGGGATGTGCCTTCGTCCATTTGGTGGAATGCGGAAGCGGCGGCTGGGTGGAGTGTGACGCATCCGGATCCACATACGAACCAGATGGAAGGTCTTGAACTGCTTCAAGAGTAGTAGTCTTGTTTCTTGGAGGAAGTGGGGGAGGATTCGTCGACGGTTGAACAACTTCTGGTTCCGAGGAGTTCAGAGGTTGAGCATCGGTTGTAGCAGAGGATGAATCAGTAGGAGCTATCTCCGAGATTATAGGTTCCTCCGGGGGGATTACTGTACCAGGTGCATTCGTATCTGATGATGACGGTTGAGCTGTCTCCATAGGTGTTGACGGCGTACATGTAGACAGTGGCGGACCAGATAAAACGGCCGAATCCACATTGCGAGCAGCTTCAAGTCGCGGTTGCGCTGAGACAGATGTGGAAGAGTTAACAGTGTCATCATAAAAATATTGAAACAGTAAATCTAAATCAGAAGAATCAGCATTCGATGAAGATGCATCATTCGGATTTACTGTGGCTTGTGCAGATCCCGAATTCAAAGGTCTGGAAGCTAGCACTCCTGTTAAACCGGGTTCTGAACTGAGTTGTTCAGAAGCCAAATCTGCGGCTTCGTCGAATGTCACGTTTATGCTTTCAACAATGGATTTGGTCCGTTTGTTGTAAACGCGATACGCCTTAGCCTGCATGGAGTATCCGATGAAAACTCCTTCGTCCGCCTTGGGGCTGAATTTCCCAAGATCATCCTTGTCGTTCAGTACATAGCAGGGGCATCCAAATGCGTGGAAGTAGCTAATGGTCGGAATGTGACCGTTCATGATCTCGTAAGGTGTCTTGTTGAACCGCTTGTGAAGAATTGAGCGGTTTTGTGTATAGCATGCAGTAGACACCGCTTTAGCCCAGAGAAATAGTGGCAAGTTGGCATGGGAAAGCATGGTACGAGCGGCTTCGACTAAGGTACGGTTGCGTCGTTCCACTACTCCGTTTTGTTGAGGAGTACGTGCAGCAGAGAAAGTGTGCGAGGTTCCAACAGATGCAGATACTCGCCCACCATTCGGTTCTTGAACTCCGTCCCGTTGTCGGTTCTGATGGATTGAACATGTTGCTGCTTATTCAGGTGGACGGTCTTGAGGTGATTGATGATGAGCTCCGAAGTTTCGTCCTTCGAGCGTAGAAACATCACCCAGGTGTAGCACGAATAGTCATCCACCATTACCAGAACGTATCTTCGTTTATTGATGCTCGGAACACGCATCGGACCACACAAATCAATGTGGATGAGTTCGAGGGTCCGGGACGTGCTCGGAGTTGTCTTCGGCTGATGTGATGTGCGCTTCATCTTTCCCGTTTTGCAAGCCCCACATAGACGGTCCTTCACAAATTGAAGGTTCGGCAAGCCTCTTACATTCTGCCTAGCACCAGTTGATTGAGATTCCTGAAGTTGAGATGTGAAAGGCGTCGATGCCAGATCCAAGCTTGGTCGGAATTGGCTTTTGACATGAGACAAACTGGTTTGTCTGTCTTGAGAGCTGCGAGGTCAATGGTGTAGAGATTGGTCTTGCGAGTTCCAACCAGAAGTTCCTCTCCGTCGTTGTTGAGGATTCTACACCTTGTAGCTTTGAAGCTAACTTCTAGATCCTTGTCGCAGAATTGACCAATGCTGAATAGATTGTGTCCTAGTCCCGCGACGTGTGAGACTTTCTTGATGGTAATCTTGTCTTGAACTATGTCACCGTAACCCACGATCGGTGACTTCTCGTTGTTCCTAAATCTCACATCTCCGTAGTATTCTTCCTTGTAGTTCGTGAGAAGCTCCCTTCTTCCGGTCATGTGCTTGGAGCATCCAGAGTCTAAGTACCACACATGACCGTTCTGCAAAACAAGATTAGTGACGTTTAGGTACCCAAATTTGTTTGGGTCCTGGGGGGTTAGATTTGGAACTGCCTCGGGAAATTTGCTTTGACTCAGCTTTCCCTTTAGGTGTAGATTTTACACCGTTGGAGGGAACTGGTTTTGGCACTTGTTGCCTCTTGGGTGCAGAATTTACACCTTTTGGAGGAACATATTTTAGGGTAGATTTCCACTTGGGTGCCGGTTTAACCCCAGTAGGAGCAGCCCGTGTAGGAATGGGTTGAGTCTCCTGCTGTGGTTTAACTGCTTGATTGGAACCCCGTTGTGACTGGTGTCTCTGCTTATTATTGTGGGGTTTACGCTTATGAAATAAGTTACCAACAAAATAAGGCGCATACCAATCATTATTGTGAATGTCATCAAAATCATTCCAACCACAATTAGAACAACATAAACAATCATGCGATAACTGAATCAATTGATTAAGAGAATTAACTTTAACGGGAAAAGAAACTTCAAAATGGTTCCAATGATTCCAAGCATAATTGTCATTGTCTATTCTAGAATTAAGAACTGTAGGGAAAGATTTTGACGCACCCTTCTTGACAGATTCCCTCTTTAGCCACTTTGGTGTTTCTTTATTAGCTCGACCATTTTTATCTGAAACAACAGGGACAGAATGACCAGTGACTTTAGGAGGAACAGTCTTGTTGGTTGGCAAAGGTCCGGTCACTTGCCTCGGCTGTGATTGCCTTTTAGAAACTGGTTTAGAAGTTGGTTTTGATTGAGAAATCTTGATCACAGCTGGGGCCTTGGTGTTAGAACATTGACCTTTTTGAAAATCGACCGTACGATTCACCACAGGAGATAGAAAATCAGTGTGACTTGGAAGAGGTTTGTCAAAGGGGAATGACTCAAACTCTTCATCACAGTTACCTTCGGAGTTCATGTACTCTGAAAAATCTATCTTGGGAATATCCGGAATGGGATCAGGTGTGGAAGGCGAGGAACACTTTGTGCTCGTGTGCTTTGGGGAACTTGGTGCGGAAGCTAAGAAAAAATCAGAGATTAAGTTCCTTAAAACACTCTCGTCTTGAGAATCTTTACCATCTTGTGAAGTGGAAATTGTACCAATAAAAGCTTTACATGAAGACGTTTCAGATGAATTCGAGGAAGATTCAGGTGAAATCTGTTTTACAGATTTGAGTTGGTCAATTTGCTCTTGGAGCTGACCATTTCTTGCATACTCCTCCATCTTTTCTGTTGCCAAAGCAGCCAGTTTCGATGTGAGCATATTAATTTCACCTCGAAGGATTTCCTGTCCTTCATCAGACACAACTTCGGTTTTGACTTGTTGTAGATTCTCAAGCTTTGTAAGTAAAACTTGCTTTTCCATTTGAAACATTAACCTTTCTTTCTCAATGGACTCCTCCAACTCGACTATCTTTGCTTCCAAGATGAGAGGGGGAATTTAGAGTTTAAACTCATCCGTCTTGGTCTTGGTTGCAGGTGCTACGTCCTCATCCTTTTTGGAGGAATCCTTGGGTGTAGCTACCTTGTAGGGGTCGAAGTAGTCATTGGAAAGGTACTTTTTGTTCTTTTGATACGAGTAGTTTAGAGGTTCATAACAAAATGGAAGTTGAATTCCTCGTTTTTGTGTGCGTTTATGTTCCTCGGTTTCCTCCTCCTTTTCAGGTTCAAGAGGACCAGTCCATTAAATTGCGTACTCCGGATACTTTTTATCTAACCCATAACACGCAAAATCATTCAGAGTGGGAACTTGATATCTTCCCTTTTTCAAATAGTGTGGGTTATCATATCCGATTCCCCATTCTTTGTTAAAGTACGTGAACTCTTTGGGTTTATTCAAAAAAATGGTTTGATCAGTTTGACCCCTTTTATGGAGTTTGGTTTCAAGATCAAGAATTTTAGCCACATACTCCTTGTGTTGAATTTGAAGAGAAGAACATTGATAAGTAATGCCTTCTTTCTCATTCAAGCACTGATCAAACTGACGTTGGAGATCAGATAATTTGGCCCTTAAGTCTTTAGGTGCTAATGACAGAATTTTGCATTTATCAGTTAAATTAGCACAATCAGACTTATATTTCTCTGTTATTCTCTTTTAAACATCAAGCTTTTCATTTAGTTACCTAATTTCAAGCTTTTGTTGTTCATTTGTGGCCTTGAGGGAGTTTGCCTTTTCGGTGATAGTTTGCAGTTGATGTATGAAGTTTTGTAGGCAAGAATCACATACCTGATTTGTTGTTGCCTTTTCTTCATCCGTAGACGATTGATATCCCATGAAAGCATCATCACCTTCATAATCGTCCTCATCATCAGATCTTCCTAGCCAGTACTCATTTTCAACGAACATTGCCTCCCCAGCCTCTTTCTGTCTGGCCAGTGCAAGCTTGGCCTCATAGTAGTGAGAGTTTTTCACTGTAGGCTGACGGCAGTCTTTAGCAAAGTGACCGAGTTTCCCACAATTGTAGCATTTCACAGGTTCATCTCTCTTCTTCCGGTCACCTTTCTCTGTCTTCTCCTTCTTCTCAGATTTATCTTGCTCTTCTACCTTCTTCTTTCCTTCATACCGATCCTTATAGTCATGACGCTTATTGGAGGAAGTGGAGTAGCGTTGACTATTGGAAGATGGCTTCTTGTAGAACTGTTGTTGTTGAAAGGATTTAGTCAGAAGGGCAATAGCTTTCATTAAGTCTGATGCTTCACCATCAGCATCACCGTCTTTCTCATCTTCAGGTTCTGACTCGGAGGAGCTTTGCTGTGGACCGCGTCTGGATTGACTGCCCGAAGATTTCCCTAGTTTGGAAGTCATGAGGGCAATAGGATCAGCAGATGGTTTTGGCTCATTCTTCTTCTCTCCCAGAAGCTCATTCACTTCATCTTCGTCTTGGAGAAGTGTCTCATACAGTTCATTGATGCTGATGTTCTCTATCAAGTTGTTGTGCTTGACATGAGAAGCATACACTTTCCATTCAGGTAGCAAGTTGTTGAGGAACTTTAGTGCGTTCTCAGTATTGGAACGAACAATTTTATTCTTGTTCAGTTCATTGAGGAGTAGACAAAATCGTTCATAGGTCTGGGTGAGGGATTCACCGTTGCGCTGCTTGAACCCATCGAACTTGGTTATCGCGCTATTTATCTTCAGCTGATTTCCTACAACGCTCCCACGCATCATTCTGGCTACTTGGTCCCACATGCCCTTAGCCGTCTCTTTGTAACTATCTATGGCAGTGTAGATGGAATTAGGAAGAGCTTGAATCAGATATCTCTTTGCATGCTTTTCACCTTCAATCATGCCTCTTTCAAATTCTGTCATCTCAGCAAGAGTCTTGTCCTTACGT
Source organism: Saussurea involucrata (assembly GCA_033807775.1). Taxonomy (NCBI): domain Eukaryota; kingdom Viridiplantae; phylum Streptophyta; class Magnoliopsida; order Asterales; family Asteraceae; genus Saussurea; species Saussurea involucrata. Next base: position 101,062,767 of record CM066322.1, on the reverse strand, counting down.
CGAGCTACTGCAGTTGAAGTTGCAGCTATGTCCTTCATTAGTTTGGGAATTGGGCCATTATCCAGAGCTCTCTTGATGTACTCATAGTTGTCCTTGGACTCTATGAAGATCATAAACCTATCTCGCCATTGGCTGTACTCGTTCGGATAGAGACACTGTGGCTTGGTGTCAGTGCCAATTGCGAGAGCATCACGAGAAGTAGACATATTTGGTTGCAACGGAGTGATCGTCAGACGGGATGATCGATTCAGAGTGTAAACCTAACGCAAGGTACTAAGAGTGATATCCTAACGCAGGTTCTACGAGTGCACTTGTGCTAAACTGAACTTACTGGATAGGAATCCAAATAAGTGATCTGATCTGGAAGTGTCCGGATCAGATTTGATGCAAGTATATCAATAAAAGCAAAAAGTGTCCGGGTAAGAGAAAGAGTCTGGATAACTTGAGTTGTCCGGATAACCAAGGTTACCGGATGGCTTAAGTTACCGAATAGAAAAACTGAAACAAGATGTTTCCGGATAAAACAAAGTTACCGTGTCCGGATAACTTGAGTTGTCCGGATACAATGAAGTTTCCGGGTACAATGGATTGTCCGGATAAGATATGTCCGGAAACACTGGGTTTCCGGATACAAATGTTACCCGGGTAGTATAAGGAATAGTGACTTACCTGGATTGCAGAACTTACCCGGAAAAATGAGGAGTCCGGATGGAATTGGAGTTATCCGGATGGAAATCACACAAACGTCCGGACACCTTGAAGTTATCCGGAAACGTCGGCTGGTTTATCCGGACAAGTCGGCTGTTTGCTCAAATCGATCTAATTTTTGATTAGGGTTGCCCAAAATCGATCCTGGAAGATTAGTAACAATACCAAACCCAAAAGTAACACTAATCCAATCGATTTCAATGCAAAAACAACAAGTTTTGATGGTTAAAAATCGGATTTTTGTCAAGAACACTACCAAAACTTTTGATCTTAAATTGCTAAATTAACCACTCAAACGATCGAATTGGAATGCGAAAATTTGCAGAAATACTAACAAGTATAATGCTAACACAACCCAATAAACAGAATTGAACAATTTAGTCAGAATCAAAGATTTGAAAATTCAAGAATAGTCAAACGTGAAAAAGTCAAACTGACCAGAAATCAGTGAATGAATATGTGAATCGAATCCGTCCGTCTGCTCTGATACCAATTGATAGAACCAGATTCGTGCAACAATATAGAAATCGTAATGATAATCAATAAGAACAATGATTTCCAACTGTCATCCCTTTCATTAACTTTCAGAGAGAATGTTTACAATACGAATAGAAAGCTAAAGAGATGATTAGCTTGTTTTTCCAAGCTAATCACACATTAAATACAATGGGCCCGTGGTTAAAAAGCCCATGACCCGTTTACTAATAAGGCTCAAATTAAACTATTACAATTCAACCCTTGAACTTTAAATCAACTATAAAACCTGCCCTAACAACCTTCGATTCACAGTATCTGAAACAAATAGATGCAGATATCTCTTTACCATATAAAACACATAAGTCTTACTAAAGCTAAGACCCTTAGATATCTTAAATCTTCAAATGTTACCCCAAAACCCGAACTTAAGTCGAGTCCATAATACATTCAGTCCTCATTCATTCCCTATCCAATAACTAACAATACATAGGTTACTGGATACTTAAAAGCATCTAAACTTACCAATTTGACCAAACAACAAAAGTATCCGGATACCATAAGTTATCCGGACAACACTACTTTTCCGGACAACATGACTTTTCCGGACAACAGGGCCTTCCGGATAACACAAACTATCCAGCCAACATACACAATCCGAATAACAACATTTTCCGGATACATAACCAATCCGGATACTATCCGATAACTCGTTTCATCCGGAAAACTAAAGAAATAGAACTTACCCGGATAAAGAACCCGCCCGGACACCTGTAGAACATTAACCGGACACTACCAACAAAACCACCCGGACACATTCATGGTGTCCGAAAACCTCTGTCGGTTTGGTGCTTTTTACCCAGAAAACCGACTGAATCATCCCCAAAAGTGAAATCGTTTATTCTACTCTGATAGAAAGTACCTAATAGCAATTACACACATGTTTTGTAAAGGAAATATACCTGAAATCACTTCCAATTGCACCAAATTAAATCCCTAGCTCCAATACCTTCTTTCTTCTTCTTTTCTTCTCCAAACACACACACACTCACTTTGCTAATTTCTGGATAATACTGAATTAGAAAATATCTGATTACCTTAAGAGGTAATATCTATCCAATTTACTACTTTAGTCCCTAAACTATCCATTAATGACCAAAACACCTTTTACTTATAATTTAACCCAAACTTACCCTAAATACCAATTATAATTTAACTAACGAACTTACCCGGGGTATTACATGCTCATTAAATGAACATCGTACCTAGCAACTGTTCATGCGATCCTGTCAACTGTAAATCAGTCCTTATTGTCCCATGTAGAAGTAGTATAAATAGAAGGTTCATGTGAACTCTTCTAAAAGGGCTTAACACATCAAAAAGATACGTGAAAAGCATTATGAATCCTGCTTAACTCTGACGGAAGATCTAATCTGTAGGCTACTTCACCAATCCTTTCTGTAATTGCAAACGGTCCAATGTACCTCGGGCTCAGTTTACCTTGCTTGCCAAATCGAATGAATCCTTTCCAAGGTGAGACTTTTAACATTACGAAATCCCCAACCTGGAATTCTAACGGCTTTCGGTGTCGGTCGGCGTAGCGTTTTTGTCTGTCTTGAGTTATTTTCAATCGTTCCCGAATCTGAGAAATCTTATTCGCGGTCAACTGAACTATATCTGGCCCTGCTAACTGTTTCTCTCCCACTTCATTCCAACACAGAGGTGTTCTGCATTTTCTACCATAGAAAACTTCAAACGGTGCCACTTGTATGCTGGAATGGTAACTGTTGTTGTAGGCAAATTCTATCAGTGGCAAGTGCTTATCCCACGATCCCCCAAAGTCAACAATGCAAGCCCGGAGCATGTCTTCTAAAGTCTAAATCATGCGTTCACTCTGACAGTCAGTGTGAGGATGATACGCTGTACTTAACTTTTTCTGCGTTCCCATTTCCTTTTGAAAACTTCTCCAAAATCTTGAGGTAAAACGGCTGTCACGATCAGAGATAATCGAAATTGGAACTCCATGTCGGGTTACTATTTCGTTGATGTACAACTTGGCTAATCGTTCCAACGAATCAGTTTCTTTTATTGGTAAGAAGTGAGCAGACTTCGTCAATCTGTCAACGATCACCCAAATGGCATCAAATCCCTTCGGAGTCCTTGGTAACTTCGTGATGAAATATGTAGTAATTTGATCCCATTTCCACATCGGTATTTCTAAACGCTGTAATTGCCCAAACGGCTTCTGATGTTCAATCTTTACCTTCTTACAAGTAGTACAACCTTCCACATACTGAGCAATACTCCTTTTTATTCCCGGCCACCAATAAAATTGTTTCAGATCTTTGTACATCTTGTTCGTACCTGGATGAATAGAGAATCGAGATTGATGAGCTTCTTGTAGTACTCGATCACGTAAACCACCCAAACGAGGCACCTAAATTCTGTTCCTCAGACACAACAACCCACGATCATCTTTTACAAGCAATGCTGATATACCTACTAACCGTTCTGGTTTCAAGCGTTCTTCTTGAAAAGCTTCTATTTGAAACTTCTGCAATTCGTCAAAGATGTTAGGTAAGAGTTCAGCTCGTAGTGAAATAGCTTTTATTGTTCCACTCCTTTCTTGACGACTGAGTGCATCAGCTACCACATTCGCCTTTCCGGGATGATAAAGGATTTCACAGTCGTAATCATTTACCAATTCTAGCCATCTTCTTTGTCTCATATTTAGTTCCTTCTGATCGAAAAGATGTTGGAGACTCTTATGATCAGTATAGATTTGACATTTAGAGCCGTAAAGGTAATGTCTCCAAATTTTCAACGCGAAAACAACTGTTGCCAGTTCCATGTCGTGTGTAGGATACTGTCTTTCAAGGTCTTTTAACTGACGAGAAGCATAAGCAATAACCTTTCCACACTGCATTATTACATAACCCAATCCCAACTTAGAAGCATCACTATAGACCACAAAGTCTTCAGAACCTTCAGGTAGTGCTAGTATCGGCGCGCTACAGAGTTTCTCTTTCAGTACCAGGAATGCTCCATCCTGTTCTGCTTTCCATTCAAACTTCAGATTCTTTCGAGTCAGCTTAGTCAAAGGCGTAGCAATACGAGAGAAGTCTTTTATAAACTTTCGATAGTAGCCGGCTAAACCCAGAAAACTTCATACTTCCGTTGCTGTCTTCGGCGATTCCCACTTTTCAACTGCTTCCACTTTCATCGGATCAACTTGTATACCTTTTTCGGAAACTACATGCCCCAGAAATTGAACTTCCCGTAGCCAGAATTCACATTTCGAAAATTTAGCATACAACTTTTCTTTTTTCAATAACTCCAGAATTAAACGAAGATGTTGCGCGTGCTCTTCTTTGGACCGAGAATAGATAAGTATATCATCGATAAATACAATAACAAATTTATCGAGATACGGCTTACATACTCAATTCATTAAATCCATAAAGGTAGCTGGAGCATTCGTCAAACCGAACGGCATTACTAAGAATTCATAATGGCCATACCTTGTTCGAAAAGCAGTCTTCAGAACATCTTCTTCTTTAACCTTCAGTTGGTGATAACCAGATCTTAGATCAATCTTGGAGAAATAACAAGCTCCAACCAATTGATCGAAGAGGTCATCGATTCTGGGAAGCGGATACTTGTTCTTGATCGTACGCTTATTCAATTCCCGGTAGTCAATACACATTCTCATCGAACCATCCTTCTTTTTCACAAACAGCACTGGTGCACCCCACGGCGAAGAACTAGGTCTGATGAAGCCTTTATCGGATAAATCTTGCAGTTGTGTCATCATTTCTTCATCTCTGGAGGTGCCAGACGATACGGTGCACGGGCTACAGGAGCGGCTCCAAGAATCAGATCTATACCAAACTCTACTTGCCTAACGGGCGGAAGACTATTCAAGTCTTCAGGGAACACTTCAGGAATTCACTAACAATAGGAATATCTTCCAACTTATTCTTTTCTGGTTTAATATCTATCACGTAGGCTAAGTAACTTTGGCAACCCTTATTAACACACTTACGGGCTTTTATCATAGATATAATGCAAGACTGATGATTGCTACGATCACCATAAATCACTACCGGTCCCTTCTCAGGTAATACAACATTAATTATTTTCTTATCACATACTATGTTAGCCTGATTCTCGGCTAACCAATCCATCCCCACTACCACATCAAATTCGATCAAAGCTATAGGAAATAGTTGTATCGATACTCCACACCCTTCTATATTTATTACACAACTATCAAATACTTCTTTAACCGACACTTGGTTATCATTTGCAGTATCTACCAGTAAGGCATGTTCTAACACTTTAGGCTTCAAACGCAGATAAGCAGCAAATGCAGGAGATACAAAAGATCGGTTTGCACCAGAGTCAAATAACACTTTAGCACGTGTAGAGTTTATGAAAAATGTACCTGTAACCACATCCAGAGTTTCCTCCGCTTCTTTTGCTGTCATCTGGAATGTACGACCCCTCGTTCTTGCTGGTTCTAGTCTCGGTACTACTGGTCTGACACCCGTTGGTCTTACTGACGTACCACCCGATTGTATTCTCCCCAGTGGACAATCGGACTGAAGATGATCAGGAGAATTGCACGAGTAACAAAATCGAACTACCCGACAGTCTTTAGCAATGTGACCGATCTTTCCACACTTATAACAGTTTCTAGGATCCACTTGGCAACTTCCTTGATGAAAACGGTGGCACTTTGGGCAAGGTCTTTCAACTGGTTGAAAAGGTGGACGGCTATCAAATCGCTGAAACCTGGACTTCTTCGGATCATGTGGTGGTCCTTCCCATTTTCTCTTTCCCATACTTTTATCACCAGCATCCCTCCTATTATCCCGCTCCACATTTTCCGCGGCATTTACTGCTGCTGAAAAGGTATCAGGTCTCGTTGCAGTCGCTAACTTTCGAATTTCCGAATTCAATCCGAATATGAACCTTTCCATCTTCATTTTCTCCGTGGCAACATAATACTCTCCAAAACGCGACTTCTCTAGGAAACGGGCAGTATAGTCTCTGACTGATAAATTCCCTTGTTGTAGGCTCAGGAATTCCTCCTCCAATTGTCTGACTGCTGCTTGAGGACAAAACTGTTCTTTGAATGCCCTTGAGAATTCGCCCCAAGTAAAGGTTGAGTATACATCAGATCCCTTAGAGTCAATAAGGGCCTCCCACCAATATAAAGCATCTGCCTTCAACATTGCAGTTCCGTATAACACCTTATCCTCTTCCGCACATTTGCTGGTTTTAAATACAGCTTCAATTTCCTTCAGCCACCGCATCGCCTTCACTGGATCTCTATCCCCTCCATAAGTTGGTGGTTTACAGCTTAAAAACATCTTATAGTCACACCTTCTTGGTACTGATACGACAGTAGGAATGATAGGCATCTCGTCTTCCAAGTTAGGATCTGGTCTTTCCGTTTCAGTATTATGCGTCTGGTTAAACATGGCTTGAATATTGGATTGTAATCTTCCCATCTCAGCAGCCAAGTCGTCTCTTGTAACAAACTCTGTGTCTCGCCCCTGTACTCTGCCTCCAGTCCTGCCCCTGCCTCTTTCTCCCCCTCTTCCCCTAGTTCCGACCGGGGGATTTGTTCTATTAGAGTTGTTTCTTCCTCCCCGATTTGTTTGTCTAGTACCACAGGCCATTCTGTAGATTCAAACAATGTTATTATACACATAAGCACATACCCCATATAATAAGGTATTCCAGTTCAAACATGTACCTGTAAAATCACAATTACACTGGCCAGGTGTAATCTGAAATTACCTTACATGATGTTCCTTCTACCTTTTTATATTTGACATCCCAAGGTTTTACAATAATAGGGACATCCTACTTCGCATGCAGTTTAAGTCTAGGTACAGATACTAATACCTAAATCCCTTAAACTAGGGCTCTGATACCATATGTAACGACCCATAATCCCATACATAGTTCATATAGCATACATTGCATAACGTCGTTAAAACAAGAGATACATTAGATAACAAATACGGTCCCCTAGTCTTTTACAAACATTAAATTCACCATTACAAACGATTACATAGTATATTACATCATTACTAACAACATGCTATATCTACTAAACACATCATAGTCTTCAACTAGTTAGTCCTCCAAAAGCTATTCACAGTTTTAACCTTCTTATTTGCTCATACCCGATCCGCGACCTGGAATACATATTTTTAAAATAAAAATGAGGGTTAGACCTTGAGGTCTAGTGAGAAAATCCCCGTTAGTTGAAAACCATTTGCACAACGTCATTCACATAATTCACATATGAATACCAAATAAGACTCATGCATCATATATCTTTCCATCTCGTTCTCTTGGCCATATTAATTGGTTGCGAGCCAACTAATCAATTTACACCACTGTACTAAATACAACCAACACCATTGTCCCTCTGTACAGCCAACTTTCACCGGTCCTAAGCCCGACCAACTAGCACCCATGCAGTGTAATACTCATAAAAACACCATATGCATATTATTACACTCATTCACATATATGTATTCCAGTTAGAAACATTTTAAGTAAAAACTCACTTGTTTGCTTAACAACACTCTTTTCAGTCCTCCACAAAGAATTATGTTTTCACATTCGATTCACAGTATCTGAAACAAATAGATGCAGATATCTCTTTACCATATAAAACACATAAGTCTTACTAAAGCTAAGACCTTTAGATAACTTAAATCTTCAAATGTTACCCCAAAACCCGAACTTAAGTCGAGTCCATAATCCATTCAGTCCTCATTCATTCCTTATCCAATAACTAACAATACACATGCTACTGGATACTTAAAAGCATCTAAACTTACCAATTTGACCAAACAGCAAAAGTATCCGGATACCATAAGTTATCCGGACAACACTACTTTTCCAGACAGCATGACTTTTCCGGACAACAGGGCTTTCCGGATAACACAAACTATCCGGACCACATACACAATCCGAATAACAACATTTTCCGGATACATAACCAATCCGGATACTATCCGGTAACTCGTTTCATCCGGAAAACTAAAGAAATAGAACTTACCCGGATAAAGAACCCGTCCGGACACCTGTAGAACATTAATCGGACACTACCAACAAAACCACCCGGACACATTCATGGTGTCCGGAAACCTCTGTCGGTTTGGTGCTTTTTACCCAGAAAACCGACTGAATCATCCCCAGAAGTGAAATCGTTTATTCTACTCCGATAGAAACTACCTAATAGCAATTACACACATGTTTTGTAAAGGAAACATACCTGAAATCACTTCCAATTGCACCAAATTAAATCCCTAGCTCCAAAACCTTCTTTCTTCTTCTTTTCTTCTCCAAACACACACACACTCACTTTGCTAATTTCTGGATAATACTGAATTAGAAAATATCTGATTACCTTAAGAGGTAATATCTATCCAATTTACTACTTTAGTCCCTAAACTATCCATTAATGACCAAAACACCTTTTACTTATAATTTAACCCAAACTTACCCTAAATACCAATTATAAAGTTAAATAAATTTGACGGAACTAACATTCAACTAACGAACTTACCCGGGGTATTACATGCTCATTAAATGAACATCGTACCTAGAAACTGTTCATGCGATCCTGTCAACTGTAAACCAGTCCTTATTGTCCCCTGTAGAAGTAGTATAAATAGAAGGTTCATGTGAACTCTTCTAAAAGGGATTAACACATCAAAAAGATATATAAATCATTAAGCTTTGCACTTACACACACACCAGCAGTTCTTCACATGTTCTTGGTGTTCTTAATATATATCAAATACATTAATCTTTGAGATATTCATCTGTTCTTCATATACTGGTTGTTTAATATTGTGTGTTGTTTCTCTATAATCATATCTGTTAGTTCCTCATATACGCTTCCGCAACACATCTTATTTGAACTAATAGATTAGATAATCTTTGTTAATCAATACGGGAACCAACAATTGGTATCAGAGCAAAGCTTGATTTTTAATCAAGCGATCGTTGTTTAACAAGATTATTGATAGAAACGTGGTCGGATTTTAACCTGTTATTCATTCCTTCAAACAGATTCTGTTTTTCTGCCATTTTCGATTTATTCGATATTTGGTAAAACTAAAGAAACTGTTTCTTTCGTTAAAATCCATTAAAGTGCACTATTGTCGGTGATTGAATTGTTTGTAATCAGATTCATATTTGTGATTTTTCTCTGAATCATTATTCATTTGTCTCTAGATTTCTCAAGGAACAATATGTCTAGAATAAAATTTTGTGGTGATGCTGATTCTCTTTATTATTCGAAACTCAGTACAAATTTTCGCAAGATAATTCCTACTCTTGAGAAAGAACTAGATGAAAGGAACAAAAGCATTCTTAGTGATTCAGATAAAATTGCTAAGCTTGAAGAATCAGTTAAACTTCTAAACTGTGAAAATATTGAACTGAAAAGGAACTTATCTGAATCTGAAAAAAAAAGACTCGAACTTAAATGTTTAAAATTTTCTAATCTTATTTCTGACGTTAAAAAGCTTGTAATTTGTGAAAAAGAGAACTTTGAAAATGAACGAAAAATCTTTTGAAACAAAGTTTGTTAAGCTTTCTAACAAATTATCTAACTTAGAAAAGATTCTCGAAAAGGAGAGAAGAGAGCATGATTTTGAAAGAAAAGAGTCTGAAAAAGTGAAGGTTGAAGGATTTCAAACAAAGTGTTTGAAAGATGATTTTGAGAGAGAAAGAAAGGTTTTTAAAGCTGAAATGTCCAAATTGACAAAAAGACTATCTGATTTGTCAAACAAGATTAAGTTGGAGAAGAAGAATAAATCAGATCTTCTAAAGATGTTTGATTTAAATCTTAAAGAAAAAGATGTTTTAGCTAAAAGGGTTAAGGACTTTGACTTAGCAAACTCTTGTGCTGATAATACAAATAATCTTATTTTCAAAAGAGTGAAAATGGTTTGGAAAGTCAAAAACTCTACTCCTGTCAAAAATGCTCAAAAGCCTTTTGTTTCAACTAAGCATTCATATCTTCATTCTCATAATTATAAATGCTTTGATCTTCTGTTTCAATTAAAAAACCTTTTCTCTAAATCTTTCTATGTTCTAAATGGGTCATTTCAAAAGAAAATACCAAAGACCCAAAGTGAGAAAAGTCACAGAAAGGAACCTGGCAAACAAGCAAAAACTGGCAAAACAGAGGACCTGAAGACAACTCCAAATCCTAACATTCTAGGACCCATTTGGAAATGGGTACCAAAATGTCTTTAATTTGTCTTGCAGGTAATCGGACTCCTAAACACATCAGTTTAGGACTCAATCTTCAGTTGAAATGGACTCTTTAATACTTCTGTTAAGGACTCAGGCTTCAAAGTTCACTATGACTCTTAAAACACTCAGTTTAAGACTCATCCTTCAAAGGTTCTATACTTCACAGAGCCTCTGACAATCTTCACAGAACCTCTGATGAGGTTGACCTATGTTCTATGTTCTATGCACTATTTATCTCTTATTGATTCAAGCATAGGTCAAGGGGGAGCAATAGGAGACCTTGCTTAATCTACATAGATTTATAAGTCAAAGGGGAGCAATAGGAGACCTTGCTTAATCTACAGAGATTTATAAGTCAAGAGGGAGCAATATGAGACCTTGCTTAATCTACAGAGATTTATAAGTCAAGGGGAGCCAAGGAAAAGATGACATCTACAAAAGAAAAGAACTTTGCCGGACAAAGAAGAACAAAAAGGTTGGTATCTCGTACAAATTCTTTTTGAAAATAATTTTCTAGAACACAAATTCCTAAATATGTTCTAGAAACATTATTAAAAACATTCCAAATAAAAGTTGATCAAAAAGAATATTGAGCTTTCCATTATTAGAAATTTAAGGTCATAGAGCTTCTGCTGAGTCCAACAGAGGTTCTGCAGGCAAAAGCTCTATGATCATAAATCAATAATCTTGGAAACTCTGTCGATCACCTTGGGTGTCATTTTCAAAGAGAACCATCGTGTACAAATGCACTGCAGCAGAAGTCATTGGTTACAGAGTTCTTCCAAAAAGGAACTTCTGTAGACCAACACATGTTTTAAAGAACTTTTTGCTACACAAAACCTTTTTTCAAAACAATTTTCTAGGACACAAATCTTTAAATAGGTCCTAAAAACATTGTTAAAAATTGCCAAAATCATGGATGATCAAAAATGTTTATAAATTTTTAGTTATGAGAAATTTCTACTCTCAGAGCCTCTGCTGGCTCTGACAGAGGTCCAAAAACCTCTGTAAAGGAGCTTCTGTACTAATAATTTATCGATCCTCTCCATGGAATTTTCAACCATTTTTGGTCAAGGTACAACCTATAGAGGAAAGAAAAACAAGGTTTTCAAATCACAGAGCTTCTGTAAATAACAGAGCCTCTGTCAGTTTTTACTTTGGGTATTTCTGTAACAGTAACGGCTATTTTACTGCGAGTGAAAATTATATGGAGGAAAAGAAACCCACACGCCAAGCATTAATGGGCCGCGCACGACGTCAAATCGTACTCTGACACTGTTGACGTGTCTCATTTTCATTGGGCGTTCATGGCACACGTTCTTCTGGAAAGTTGAACCAACCATTTACACTCGAGTACGGATTCCAAATATTATTCACTTCCATATATTTACCTATTCAAAATTCTAACCGTTACCCATCAGTATAAAACCCAAATAACCTCTCCTCACAAAAACTTTACGAACTTACTTTTTTCTCCGGCGAACCTGCAACTATTCTCAAAACCTCATCAATTCCTACTTGCAAAAATGGCTTCCAGTTCACATGATGCACAAACCGCTCCGGCGAAAACTCCTGAACTCTCTCCAGTGCAATCTGAGCACTCCCAACATCCTAACATCGTCAGCAACCAAGAACAGGACAACTCCGACGCCGAAGTAGACTTTACTCCAACAACCCATCTCCAAGATTTTATTGCTCATGAACATTTCGAGCAATCTCTTCCCCTAAAATCAAATAACTATTATTTAGTACCATCGGAAACTGCTTTTGGAGAAGCACATGCCATTCTTCTCCACATTCTTCAAAACCATTTTCTCTACCCTCTACTATCCAAAACCCCCACCAAAATCCCAGTTAGGTGTTTGAATCAGTTCTGGCAGAGTTGCAGATACGATTCAAATGAAAGACAGATCAAAGGCTACATATCTACACCTGATAAATCCGAGCATATTGAACTCAAGTTCAGCAGAACAATGTTCTCACTTGAGTTCAATCTTCCTACAAGAGGTCTTCTAGGTATAAAGCAGTATGTAGAGGAACCAACAGATGAGGAGATCTGCAGATTTTTGGAAATGTTAGGGTACAACACAACCCTAAGAAAAAGAAATGATTTCCGCAGAGGCAGACTACCACCTCACTGGAAAGATAGGCATCCCTGACCAAAGTTCACATCAAATTCTATCCATCGTGTATGGGGTATATTATGATCTACCTCTTGATTATGCCACCATAATGATGCAAGAAATGGTTAACACAATTGATAGAAAGATTGCCACGATGAAGACAAAAGAGAGTACATCGAATTATCTACCACCTCTGCAATACCAACGACTTCTCGGAGTTTTACTCGAACCTCTGCTACTTCTGCAACAATGGCCAATAGAGGGACCAACCACCAAACTCTTTGCCATGACAAAGAACATTCCAACAGAACATCTAGATGGTTACCCTCACTGCAGACCCCTATCAAAATACCTTCTGGGATATGTCAAAAATAAAGAGCTGAAGTTATAATACATACGCGCTCACAGGACTCTAGAACCAAGTCCTGTGACACCCCCGCGTCAGGGAGCCCCATTAGATTTAGATATAGTAGAGAGGATGACATAAGAAGAGTGGGCAGAGGCGTTTAATAAACATAGGCAAGTACAAGAGAGGTTCCACAAACAGAGAGAATCTATTATCCCTCCAACTAAGAGAAAAACCTCTACAACCACACCTCAAAAGAAGAGCAAGAAAAGGAAACCCACAGAGGAAACTACAACCTCTGCAGCTCAATCATCTCCACCCCCTACAACAGAAACATGATTCTCTGCACCTCCCTCCCCTCCAAAACAAAAGAAACGAAAAACCAAATCCATAGAGGAGGGAGCCCCTAAACCAAAAAGGAGGAAGTCAAAAAAGAAGAAACCCACATCTCCTCTGTAGTCCATTGCAGAGGGAGTCGAACAGCAAGAGGAAGCCCAAACTATACCTCTGCAATCTCCCTCCCCAATAAACTACGCAGATCAACAGGGATACTTTAATTCCTTCCTCAACCAACCCAACATTGCTCACACCTTAGATCCATCAGGATGGACCGCAGAACCATTGCCTCATGAATCGACAGAGACACCCAACTACACAATAGCCTCAAACTTGGATGAACATGATCGAACTCCTCAGAACATTCAATGTCAAACTCCAGAGGTTCTGCGCAATCATTTCCTCCATCCAGAGCTTAACACTAAGGAACCAACCCCTACACGCACAATAGAAGAAGAATCGACTAAGGTAGTGGAAACTGCAGAAGAATGGGTTAGGGTAGAAACCACAGAGGGTCCCACAGAAAAAGATGCCGCAGAAGAAGAAGGCACAAATCTCCAACCCCCTCCCAGTGCAACCCACATATCTAACACCGGTGGTCTAGCGGCAGAAGGTGTTATTGAAAAAGAGCTGCACAGCTCGATCCCAACCCAAACCGACCAGCCAGAGGTTACTCTTTCAACCTCTGTGCCACTTATACCAAGGGAAACCATTCCAGGGGAGTCCTCTCTAAAGGACTTACCCGTAGTTCATGGTCATTCGCCCGAGACCACAATCGAACTCCTAACAGAGGCATATGTTGCCTCTGCCACGCACACAACAATAGGGCCCAACCTCCTTTTAGAGAAGAGTATAGAGCACAGAGACGAAGAGACTCTAGACAAGTCTCCGAGTCAACAGAAGGACATTCCAATACCCACCTCTGGAGTGGATTTGGACACTGACCTTCTCAGAACTTCTGTAGAGGTTGGAACACAAGTTTCTCCTCAAGGATCAGAAGGAAATCCTTCCACCCTCAACGTAAAAACAGGGGTGAACGAAGGTGTCCCAGGAACAGGGACTCACTCTGGGGATGGATGTGTTCCTCCAGAGGTTACCACCGACTCTCATGTGACAAAGGATGAGTTCCAAACCTTTGTAACCTCTGTGAATCAAAAACTACAGGAGTTGCAAAGCTCCTTTTCTATTTTTACAGAGACTACTTCAGGAAAGATAAAGTCTACTGCCGAATCTTCTGTCGCAACCTCTGCCAGAATACATGTTGCCGAATTCGAAAGAAGTGCAACCTCGGCATTCAAAAACTCCATCAAGATTTATCTTGAAAATATGAGGCAACAAGCTGGAAAGAAACCAGACAATACTTGCAGGGCAGAAGGTTCTAAAGAAAGGAGGCAGGATGACCCTGATGATGATGATGCATCAGGTCATCCTGAGGGGGAGAACCAAACTGAGAAAACAACAGAGGCTACAGCTGCAAAAACTACGACAACCGCAGAGCCTGAAACTCAAGATCCCCCAACCCAAAGTCAAGGAAACCAGCAGAGGCCCACAGAGGAAACACCAGCCTCTATGAAAACCACCTCTGTCTTTGGAGAAGATGCCTCTACTCAAGAAAAGATCCAGATCTTAACGTCTTCCTCCTCAGAAAAACTTCCCATCCCTCCACAAACCAAAACCAAGCTCACAGAAGAACCATCAACAGAACCCAAATCCCCAATCAAACCAACAGAACCATCATCACCAAAGTCCTCAGAAACCGAAGTGTCAAAAACTACAAAGGCAATCCTCATCATACCCACAGAAACTCCTGCTACAACCCAAACACCTGAAACCCAAAGCAGAAACAAAACCACAGAGACAACAACCATCTCTGTGGAATCTACTCCTAAAGAAACCCAAGTACCCAAATCACCAGTTCAATAGAAGACCATAGAGGCAACACCAACCTCTGTGGAATCTCCTTCTGTATTTGGAAAAGATGTCCACAACCAAGAAGAAGTCAACCTTCTAACATCCTCCGAAGACGAGCTACCTTCACCAACACCCAAACCAAAAGAAGCAATCACAAAACAGGCAACAGGTTCTGAGCCTCCCCAAGATAAAGGAAAGGGTATCATGACAGAAGAACCAAAGAAGAAAAAGCCAATGCCTCAGACGACAGAGAAGTTGATGAAGAGCTCATTCGATGCCTTTGTCACTCCTAAACCTGAAGAGGACTGGGCAGTCAATTTAGATCCTCTGTCAAAAATTCCGATCCTTGATCCAAAAGCAAAGGTAACAGAAGGTAGAGTTACAGAGATAAAACGAGAAATGGATGCTCTGCGAAGACCAATACCTCCACCGAGTACACGACATGCAGAAATGGAAGAGGTGGTATATAGGTATCTTTACAAATAGCATAATCAGAAAAATCCTCTGCCTCTCATCGAAGATCCTCAACTCAGAGCTGACCTTGATAACACCTTCACCAAAACAAAGCCAAAAGCAAGGGCAGAAGTCTTCTCAGAATCCAAAATTGAAAAGGTAATTTATTTCAAATTCTCTCAAACAAGAACCGTTCCAAAGATCAGGTACAACATCTACAAAGTCAAAAGGGAGAACAAGTCCGAAAATCAATTTTCAGATGCCGATATAAGGAACTTGAACCCCTACGATCTGCCAGATCTTCTACTTTGGACGAAAGAAAACTTCGACACCGATGCTAACAGAAGGGCCTATCAAGTATTCAGGAAAGCGATGAGGGAAAAGCTTCTGCTATATAGCATGATAGACTTTCAACTGGGAAGAGATCTTGGAATCAGAAACCTAAGCCTAAGACCACCAGAGGATCACTGCCCACCTTCTGCCGTGCCCAACTCAATCATAAAAACACCAAGGTATGGGTTAGTGTATAAGGATCCTGCTGGTCAAATAAGACTTTTTATGGAAATGGAATGTCAGAAGTATGCAACCAGTACTCTGATCAAGTTCAGATCCATCCTAGAAGAAAACAGAGGTACTGAGCTTATGGATCAAGAATCAGCAGACAGAATGATCGGAGAAATAGATGCAACCATCAACTTAAGAGAACTCTGCATCAAATTCTATCACGAGCTCAGAGAAGTGGGATTCGACAACAGAAGTTTCAACGACTTCATAGATGCAAATGTCTGAGTCTTATCTACATATCTTTGCAAACATGTAAATGCCTCTGGCATAATTCAAAATGAAAAGAAATGAAATGAATCTTTGAGGTATTGTTTAACCTCTGTCTATTTACTTAGCCTAATCAAGCATAATTCAAAATTTTCATTTTTCAATACTTAGGGGGAGATTGTTAGCTCCAATATTCATAATATTAGAAGTATTGAAAAATAGGCCAAGTAAAGAAGACTTCGACAGAAGCTCTGCCGAGTGATCACAGAAGTTCTGCGAAGTGTCACAGAAGCTCTGCCGAAATAAATAAGAAGATCAATCAGAATTCAGAAATGCCAAGACCAAAGAACGAACTGCAGAAGTACTTCTTACAGAGGACCGAGCCGCAGAACCTCTGTCACCCTTGACAGAGCCTCTGCGGTTTATACTAAAGACTTGGAAGATTTACAAATATCTTACTGTTCCAGGATCCGTACATCCACTTGTTCCAAGCGTGCCCTGACATCAACCACATGTGTCAAACTCTGATAGGGCTCTGTCAGATTTGGAACATGCGCATTTAATGAACAACGTACCTGCTACTGTTCATCCAACATGCTCATTAAATGAACATCGTACCTAGCAACTGTTCATGCGATCCTGTCAACTGTAGATCAGTCCTTATTGTCCCCTGTAGAAGTAGTATAAATAGAAGGTTCATGTGAACTCTTCTAAAAGGGCTTAACACATCAAAAAGATATATAAATCATTAAGCTTTGCACTTACACACACACCAGCAGTTCTTCACATGTTCTTGGTGTTCTTAATATATATCAAATACAATAATCTTTGAGATATTCATCTGTTCTTCATATACTGGTTGTTTAATATTGCGTGTTGTTTCTATATAATCATATTTGTTAGTTCCTCAAATACGCTTCCGCAACACATCTTATTTGAACTAATAGATTAGATAATCTTTGTTAATCAATACGGGAACCAACAGAACTACTCAAGGATTACGATTATGCATTGCTCTACCGTCCAGGTAAAGCAAACGTAGTTGCCGACGCCTTAAGTCAGAAAAATTATAGTGGGAGTCTTTTTGCCTGTCTTTCAAGAATCGAGCTAGTGTCGAGCCTGATCGAGCGAAGTAAAACGACACAAGCCTAGGCCATGTTGGAGGAAAACCTCAAGGAGGTGGTGATGACAAAACAAAGGTTATTACTAACGGAGGATAGTAGTGGAGTAAAACTGATTAGTGGACGTGTGTGGGTGCCTAAGATTGGAGGCAATTAGGAATTACTCCTAGAAGATACCCACAAGTCCAAATACTCAATTCATTCGGGGAGCACCAAGATGTATAGGGACTTGAAACTACACTATTGGTGGCCGGTTATGAAGTTGGACATGGCACATTTTGTGGAAAAGTGTGTGACTTGCTCTCAAGTAAAGGCCAAACATCAAAGACCATATGGCAGCTTACAATCCTTAGATATACTGAATAGAAGTGGGATAAAATCACGATGGACTTTGTGACCAAGTTACCAAAGACCTTGAGGGGTCACGATACCATTTGGGTGATAGTATTTGGGTAATAGTGGATCGCTTAACTAAAAAGTGCACATTTCCTAGCTATGTGGGAAATTTTATCGATGGACAAGTTGACGAGGTGGTTTCTAGGCATGGTATACCCATGTCTATAGTCTCTGATCGCGATAGCCGATTTACTTCTAGATTTTGTCAAGCCTTGCAAGAAGAATTGGGCATAAGGGTAAATTTGAGCACGACATATCATCCCCAAATGGATGGGCAAAGGGAAAGGACAATTCAAATGCTAGAAGATATGCTACGATCGTATGTGATTGATTTTGGTGGTAATTGGGATACCCATCTACCTTTGGAAGAATTCGCCTACAACAACAGTTATCACTCCAGCTTGAAAGCGGCACTGTTTGAAGTATTGTATGGGAGGAAGTGTAGAACTCTCGTGTGTTGGCTAGAGGCGGGAAAAAAATAGCTTGCCGGACCGAAAATCATGCAAGAGACGTCCGACAAGGTCTAGATCATTAGAGAATGCTTGAAGGCGACACAAGACCAACAAAAGAGCTATGCCGATAAGAAAAGGCAACCGGTGGAGTTCCAAGTGGGAGATCGGGTAATGTTGAAGGTATCCCCTTAGAAAGGCTTGATTCGTTTTGGAAAGCATGGGAAGTTGAGTCCTCGTTTCCTTGGACCGTTCACTATAACCAAGCGGATTCCACTTCAAGCTTATCAACTAGAGTTACTGCCAGAGATGAATGGAATACACAACACATTCCATACGTGCTATCTTCATAAGTGTTTGACGGAAGAGAAGAGTGTCATACCACTCTCCAAGATAAGAGTGGATGAAGGCAATCGATGCGTGGAAGAACTCGACGCAATTTTGGAAAGAAAGTCAAAGAAACTTAGACACAAAGAAGTCACGACGGTCAAAGTGCAATGGAAGCACCACCGAGGTGCCAACGTGACTTGGGAATCAGAGGAAGATATGACGCGACGATATCCTCATTTGTTCACATAGCTAAGATTTCGAGGACGAAATCATTCTCAGGTTAGGGAGGATTGTAAGACCCGGAATTTCGGGAGGTTGGTTTCACTTAATGTACGCGTTTAGTGTAATGAACTTTATGAGTTAATAGGATTTACCTATTTTAACTTTGTCGAACTCAAAGTGGGGTGAGAGGCTACTTCGAATGAAAAATTGGGACTCGGTACCTGTGCAGCAACTGTGCCACGCGATAGTGCCACTGGGGCACAGTTGTGAGAAGGGGGGGGGGGGGGGGGGAACTCTAGATACGATCCCGAAGATAGTGCATGGTGATTATGCCATGGGTCACTATCTCGGATTTTGTACCGCAGGCTGGTGGGATGCGGGTGAGTATGCCGGCGAGAGTGACATATGTCACAATCGCCGGACAAGGTCACCGAGTGGGATTCAGGTATAAAAACAACACAGTCGTGATTTTAGAGCAGAAAATCAGATTGTGAAGGTTGTTGGGCGATTTTTAGCTACGTTTTTTTGTGAGACTTCTTCCCTAAACCTCTCACTTTATTAAATGTGATGTCTATATTATTAACGGAGGTTTTCCCACTATTTTCGTTGTGTTGGTAGGAGGTTTTCAAGTGTTCTAGATTCCAAGCTCTCTCCTCTACACTCCTAAGGTTTTAGTTTTCCTTGAAAACTACCAAGGTGAGTTCATCTAACCCACTTTACTCATATGTGTTAAATGTTTAAGGGTTTCTTGGTATTTGTTTCTATTTACTTCCTACTTCTTGGATTTGTGATAAATAACCTAACTTTACATTTATGGGAAGTTTAGGGTTTGAGCTTGTTAAAGATGATGACAAGAGGTGAAAATATATTATTTGATGTTGTATTGGTGTTGTGGATCCCAGACTAGTGCAATAACAACGATTAATCAATAAGCAATAGCAAGAACAATTGTTGATTTCAAGTTGTCATCCATCTATTTCATTCAAAGGATTAATGACGTTCAGAGAGTTTTACAATTAGAGAATATGGAACGATTAACAATGATGGATTCTCTGACTAACCTAAAACTAGGCTTAACAAAAGCTATTTATACCTAGGCATATTATAATTAAGGCCCAAGCCCATTAATGCACTAAAGCCCATTTAATCAATAAGGCTTTTACAAATATAAATCAAACTAATCTTTTCTTTATATCACTTTCTATATTATAGGACATTTATGGTCCAAACAATCTACCCTTAAAGTTATATAAAGAAAAAATGGTCTTGAAAACTTTAGGTATTGATCTTCTCTTCCTCTTGAATCTTTGAAACACTTCGGTGTTGCTTGTCTTCATGTCTTTCCAGGCTCCCCCTTGAATAAAACTCTTATCTTCAGTTTCAACTTTGTAACCAGATTCAATGCACAATAACCTCGACTGGGTACACGAAACACAACTTTCAATTGTAGAAACTCAACACATCCGATAAGCACACAAGAATGATAATGTGCGAGTTGCATGACAATCCACAGTGCAACTTCAGTTTAAAACAAAGAATTTGTCTTTGAATCGCGAGTTGAATTGACTTTCAGCTTTAAGAACTTATAGAACTAGTATGCTCGAAGAAGGAAATAATGATTTGTAGCGAACACCACTTGATAAGGAATTAGAAGAATTGATCACTTAAATAACTGTTACTCTCCCTCAGCTTTTGCTTAGTCCCCCTCAACATGATAAACGGTGTCTTTGAATCTGTATCATTTCTCCCCCTCATGATGATTAGGAGCATCCGGAGCATCATGTAATTTCAAAGACGAAACTGATGAGTAGCAAAATATCAGATAAAACGTTTTAGTAACCAATATGGGGTAAACAGAAACACAATAGTAACTGTATTCACAACAATTAAAATGATTGTGTGGCCTATGTTCAGAGCTGGCATCAGGGTATCTCTGATAGGACTTCCAGTTATCACTGAAGTAAAATATTAAAAATTACTTCTCAAATTGTTCCGGCAATATCACAAAGATATGCAAATGATATCACAAAGACTCGTGCTTGTGTGAAAGAAATAATTTATATCTTTTTGGCTCAAATATTGATTTAATCTGGGATGCAAGTTAAAAATCAATTAACACCGTGATTAGAATATGAAGTTCGGAGACCGGAGCTGATGTCTTCCTTTTTCAATATCTAAGACCTCCGAGTGAGGAATATATAGATTATGTGCTAAATCTCCGTGAATATATGAAACAAACATCTGTCGTGAGATACTCGAGTGGCTAGGTGGGGTGACACAAGTTATCGATACTGGGTCCATGTCTGTTTCAATATTCATCTCCAAAGAACGAGAATGAATCGATTGTGTGGTTACCCGGATAACTGACTCGGTTTGGTAAGGACCAATAGTTCTTTTAAATCCTGTCACATCCTCACCATTTTCTTTTCACTTGTTGGTTCCCGTTTTGCTTTAAACAAGATTATCAGATCTATTAGTTCAAGTTAATGTTTGATGCGGAAGCGTATTTGAAGAACTAACAGATAAGTTTGATAGATTTAGAACAGAATATAAATAAACAGTGAACATAATATTATATCTCAAAGTTTACTGAATATATAAATCAAGAACAGGTTTAAGAACCGTGAGTAAGAAAAGCTTTAAAACAGATATGACTTTTAAGGTGTATAAGCTTTTGTGTTCTTGTGATGATTTTATCTCTTGATGTTTGATTGATAAGGAAGAACTCAACATGAGTCTTCCTTATATACTACTCTAAAGGGGACCATAAAGCATAAGCTATTATTCAATCGGTAGGGATGAATAGTTGAACGGATGTCATGAACAGTTGCAAGAATGGCTTGAACAGTCAGACGTGCTGTATTGCATTTAATGCAGCAGACATCTATTATGTACTAAGCCCTATTGAATCCAATCAGAGTTTGACACGTCGACGTTGGATAAGGTATGTTGCCATGCAAGTTGATGAACGGGTTCTGGAACAGTAGCAAGATATTATAAATATCTTTGAAGTCTTTGTTGAAGACCACAGAGGCTCTGTGAAGTGTTACAGAGATTCTGAGGTTTGGTCCTTCGTAGAGCAGTCTTCTCCTGATTCCGAGTCTTAGGTCTTCTTTGTGAGTCCAACAGAGGTTCTGTAGGACGCCTCTGTTGCTTCTGTAGCTTCTTGACCCTGATCTCTCGGTAAGTTCGGCAGAGCCTCTGTAAGAGGCTTTCTTTACTTAGCCTATTTTTCACTACTTCTAAGTACTTCTATGATTAGGAAGATTGAAGATAACAATCTCCCCCTAAGTAGTGAAAAATAAAAAAATTGAACTTGAGTTTAGTTAGGCTAAGTTAGATAAGACAGAGGTTAAACAATACCTCGAAAGTTCTTTCATTTAGAAATATGCCCGAGGCATTTTACATTTGAGTACAATGAGAGATAAATTTTGACTTGGTTTACAGAGATTGGAGGTCTGAGAATCAGATTTTGGCATCTTTGAAATCGTTGTAGCTTCTGTTGTCTCTTCCGACTCTTCTGATCTCTTTGTAGAAACTGATGCAGAGTTCTCTTAGGCGGATTGTGGCATCAATCTCTCTGATGAAGGTATCTGCAGCATCTCTATCCATTTTCTCTGTTTCTCTGTATTTTACAAGGCTTGCTCTGAACTTGTTCATAGTACAGGTTGCGTACTTCTGACAGTCCATGATTACAAAAAGTTTAACTTCCCCTTGTGGGTTTTGAAATACTAACCCAAATCGTGGTTCTGTAATGATTGAGTTGGGCACGGCGTCCGGTGGGCAGCGATCCTCTGGTGGTCGTAAATTCAGATGTTTGAGACCAAGATCCTTTCCCAGCTGAAAATCTATCATGCTGTAGAGCAGAAGCTTTTCCCTCATCGCTTTTCTCAACACTTGATAGGCCCTGGTGTTTGGCTCTGTGTTGTAGTTGTCCTTTGTCCATTGCAGAAGGTCAGGTAGATCATAAGGATTGATATTTCTTAGGTCAGCATCATCGAAGGTGGTTTCTGAATTGTTCTCTCTTCTGACTTTGTAAAGATTGTACCTGACCTTTGGATAGGTTCTTGTAAAGGAGAACCTGCAGAAGATTACCTTTTTGATCTTGTGGATTGATAAGACATCTGCTTTGGTTCTTGGCTTTGTCCTTGTGAAGATGTTCTCAAATTCTTCTCTGATCCTTGGATCTGTCACATGATCTGTTGGATGATTGGTCTGAAAGGTTTGTTTATAGAGGTATTTGTATACCACTTCTTCCATCTCTTCAGGTGTTGGACCAGGTTGTGGTACTTGTCTTCTGAGACTCTCCATCTTTTGAACAACTTCTGCACCTCTACCAGTTAGAGGAATGTCTGACAGAGGCTTCAATCCATATGCCCAGTCAACTTCTTCAGGCTTTGGAGTTTGAAAGGCATCAAACGCACTCTTCATCAGTTTTTCTGTAGGTTTTGGCGATGATTTTTTTTTTCTTGGGTTCTTCTGTCAGTATTCCTTTGCCCTTGTCTTTGGCTTTTGGTGGGGCAAAACCTGTTGCTTCTGTAGGTTTGGAGGTTGGCGCTTCTGTTGGCTTGATGGGGGTTGCCTCTGTGGGTTTTGACATTTGTGATTTAGAGGACTTTTGTGGCGATGGTTCTGTTGGCTTGAGTTGCTCTGTAACCTCTGTTGGAGGTTCTTTGGTGACTTCTTCTGTGAGCTCGGTTTCTGTTGATGAAGATTGGACATCGAATCTTCTTGCCATTTTGAAAGCTAATGTGAACTTGTGCCTTTCTTCTTCTCTCTGCGCCATTCGTTCAGTCATTGTATTGTGCATTTTTCTCAGAATATCAGAAGCAGAGGTCGTTGCTCTTTTTGGTTTGGTGGCAATCGAATTTCTTCTTGGTATGGTTTGGGGTTTTTTTGTTGATTTTGTAGTTGGGGAGGAAAGATCTTCTCTAGAAGGATGATAGATGTTGAGCATCTTCTCTAAACATTGTAGGGAATTCCACAGAGGTGGGTGTTTTCTCTGTGGTTTGTTGATCTGTTTCTTCCAAAATGATTACCTCAGGGGTTGTTGTTGCCTCTTTGGTTTTTTGATCAGCTTCTGGAACATTGGTTTCTTCAGGAGTTGATTCCACAGAGATGGGTGTTGTCTCTGTGGTCTGTTGAGTTTGTTGTTGATCTTGGGTTTGTTCTGGAGGGGCTTGACTGATTGGTTCTGCTGCGATTGGTGGAGCTTGTAATCCTCTGCTCGTAGCTTTCTCCCTTGTATTCTCCCCCTCAGGATTATCTGATGGACCAGGATGGTCATCATCAGAATCATCCTGACTCTTATCAGAAGTACCCTCTGTTCTGCAAGAAGCTTTGGGTTTCTTCGGTAATTCTGCTCCTGCTGTCATCAACTTTTCACAGACATCATCACAGAGGCCAATTAGAGTCGCAAGCTCTGCCTCTGTTTTAAAACGCATTCTGCCAACACTTTTTCTGAAATCCTTGACAAAGTTGGCATTTGCTGTTGTGAAGGAGACAATGACTTATGTGACCTGGTTTATGACGTTCTGTCCTAGCTCTGTTAGCTGTGCTCTGGTCATGTAGTCTTTTGGCTGCATCATTGTCGTGTTGCGCATTGCCTTTGCTTGTACTTGTGTTAGGGCATTCTGTAGATCTGCAGGAGTAATGCCCTCTGCTCTGTTGGATTGCGTATTCATTTGTTCAAGGAAGTTTTTGACAGAGTCCTTGAACGCAGAAGTTGCAGTTGTTCCGAATTCCTGAGCGGCAGAAGTGGCTGTAGCTTTGGCAGTAGTTTCGGCAGAAGACTTCATCACTGAGATGGCAGATTTCACCTCTGTGGACAGATTGTCCATTTTGGTGTTCAGATTCAGAATAGCCGTCGATGTTGTTTCTGCAAAAGATTTGAAAGAGCTTTGCAACTCTTTCATTGTTTGGTTCACAGAGGTGACAAGGGTTTGGAACTCATCCCTTGATACTTGTGTTCCTTGTGTAACCTCTGGAGGAACACATTCGTCTCCAGAGTGAGTCCCTGTTCCTGGGACACCTTCGTTCACCCTTGTTTGTACGATGGGGGTGGAAGGATTTCCTTCTGATCTTTGAGAAGAAACCTGAGTTTCGATCTCTACAGAAGTTATGTGAAGAATATTGTCCAAATCCACTCCAGAGGTGGGTATTGGAATGTCCTTCTGTTGACTAGGAGACTTGTCTAGAGTCTCTTCGTCTCTGTGCTCACTACTTCTCTCTGAAAGAAGATTTGGCCCTAATGTGTGTGTGGTAGAGGAAACGAATTCCTCTGTTGGGTGTTCTAGTGTGATCTGGGGCGTTTGATCACGAACAATAGGTGAGTCTCTTAGAAGAGACTCCCTAGGAATTGATTCCCCGGTTTCTGTGGGCGCAGAGGTTGAAAGAGTAACCTCTGGCTGGATGGGTTGGGTTTGGATCGAGCTGTGCTGCTCTTTTTCAATAACTCCCTCTGCAGCTAGACCTGCGGAGTTAGATATGTGGGTTGCACTGGGAGGGGGTGAGGGATTTGTGCCTTCTTCAACTTCGGCATCTTTTTCTTTTTCTCCCATTTTCTCTATGATTTCCTTAACCTTTTCTGTATTCCACTCAGTTGCTTTCTTTTGATTCCGTTTTCTGATAGCTTCTTCTGACATGTCTATTTCCTCTATTTCTTCTTCTGTATCTATGCTTGGACTCTTTTTGTTGACGTCCAATCCTTGTTGAATGAAGGGGTTCTGTAGGATAATAGGTGTTTTAGCTGGTTGATCTTTGGGTGTTGTGTCATCTTCTTGCAGATGTGTGTCAATGCCAGAAATGGAGAAATATTGTTCTTCTGGGGAGTGGTGGTCGAGAGGTTGTGCCGTCTACCCTGCTGTATTTAGGGTGTTGGCAATGTCAGGGTTCTGTAGGAAGTCGTTCAGGTCTCCTTGGTGAGCAAATCTATCTGGGGATTGATAGGGTGATTTATATCCCTCTGTTGCCATTCCTTCTTCTGCAGTTTCTTGTACTCTTGTTTCTTCTTCTTCTTCTTCTTCTTCTTCTTCTTCTTCTGCAGTTCTTTCTTCTTCTATTTCTTCTTCTGCAATGGTAACCAATTTTTCAAGTGATTTACCATGCTTCTTTTTGGTTTTCCTCCTCTTGGGTTTTGGTGCCCCTTCCTCTGTGGTTTTCGATTTTCTTTTCTTCCTCTGTTTTGGGGAAGAGGGAGGAACAGAGGAGCCAATTTCTGTGGCATGAGGAGGTGAAGGTTGATCTTCTGCAGCGCTTGTGGAGGTGCCTTCTGCAGTTTTTCTCTTCTTTGTTTTTGGAGTAGATGCAGAGGTTTTTGAAGAAGACTTCTTTCCCATAAGTTCTGTACGTTTGGCTATGAAGCTTAGTTGTATAGCCATGTGTTTTGCCAATTTCTGATCTTTTTCTGCTTGAGTAGAAAGAGGTTGTGCAACCATTGTTCCTAGAGGGATACCTAAACGCGGGGGTGTCATAGGACTCGGTTTAGGAGTTCTATGATCGCGTATATACTCTTTCTTAAGGGATTTGTTCTTGGCATAGCTCAGAAGTTTCTTTGACAATGGTCTGCAGTGTGTGTAGCCATCTACATGATCAGTGGGGGTATTTTTGTTCATAGGAAACTGTTTGGGAGTCGGCCATTCCATTGGCCAGTTCTGTATTAGTAACAGAGGTTCGAACAGTACTCCCAATATTTTTTGGAATTGCAGAGGTGGTAGAAAGTTGGGATCGTTCTCTTTGACCCTTCTAGTGTTGTTCTTTCTGTCGATGGTGTTGATGATTTCTTGCATCATTATGGTCGCGTAATCTAGTGGGAGATCATAGTAAACTCCATACATGATGGTCAATATCTGATGTGAGCTCTGGTCAATACTGCCTATCTTCCCTGTCAGGCATCTGTTAAGAATAGAGAACAAGGTGTTCCACAGAGGTGGTAATCTGCCTCTGCGGAAGTCATTTCTCTTCCGTAGTTGTGTGTTGTACCCAAGCATTTCTACGAAGCGACAAAGCTCGTTGTCTGTTGGTTGCTCTGCATATTTCTTCAAACCAAGAAGACCCCTTGTTGGTAGGTTGAACTCAAGTGAGAACATTGTTCTGTTGAACTTGATTTCAAGATGTTCAGATTTGTCAGGTCTTGAAATGTATCCTTTGATAAGAGAATCGTCTTTATCAAATCGGCAGCTTTGCCAAAACTGGTTCAGATATCTGACTGGTATTTTGTTTGGGGTTCTTGAGAGTAGAGGGAAGAGGATGTGATTTTCCATTATGTTCAGAAGAATGGCATGGGCTTCGCCGAAAGCAGTGGGTGAGGAGACCAAATAGCAATTGTTGGATTTGATTGGAAGTATTGTTTCGAAATGATCCTTTGCTATGAAGTTTTGCAGATGTGTTGTCGGAGCAAAGTCTGCTGAGTCGCCGGAATCTTGTTGTTCAATGTTTCTGGTCATGTGGGGGTTTTCTGAATGTTCAGAATGGGCATTTGAGTGTTCCGGTGAGTTCGTCGGAGAGTGTTCTGAGGAGATAGCTTGAGAAGATGAAGCCATTTGATTTGAAGAATAAGATTTTTGCAAGCTTTTGCAGGGTTTCGCCGGAGAAGAAGATAGAGTTTGTAAAATTTTTATGAGAGGGTAAGCTTGGTTTTTATAGGAGGGTAAAACGGTAGAATTCGAAAGAGTAAAATATATGGCAATGGATTAAAATTTGGAATCCGTACTCAAGTTAGAACGGCGCGTTCAACTTTCCACAGAAAACGTTCCATGTACGCCCAATGAAAATGGGACACGTAGGCCATGTCAGAGGATGATAGGACGTCGTGCGCGGCCCATTAATGCTAGGCACGTGGGGTTGTTCTTAGCCACATAAGATTCACTCTCAGTAAAAGTAACCGTTATTACTACAGAAATGCCCAAATAACAAGATGGCAGAGCCTTTGTGTCTTACAGAAGCTCTGTGATTTTGAAAATTTTGATGTCTATCCCTTTCTCATATATCTCATTGTTAGCATGACTCTGTAGGTTCTTCTTTAACCAAAACGTTTGTAAAGATATTGGAGAGGATCAATAGGATTTTTTTTTGTTAAGAATTTTTACTCGCAGAGGTTTTGTGGCTCTGTTGGAACTTGCAGAAGCTCTGTGAGGGCCAGCAGAAGCTCTATGAGGGAAAAAAATCTCATAACTAAAATTCTATTAAACTTTCTGATCATCCAATTTTTGATCTGTTTTAAGAGATGTTTTTCGGACATATTTGAAAGTTTGTGTCCGAGAAAACTGTTATGGTAAACGTTTTGTTCGAGAAGGTCAAGGTGTGTGTTTTCGGTTTCCGAGATAACATTCCAAAAGATCGATAGAGGGTTAATTTGCGATCACAGAGCATATTTCTGGCAGAACCTCTGTTGAGCTCAGCAGAAGCTCTATGACCTTAAATTTCTCCTAATTCGATTTTTATGAAACTTTTTGAGCTTTTGATTTTTGAAATGTTATCCACAGTATATTTAGGACATATTTGACAATTTGTGTCCTAGAAAACTGTTTTCAAAAACCCTTTTGTGCGAGAGACATACCTTTTGGTTCTTCTATTTTCGGCAGTTTTGTCTGACTTCTGTCGATGGAGAATTATCGACATTCTTCTTTGGCTTCCCCTTGAAAGATTTACCTCTGTAGATCATTTCAGGGTCCCTTTTGCTCCCCCTTGATCTATGCTTGGATCAAAGAATGATAAGATTTGTATTGAGCATAGGTTATGTTTACCAGAGGTTCTGTAAAGGTCTTCAGAAGTTTTGAGCGGACCCACAGAAGCTCTGTGTTCCCAAGAATTATTTTTCCATAGAGAATTTACATACAGAAATAAATCAATTAAAGCAATAAGTCAAGTAAAAATAGAAATATATACTTATTTACAGAAGATAAAGCTATACTTACAGAGGATTTTTATATCATATTTATCATTCCTAACTTACCTACCAAGAAGTTGAATATTTTCTCGTCTAGTGCTTTGGTGAATAAGTCAGCGAGTTGATATTCTGTGGGCACGAAATGCATTTCAATTGTACCGTATTCAACATGATGTTTCAAGAAATGGTACCTTATATCGATATGCTTGGTTTTTTAGTGTTGCACAGGGTTGGCAGAGATAGCAATGGCGCTCTTGGAATCACAGAAGATGGGTATCTTTAGTAGGATGTGGCCGTAGTCTTTGAGCTGAGTTTTCATCCACAGAACTTGAGAACAACAACTAGCAGCAGCAACATATTCAGCTTCTGCCGTAGATGTTGAGACACAATTCTGCTTCTTGGAGGTCCAACTGACTAGTTTACCACCTAGGAATTGACAACTCCCAGAGGTACTGTTTCTGTCGAGCATGCATCCTCCATAGTCTGAACCTGTATAAGCTTTAAGACTAAAACCAGTGTTCTGTGGATACCAGAGACCAATGTTTTTGGTCCCCTTTAGGTATCTAAAGATTCTCTTTACAGCATCATAATGTGATTTCTTAGGATTAGCTTGATAACGTGCACAAAAACATGTGGCATGCATAATGTCAGGTCTGCTTGCTGTTAAGTATAACAGAGATCCAATCATGCCTCTGTAGAGAGTGCATTCTACAGAGATACCATTTGGATCTAAGAATAACTTATTTCCAGTGGCCATTGGAGTTTTCATTGCAGAGGTATCAGAGAGGTTATATTTTGAAAGAATATCAGAGACATATTTGGCTTGATTTATAAAAATTCCCTCTGAAGTTTGTTTGACTTGAAGTCCGAGGAAGAATGTTAATTCTCCCATCATACTCATTTCAAACTCACTCTGCATGAGTTTTTCAAAACTTTTGCACTCTTCTGAATTAGTAGACCCAAAAATTATGTCATCCACATGGATTTGTACAAGCATTATCTCACTGTTTTTACGTTTATAGAATAAGGTAGTATCTGTTGTACCTCTGTTGTAGCCATTGACTAGAAGAAAGGTAGAAAGTCGTTCGTACCATGCTCTTGGAGCCTGCTTCAGTCCGTATAGAGCCTTTTCAAGGTAGTATACATGCCTTGGAAACTTTGAGCTTTCAAACCCTGTGGCTGATTTACGTAAACCTCTTCTTGGATTTCACCGTTGAGAAAAACTGATTTTACGTCCATCTGATAGACTTTAAAACCTCTGTGGGCTGCGAAGGCTAAGAATATTCTTTTTGCTTCGAGCCGTGCGACAGGGGCAAAAGTCTCATCGTAGTCTATGCCTTCTTCTTGTCTATATCCCTTTGCTACTAATCTTGCTTTGTTTCCGATGACCACTCCATCTTCATCCTTCTTATTTCTGTAGACCCATTTAGTTCCAATGGCCTGTTTCCCTCGTGGCAGAGGTACTAAAGTCCATACTCGGTTACGCTCAAACTGCATAAGTTCTTCTTGCATGGCGTCTACCCAGTTTGGGTCATCTAGAGCTTCAGAAATCTTCTTTGGTTCTATCACACTAATAAAATTTGTAAAGAAACAAAAATTAGCAGTGGCGGATCTTGTTTTTACTGAGTCAAAAGGTTCTCCAATTATTTGGCTTGGATGATGACTTTTTGTCCACTGAGTTGTGCGTGGAAGATGATCATCAATGTCATCGAACCTTTCTTCAGAGGCTTCTTGTGTTTCTTCTTCTTGTGTAGCCTCTGTCGTTCTTCGTGCCTTGGTAGTTGATCCTACCGTTAGTGGAATGATTGGTATTAGTGGTGGTGGAGTTTGTTCCTCTGAGGACGTATAGTCTTGGTCCTCAAGAACCTCTGTTATTGGTTCTTTTCTGGATTGTGGAGTTTGATTTTCAGCAGCTTCTGTGGTCGTTTTTCTTGATGTTTCATCTTCTGCAATTTCTTCTTCGGCATTTGCATCTGTAGTATTTATAGAGGAAGATGAAGCATTATTTGGACCAGTTAGAGTCATACCTGTAGGATTTTGTCCGACAGAGGATGGTTCTTCAGAAACTCTGATTGTTCCAACAGATGGATCAATGTTATCGTGGAACATCTCTAAAAAGAGAAGGTCCAAGTTTTCTTTTGTTTGAGAGATGTTAGAGGATTTCCCTTTAATTCCGAGTTCTGAACTTATTTGTTCAGAAGTCATTTGGAATGAATCATCAAAAGAAACATTAATGCTTTCTACAATCTTGCGAGACTTTGTAAGGAATGTTCTGTAGGCTTTGGAAGTGGCAGTGTATCCAATGAATTTGCCTTCATCAGCTTTTACTTCAAACTTTCCTTTTGAATCTCTGTCGTTTAAAACAAAGCATTTGCATCCGAACACATGGAAAAATTTGATGTTTGGCCGCCTTTTGTGAAGCAATTCGTAAGGCGTCTTGAGGTGTCTTTTCACAATGGTTGAACGATTCTGTGTATAACACGCAGCAGAAATTGCTTCTGCCCAAAAGTTCATTGATAATCCGCATGCTGATAGCATAGTTCTTGCGGCCTCCACAAGTGTTCGATTCTTTCTTTCGACTACACCGTTCTGTTGTGGAGTGCGAGCGGCAGAGAAGTTCTGTGATATTCTTTCTGTAGAAAGATAGGCTTCAATGACACAATTTTTAAATTCTGTGCCATTGTCACTTCTTAACTTCTGTATTCTGCAGTCATAAAGAACTTGGATTCTTTTCATTAGATTTATCAATATAATTGGAACATCTGATTTCTTTCTAATAAATTCAACCCATGTGAAACGTGAATACTCATCAATTAGGACAAGTATGTATTTCTTGCCACCTAGGCTCTGTATAGCAATGGGACCGTAGAGGTCGACATGAAGCATGTACAGAGGCCTAGTGCAAGACACGTCTGTTTTGCCTTTGTGGGAAGCCCTTCTGTGTTTTCCCATTTCACAGGCCGAACACAAGTGATCCTTATTGAATTTAACATTTGGCAAACCTTTAACTAGATCAAGTTTTACTAGTTTATCCAAGGTGTGAAAGTTTAAGTGACAGAACCTGTTGTGCCATAACCAAGCTTCTTCACTTTTGCAGGCTACTAGGCAAACTTTGTCCTTGGATTTTGAATTAAAATTCATTAGGTATAGATCACCTCTTCTTTCAGCTCGCAGAAGTTCCATTCCTGTGTTTTCACTTTGTAGAGAGCAGAAAGTTCTTTTGAATAACACATCGAATCCTGTATCACAGAGTTGACTTACACTAAGTAGGTTGTGTTTGAGGCCATTCACATATGCAACTTTGTATACAGAGACATTTTCTTTCTGTATGACTCCATAGCCTTTGATGTGTCCCTTCTTGTTGTCTCCAAAAGTTATAGATCCACCATCGTGTGTTTCTTTGTATGTGGATAGTAATCTTCTGTCGCCAGTCATGTGCCTTGAGCATCCGGAGTCAAGATACCAAATTGGCACATGTTGCTTCTGTAAGACAATCACATAGACTTAGGTACCCATATCCACATGGGTCCAATATTGTTAGAATTTTTCAAGTTTGCCTTGGCATTCTTGAAATACATTTTATCTTTTTCAGAAGAATCAGATTGTTTCTCTTTTGGTTCTGACTTTTGAGTTCGAAAGTTAGTGGAGAGTAAGCAATCTGGACTTGAGAAGTGTTTATTCAATTTGAACATAAGATCAAAACAATGACAGTATTGAATATGAGATGTGATTTGTTTGAACTTTTCATTGAATTTATTGAACTGAGCCACAGAGGTATTACATTCTTTCTTTACATTAGATTTCCTATTACAAGAAGATCTATGAATACTAAAATGTTGTTTGCAAAAGTCTTGTTTGGTTCCTGCCTTTTGTGACTCTCTTTTGTGGTGAACATCTTTCTTCACTGTCACAGAGGAAAAATATTTGTTAGCTTCAGGAAATTTTCCTTTTTGTTGCCAAGAGGGATTCTCTTTAATTTTCCTCAAAGGTTTTGAAAATTTTGAGCTCTTTGGAGTTACAGAGGCCTTTTTCAGATTTTAAGCTCTGTAGAGGTTTTAACTTGTATACATAATTTGAGAAAATCTGGACAGATAGGGATCTCTGTGATTTTCTCTTTTAGAGAGATGGTTCTGTTAAGAACCTCAGAGGAGAATTTAACATCCTCTGTGTCACAATGAACTATCCCTGATTTTGAATCAGTCTCTGAGTCGTCAGAGGATGAATCGTCCTCATATACAGAGGTTGAATCATCTCTTTCGATAGATGCTGGATTTTCTGAACATGTATCATACGAGCTATCTTCCTCTGTTAAATAACTTTCATAGATGGCAGAGGTTTCTGATGAGATCTTTTCAGCGAGAATTTGTTCTATAGAAGATGTACTGAGATTTTCTAAAACATTTGATTTCAAAACTTCCAAGATTTCTTTTTCAATAGATTTTTCAAGTCTTTCTTCTGAAAAGATGGGTTTAAACTCAGGAGCTTCTGCTGATAATTTCTTTTCATCATTTATCATGCAGACAAAAGCGACCTGTGTTTGAGTCTCTGGTTTACCAAACTTAAAGATACCAATATGATCTTGTGTTTTCAGATATTTCTTTGGTTTGATTTCTCTATTGATAGAGGTTGAAGATGATGAATCTGTGTTTTCAAACCACACATTGATCATCTTTGTGTGTTTCCTTAAGTGAGGTTCTGCAGAGATTTTAACCCTTTTACTTACAGAGAGTAAGTTTGGTTTGTTAGTTTTTCCCAAAACAAATAGAGAAGACAGAGGTTTTAGTCTTTTATTTTCAACTCCTAAGGTAATATCACTGTACCCTATTCCTCGTCTTGCTATTTGAGAATTTACTTTTTCGTAAACCTTCTGTGCATCTTTATAGTTTTTAATTAAAACTTCTCTTCTTAAAAGATCTTGCCAAAGTACCTCTCTTTCTCTTTGGAAATATTCTTTGAGAGCTCTTATGTCTGTTGTTTCACTTTTTGAAACTGAAAGTTCCTTTGTTTTGATTTTTAAAGCATTGGTTAATTCAGAAATTTGCTTCTTTAAAGGATCTACATTTTTGCTCCAATATTTTTTGACTTTTTCTTTTTCTTCAAAGATTTTGGCTTTTTCTTGAGTGAGAAGCCTCACTTCTCTCTCATTAAAGGTCGGTCTTTTCTGAATGCTTTCATTTACTTCTTTCAGTTAAATGTTAAGTTTAAATAAATCATCATCTACAGAATTAGTACTTGAGATAGAGTTTGAAGTGGATACCTCAGTGTCAGTGCCGGAGTCGACTTCTGCCATGCCATAGAACAGGGCATTTGTTGGAAATTCATCGTCAGAGGTACAGTCTGATTCGAAGTCCTCCTTGTTTGCCTCAGAATGCCCTTTGTTCGCCATTAGAGATTTTTGTGCATAATACTCGGCCTTCTTTTTGTAAAAAGCTGAGTCCTTCTGTGGGCGATTTGGTCTACTTCTGCATTCTTTTGCGAAATGACCTGGTTTGCCACAGTTGAAACAACCTTGGGAGGTGTTTCCAGTTCGATCGTCGGACTTCTGTTGGTCTCCATTTTTCTCCGTTCGGCATTCGTTTACGTAATGACCAGGCTTACCACATTTGTAGCATTCTTGTGTGTGGCCTACCTTGTCATCTGATCTCTGTCGGTCATTTCCTCTGTAGTTTCTGTTGCTCGACCTCTGTTGTTCATCATTTCTGTAGTCTGACCTCTGTCGGTCACTTGATTCTTGTCTTCTTCCATTATCTCTTCTACCAGAATTCCTTTGGTTATTTCTAAACTCTCTTGTCAATAGAGCCATTGATTTAGCTAATGATGCAAGAGTTATTTCTTCCTCTATCAGCTCGTCTTCTTCGCTATCAACCATTACTATCTTCTTTTTCTCCTTCTTTTTCTCCTCTGTAGATCTCTCATTTCTTGGTCTGTCCGTAGCCTCTGTAGATTTACTAACCAATGCGTATGGTACAATGGTTAGTGTTTTAGCTTGAGCTATTTGAGGCTCTTGTGCGGCTAGTGTTCCATAGAGATCAGAGAGTGTCCAGGAGTCTAGATCTTGATTTGTTTGTAAAGACATAGACAACTGAAGCCACTCATCGTTCAGGCTCTTTAGAAACATGACGTTATTTTCTTCCGTAGTTCTGTGAATACCAGACTTTCTGCATTTGTTTATGAGAGAGTTGAACCGATCGTATGTTGTTTGCAGAGATTTTGTTGCAGAGGCTCTGAAGGCATGATACTCGTTTATGTATTGTGCCCTTCGGTTCTTCTGTGTTTTAGCACCCCTTCCAACTGTCTTTCTAATTCTTTCCAAAGATCGTGCGCTGTTTCGCATGCATCTAAGGATTGAAATATTTCGTTGGGGATAGCCATGATTAATATTCTTTTCGCTTTCTGTGCAACTTCATCTTCTGCCTTATCTTCATCTGACCATTCTCCTTTTGGCTTAGGTTTTTGATGTTCAGGGATTTCAAGAGATTCAGCAGTAGCTGGTACACGTGGTATAGTTATCATAGGAACCGG
This sequence comes from Saussurea involucrata, assembly GCA_033807775.1. NCBI lineage: Eukaryota > Viridiplantae > Streptophyta > Magnoliopsida > Asterales > Asteraceae > Saussurea > Saussurea involucrata. The sequence continues at coordinate 101,027,416 of CM066322.1, read as the reverse complement.
AGGAAGATTATAAAGATATTGTTTGAGAGTTTTTTCAGTACCCTCAAAAAAATGAACCATTCTTATTTTCCATTGAGGATACTCATCTCTAAGAAGAGTAGGAGGTTTGGTTAATGAGCCAGCAGTGAAAAAGTTATTGGTATTTGTCATTTTGAGAAAAGGATAATCTGATGGAGGATTTATGAGTATGAAGATCTGGAAGGTTTTCTGGGTCCAACTAATATCCAGAAATATGGTGATGAAGAGAAAGAAAATAATCTATCAAATAAATATTGTAAAACGAGGATCACTTGATATTGAAAATCAAGCTTTGCTCTGATACCAATTGTTGGTTACCATTTTGCTTTAAACAAGATTATCAGATCTATTAGTTCAAGTTAATGTTTGATGCGGAAGCGTATTTGAAGAACTAACAGATAAGTTTGATAGATTTAGAACAGAATATAAATAAACAGTGAACAGAATTATATATCTCAAAGTTTACTGAATATATAAATCAAGAACAGGTTTAAGAACCGTGAGTAAGAAAAGCTTTAAAACAGATATGACTTTTAAGGTGTATAAGCTTTTGTGTTCTTGTGATGATTTTATCTCTTGATGTTTGATTGATAAGGAAGAACTCAACATGAGTCTTCCTTATATACTACTCTAAAGGGGACCATAAAGCATAAGCTACTATTCAATCGGTAGGGATGAATAGTTGAACGGATGTCATGAACAGTTGCAAGAATGGCATGAACAGTCAGACGTGTTGTATTAAATTTAATGCAACATACATCTATTATGTACTAAGCCCTATTGAATCCAATCAGTGTTTGACACGTCGACGTTGGACAGGGTATGTTGCCATGCAAGTTGATGAACGGGTTCTGGAACAGTAGCAAGATATTATAAATATCTTTGAAGTCTTTGTTGAAGACCACAGAGGCTCTGTGAAGTGTTACAGAGATTCTGAGGTTTGGTCCTTCGTAGAGCAGTCTTCTCCTGATTCCGAGTCTTAGGTCTTCTTTGTGAGTCCAACAGAGGTTCTGTAGGATGCCTCTGTTGCTTCTGTAGCTTCTTGACCCTGATCTCTCGGTAAGTTCGGCAGAGCCTCTATAAGAGGCTTTCTTTACTTAGCCTATTTTTCACTACTTCTAAGTACTTCTATGATTTGGAAGATTGAAGCTAACATCACTCTAAACTCATCTATCAAGCTAGACCCCTCACTGATGTCTATAAAGGATGTGTTTCTTGGGTAGGTCCTTCCGGTTCTAGATAGACCATATAAACAATATAAGTCCTAACACTCCTTTTCATTTACCAAATTAAAACATTGAAATACACAATGAAGTACGAGTCCTGAACTGATTTGTTCAGAAGTCATAAAAATGAAGTTCGAGTTCTGATTTGAGGTAATCAGAAGTCATAAAATTATTTGAAATAGAAAATTTCAATAAACAAGATCAAGCGCTAAACGGAATGACTCAGTAAGCACAATATGTTCAAAAATCAAACAATGAATAGAAATTTTAATTGTGAAGAACAAGTCACAGTTAATGTGTCAGATAAGAATTGAATCATTAATAGAAATGACGACCTTTGAACGCAAATAGGAATTCAAACGAGTGTATTTCCATCGAAAAATCAACAAACATATGAGACATGGAAATAACTAAATCAAGAAAATATAACATGTGGCAATTCTGGAATATAGAATCGTAGAAAAACAAACAGAGTAAGCTTTTCAGAGTAAATTACCACGGTCTTTGATCGCACATGACATTCCTGCAAAACATATTAGAAAGTGGTACTCCCCCTCAAAAGTGGCATAACCTTTTAATGCAGTCATGTGAAAAGAATCTTATGAACTAAACGCACATGACATTCCTGCAAAACAGATTAGAAAGATTTTGGCATCCATCTTTTGATGGATCCATGATGGTTAGATGCCTTATTAGAATGAGGATCGGGGATACTATAAGAACCATACCAATGAGATTCATATTTTCGGTCAACAAAATCATTCATACAACATGCAGAACAACAAATACAATCATGAGAAAGTTGAAGCAACTGTTGAATTGAGTAAACTCTTAAAGGAAACATCACATTTTGTTCAACAGAAGTACGAGATTTAAAAGCATCATGATTATGATTGTATGTCCTAACATGCGAAACTGAATTAAATGAATTTGTGTTCGATGTGCTTTCATCAGACTTCTTCACTACCCAAACTTGTTTGAACCTTTTTTTTACCATTACTATCTGAACTATCATTAAAGTCACTATCGGAAGAACTGGAGTAGTAAGAATGTCTATTTTGAGAGCGACCGGTCGTTTTCCATCTCTGTGAACATCTTTTAGATTTAGAATTGTTTTTGAAAACATCGTTCACATAATGGGTTTGAGGGGGCGGATGTAGTACATTCACCCTTTTGAAAATTGACCGGTTCACTCCTTTTATCAAGAGAGTGAACATGACTGGAAAGTTTTGACACAGAGTCAAACTTATTAAACTCATCATCTGAACAAACATTAGAATTCATGAACTTGGAAGAATCAATGTCACTTTCGGATGGAACATCAATGGTCAAAGGGTGTGAGGAACACTTTGGAACAATGTTTAGTGAAGAATCAGGTGCAGAAGCTTTTTGAAAATCAGAGTTGAGATTCTTTTGAACACACGTTGCTTGAGGTTCTTTTCCTTTTCTGGAAGAGATTTTTTCTATAAAAACCTTACACGAAGATGTATCTGATGAGTTTGAGGAAGGTTCAGACAGAATATTTTTCTCGTTTGCAGGTGGTCAAGCTTCTCTTGAAGTTTACCCTTGCTCACTTGCTCTTGCATCACTTCTATTGCCAAGGCAGACAGTTTGGATGTGAGCCGTTTGATTTCTTCCTGAAGGGCTTCCTTTTCCTCAACAGATACAGATTCTGTTTTTGTGGAATTGAGACTCTCAAGTTTGGATAGAAGCTCTTGTTTTTCCTTTTGAACTTTAATCCTTTCCTGTTCAAATGACTCCTCTAACCGAACTATTTTCATTTCTAAAACAAGAGGTGGAACATAGCGTTTAAACTCGTCTGTCTCTGTTTTAGTTTCAGTTGTTGGGACCGAATCCTTTTTCGAGGAATCTTTGGGCTTTTCAACTTTGTAGCCGTCAAAGTAGTCATTTGATAGGTACTTGGATTTCTTCTTTTCATACGATGTATTAAGAACTTCGTATGCAAAAGGTAATTGCATTTTAGCTGTATTCTTGCGTTTATATTCCTCACGTTCCTCTTCCTTCTCATTGAGAGGTTCTGTCCATTTCATTTTATATTGGGGAAATCTTTTATCAAGGCTTAGAAAATTAAACTTGTATATAGTAGGCCTAATTGGTAAAATCTTTTTCAATTAATGTGGGTTGTCGTACCCAATTCCCCATTCTGAGTTAAAGTACCGAAAATCCCTTGGCTTGTTCAGATGAATCGTTTCATCAGTTTGACCTCTATTATAAAACTTAAGCTCAAGATCTTTTATTTTAGAAAGAAGCTCTTTGTTTTCTATTTGAAGAGAAGAGCATTGATAGACAATCTCAGCTTTCTCATTCTCACACTGATCAAGTTTTGCAGTTAAATCAGATATCTTGGCCCTATGGTCTTTAGGTGCTAATGAAAGGTTTGCACACTTTCTTTTAGATTAGCCTTTTCGAATTTAAGTTTCTCTTCAACCTTATGATGAACATCTAACTTCGCATTTAAAGTGGATATTTCAAGCAAGTATTCGGTAGTGGTAATCTTACTGAAATCTACTTTTTGAACAAGCAGTTCAATATGATCGACTAAAGCGTTATGAGTTGGTACACATACCTGACAGGATTCTCCAAGAGCTGGAGGAGTGGTGTGGTTTCTCATAGTAGGAGCATCTCGAGAAGACATCTTAATTGCATTTAAATGATCGTCAAACATAAGAAAATATTGATCCAAGAAAAATTAAACAATATCAAGAATACTTAAAATGTCCTCCTTCGGCGACTTAGCACGGGGGTCCCGGATATGTAATTCGGGTGTGGTTTCCGGATAGGGAATCCGGAAAAGGGTGTACGGATCAGAAGTGTTCAGATCTGAATGTGATTGAAGTGTCCGAACAAAAACAAAGTTACCGGATAAAATAAGTTACCGGAAAGAAAGACTTACCAGATGGAAGCAGTGTTCGGATGGGGTTCGGGGAGTAGGAAGTTACCGGATAAGGTGCGATCCGAATGGAAAGGTATTACCCGGGAAGAAGGACTTACCGGAATAAATAAGGAATCCAGAAACTGCCTTATCCGGATAGTGAGTAGTTGCCCGGGAGGTGAGCTTACCGGATAGGTTTCGTCCGGACATTGTGAGTGACCGGATAGGACGTTCGGACAAGTAAGCGTCCTGATAGAATCGAAGAACAAAAACTTACCGAGATAAACTTCAGACTTCCGGATACGGCGGCTGTGCGTGAAGTTCGGATCTCCAATCGATTAGGGTTGCTCGATTTTGTTCCTGAAAGGTGTGAATACTACCAAAACACAAAAACACACAATCCCTAATCGATTTCTAAGCAAAATAACTGATTTTGATGCAAAAATTATGAGTTTTTCAAGAACAGAAACCAAAAACTTAAGAACACTATTTTGCTTAAAAATCACTCTAACGATTAAGTTACACTCTAAAACTTTGTAGAAAACTTAAAGAGATTAGTAGAAAGCAGTTTTGATGAGTGGAATCTAACGATTTTAGCGAAAATCACAAGAATGAAAAATTTAGAAAAAGTGGTAGTCGACAAAAACCTTACCAGGAAACTTTGAGAAACCTTGAATCGATCTGTCTGTCTGCTCTGATACCAATTGTGGATCCCAAATTAGTGTAATAACAACGATTAATCAATAAGTAATAGCAAGGACAATTGTTGATTTCAAGTTGTCATCCATCAATTTCATTCAAAGGATTAATGACGTTCAGAGAGTTTTACAATTAGAGAATATTGAACGATTAACAATGATGGATTCTCTGACTAACCTAAAACTAGGCTTAACAAAAGCTATTTATACCTAGGCATATTATAATTAAGGCCCAAGCCCATTAACGCACTAAAGCCCATTTAATCAATAAGGTTTTTACAAATATAAATCAAACCAACTTTTCTTTATTTATATCACTTTCTATATTATAGGACATTTATGGTCCTAACAGGTGTGTTCTTGAGTATGAACACATTTCCTTCATCTTGATGAATTTGAGTAAGGTTAGGTCAAAGTCTAGGGTTTTGACACAAATGGTATTTTTGGAATAGAATGATGATTTATGGTTTCCTATGTGAAAATAACTTCTTAATATGGTATTTGTGAATTTGGAGACTCATAACTTATGAGTATATTATGAATGAGTCTAAATTATGTGAAGTCATCTTGGGGGCTGTTCGGTAGCGGCTTAATGGGCTGTGTGGGAGATATGGCTGATTCGCACAACCATATCTACCCGTTCGGTAGCGGCTTAATGGAAAAATAAGGGACTGACTGAATCAGCTAAGAAAATAGACTCCTTTACACTCAACTCTCTTGTTTCCAATTTTACCCCTCTCCCAACTACCCTCATTATTTAAAAACAAAACCATACAACATTAGATATAACGCCACATCTCTTCACTTCAGCAAAAACCATCGACCATCTCTTCACTTCACAGTCGCCGTTCACCACCATCTCGCCGTCGTCGAGCTGCTCACCACCGACGAACTTATCTCAGGTATGATCGCCTCTTCTTCTCGACTTCTTCTCTGTTTTTCATGACTTTTTTCTACCGTGTTTGCTCGACCAAAACCCTAAACTCTTCGATTTTCTCGATTTTTGGTTGTTGATTTTCTCGATCTCTTCTCTGTTATTCTCAGTTTGTTGATTTCTCGATTTTCTGTTGTATTACATCATGGAACATCTGATGTTAACATTGATTTTCTGTTGTATTACATCTAATTTCTCGATTTTTCTGTTGTTGATTAACATTGATTTTCTGTTGTATTACATCATGGCACACCTGATGTTAACATTGATTTTCTACTATATTACATCTGATTTATCGATTTTTTTGTTGTTGATTAACATCGATTTTCTGTTGTATTACATCTGATGTTATTCTCTTGTTAATGTGATGTTATTCTCTTGTTATTGTGATTTGTTGTTGTGATGTTATTCTCTTGTTAATGTGATGTTATTCTCTTGTTAATGTGATTTGTTGCTGTGATGTTATTCTCTTGTTAATGTTAGAATAATGTTATTTTTGTGTTAATAATCTGCTGTGATGTTAATGTGATGGATTTTCTGTTGTGATTTTGCTATTAATAATTTGCTGTGATGTTAATGTGATGGATTTTTTGTTGTGATTTTCTTGATTTTTTGTGAATTTATGTATATGGTGTCCAACTAGGAATGGAACAAACAGGTGATTCACTACAGCCGAAAAGGACTAGGATAAGCTGGAAAAACATGGCTGTTGTGAAAATCTTTTTAGAAACTTGTATACTTGAAATGGCATTGAACGAAAAAGAAGGTGGAGGTCTAAAATAATGTCTTGGAAAAAAGTTTCCGAAACTCTGAAAAAGTTCCATAACTTTGAAGCCGATAGAAAGCAAATGCGTAATCATTATGATTATTTAAAGGGAAAATGTGGGGCGTGATTGAAGCTTAAAAATAAGACGGGAAATGTGTACGATTATTCAACGAACTCATTTAATTTGACACTCGAGCAATGGGAACTTGAGATTCAGGTCACTTTCTTTTATATTTCTTTTCTTATATTTTAAATTAGTTTAATCGGTTACTTATAATTACCTTTTAAACACAGTCAAACAAATATGCTGAATATTTAAGGACAACTAATCTTTCATTCCCGAGTTGTGCACTCAATTGTTTGATGGCGATGTTTTCACAGGCGTTGGAAGCTTTGGACCGCTATCAAATGATCCCGAGCCAACTGTCGAGCATTTCTTTGTTTCAAACAATGAGGAAGTGGAGATCTCCAATTCTTACCCCACATCCTCAACTCCCATATCTTCAGCTCGTACTCAAGTGAGAACCAACAAGAGGAAAGTTACCCAAGCTGACATAGATGAGGAGATATTATGTATTTTAAAAGCATTGGCCGTAAAGCACAATGAAAGTCATGAGCGTCCTTCCTACATGGCTCCTTCCTACATGGATTGTCTTAAAAAAACTCAATGACCTTGGATGGGCAAAAGATGATCCATTGTACCGTATTTCAATGGCTCTTCTTGGTGACAAGGAGAATAGAGAGCCTTGGTTGATGATACCGCCCGAATTTGCGGTTGATTGGGTGAAGACGGTTGTAGATAAACAAGGCTACAAGTAGGTGGTTGGCGGTTGATGATAGGTTTTTGGCCATTGATGTTTATAACTATGCTTCTTTTTTGTTGATGTTTATGATACATTTCCAATGGCTTTATTGTTGATGCCTATGACATTTCCAATGGCTTTTTTGTAGATGTGTATGCCATTGATGTATTTGGAATGATATGTTTATGATATTTGACTTTATGCTATCAAGTTGTGTTATAAATGATGTGTGCAAGTTGTGTTACGATTATTTCAAATGGCTTATTTTTCAATATTATAGATATAGATGATTCACAATGGCTTTTTTCAATTTTGTAGATATGTTGACTTACGAGGAAGAGCGTTTGTTCGTAATTATATTGTTTTGGTATATAAGTAGAAGAAGGAATTCTTCACCGACTATTGTAAGGGTACGTGATAACACTTCGGCTATGAGTGGACATGCATACACACACGAGTTGCTACATGGATCTAGTTTGCAATGTCAAGAGTTGATGCGTATGTCTTGTGAAGCATATGTGTTACTAGGAAATCACTTTAAACAAAGGGTTTGGGTAAAAGATGGTAGAGTTATAAGTTTCGAGGAGAAATTAGCTATGTTTTTTACAATGGTCGGACATAATGAATGCTATAGGGTGATAAAACGAAGATTTCAACATTCCACCGACACCGTCCATATTTGTTTTCATGAAGTTCTACGAGGTATGATGAAGTTTGCAAGAGAAATTGTATGTCCGACAACATCTGAAACAAACACGCATATTATGTTAAATCAACAAAGTCGTTTGAGAGAAATATTTCCGGTATGCTTTGTTTTATAGTTTTTGTTATAGTGACGTAAAAATCTTTGACATTTTAAACGTCTTTTCATCAATGAAGGGTGCAATTGGTGCACTAGATGGGACTCTCATACACGCAGTCGTGCCTGCTAGTCATCAAACAACTTATAGAGGAAGAGGAGGTGGTCGATGCTACCAAAATGTTCTAGGCATTTGTGATTTCAATATGACATTCACATTTGTTTGGGCGGGATGGGAATGCATTGCACATGACTCTAGAGTATTAAATGTAGTTGCATTTAACCCAAATTCTGGTTTTCCTTTTCCACCCGAAGGTATACATCATTCTTAATTATATCATACATGTTTAATTTGAAATAATGTTTGCATTATTGCCTAATTAATCGTCGCTCGCAGATAAATATTATCTTTGTGATGCTGCATATTCTAACGCTTGTGGATTTTTAGCTCTGTATCGTAACACAAGGTATTGGTTAGCGGATTATCGACGTAGACGTGCTTTAACTAAAGAAGAAAAGTTCAATCATGCGCATGCACAACTTCGAAATGTCATTGAGCGTGCTTATGGTGTCTTGAAAGACTAATTCCCAATCTTGTAGCAAATGGCTCCTTTTCCATTTACAAAACAAAGAAATGTGGTCATTGCTTGCTTCACGATACATAATTTTATAAGAAAATGCAATATTCCAGATCAACTTTTTATGGAGTACAACGAGGACACCATTTTCACCAATAACGAAGAAGATGTTGGAAGTGGGGAAGCGGAACTAGATGGATCACAATGGGGTGCTAATAGCACACAATATATGGCTAATTTGCATGATTAAGTCACAAATGGACTAGTTTAAAATGTTTGAAATTTTAAATGTATCCGAAACTATGATGTGGACTTGTTTTTATTTAAGTACTTATAAATGTTGTTTTCATTATAACATTGAATCATATTATTATGTTAGATCAAGTTGTTTTTATTTAAAAACGTTTAAAATGATATTTATTTAATAATTATAAGTCATTTATTCAATATTTTTATCAAACAGTGTATTTATATAAGCAAAAATAAAGACTGAGATAAAATGGTCATTTTTGACATTCTGACTGTTTATTCATCGCAACAACCGAACACTAACATATCTGTTAACACTCAGACAACCATATCCACTCAGACAGCTATATCCATTCAGGTCTTAACAACAAACAAACTGAACAACACCTTATTGATTATGATGGTATTGAACCTTACCTATTTCGGAGTTTGGGGCTAAAGATCCGGTTTAGATTGATGCTTCTTTGACTAAATATCCAGTTTGGATTGATGTCACTTGACTAGAGATTCGGTTTGGACTGATGTCGCTAGACTAAAGATCTGGTTTGGATTGATATCTCCATTGACTAAAGATCCAGTTTGTATTGATGTCAATAAACTAAAGACCTGGTTTGGGTTGATGTCTCAAAGGACTAAAGGCCCGGTTTGGGTTGATGCCTTAATGGACTAAAGATCCGGTTTGGGTTGATGTCCGAAGCTGACTAAAGATCCACTTTGGGTTGATGTCTGAGGTTGACTAAAGATCCGTTTGGGTTGATGTCACAAGTGAACGTGTAGTTTCTGATGGATGGCTAATTGGTAACGGGTGAAATGTCATTTGATACCTGCTTTAATTATTTCATTTATCCGTCACCATTCTCGCTAGGCTCTAGTTTAACACTTCTTCTTGAAATGTTGTGTTTAGTAGGCCTTTCTAGCGGTGGGGCTTCTCGGGGTTGAGGGAAGCGTTGAGAAGAGGAATAGCATTTTTGTGCAAGAGAGTAGCGACGTATTTTATTTATAGCCGAACACTTTTGGAAGTGAGATAACGACACCTGTTCATAATCTAAGCAATCGTAGTTTAGATTAGTAGGTTGTTGACTTGTATCTCATCTGTTGACTTGTTGTAAATGCCTCGCTAGTATTCTCTTTGGGAAAGATTTGTCAATGATAGCTTGTTTATTCCGCAAATTTCAAGTTTAAATTTACCCCAATTTTTAGGGTGTTACATTAGTAGTCACTGCATCCACTATACGACAGAATAATGGTCTTCTCATTCGAAATCTTCTCCGGAAGATAGCGTCATCATACGTCGAATTATCCACTAAGTAGTCTTCTATCAAACGCGCTTCACCCATCTCGTGTTGCCTGTCATGATACCTTCTTTTTGCTCTTGGAGGTTGATCTCCTATGAACAAATTGGAGGAGTTGATGAGCATATCCTCAATCAAGAAATCAATTTTTTGGTTTTCTTCAAGAACTCGTGATTGCCATGCTTTAAATTCATCAACTGATTCTGGTGATGAGTTTTCGCTGAAAGACACTTTAGTGAAATATGGAATTTTTTTATAAGGTGTTTGAGGAAAGATTGTATGAATAAATCTTGATGAAAGACAACCAAATATATAACAAATTTTTGAATCATTAGTGGGGGACAATGGCATGTGATCTTTAGGGAAAAAGACAACACATAATCAGTGGGGGACAATGACATGTGATATTTAGGGAAAAATACAACCATTCATTTTAACATTAAAAAATGCACAATACAAATTACTAATACATAATACGTAAAGTACAAACAAATACATGAAATACTAAATTGTTAATACAGAATACGTAAAGTACAAACAAATACACGAAATACAAAATTACCAATACAGAATACGAAAATTACAAACACATCACTATCCATACAAGTTTGCCATAAGACGTTCTTTCAACTCTTCTTGTCATGGTGACAGGTTTTCTTTGGACATTAGTACGCGCAACATTTTGCGGTGTTGAACGATTTGAAGATTCTCTTGATCAAAATTGATTATATTTTCCATCAACTTCATTATTTCTTGTAATCGTCAAAGCACGAAGATTTTCATTAAATACATTTGAAATCGAAAAACATTGTGATGTCTTACCTTTTTTTTTGTTGCATTTCTACCTGCGGGACACTGAATTGTTGAACCACCAGGTGGCGATTCTTGGTTGATATCGACAAAATCTCCTTCTTCCGTAGTTCTTGATCTTTTCGTGTATCCACCACTTTCATCACCCACTTCATATTCCTAGCGAGAACATGTTGTTTCATGATATAACTGTAAGTCCCACTTGGGATGTTTACACATAACTTCGTTAAATACCTTCCGATCATTAAACTTTTTCCCAGTCGCCTCATAAATTTTGTGAGCTACGTTCTCTGCATCCATGTTACTCATTCCACACTTTTTTTTTGACCATATGCTTCTCTGTAAGCACCAACCTACTTGCTTGCATTTTTGTTAAGCCGAGACCAACGACCTTTCATTTGATTTTCGTTCCGGACACCAAGCCCTTCTGGATTTTCTGTTCGAGTTGCTGTTTGGGTAAAAAATCACACCCTCGACCGACCTGAGGAATTCTTTCGGCATGACCCATGGACTTCGATTACCCTAATGCCTACAAAAGTCATACCCCCGATCGATGTAGGTAATACCCATTATTGCCTTATCCCCGACATACGATAGTTGATTATTAAAAGACATCTTGCGTCAATAGTCATTCAAGACATTATCTTACATCTAATGATCGCACGTCATGTGTCACACGTCGCACATCCCTAGTCTTACGTCACTAGCCTTATGTCACTAGTCTTATGTCGCCAGTTACGTGTCGCCAGTTAGTCTTACGTCGACAGTCCCCTGTCGTCGGTCTTATATCGCTCTGGTCCTACGACATCATCATCTTGGTCTTACGAACTAGTGGTCTTACGACCTAGTGGTCTTACGACATTTTTATCCTAGTCTCACGAAATTTTTATAAGACCATTCCTATACTAAGATAAGGTCTTACAAGACATCTATAGTCATATACCTGGTCGTGTATTTCGGCGATGGTCGTATGCTCCATAAGACCGACGTCCTGAACTTAAGACGGTCTTACGATTTCACTAACTATCAATAGTCGACAGCCGTTTCTTTTGTTCATTAATGCAGGTCTACAAGCCATTATGGTACAACGGTCAATAACGGTCGAGCTCTTAATGACATTAAAGACTCGACATCGGTTACAAAGTCAATCATCAAAGCACATTTAAGGTCGGCAGCGGTTACAAGACCAACCATTAAAGCACATTAATGACCGGTGAAACCTATATAAAGGCATACTCCAACCTCGAGCGAAAGGACGAATTCATCTAGCTATACAACTGCATTCTCATCTACTTCTGCATTTTCTCTCTCGCATTTGAGCATACGTCGCTAACGCAAGTACCGCACGACAATAGTTCAAACCGCACGGCAACAGTTAAATACGCACGACAACAGCTTGTTTCACACATTTAACACGCGACGCACACTTTTTACACATGACTAAGTGTATTTTTACTTCATTTGTAACCTATTGTACACAAATCACCTGTAACACAAGGACTTTCGCCCCGGTTTGGCGACCATAGTGCACTGTCGACTCTAACACAGTCGACCGCGGTTTTTTCCCTCGTTTTGGGGTTTTCCGCGTCACCAAATCTCTCGTCTTATTTACTTTTTCCTCGCAATTGTGTTATCTGGCTTGAGATACGTTTCTTTAGTTGTTAAATGTCCACATCGACCTTAAGTTGTACTTTTGTGCGCTTTTTGGCATTAACAGTTTGGCGCCATCCGTGGGACCCCATCTAGAGAAAATCTCAAGCCAACACACACATCGCTCTAACGATCTTGTAAAGTTTTTTCAGGTATATGGCAAATTGTCAAGATCCCCTGATTCAACTTCAATCGGAATCGAATACGGATCGAAGCCAGATTCAAGCCCTGATAAGAAAAATGCTTCGTCAAAGTATCGCATGTATCGCATCATCCAAGGGACTCGGGGGGCTCGAAACACCCTTCACAAACTGAAAAATACCGCATTTGATTTCAAAAGTCCTCGGAAAAAGGCGCTTATCGACTCCATGTTACGATAACTGTGACGTCCCACTTAGAACAACTCTATATACTCTAAGATATTCTCCTCGTTTAATTTTTTTGATCTAATATATGATCGTTGATTCAAGCATCAAAAGATCATTGGTCAAAACCAACGACCACCCCCGATTTTACATTACAGGCTCGCAAGATCTTATGAATACAGGTCTTACGATTTACATCGTGAGAAACCAAAGTCTCTACGACTTAAAATCGCAGGTCGATAATATATAATCGTCGGTAAAAGACGGCTTACATTTTTTCTTACAATCGCCAGTCAAGGCAAACGCAGGTCGCAATTTATAGTCCTCAGTAAAAGATGACTCACATTTTCTTATGATCGTCAGTCACGACAAACACAGGTTAAAAATTGTTGGTCGCCAATAAAAGCGACTCGCACGATCGCTAGTCATGACATATGTCGTCAATAAAGATGACTTGTACATTGAATCTCACAATCACCAGTCATGGTAAGACGCATGTCAAAACGTAAAAGTCGCCAATAAGTACGTCTCGCATATTTTAATCTCATGATTTCCAATAAAGGCAAGTCGCAAGATTAACCGTATAATCACAAGCAAGAGTCTTTCAAGAAGGCAATTACGTCCTCCGACGAGTGTTCCAAAGCACTCAAGAGCTTAATGCAGGTAAACTTTCCACCAAGTGGGAAGGTCCTTATCGTATCTCAGAAGTCGTGGGTAAAGGTGCCTATCGGCTCCAAACCCTCGACGGTCGAAATATCCCACGCAGCTGGAATGCAACGCATCTGAAAAGGTATTTCTTCTAAATCCTTTTCCTTCCTTCATACGATTTTTTATTCATCACGACGATTACTGACTTAAGCATCGGAGGGTCGTTGGCTAGCCAACGACCAACCTCTGACATTGCTTTATCGTAGGATCGCACGACATAAGTTACTAAGTCTATCATACGACTTCAGTAAAATCGTACGGTATAAACAATCAGTTTTATTAGACGACTCGATTGTATAACTACAGGAACACATGATTCAAGCTCATCGTATGATCAAATCACACGATCGTAAGGTCTAGCGACCCCACAAGCTAAGTTCTTTAACTTAGAAAAATTTCATGTTCTGAATGAACGCTTTGATCGCATGCGCTTATGTTTGCTTATACGATTCAAAAAGTCTTATGACTTACGTTCTAATCGTTGTATTACAATGGATGCCCAAGTCGCACGACTTCTTGTTCATTTTTGTACTTAATGAATTTTTACAGTTGACATTACATTTGTCCATGACATGTATGAGTCGACATAATACTCAGGTTCAATAGAAAGGTAATTTTTTTTACCGATTATCGCTAAAGCAAAACGTACACAACGTAAATTTGGTCTCTAACGACCGTATCGGCTGTAAACGCCAGATCATAGGTCTCTAGCGACCGTATCGGCTGTAAACGCCAGATCTTAGGTCTCTAGCGACCGTATCAGCTGTAAGCGGTAGATCTTAGGTCTCTAACGACCGTATCGACTGTAAGCGCCAGATCTTAGGTCTCTAACGACTGTATCGGCTCAGAACGCCAGATCAAAAGTCTATAACGACAGTATCAGCTCGGAACGCTAGATCATAGGTCTATAACGACCATATCGGCTCTAAACGCCAGATCAAAAATCTATAACGACCGTATAGGCTCGGAATGCCAGAACATAAGTCTTTAACGACTGTATCACAAGATCCTTAAATTTTATCTTGGTTCGATCATCTTATGATCGCCGCCAAGCTTTATTTCGGACCAATCGTCTTACGATTGACTCCCGACCCATACGTCTCATTTTGATAAAGATCATCTTACGATCACCGTCGGTTCCTTCCATTTTAAGGTCGTCTTACGACCGTCAGATGAACACCACATGTATCTTGTGCATTAAAGGTCATCATTCGATCGTCGCAACTTACTTAAACACCATCGATTGGAATCACGATTTTAGCTAACCAAGTCGATTTTCTTAGCAAAAGTGACACGTCTCCGTATAAACACATTTTACTTTGGTACGAGATCTGAAATTCAAATGGCTTTGAAATTCAAATCTCGGGGGGCTAACTATTTGGGTAAAAAATCACACCCTCGACCGACCTGAGGAATTCCTTCAGCATGACCCATGGACTTTGATTACCCTAATGCCTACAAAAGTCATACCCCCGATCGATGAAGGTAATACCCATTATTGCCTTATCCCCGACATACGATAGTTGATTATTAAAAGACATCTTGCGTCAATAGTCATTCAAGACAGTATCTTACATCTAATGATCGTACGTCACGTGTCGCACGTCGTACATCGCTAGTCTTACGTCACTAGCCTTATGTCACTAGTCTTATGTCGCCAGTTACGTGTCGCCAGTTAGTCTTACGTTGACAGTCCCCTGTCGTCGGTCTTATATCGCTCTGGTCCTACGACATCATCATCTTGGTCTTATGACCTAGTGGTCTTACGACATTTTTATCCTAGTCTCACGACATTTTTATAAGACCATTCCTATACTAAGATAAGGTCTTACAAGACATCTATAGTCATATACCTGGTCGTGTATTTCGGCGACGGTCGTATGCTCCATAAGACCGACGTCCTGAACTTAAGACGGTCTTACGATTTCACTAACTATCAATGGTCGACAGCCGTTTCTTTTGTTCATTAATGCAGATCTACAAGCCATTATGGTACAACGGTCAATAACGGTCGAGCTCTTAATGACATTAAAGACTCGACAGCGGTTACAAAGCCAATCATCAAAGCACATTTAATGTCGGCAGCGGTTACAGGACCAACCATTAAAGCACATTAATGACCAGTGAAACCTATATAAAGGCATACTCCAACCTCGAGCGAAAGGACGAATTCATCTAACTATACAACTGCATTCTCATCTACTTCTGCATTTTCTCTCTCGCATTCGAGCACACGTCGCTAACGCAAGTACCGCACGACAACAGTTCAAGCTGCACGACAACAGCTTGTTTCACACGTTTAACACATGACACACACTTTTTACACACGACTAAGTGTATTTTTACTTCATTTGTAACCTATTGTACACAAATCACCTGTAACACAAGGACTTTCGCCCCTGTTTGGCGACCATAGTGTACCGTCGACTCTAACACAGTCGACTGCTGTTTTTTCCCTCGTTTTGGGGTTTTTCGCGTCACCAAATCTCTCGTCTTATTTACTTTTTCCTCGCAATTGTGTTATCTGGCTTGAGATACGTTTCTTTAGTTGTTAAATGTCCACATCGACCTTAAGTTGTACTTTTGTGCGATTTTTGGCATTAACAGTTGCATCATAGTGTTCTTTCACTCGTGACCATAATTTGTTTTTTTTTTGGTTTTTGCCATGAGTAGCATCTTTACTAACGAAGATCCATGCTGACATCAGAACCATATCTTCTCTCGTATCCCATGTATCGACTCTTAAGCTTTTTGCGAAGTTTGGACATTTGCAGGGATAATAACGTGATTATCATAAGAAGGTAACTCAGAGTTTTCATATTGTATGTTTGGGTAATTTTGAAGGTTATGAGAATATTCAGAACCGAAACAATAATTTGGGTAGTTTGGATCCATAACAGAAAAATGCAAAAAAAGTAGAGTTTAAGATTTTCAAGATGAAGAGAGTATTGAAATAGAGAGAAAGATTGGTGTGATGAAAATATGTCAATATTGGTCTTTATTTGTAGGTATTGAAAATTATGACTTTTGGTATATTTTTATTTTTTTATTTTTTTGTTAAAATCATCTTTTTAATATGATAAGATTTATCCAAAAAAAAAATATAAACCCAACAAATAAAGCATTGACATGTGGAAAGTTGATTTAATTAAAAAATATCATAATTTTGGATTGGATTGTGAAACAGATTGCGTGCTCCATGCTTTATCTATTTATTTATTGTTTTTTTACTTTACCTTCTCTTATAACCATTTTGGATTGGATTGGATTGCAAAAGTTCAGTGATGGTGATAGTCTTACTATTTAGTTATATAATCTTCTTGTATACCCATTTTAACAATCTCACCTCCTTATATTCTAATTTAATTTTACATTATTTTATTATTATTTATATCCAGTTAAATTAACAAACTAACCCCAATAATTAAAACCATTAATTCTCTAAAAGCTTCCAACGATCAGTAAAAACCTTAGTTTACTTTGGATTTTAAGCCCTTTTCACCTTTTTATAGTTTCCATCGCTCTCCCATCTCCATCGTCGCCCCGTCGTCTCCGTTGTCGAATACTTTCATTAAATTCATTTGAAATTGAAGAAAATTGTGACGTCTTACCTTTTCCTTTTTTTGTTGCATCTCTACCTGCGAGACGTTGAATTGTTGAACAACCAGTTAGCGATTCTTGGTTGATATCGACACAATCTCCTTCTTCTGTAGTTCTTGATCTTTTCATGCATCCATCACTTTTTCATCACACACTTCATATTCCTAGCGAGAACGTGTTGTTTCATGATATAACTGTAAGTCCCACTTGGGATGTTTACACATAACTTCGTTAAATACCTTCCGATCATTAAGTGTGAGTTCCAGATTGATCAGGTAACAAAGAATCAATAAGAAACAACAAGAACAATTGATGATTTTAACTTGTCATCCCTCTCGTATTCATTCAATGTATCGTTCTAAGAATATTACACTCAAAGTAAAAGAACGATTTCTAACAATATGCTCTAATGAATCTCTCTGAATGGCTAACTTAATTCTAAGGTTAATGAAAGCCTTATATACCAAGGCTTTAAACACAAAGGCCCATGGCCCATCAAGCTAATCTAAGCCCATTTAACACAAATAAGGCTTTTACAATAATAATTAATCTAATTAAGCTCTCTATAATTATTTATATATCTTTCTAATATGTAGGACATTTATGGTCCTAACATTAAGCTTTTTCCCAGTCGCCTCATAAATTTTGTGAGCTACGTTCTCTACATCCATGTTACTCATTCCACTCTTTTTTTGACCATATGCTTCTCTGTAAGCACCAATCCAGTTGCTTGCATTTTTGTTAAGCCGAGACTAACGACCTTTCATTTGATTTTCGTTCCGGACACCAAGCCCTTCTGGATTTTCTGTCCGAGTTGCATCATAGTGTTCTTTCACTTGTGACCATAACTTTCCTTTCTTTTGGTTTTTGCCACGAGTAGCATCTTCACTAACTAAAATCCATGCTGACATCGGAACCATATCTTCTCTCGTATCCCATGTATCGACTATTGAGCCCTTTTGCGAAGTTCAGGCATAATAACGTGATTATCATAAGAAGGTAACTCAGAGTTTTCATATTGTGTGTTTGGGTAATTTTGAAGGTTATCAGGATATTCAGAACCGAAACAATAAATTGGGTAGTTTGGATCCATAGCAGAAAATTGCGAAAAAAAGTAGAGTTTAAGATTTTCAAGATGATGAGAGTATTGAAATAGAGAGAAAGATTGCTGTGATGAAATTATGTCAATATTGGTCTTTATTTTTAGGGATTGAAAAATATGGGTTTTGGTATATTTTTTTTTGTTAAAATCATCTTTTTAATATGATAAAATTTATCTAAAAAAATCTAAACTCAACCAATAAAGCATTGACACGTGGAAAGTTGATTTAATTAAAAAATAAAAAAATATCACAATTTTGGATTGGATTGTGAAATGGATTGCGTGCTCCATGCTTTATCTATTTCTTTATTATCTTCTTTTTTTACTTTACTTTGTCTTTTACCCATTTTGGATTGGGTTGGATTGCAAAAGTTAACTGATGGTGATAGTCTTACTATTTAGTTATATAACCATTTTGTATACCCATTTTAACAATCTCACATCCTTATATTCTAATTTAGTTTTACCTTATTTTACTATTATTTATATCCAGCTAAATTACCAAACTATCCCCAATAATTAAAACCATTAATTCTCTAAATTTTCAAGTTTCCAACGATCTGTAAAAACCCTAGTTTACTTTGTGTAACACCATATTTCTTATGATTAGGTAAGCCTAGCGTTAGGAGAATCATTTGGTTTAATCATGGTTTTTATACAATATTTATATGTTGAACTGACCTACTTAGTATGCATGTGCTACCTTGGAAAAACCACCCTTTTTGGAGGAGGTTGGAGCCGGTGGTACATACCCGGCGATAGTGCCCTCGGGCACAATCTCGGGCACCGTCGTGAGTAATGTACTGAGAGTGGTGGGGGGTTTCAACGAGAGTGCCCCACGAGAGTTCCATTGGGCACAATCGCGGGCATAGTCGCCCGTGCGCACCTGGGCTATAAAACCCCTCTTAGCCGGGTTTTGACCTAAACTCCTCATTCCCCACTTCCTCTTACCCGTTTTGAGTGCATTTAAGGTGTTATCTCACCTTCAAACCTTTCCCTCATAAATTCTTGACCTAAAATTTGTTGAAGATCTTCCTTGGAGCATCTAGAGTACTTAAGGGGCATTTATTGTGAAGCATCTCAACTTCTCATCCCATTGTCACCAACAAGTTTCTAGGGTTTGCAACTTTTCTAGGTTTTTACTAGAAAACCTAGATTGTGAGTACTTAAACCCTTGATAACACTACTTATATGTCTTATAATTGTTCTTTGCCTTGTTATCTAACATTTCTCTTGAAAAGTTCCGTATTGTGATATTAAGCCCATTTCTCCATACGTTTGGGGATTTGGTGCTTAATGGAAAAGAAAAGGGTTATGGAGAAGTGTATCCTACTTGAACCTTACATTTTCATGATGATATCTATTTTGGGATGGTTGTGTCTTATTTTAGGGTTTTGAGCTTAATGACTTGGCTTATGGCTTAATGAGAATATCCTTGGCTTAATGATGATATTTTGTCTTAATATGAGTATTGCTACATGTATTATCACATTTATTGCTATAACTCATGTTTAAACACTTTTATGTGTGAGGATATGCTTTGGAAGTATATATGTGGAGTTTATGTGTTTAATGAGCTTGTAATTGCGGTTTTGAAATTACCATGTGAAAATACATGCCTAATGAGATGGTTGGACCATGTTTCATGGAAGTGTTATACATTGATATATATGTACTACTTGGAGTAGTTGTTTTGATGGTATTGACACTTTGGATGAAACATTAAGTAGGCACTAGGAGGATATAGTCGTGGGCACAACCTTGAAGGTATGTGCCTAGATCTCCGCCTTTGGGGTAATGCCCTGGAGGTAGTCCCCATTGTGTCGGGCCTTGTGGTGATACTCGTGGGAGTTGACGCTAAGGTATATCGTCTCTTGCGGTGTAACTTGATATGGTGTTTTGGGTCTCCCCCATTGATTCCAATTGTGAATGACCATTTGTATCAACCATGTTAATGAATTATTGCATGCTAAACTATTTGTTCAACTCACTAGGCTTCTTAGCCTAACACTTGCTTGCTTGTTCAATGTGTATTTCAGATTCTAGTGGAGTCGCCTTTAAGAAGGTTTAGACTGGAGCGTGTGAGCTTAGGGATACACTTTTGAGATGCCAATGTTAGAAGACTTAATCGGACTAGAGATGACACTCCTTTTGTAATCTTATTTCTACTTTAGAAAATAGATTAGTTGGTTGTCATTTACTTTCCGATATTATACATTTGTAATTAAACAGGCATTTGTATATTCCCCTTTATGGGAAGCTCGTGCTATGGCATTATATATACCCCTCTTCCGTTTCATGAAAGTTTTTGTTTAAACCTACTTTTAGGGTGTTACAAATTGGTATCAGAGCTATAGTTTAAGTGAACTAGGTGATGACTGTAGCATGCCTAGACTTTAACTGAGAATAGTGTCACTAAGCTACCATTGTTGGGTAGACGTCATAGGATGGGAGAGCGTTAGGACTAACGAAATTGTGTTTGTATAAAATTATGATGACGATAACGAGGATTCTTGTGTATAACTTGTTCATAATTTTGCATAGCTAATGCTATTATGAATGTGTTGTTACGTAAGCGTGCTTGAATTGCTATTATTGTGATGATTGGTGAATGCATTAGTACGTGAGTTTAGTCTATCTCTTATCTTTATTCTCACATGTTTGACATACTGGAATGGTAAATACGCAGAGTAGACCTCAAGCATCATCGGAGGGTCATGCCGTGACCGAGTCTACGGCCGATCAACCAAATGACGGAATGGCAGTTGTAATCCCTCCAAGGCCTCCCCTCTTAGGAGGAGGAGTGGAGCGCGTACCAAGGACCAACATAGCCACTATCGACCCGGTAATGGAAGATGCTACTCTTGAAACTTGGATAAGGGATAGCATGGTGCACGCCATGAACTCGGCCATGGCCCAACAACAAGAAGTATTCATGAAGTTACTGGAAGATCGGGAGAATAGTCACCGACGACCCGAGATGGTAGCGGAGAATGCCGTGAATGGGCCGGGAGGCCTTGTGAATGTGGTTGGTACTGAAGACCAAAATCATGTGGCCAACATTCAAGAAGAAGATCCTTGACAAGTACTGCAGTGAAAGGGATCTAGACAAGATTGAAGAAGAGTTCCGAAGTTTGAAGAAAGGGAGTATGGCAATCGTCGAGTACTGAAAGCTATTTCTTGAGAAGTTAAGCTTGGGGGAGCATCTAGCTCCTGATGAGAAGATGAAGATAAAGGCATACCATCGGGGTTTGCCAACTGAAATGAAGATGGTCGTGAGAAACGCCAAGGTGTCAACATTGGAGGAAGCGATCGTAGAGTCATTATTGGTAAAAGATGATTTGTTCCAAGGAAAGTTGGAGCGTGGGCATGTTGGTGAGAAGAGGATGTGGGAAGGGTCATCTGGACCCGTTCGCCATTCCAAACCGTTTTCTGGAAATAGATTTGGGGATACTCGTCGTGACGCGAGGTGGTGTCACAAGTGTAAGAGCAAGCATGCTGGCCCGTGTAACTCAAGGACACACTCGAGTTCACCCAAGTGTTTCAAGTGTGGAAAAAGAGATTATCTTAGTCGGGATTACCCCATGAGGGGACCGACTTGTTTTGAGTGCCATGAACCAGAGCACATAAAGAAGGATTACCCAAAGCTTGTGGGGGGCAACCGAGCGATTTCAAGTGGGTCAGCGCCGAGAAGAGAGAATGCGCCTAAGGCACCGAGTCGAGCATTCCAGATGACCTCCAAGGAGGCAAGGGAGACTACTGATGTGGTGTCGGGCATGTTTCTCATAAACTCCTTGTTTGCTCGTGTATTGTTTGATTCGGGTGTAAATGGCTCTTTTGTGTCGAGTTTTTTTTGTAAGCAATTTGTTACCCCCATTAGTACTCTCTCCAATGCCATGATGGTAGAAGTGGCCAACGGAGAGCAAGTGTTAGTTCGTGAATGCTATAATGGTTGCAGCTTGGAGATCGAAGAGAATTTGTTAGATCTGTAGTTTTGTCAAAATACTAAGTGTTGGGATCTGAACAGAAGACTCAGAGTTCTGAGTTAGAAGACTCAGAAGTTCTAATCTGAGAAGTCTCGAAAAGATTACAAGTGTGGAATCTGAACAGAAGGGTCAGAGTTCTGAGTAGGAGACTCAGAACTTCTGATGAAGAAGAAGAAAATAGCACAAGTACTTGAAGGAAGTTCTGAGGAGCTTTATCAGAAGAATGTTCAGAAGTTCTGAACAACATGTTCAGAACTTATGACATGATATTTTTCTTTATATTTTGTTATGTAATTAGGACACGTGTAATGTTCTTATTAGTCTTTGATGTATATGTACTGTAGCTTTAGCATTTCATTTGCAGTATATATAGGAGTTAGCAACTGTAAGCTAACTAATCTTCGTATAACATTTACGCATATCATTGTATTCATCTTTTGTAATCTTTGAGAGATTCTCTCTCTAGATCTGTAATCTGTTCTTAATTGAATACAAGTGTGTTGATCCAAATCTCTATCATTTACTGTTTGATTGATCTTAATTGATTGTAAGATTGAATCCTGGTTTCTACAATTGGTATCAGAGCACCTCAACAAACAAATTCGTTCAAGATCGTGTTCGTGAGAAAGTGTTCTTGAAGATTTCTTGATCGTCAATTGATTCCGCTGCTATTCACAATTCTTGAATTCTTTGTAATTCTTGAATTTGTTTTACGTTTGTTCAAGAAATTCGATTTGTCTTTCTGTTGATTCGATTTTATTCATCTTACAATCATGTCTTCGAAAGAATTTCTCTCAATGGGATCTGAGACGAAACCTCCTGTTCTTATTCCAAACGAATATCAGCAATGGAAAATTCGTATGATACAATTCTTGGACAATATCGATGAGAATTTGATGATTTCAATACGAGAAGGTCCAATTGAAGTTTATATCGATGTTGCTGCAACACCTGCAACTGATACAACTCCAGAAATTCCTGCTACTAGGGTGAAGAAGAATTTTTCACAGTACTCAGAAGCACAGAAAATCAGACATGCAATTGACAAAAGAGCTGTTACGCTATTGACTTTGGCAGTTCCTAATGAGGTTTTTAATAGAATAGATAGTGGAACATCAGCAAAAGAAATGTGGGATGAACTTGAAAAGCAAATGCTTGGTACTGCAAAATCAATTCAAGCAAAGCTAAACCAATGCATCAATGCTTATGAAAACATCAAAGGCCAGATCCATACTGTCCATGGCCCTTCCTGACGAAGTCTACCATTCCGTCATGAACATGAAAACATCAAAGGCCATGTGGGACCAATATGTGTTCAGTATGAAGGAACGTCTGAAGTCCAGGACTCAAGAAAGATCAACCTGGTAAGACAATACGAAAGCTTCATTTCTGGTAAGAATGAAACTCTCTCTGAAGTTCACCAACGTTTTAATTGCTTAATTATAGATCTAAAAACTGTTGGTAAGGAATATTCTAACTTTGAAGTGCTGACAAAGTTTCTAGAATGTTTACCTGAAAGCTGGGACAATTATTCCATGTGTCTCAAGCTGTCAAAGGATCTTAAATTAATGACCCTTTCAACCTTATATGGTACATTGCTGAATCATGAGCAATCTAGCCATCTTAAGAAGAATCTTGTAAAAGATTCCAAAAGCACCCCTGTTGCTTTAATCTCAGAGGAACCTTCTACTCAGCGACCTTCGGTCACTATCACTGAGTTAGAAAGTAACTCTGAAAGGTCATCAGATTCTGATTCTTCAGATGATGATGAATCCTTGGCCCTCCTAACTAAAAAGTTCAGGAGATTCGCCAAGAAGAAAATGTTTAGAAAGAACAAACCTCTTTCAATAACTGACAAGCCTAAATCATCAGCTTTTGTTGATAAGACTACTGCTACTTGTTTCAACTGCGAAAAGACAGGTCATTTCGCTAATGAGTGCAGGTCAAAGAAAGTCATGAGACCTTCAGCTTTCCCAAAGAAAAACTTTGTTCCAAGGAATAAAGATGAAAAATACTCAAAGCTGAAGGAGAAGTATGCAAAGCTAAAAAGCTTTAAGAAGAAAGAAAAAGGCTTTATGGCCAACTACGATTGGGCTGCTTCTGCTGAAGAAGAATCATCATCTGACTATGAAGATGATGAAGCCAATCTCTGCCTTATGGCTAAGATTGAAGATGAGGAAGAAAGTTCAGACATTCCCTCAACTTCAACCTCTGCTATTCAGGTATCGCCTTCTTTCTTTACCAATATTGCAAATATTGATGAAGCTGATAGTCTCCGCAAAATCGATCTGTTGACTAGAAGCTTATACGAAGCCATGAACGGCAAAACTGTGGTTGAAAACCAAAACCTTGATCTTGCTGAACAACTGAAAAACTGTCACCTTCAAATAGAAAAGCTTTCTAAAATTGAAGAAGATTTTAAAGATCAAGTATATTTAAATCAGCTAGTCAAAATCGAAAGAGCAGAAGCTATCGCTACATTAAAAGCTGAAAAAGCTACTGTTGAAGGATGGTGTAATTCTTCAACAAAGATCACTGAGATAATTAAGGGTCAGATTCCTCTGAGTGATAAACGTGGTTTGGGTTATAAATATGATACTCCAAAACCAACCATTGAACGTTCAATGCTTAAATTTGGAACGTTCGTATCCTCAGTCGCTGATACTTCATCTTCTCAGTGCTCCTCGTCCATTACACCAATCCCTGAGGAAACTCCCACCTCCTCAAAAGGAAAGGAGAAAATGGTTTATTCAAAACCTACCTCTGTCTCTAAAGACAAAGGTAAAGGAATTGTTATTTACCAAAATCCTCAGAAGGGTACCTTAGTACCAAAGTTGAATGCTTCCAAAGCTTTAGTGATCCACTCCTCTGGTTCTAGAAATCAGATCTCTGGATCTGTTCAGCGATCCACTCCTAGACTCAGAGTGGATGTCCTTGGTAAGAAATCTGAAGAACTGAATGTTCGTCCCATTTCTAAAGCCAATAGTTTACTTGGTGCTGGCACTTCTAATTCAAAATTAAAAGCTTAGCATACAAATGGTCCTAGAACTACTTTTAGTTATAGGAAATGTTATCACTGTGGACTTACCGATCATATTGCTAGTAAGTGCCCCACAGCCACCAAAGCTGAAAAGATAGCTAAGGTGAAGATTGCCCCCAAGGCAAAGAAGACCAACCCAGTTGCAATTCAGGTCAAGGTGACTTCTACCGCTGAGGTCAAGAAATTGACCATAGTGAAGAAAGACAAAGCTGAATCTTCAAATGCTGCGAAGAACGCTGAACCTTCTATTCCAACCACTTCCACTGATAAACGCGTATACATGGTTAAGTGGGTACCCAAGCAAAACTAATCTTCCTTTGTAAATGCAGGTTAAGAAGGGTATCTGGTATCTCGATAGCGGATGCTCTAGACACATGACTGGAAAGAAAAACCTGCTCGCTGAATACAAGGAAGAGAAGGGTCCCTCTGTTACCTTCGGTGGAAATGGAAAAGGACATACCCGAGGGTATGGTGTACCTTCAAATGGTACAACATCCTTCAGAAGAGTCGCATATGTTGAAGGACTGAAACATAATCTTCTGAGCATCAGTCAGCTTTGCGACATGGATAACAAAGTGATTTTCACTAAGGAATCCTGTTTTGTCACTGACAAAAAGGAGAAGATAGCTCTCAGCGGTTATCGTTTGGAAAATGTTTATGTAATAAACATGGACTCAACTACCACTGAGAACTCCTGTTTCTTCTCAAAGGCATCTTCTGATGTCAACTGGCTATGGCACAAGAGGCTCTCACATCTCAACTTCAAGACGCTGAATACTCTTTCTTCAAAATAGTTAGTCACTGGTCTACCTCAACACTCATACGCCAAAGAGTCTTTATGTTCAACGTGTGAAAAAGGGAAGCAGACCAAGGCAAGTTTTAAGTCAAAACAAGTCTCCTCAGTGTCATCTCCTCTGCAACTACTCCATATGGATTTGTTTGGCCCTGTTAACAAACAATCCATCGCTGGAAAGAAATATACGCTGGTCATAGTTGATGAATTCTCTCGTTACACATGGGTAATGTTTCTCCGTTCTAAGAGTGACACCCCTGAAGAACTCATCACCTTTGTTCGGAAGATGGAAACCCTGAACAATTTGACCGTTCGATCAATAAGGAGTGATCATGGAACTGAATTCAAAAACAGTTCTCTTGGTTCCTTCTTTGAGAGTAAGGGTATTTCTCACAACTTTTCGTCAGTGAGAACACCACAACAAAACGGAGTCGCTGAAAGAAGAAATAGAACAATTATTGAAGCTGCACGTTCAATGCTCAGCGATTCTCACCTGCCTACTCAATTTTGGGCAGAAGCTGTCAACACTACTTGTTTTACGCAAAACAGATCGCTGATAGTTAAAAGATTCAAAAAGACAGCCTATGAACTTTTTCATGGGAGAAAGCCTTCAATTAGCTTTCTTCACATCTTTGGATGTCAGTGTTTCATACTGAACAACAGAGATGCCCTTGGAAAGTTTGATCCTAAGGCTGATGATGGAATCTTTCTTGGATACTCCTCAGTTTCCAAAGCCTTCAGATTCTTCAACCGTAGAAGACAAACTGTAGAAGAAACTATTCACGTCACGTTTGACGAATCCCGTTCAGCGAACTCTAAACCGTCCGCTGATACTGAAGAACTGAATCAATGGATGTTTTCTCATCTTGGTGATTCAGAAGAAGTTCCCACTCCTCATGCTCACACCGTAGAAAATGATGGTCCTACTATCATTCCAAACATGCAGAATAGTGAAGCTGAAACATCTTGGGTCTCAGTTGTTCCTATAAACACTATACCTGCAGTTGATCCAAATGCCTCAGAAATTCCATCTATTTCTCAGCAATCAGTAAATGAAGTGACAAATGCAAGCATTCCTCTCTTAGCTGATAATCCAGAAGTAGCTGAAGCCTCATCTTCAGTTTCTCCAGTTCAGACTGAGTCAGCGACGTATGCTCCTGCTCAGCGATGGACTGTAAATCACCCAATCGATCAAATTCTTGGTGATCCAAACGTTGGTATTCAGACACGACGAAGTGCAGGTAATATTTGTTTATTTGTTAACTTTATTTCTCTAACTGAACCAAAGAAAATAGATGATGCCCTCAGAGATCCAAACTGGGTCAGCGCTATGCAAGAAGAGCTGACTGAATTCGAAAGAAACAAAGTTTGGAAACTTGTTCGTAGACCAACTGACAAAACGGTGATAGGCACTAAATGGGTCTATCAAAACAAGTTGGACGAACATGGTACTGTAACTCGCAACAAAGCTCGTCTTGTTGCTCAGGGATACAAACAAGAGGAAGGCATAGATTATGACGAAACATTTGCCCTGTAGCAAGATTAGAATCAATTCGTCTATTCTTAGCTTATGCTGTACACAAAAACTTCAAAGTACATCAGATGGATGTTAAGTTAGCGTTTCTAAATGGAAAGCTGAATGAAGAAGTTTATGTGGAACAACCTCCAGGATTCTCAGATCCTAAGCGTCCAGGTTATGTTTATAAACTGGACAAGGCACTTTATGGCTTGAAGCAAGCTACTCGTGCATGGTATGACACTCTCTCTACTTATCTCCACATTGAAAAATTTCAGCGAGGTAAGATTGACAAAACTCTATTTTTTAGAATAGTAAATGGTCATATCATTCTAGTTCAAATATATGTTGATGACATTATATTTGGTTCTACTAACCCTGAGCTTTGTACTCGTTTCATTGATAGGATAAAAGATGAGTATAAAATGAGTATGATGGGTGAACTAACATATTTCCTTGGTCTTCAGATTAAGCAAACTGAAAAAGGAACTTTTATCAATCAGGGAAAATATGTTAGAGATATGCTGAAGAAATTCGACTTAACTCAAAGTTCAGCTATGAAAACCCCAATGGCACCACCGCTGACACTTGACAAGGATTCAAAGGGAATACCTGTTAATGTCACGCTATACCGTGGGATGATCGTCTCTCTCTTGTATCTAACAGCTAGCTGACCTGATATTATGTTTGCAACATGTTTGTGTGCACGGTATCAAGCTGAACCTATGATATCTCATATGAAAGCTGTAAAGCGAATCTTTCGATATCTGAAGGGTACAGCGAATCTAGGCCTTTGGTATCCCAAAGACTCAGGATTCGATCTAACCGCCTATTCAGATAGTGATTTTGCAGGTTGCAAAATGGATAGGAAAAGCACCACAGGAGGATGTCAGCTCCTGGGTGGAAAGCTGGTAAGTTGGACAAGTAAGAAGCAAAATTCAGTGTCCACTTCCACAGCTGAAGCTGAATATGTAGCTGCTGGAAGCTGTTGTTCTCAGGTCTTGTGGATGAGAAATCAGCTACTAGACTATGATCTTCAGCTCTCCAAAATTCCAATCTATTGCGACAGCACTAGTGCCATCGCTATAGCAAACAATCCAGTGCTACACTCAAAGACGAAACACATAGAAATCAGATATCATTTTATCAGAGATCATATGATGAATGGTGATATAGAACTTCATTTTATCCCAACTGATTATCAGTTAGCTAATCTTTTTACCAAACCTCTTGATGAAACAAGATTCAACTTTCTCATCAGCGAGCTTGGAATGCTGAACTTTGAAGGGTAAAATCTTCAGCGGTTCACATTTGATCAGCGATAGGATAAAATCAATTCGTATAACCTATTTAATCATCTTCTCTCTGAATAAACTTGGATAGCAAATATCAAGGTATGTTTTTCTTTCCCTGACAAGCGCATGAAAATGCAAGATTTCAAAACAAAATGCATCGCTGAATATCTCTTCCTTAACAGCGATACTTTGAAAGTTCTTAAAACCATCACTGATATTTCTAGTCAGTACTTCATGTTTTCAAAAGAGTCCCTGAGCTTTCAAAACCTCAGAGACAACCAAAGAATATGAAAGGACAGTTGTGACGTCATTGCAACGGATAACACCAGGCACGAATTCTTTCTGACACACGTTTGCACGTTTCGTTCAAACTTCCAATCAAATGCAAACACGTGTCCGTGTCATGATGAAAACCTTTTCCCGCTCAAGGTTTTCTCTCTCTCTAAACTCCCTATATAAACAATTTCTTGGTTTATATTTGTCTTTTACGCGATCAATCTTTCTCCGCAAGAAAAGAATTACTGTTGCATTTGTGCTCTCAATCTTCAAAGAACTGTTCATCATCTTCTTCATCAAAACATCAAGGTTAATATGTTCTTATTTTTCGAATGCAAATAACTTGTTTCTGATCTTATCGTTGTTTCAAACAAGATCAAACAAAAGAACTTCTTAAAAATGAAATCATTTCTTTCATGGTTTTATGAACACAACCATTTCATGGTTGTTCTTCAAGTTTTAAATTTAAATCTTAAACTTGTTCTTCATTCGTATCCAGACTTTTTTCTTTAAATAAACTGGAATACAAGACTAGTGGGTGTAAAATTCGTTTTTCAAAAACAAGAAAAACCCTAATCTTCATTAAGACTTTCTGTCTGAATGAAATGGACAAAATTCGAACCATCTTAATGGACATTCTTTCCATATTAAGACAATTCTTATTTGTTAACATCTTTGGTTGAACTGATAATACAGAGAAATGGCAACTTCAAATATCAATGTTACCGCTGAGACCATCTCCATTGACTCTGACGAAGTGGAAATCATCAAGGCTCCACAGGTCAAGTTCACTCTGGATCAACTTGACTGGACCAAGATAAACAACCTCTCTGCACTTTTCGAGTTTCCTCCTCGAAAGCAAGTCACACATCTAGATGATGCTGTGAATTTCCTGAAGAATAGCTGCATTTCAACAGCCCTGACCATTACACCTCCTGCTAGTCAGCTACTGTTATCCCAGTTCTGGTACTCTGCCAGACACACTGAGCTACCAACCGCCAAAGATCCATCCAAAACCATCGACTGCATACTCAGCGATACTGAGTATGGCACCATCAAGATCACACCCTCCATAATCCGAAAAGCCCTGAACTTTCCAAATGCTACCAAAGAAAAACCTTTCGTTCCATTCCCTGATCATAAGAAGCATGCTGACAAAGAAGCCATCATTGCTTTCCTCGACTCAATGGGTTATATCTGGGAAACTGGAAGGGATAAGAAGCCTGAGAAGAAGCTGACGCTGATAAAGAAATCCAAAATGCCCAGCGAGATGAATTTCATTTTCGCCCATCTGATCAGCTGCATGACAGCGAAGACCGGCTCCTCTGATCAAGCCGCTCAACCTACGCAGGCCATGGGATACGCACTGCTGAAAGGTCTACACATTGACTGGGCCTCCATTATATATGATGACCTGGTACAACGCGTGGATTCTGCTGCTGACAGACCTGCATGGGTTCCTTACCCAAGATTCATCAGCGCCATCTTTCAATATGGCCTCAAGGACAGCTATCCTCAAGAGGGTGATCTGAAACTTTCTCAGATTGGCCCTAAGGTACTGGATTTCAAACCTGTCGACAATGAGGTATGTCTTTCTACCATTCTCTCTATTCTCAACCCAAATTCTTCGACTTCTGTGGCTCCTTCAGCGACTAAACCCCTCGCTGATACCCAGGACACAAAATCTCCTTCTAAGAAAAGGAAACACTCTCTTACCCCCCTTGGTTCCAAAAGGATCAAGAAAACCAAGGAGCAACCCCAGCAATCCCATGCTGAAGACTCCTCAGCTCATTCTGAAGAGCTGAAGGAAAGTTCCGTGGTACGCTCTGCCACACCCATCCAAGCCATCCCTTCAATCCAGACTTCAGCGTCTCTAAACGCTGAGGTTACTAACTTGGAACCTACCCAACCTCCATCAGTCTCTCAAAAGACTGATGAAGTGATTTTCAGCGAATCCAACGCTGAACTCAGTACCCGAACCCCTTTCTTATCCTTCGCTCCTCCCTCCACTCCTTTGGACACTCCTCCAGCTAACACTGGAGATGCCATCATTCCAGAAGCCACCGCTGACGCTTCTCAAAGAATGATGAAGACAGGACCTGCAGAGATCACCATACCTCACCGAACTTTTGAGGAAGATATGGAACATTATTCAGGAACCCGCAATTTTGACGAGTTCATCAATCCTCCTGCAGGTACAAATAAAACCATATACACTGTAACTAAACCTGAAACTTCTGAGCTTTCCTTTGTTCACAAGTACTTATCTGTTACAGGTCCTAATTTAGGAGACATCAACGCCTCTCTGAAGTCCGTGGAAACAAAGCTGGCAGGACTCACCACCACACTTTCAAATAACTCTACAGCTGTAACAAACGCTGGAGAGAATCTGACGAAGCTGACTACGGTGGTGGAGAAGAAGGCTTCCACAGATGACATCAAGGGCATTGATAAGACGCTCAGCGATTTTGCCAAAGTACTCTCCGACATCTACACTGACTACACCAGCCTCAAAAAATCAGTTTCCACCATGTCCGGCGAAGTCACAACGCTGAAGACATCGGTTGGAGTACTAGAGAGGGATATGTCAGCTGTCAAGACCGACTTGGGTTCTGTAAAGACCGACGTTGGTTCTATGAAGACGATGATCGAGATACTGGTCAACAAGGCAAATACTCTAGCTCTTGCTCCTGCCCCTGCCCCTATATTGGAATCTTTCACAGCGGAGGATCGCACAGAGCTGAAGAAGATCACCCCTGCTATATCTGGCCTTGAAGACAGATTAGCAGCGGTTGAAGGTTGTCTTAAAATCTCTGGCCCAGAAGACAGAGATGATGCAAATGCTGAGTCAACCCATTCCTCCCCCACCCACCATGAGAAAGAGGGTGAGAAGAGTGTTGAAGATCTTGAAAAGAGCGCTGAAGACCTTTCCCATGATGAATCTATCAGGGGAGAGAAGAATGAAGATCTTATCGCTGGACCTTAGGGAGATGAAAACCCTGAGGGAACCGAGAAGCTCGCCTCTGTATCTGAGGGGGAGCAACTCGAAGAAGATGATGAGGAATCCGAAGCAGAAGATGATGAAGCCGTCGACATCGCTGATAATGAACCATCCTCCTCTCCAAGGAATGATGATGAGGATGACGATGATTTATTTGTCGTCAAACCTGCCCCAAGGATCAAAGTTCTTAAGGGAATTTCAATAAATGAACCATCAGGGGAGCGGACAAAGACAAAGCCCTCAGCCTCTGGCGCTGAGAAAGGTAAAGGCAAAGGCGTCGCTGAAGATGAAAATCTGGCGATCTTGCTTTAAAAGCCGGTTTGTCAGGTACACTAATCATATCTCACTCCATCCCTCCTCTATAAGTTCTACTACCCAAGCCTACACCTGAACAATTTTCTCTTTCTCTTTCTACCCAAGTTCTTCTACCCATGTTCTTATTTGTAAGATCGCTGTGTTTCAGCTAGTCCTCTCCCCTGTTTGAGGATATCGCTGAAGGTTCTACTACTGCGACCTCACCAATAAAGCCAGTTGCTGCTGATGAAATAATCCCAGTCTTAGATTTGATCTCTGAGACTGATGAACCAGAAGAACAGCCTCTCTCGTACAGAAACAGACCTTCCTTAGTTCCTCAAACGCTAAGTGAAGAGGATCAAAAGAGAAGAGAGGAAATGATAAAGCGATTCGAGGATCAGCGAATCATTCTGAAGCGTAGTCAACTTCCTGCAGCTCCTCCAAAGTTCAAAATCTCCAAAGCTGAATATCAGGAACACCTCAGAGCTGAACGCCTCATCGCTGAAAGAAAGGAAGCAGAAGAGAAAGACAGAGAATACGCCATCAAGCTTACTCAACGATCAATCAAAGACCCCAAGCTGAAAAGAGTTCCCATTGATGTTCAACGTCAGCTCTGGGATGATGCTCAAGAGATCGTTAGAGAAAAGACAAAGGTGTCTGATACAACTTTCGAATGGGCTAAACAAATGCTGACCTACCGATCAAGACCATCCAAAATAATCAAAGCCAACATCAGAGGAAAAATGTTCGCAAATGTTCCTGTTGTTGAAGTAGATATCTACAGAGATGATAAAACCAAGCAAACCTTCTATGCTGCCTCATTAGAAAAGTTTGGTCTCTCTGAATGGTTAGAAACGAAATTAGCCATTCAGGGATCGCGCTCAAAGTTCAAAAGCCATGTCGAAATGATCTTAAACAAACAGATCGACTTGCTTTCATCTGCTATGGATATTCCTCCTACTCTTCCTCAACCGAAGAAAGCCTCTGCTAAGAAGAAGAAAGTTTCTGATTCAGGTCCAATCATTCGAAATGAAACAGGTATTGGTTTCTCTCGTGCTGAAGTTCTTGGCCCTGATACTGATCTCTCAATGCTTGACACCTCCCTACCACCTGGAGAAACTTTCATCCCTGGCACAGTGGTAAGTGATCCATATGGTATATTCTTTTTAGACTATGATGGAAATCCTCACTTTCAACGTGTATCTGAGCTCCCCATCGCTCCCATCGAACAACTCAGAGATCTCGTACACTGGTGTGAAGTCAGACACGACATCAAAGCTAGACACCTGAAGCCCTTGATTTTTGAAGCTGCTCTGAAGTTAAAGAATCAAGGAGTAAATGTCCCTGACTGGATGATCCCCACTGACAAGACCCTTGATGAACTTCTCATTAAGGAAGAACCCTTTGAAGGATGATACAATCGCCTTATTCTCTATTGTATCAGTCATCCTTCTGTACTTGTAATTTATTTCGCTTGTACTTGTAATCTTTCTATTCAAATTGTAACCTGATTCAAAGTTCTAAAGAAAGATTTCAGCGAATGTACTTTACTCCATCAGTACTGAAAAGATCCCAGAAAACAGTAAAAGGGACAAATATTTTATGAGTTCTTTTTATCCTTAAGTTTTCATTAAATAGCAATTTTCTTTGTTGCTATGTCATAATCAAATAGGGGGAGATTGTTGATCCAAACCCTCAGAGATTTGATAATGACCCTCTCTTTATACTTAGTGAAAATTGTAAGTAAACAATATGTATCAGAGTTTCTCTATCGCTGATAAGTACTAAGATCTTACAGTATCGCTGATAGGAACTCTTGCTCTTTAAATTAAACATTCAGCGAACACTGTTCACCATTAATGTTCTGAGTCTGTTCAGTCATTATGGTGATCGCTGATAAGTTAGTTGTTTACTTATGATCCCTGAAGACAAGTTTCACGTCAACATAGGTTCTACGCTGAAGTCGAAGATCAAGCCCAAGAACCAGCGACAAGTCTCCTAATGAACTGATGCGGATCAGCGAAGACTCAGATTTGTCCACTCAACGTGAAGTATCAAGTACAAGACTTCAGCTATCGCTGAACTTTATCATTCGCTGAATAGAAATGATGAAGCGCTGAATCAACGAAAGCTGATCATGAAGTCCTCCGTACAAAGTACTTTTGTCTTAACCACCCTTGCACGACTCCGTACGAAATGTCAGAAAAGAACCTCCGATTATCTGAATTCGTACAACCACTCTGACACTACACTATTCATACATGCGGATATTAAGGTTGTCAACAAAGGTCAATGACATGCAACCAATCCGCTGATGACACGTGTAAAGTGTATACTGACTTGCATTAAATGCATGCAGTATATAAAGAGATGAACTCACTTCATTTGAAGTAACTTGCTAACTCTGGACAAGTTCAAATCTCTCAAGATAGGATTTTATTAGTAATCTCCTTATCTTTCTTAGTGCAAGAAACCTTAGTGTTCCAACTTGTTTAGATTTAGGTTTATCCTTAATCTTGTTTCCGCAACAAGCTGTAAATTGTTAATGATTTATCAATAAACAATTTAGAAAAGTAAAATTGTGTGTTTGTATTCAACCCCCCCCCCCCTTCTACAAACTTGTATAGGCCTTTCGGGACCAACAGTTTTTAATAGAATAGATAGTGGAACATCAGCAAAAGAAATGTGGGATGAACTTGAAAAGCAAATGCTTGGTACTGCAAAATCAATTCAAGCAAAGCTAAACCAATGCATCAATGCTTATGAAAGATTCAAAGCAAAAGAGTGTGAAAGTTTAAATCAGACTTATGAAAAGTTTTGTATTATTTTGAATGACCTCAGGAGGAATGGATTGAAAAAGACAAAGTCTGAGATTAACTATAAATTTCTGAATTCTCTTAATTTAGAATGGTCATCTTTTGCAATTAGTCTTCAAATGAATAAAGACATGTGTGAGGAAGATTTAAATGATCTATTCTGTGTTCTTAATCAACATGAGGATTCAGTTAAGCAAGTAGTTGAAGAGAAGAAAAGTGTTTCTGATCAATTAGCCTTACTTTCAGAAAGAAAATCTAAGGTGATCAAAACTGCAAAGAAATCTGTGTATTTGTCTGAAATACCCAAGTTAGAGGAAGAATCTGATGAGGTGGAAGGATCAGAAGAAGATGATGATATCAAGCTGATTGCAGAAAAATTGGCCTTGTTGACTAACACTTTCAACAAGAGATATGGAAAGAACAAGTCTCAAGGTAAGTTCAGAAGAGAACAGGGAAGTTCAGAAGAGAACAGGGAAGTTCAGAAGAGAAATATAAGAAGAAAGAAGATAGAGAAGAAAGTAAGTTTGAGAAGAAAGAAGAGAAGGAAGAGAGGAAAGAGAAAGATTTGTGTTTTAAGTGTGGAAAACCTGGTCACTTTGCCAGAGATTGCAGAGTAAAAGTAGTAAAAGATTATGAATACTATACAAAGAAGGCTCAGCTGGCTAAGAAAAGAGAGAATGAGGTTACAATGTTGGCAGAACAGGAAAACTGGATGTATTATACTTCAGATGAAGAGGAGTGCATTCACTTTTCTCAAATGCAAAGTTATATGGCCAAGATGAAGAATGAGGATGATTCTGATTATGAAGATGCTGATTCTGAATCTTCTACTGAGGTACATTCTGCACTTGAAATTGATTTAATGACTCAAATTGGTAATATGAATTCTGAATAAACTCAGAAAACAAATAAAAGGTGAAAGAATTCTAGTAAACAAGTTCAGAACAGAAAAAGAGATAATCAAAGAACAATTTGAAGAATCTGAAGTTGAGAAACAAAAAGTAAAAAATGAGAATTCTGATCTATTAAAGAAGATTTCTGAATTAAAAATTCAATTTACAGAAATAAAAGATGAAAAGGTTGATTTACAAATTAAATATGATATGTTACTTGAGGAAAGAAAGAAGTTGTACACAAAAATCAAGGAGTTGGAAGACCTTAATTTGAAAAGAGGTCAAACTCAACAAACCTTGAATCTTTTCACTAGCAATGTTAAGGATACAAGATTTTATAATCCTAAAATGGGATTAGGTTTGGAAGAAAATGTTGTTTTGAAAAGAGCTCCAATAAATCTGTATGATTTTGATAAACTACAAGTTCCTAAACCAAAAATCCCAGAGATTGTTGAAGTTTTTGTGAGACCTGCTAGTTCTATAACAAGTTCAGACAGTTTACAAAAATCAAGTCCTATAAAAGCAAAGGAAACAATTTCTGAACCAAAAACTGAGAAGTCAGATGTTTCAGAAAACAAGGTTAAGAAAGAGATTTCTAAACTAACAGAAGAGAAACCAAAATATAATGATGCTAAATTCAAATATGATTCTTTGAATGTCAGTTACAAAAATAAACAACCAAGTTTTTCATATTCTGACATTGAAAGTATATTTGATGCAAGTAAGGTTTCTGAGACAGTTAGTCAGACGTCTGAATCTTCTAGTCAGAATTCTGACTCCACAAGTCAGAACTCTGAGTCTGAAGGTCAGAACTTTGAAACTGTTAGTCAAAATTCTGATTCAACTGATAATTCTCAAGTCACTTCAGAAGGCTTTTCAGAACTCGAAAAGAGATTTAAACTTGTTAGTCAAGAACTTGAGGACTTAAGAACCTTTTTTGATGATCTTGAAAATGATTATTGTGATGTAGATTTTAAACTGAACCAAGTTTTAAAAGAAAACAACACTTATGTCCAGAAAATAACAGAGCTTGAGAAGTTAAAGGTTGAATATGATCTTTTCAAAATTAATGCCTTAAAAGAAGATAAGAAATTCTTTGATGACACAAGTACATTTCAAAAGGGTGAATCTGTAACGACCCATAATCCCATACATAGTTCATATAGCATACATTGCATAACGTCATTAAAACAAGAGATACATTAGATAACAAATACGGCCCCCTAGTCTTTTACAAACATTCAATTCACCATTACAACCAATTACATAGTAGATTACATCATTACTAACAACATGCTATATCTACTAAACACATCATAGTCTTCAACTAGTTAGTCCTCCAAAAGCTATTCACAGTTTTAACCTTCTTATTTGCTCATACCCGATCCGCGACCTGGAATACATATTTTTAAAACAAAAATGAGGGTTAGACCTTGAGGTCTAGTGAGAAAATCCCCGTTAGTTGAAAACCATTTGCACAACGTCATACACATAATTCACATATGAATACCAAATAAGACTCATGCATCATATATATTTCCATCTCGTTCTCTTGGCCATATAAATTGGTTGCGAGCCAACTAATCAATTTACACCACTATACTAAATACAGCCAACACCACTGTCCCTCTGTACAGCCAACTTTCACCGGTCCTAAGCCCGACCAACTAGCACCCATGCAGTGTAATACTCATAAAAACACCATATGCACATTATTACACTCATTCACATATATGTATTCCAGTTAGAAAACATTTTAAGTAAAAACTCACTTGTTTGCTTAACAACACCCTTTTCAGTCCTCCACAAAGAATTCTGTTTTCACCTTCAATTCACAGTATCTGAAACAAATAGATGCAGATATCTCTTTACCATATAAAACACATAAGTCTTACTAAAGCTAAGACCTTTAGATAACTTATATCTTTAAATGTTACCCCAAAACCCGAACTTAAGTCGAGTCCATAATCCATTCAGTCCTCATTCATTCCCTATCCAATAACTAACAATACACAGGCTACTGGATACTTAAAAGCATCTAAACTTACCAATTAGACCAAACAGCAAAAGTATCCGGATACCATAAGTTATCCGGACAACACTACTTTTCCGGACAGCATGACTTTTCCGGACAACAGGGCTTTCCGGATAACACAAACTATCCGGACAACATACACAATCCGAATAACAACATTTTCCGGATGCATAACCAATCCGGATACTATCTGGTAACTCGTTTCATCCGGAAAACTAAAGAAATAGAACTTACCCGGATAAAGAACCCGCCGGACACCTGTAGAACATTAACCGGACACTACCAACAAAACCACCCGGACACATTCATGGTGTCCGGAAACCTCTATCGGTTTGGTGCTTTTTACCCAGAAAACCGACTGAATCATCCCCAGAAGTGAAATCGTTTATTCTACTCCGATAGAAACTACCTAATAGCAATTACACACATGTTTTGTAAAGGAAACATACCTGAAATCACTTCCAATTGCACCAAATTAAATCCCTAGCTCCAAAACCTTCTTTCTTCTTCTTTTCTTCTCCAAACACACACACACTCACTTTGCTAATTTCTGGATAATACTGAATTAGAAAATATCTGATTACCTTAAGAGGTAATATCTATCCAATTTACTACTTTAGTCCCTAAACTATCCATTAATGACCAAAACACCTTTTACTTATAATTTAACCCAAACTTACCCTAAATACCAATTATAAAGTTAAATAAATTTGACGGAACTAACATTCAACTAACGAACTTACCCGGGGTATTACAGAATCATCCAAATCATCTGTTAATTCTGTGAAATTCAATGTTTCAGAAAATGAGGAAAGCAAAAGGAAAGATGGTCTGAAAAAGAATTCTGAGAAGATTGGGTTGAATACTACTTCTGAATCCAAAGCTAGAAATTCTTGTAATAAGTGCAATTGTACTCTGAACAATATCAATAAAAATGAAAAGACTTATGTTTCAGATTTGTTGTCACTTGCAAGAAAGAACCTTGAATGTATTCAGTGTGGTAGTCATTCATTCCAATCCCCTCAGAAAAATCTGATTTTAATAACTTCTGTTTCTTATATAAACAAAGCAAATCAGAACTCAGAAACGAAGACTAAGTTGTTTTCTCAAACTCAGATAAAAGAAAAGAAGATTGAAAATATTTCTCAATCTAAACCAAAAGAAAAGAAGAATGAAAACATGTTTCAAAATAAAGAAAAGAACACTGAAAATGTTTCTCAGTCTCAACCAAAAGTTTTCAAAAGGAAAGGACACAGCTTTGTAAACAGAAAATGTTCTGACTTCATCAAAGTACAAGGAAAATGGTGCCTTAAAAAGGATTTTGAATGGAAAGTCAAAAGAACTTTTGTTAAATCAGATACCAAAGCTAACAAAGATGGACCTATTCCAGAATGGGTACCTAAATCTAACTGATTGTTTTTGTAGGGCTGTCATGTGTGGTTTTTAGATTCTGGAGCATCAAGACAAATGACAGGTCATAAGTCTTCTCTGACAAACTTCACAGAAAAGGCTGGAGGAGCAGTAAATTTTGGAAATAACAGCAAAGGACAAGTCAAAGGTTTTGGAGATTTAACAAAACGGGATCTGACTATTCAGAAGGTTTTCTATGTTGAAGGATTACAACATAATTTGTTCAGCATAAGTCAGTTTTTGGACAGTTTCTGTCAGATTAAGTTTAGCATAACAGGTTGCATGATTTTAACTGAAAATGACATAAAAGTCTTCTGGGCCAAAAGACATATGGACTTATTTGTGGTTAACTTTTCAAAAGTTCAAGCTTTAACCCCTGTTTGTCTATTATCAAATGCAGTAGCTAATGAATGTTGGCTTTGGCACAAAAGATGTTCTCACTTAAATTTCAGAGATCTGAACAATCTGGTTAGCAAGCATCTAGTCAAAGGATTACCAAAGATCAAGTTTGAAAAGGAATCATTATGTTCAGCATGTGAAATGGGCAAGATGAAGAAGAGTTCTCATAAGATAAAAATGGACTCATCTTGCAAATCACCATTAGAGATCTTTGTGGTCCTATTTCAATTCAATCAATGGGAGGAAAGAAGTATATGTTAGTTATTGTGGATGAATATTCAAGATACACATGGGTTGAATTCTTAAGAGCTAAGTCAGAGGCTGCTGAAACACTGATTAATTTCATCAAAAGAATTCAAGTCCTTTTGCAACTTCCAGTTCAGAAAATCAGGAGTGACAATGGAACAGAGTTCAGAAATGAGACTCTTCAGAACTTTTTGCAAAGTCTTGGAATTTCTCATAACTTTTCTGCTGTTAAAACTCCTCAACAAAATGGTGTTGTTGAAAGGAAGAACAAAACCTTAGTTGAAGCTGCAAGAACCATGTTGGCATATTCAAATCTTCCAACCTTCATATGGGCTGAAGCAATAGCCACTGCTTATTTTACACAGAATATAACTTTAATCAATAAAAGATTGGATAAAACTGCTTATGAACTGATTAACAAGAGAAAACCACTGATTAAATTTGTTCATGTTTTTGGATGCAGATGCTATGTTCTCAAAGATAGAGAAAATCTTGGTAAATTTGATAAAAAGGCAGATGAAGGATACTTTGTTGGGTATTCACTTACTTCAAAAGCATTCATAATCTACAATAGAAGAACCAAGAGAATTATGGAAAGCATCAATGTCACCTTTGATGAATCAAGAATGAAGACTTCTGAACAAAACAGTTCAGAACTCGGACAGAATAAGACAAAAATGACATCTGAAACAACTTTTAATCCTAACTGTTCAGAACTCAATATATTGTTTAAGGATGCATTTCTGGAACTAACATATGAATCTTATGCAGATTTTGAAAATCCAAAAATGATTCAAGAAATGAAAAATTGAACTTCAGAAGTAATTCAAACAACTGTAATTTTTGATACAGGTCCATCTGAGGAATGTCCAACTTTGATCAATACAAGAAATGGAACTTCTGATCCTAGTACTCAGAATTCCGGACAAGTCAATCAGAATTCTAATCAAGTTACTCAGATTTCTGAACAAGTACTTCAGAACTCTGAACAAGTAATTTAGAATTCTGACTCTACTACTCAGAATCCAAACATGGATGTAACACCTCAACAAGTATCAGAACAAGGGGACAGTTCAGAATTACAAGCAATTATTGATGAGAATGATACAAACAACAATTTTTCAGAAATTGATGTGCTTCCTAGTTCACACAAATGGACTAAAGACCATCCTATTCATCAAGTAATAGGAGATCCATCAGTAGGAGTTAAGACCAGACCAGCAACAGCAAATGAAGCAATGTTTGCAGGATTTTTGAGTGTGATTGAACCTAAGAAAGCAAATGAAGCCCTAGAGGATCCATATTGGATTTTAGCAATGCAAGATGAATTGCTACAGTTTGAAAGAAATAAAGTCTGGAGACTAGTTCCAAAACCTGAAGGAAAATCTGTTATTGGAACTAAATGGGTATTCAGAAACAAGAAAGATGAGTCAGGTGTTGTAGTCAGAAACAAGGCAAGATTGGTTGCAAAGGGATATTCTCAACAAGAAGGTATAGACTATGATGAGACATTTGCACATGTGGCAAGAATAGAAGCAATCAGAATATTCTTGGCCTATGCTGCACATAAGAACTTCAAAGTATACCAAATGGATGTCAAATCAGCTTTTCTGAATGGTATACTAAATGAAGAGGTTTATGTCTATCAACTAGAATGTTTTGTTGATCCTGAATTTCTAGATCATGTTTATGTTTTAGATAAGGCATTATATGGTCTAAAACAAGCACCAAGAGCCTGGTATGACACTCTTACTCAACACTTATTAAAATATGGCTTTAAGAAAGGTAAGATTGATACTACTTTGTTCTTAAAGAAAAAGGGTGATGATTTAATTCTGATTCAAATATATGTAGATGACATAATATTTGGTTCTACAAGTGCAGAATTATGTACTGAATTCTCAAAAGTCATGAAATCAGAATTTGAAATGAGCATGATGGGAGAATTGAACTTCTTTCTTGGTTTACAAGTAAAACAGTTACCAAATGGTATTTTTATAAATCAAGGAAAATATGTAAAAGATATTTTAAAGAAGTTTAAGATGTCTGATTGTGCTTCTATGAGAACTCCTATGGCTACAAATGTCAAGTTAGATGCTGATCTCAATGGAGTTCCAGCAGATAACAAGATTTATAGAGGCATGATAGGATCTCTTATTTGTAGACCAGATATCATGTTTGCTACTTGTTTTTGTGCTAGATTTCAATCAAATCCAAAAGAATCTCATTTTCTAGCTGTTAAGAGGATCTTAAGATATCTGAAAGGTTCACCAGATTTGGGCCTTTGGTATCCAAAAGAGACTGATTTCAAATTAACTGGTTTTACTGATGTTGATCATGCAGGAAGCAGATTGGACAGGAAAAGTACATCTGGTGCTTGTCACTTTTTGGGAGATAAGATTGTGAGTTGGGCTTCAAAGAAGCAAAACTGTGTATCCACATCCACTGCTGAAGCAGAGTATGTTGTTGCTGCAGCCTGCTGCTCTCAAACTTTGTGGATGAGAACACAACTCATGGACTATGGATATCAACTCAACAAAATTCCCATATATTGTGATTCAGAAAGTGCTATTGCAATAACTCAGAATCCTGTTCAGCACTCAAAGACCAAGCATATTGATGTAAGGTATCATTTTATTAAAGACTATGTTGAAAAGGGAACTATAGAGATGCACTTTGTGCATACAAAGTATCGATTGGCTGATTTGTTCACGAAGCCACTTGATCACAAAAGGTTTACCTTTCTCATTTGCAAAATAGGAATGCTTAATCTAACGAATTGATTATATTTGCTATTTTTCAGAAATGAATTTTTTTTATGTAAGATTTTCTGAGTAGTTCACTCAGAACTATGACTCTCTTGTTCAGAATTCTGACTCTTGAGTTCAGAACTTCTGAGTCTTGAGTTCAGAACTTCTGAGTCTATACTTCAGAAATCTATCTTAAAATTCCTTAATTCTGAATAGGTTAATCAGAACTTCTGACTACATTTCAAAACTCATTTATGAGAATTACAAATGTTTCAATTTTTTTTTATTACTCATTTTCTATTTTTTCCCATACCTTTATATCTGATATGTGCTTGAGTATATGCTTAAGTCAAGGGGGAGAAATAATATCATTCAGAAATCAATCAAAGATGCTAATAAGGTTTGAATTTTTTTTCATCACTAATCATTCTAAGGCGAACAAGCTTTAAATGATAAATCTTTTTTCACTTGTTCAAAACTACTTCTGAATATTTCAAAAGTTTTCAAATTCAGATGTTAGATTTTAAATGATTTTTCATAAATCACAAATCATCATTAAAAGGACAGAACTTTGATGATAAAGTAATTTTTTATCTGTCCAAACTACTTCTGGATAATTAAATCTTTTTATCTTAATGAGAAGTTTGATTTTAAAGGAATTTTGGTTCAAAGGAAATTTCTTCTAAACTGTATACTCAGAATTTCTGAGTATGCATTCTCAGAACTCTGAGCGTGTTATTCAGAACTTTTAACTTGTGCTAATTTCAATCCAATAACACGTGTCAGCTTCTTATTCACTTGAAATTACCACGCGTCATTTAATATCTTTTGTGGTATTTCAAAGTGTTTGACTCCGTTATAACTTTGACAAAAAGCGCCTTTTTCACCGATAAACCCTTCGGCTTCGCGTATTTTAAATAGTTCTTAAAATCCCTCTTTCAAATTTATTTGAAATCCAAGAGTGAACAGTGAGAAACGCATAAATCCAGAGTTCATTGATTCTGTTTTCTTTCAATATTCCAAATTTCGATCATATCGGGTTCAAGAAGAAGTAAGGCCATATCATTACATTCATCGAAAACCTTATTGGAATCCTCTTCAGAATCAGAAAATGATGAAGTGCAAATGCCTGTAAATCAAGCCGTAGAAGAAGGGGCTTTAGGTAAAAACATTGTTTTAGAGGAAAATACAGGGGATGAGGAAATGGCAGAATCAGAGGGAAATAATGAGGGAAACGCAGATGATCTAAATGAGGACATACCACATGAGCAAAGTGCGGCTAGGTCTATTGCTTCTAGAAGACCTAATTCTTTGGAACGAGTGGTTCCTGAAAGTGAATATTTAC
This sequence comes from Saussurea involucrata, assembly GCA_033807775.1. Taxonomy (NCBI): domain Eukaryota; kingdom Viridiplantae; phylum Streptophyta; class Magnoliopsida; order Asterales; family Asteraceae; genus Saussurea; species Saussurea involucrata. The sequence goes on along the minus strand of CM066322.1, from coordinate 100,982,830 downwards.
AATTAATCGAGAATAATTGTGTGTTAGTACTTGATGAAACTAGGTTCAAGGAGGAACATCGAATAATCATTGAATTACTGAAGTATCATCCATTCAAAAAGTGGTTTACAATGAAGAAATCTGTTCCAGTTCAATATATTCAACAATGGTGGAAACATTTGGAGCTACAAGGAAATAATTTTGTGTCTGAAATAGAGGGAGTTACTGTAACTTTAAATGTGCAATTCATGAGAACAATGTTAAGGTTGCCAGAGAAAGATGATTTAGAGAGGAGGTTAGATTTTGAAGATTCTCCATTAACAGAGGAACTATTGGCTGAATTTAGAAGATTGGGGTATAATGAAGAGTTGAAAACTCTAAGCTTGTTTAGAAGGAACAAATTGCCACCAGTCTGGGCATGTTTTTTCAATATTGTCAACAAATGTATTTCTGGGAAGAATAGCTCTCTTGATCAGGGTTCAAAGCAGATTTTGCAAATATTTCATGGATTAGTGAAGAATAGACATTATGACTACGCTTCTATTCTATGGGAAGATATGAAGAACACTTTTGAGAAGAATCAGAAAGCAAAAGAAAAGAGAACCAGGGATAAGGTACTCACATACATACCATATCAGAGGTATTGGCAGTTGGTAATATGGTATACAATGGATCAAGACAAGAACATTCCAAGAAGATCAAATGAGGAACATGGGCCAATCTTCTATATGGATAAAATGATTTCTGCTCTCAAACTTGAAAATTTTCCACATCACAGACCTCTTCCAAGGTCACTTAGGCAATACATTCCAAGGGAGAGTGAGATTTTAAAAGCTTATTGCACCTCAATGGGACTTGAACAACCTCAAGCCCCTACCCATGAGGAACAACCTGAGATGAGAGGTGAGGGGTCTATTCAAAATAGAGAGGGGGAGAATGTTCAAGGGGGAGAACATTCTGAGAGAATTGAGAGGCAAAATTCAGACAGTTTGGTTAGAAGTGAGCCTGAAAAACAGAAAGAGAGTGGTGAGAATGAAAGATTGTTAACAGAATTTGAAACAAAAAGAGATAATTCTATTCCAACCAACTTAATCAGGGCAGCCACATCTACTGTTGGTTCACAACCCTTGGTGACTAACATTGAAGAAAACACCATGGAGCTCGTGGTGGAACTTGAACAACCCATCCATAGCCACTCAGAAGCATTCCAACATGCTACTGTTTCAATTCAAACAGGGGAACCATCCCAAACCCATTTGGAGGGAGGTGATAAATCCCAAGATTTCATTCAACACATAGATTCTGGATTACACAGTAATATCCAATTTGGGCCTGAAAATTTGTTCAACACTTGCACATCACAAGAATTTTGTATTCCTGTAACAACATCTATAGACACTCCTAATATTGGTTGTCAAGGATTGGATGGAAGTCCTGGTGAAGTGAACATCTTAAAAGCTTCATTACACAGTGCCTCTGTGGTCCTGTGTCTTTACTCCGAAGTTTCTCACCACATACTTATCCTTGCTTGAACTACCAAAGGATTTCTTTCCTGACTGATACTCTGGCTTCCTCTTATTGTTGGCACTACCTGGTGTCAGAGTTCCTGCTCTTACAGCATCGTTTGTTAAAGTAGTTGCCAAGGCCACAACCGATTGGATTATGGTCAGGTTCGCCGAGGTGACCATTCCTCGGACCTCCGACGTTAATCCCCATAAGTATCAGTAGATTCTCTTGCTCTCGGGAGTAACCATATGAGGTACCAGCTTTGCAAGTTCGTGGAAACGAGCTGTGTAACGATCTATATCAGCTCCGATCATAGCATGGTTCCAGAATTCAGTTTCTAGTTTCTGGATTTCACTCTTAGGGCAGTACTCCTCAATGAGCAACTCTTTGAACTCCTCCCATGTGAGCTTGTATGCATCTTCCCTTCCTCGGGTTTGAACCTGGATGTTCCACCATGTTAGCGCCCTACCTTGGAGTTGACATGTAGCATATTCCACCTTGCGGTCCTCCGAGCATTTGCTAATACGGAGTACCGACTCCATGCTATCGATCCACGAAAGCAATCCTATGACACCTTCCTTTCCGTAGAACTCCTTGGGCTTACAGGACATGAAGGATTTTTAGTTACATCCGGTATTGTCACTACCCGGATTTCCTCCACTACCTCCTTGATTCCCGGGGTTAGCATTAATGCCGACAGTTACTTGTGTGACGATGCTAGGTATGGCTTCTTGAATGCGGTGTGCGATGATTTGTGCTATGTCGGGTGTTTGGTTTTCGGGGGTCTCTTCCGTGTGGCGTATAGATCTTCTTGGAGGCATGATTCTAAAACACGTTTGCAAAATTTGTTTTGGTTAAAATTTGTACAATTTCTTAAACTCATATTTTTCCAAAGGTTTAAGATAAAAGGGTTTTCATTCGAATAATTGAACAGTAAAGTGAAGTATATGGTAAATAGACAAATTGACTGAAATTTTTCCCCCAACGGGTTTTCATTAAATGCCGAGGTTTACAAATTTCCGGTGTTTATCATACACCGGTATCATTTTAAATGGAAGTACAACTTAGAAACACATGAATTAAAAAGACAAGTAATAAAAGACGGTTCTTAAAAGATCCTTTCCCATGCCATGACCCATCCGTACTACCCCAAATATGCCCCGATCATAAGCAAGAACATCAGTAGCAACAACACCATTCCTACCACCAAGCTTGTCGCTTGAGCCCTTGATGCCATTTCCTTTGCCATTTTTGCGCCATCCCGATCTTGAGTATATACAATCGCTAGTTGGTGCGTTAGTTCTACAAGTTCTGTTAAGACTTGAGCTTAATGGGTTACCCTAACTTGACACCCATGCAATTCGGTTGTCATGGCCCTAATATGTTGATCCTTTGCCGTGGCTAGTTCAGTCATGCGCCCAACTGGCACGCCGGGGACCACTCTCGATGGTTCCGGTGCTTCCGAACGAGGTGTTGATAGTGTGACTCTCCTTGGGATTGGAACGCTCTTCCTTATCGTTTGTCTAATGCGGAGTCCTCCAGGTTGTGGTTGAACAATCACTAGAGTGGGTCGAGGTAAAACCATGGTTGGTGGTACTCTAGATTCATCATAGGGGTCTCGCTCGCTGGACACTTCGGGTTCCGATTCCGTACTATTGTAATCCTCTTCTTCTCGGTTGTTGGGCGTGTTATCTTGTGGTCGTCCGGTGAAGTATCCCGATGCATCGACCGAGTACGATTTAGGAGTGTAAGATGGTGACGACGATGACATAGTGAAATTGAAGCAAAAGTGTACTTAGTAACTAATCGCATAAGTGGCATGTCTACCCTATGCAATGTCTACGCACTAAGCATGCTCCTAGAGAGTGCAAGTAAAAATCGACATACTCCTACTATAACCATTTATAGTCTCGCATTAACCTTCCTTAATCGAACATAGGTGATCAGGCTATGTTTAATTAAAGTCTATTAATGCCATTCTAGACTTAGTTATACTAGTAGTAGGTTTAGTTATTTTCATGTCAGTTTTGGACTTTTGGTTATAGTTGGGTTTTTCCAATGAAAGACTGGTATTCTCTATAACCTTTGGCTCTAATACCACTTCTGTCACACCCCGCTAAAGCGGAAACACGGGATGTCACAGCTAAATGTTTCAAAAGCATAAGGTAGAAGACAACACACAATCATCACGTCATAAAAATTTCAAAATACAATATGTCTTGAAATACAAATTGTCCAAATGTAAAAACGGTATTGACATGATGAAAACAAAGTTGGATGTCGCTATTGTAGTGCCTTCTATATTTCATCCTTACTTGTTGTTTCCTGAAAAGCATGTAAAGGAGAGTGTCAACTATAATAATAGTTGGTGAGTTCATAGGTTTGTATGCAAGTTGATAAGTTTCGAACTTTCAAAAGTAGTAGTACAACTCTCGGTTGTAAAGTTTCCATTGTTGTTTTTCTATTGCATGCTCATGGTATATAATGTGATGCCTCAGAGGTAGCAAGCTAAGCCATTACCCAAACCTCTCGACCTTGTATTAGTTGCCCCGAGTCATCATGTTCTATCACTAACATGGCGTTGTAACAATTATGCACTTACTTTACCGTAAGTGGGTGGTCAACCAAATAACGTTATCCATAATTATCATGGCTCACACATGTGAGTTAAGTAGGTAATGTAAAAGTGTGGGGACTTTTTGTATGATAGCATAAACTCAGAAGCTTTAACATGTGCACACGTACCATAGAGAGCGTTAAACATGCGTAGTATTTCAGTAATAAAACAGTTGATTTCGAATAAAGTTTGTAACATGCTTTCCACCCTAAAATGTATAAAACAGTAAAAAGGGGCTATGAAGACTCACGGTGAATAACGTAGATGTTCCCAAGTGATGCGTAATGCAATCCGTAACGCGATCCTACGTCGATCCTACGAATGTAAGGATGCTAGTAAGATTCTATGTTCTAGACCTTGGTCGATTAATTATCCAAATCAACATAAAATGCCTTTGATGAGATTAAGTTTGTATGTTGTTTATAAGTTCCTTGATATTAATAGTTTAGTGTCCAACATGAACGTTACATATGATAATTCGAGATTACCACAATTTCGTCATTGACAAGTGACGAAAAGGGTCAATAATTTGGGGTCATATGTATAGTATATATATAAAGTTAGGAGTTAGGTTATATATATTACATATATATATATACCGCTATTTCATCATAAAACGATGAAAAGGGTTCAAAATGAAATGTTAGGTGTTAGCGTATAAATAAAATGTGTGAGTAAAAATATGGATATATTCCACAATTTCATCATACAAATGATGAAATGGGTTCAAGAGTTAGCTTTTAGCTATAGTAAAATGCATAATCATATTATATATACATATTCCACAATTTCATCACAAGAATGATGAAATGGGTTCAAGAGATAGCATATAGCTATAATATGATATAGTTGTTAGCTGTCCAGAATTAGTAGTCACTTTCGGTTAATTTTCGGATGACTTCCAGAGATCGTTAGGTTCTGATATTTTACGAATAATTACTTTCATGTGTTAGGAAACTTTTGACATAAGTTCCATGATTTGTAGAGTTGTTTAAGTGTACGAAATAATACATGACGTAAACAGTGACAGAAAACGTTGTTGTTGCGCACTGTTTTTGTGCATACTGTTTGAAGGTCGAAAACTTAATTTTATTCAAAGATTCCAGTTGGGTTTGATTCTTAACTCATAAAAGAAAGTTTCAGAAGAAAAAGCACCCCATTTTGAGTATTTTTGAGAGAGATATGGCCATGCAAAGTCAGTGGTAAAATCTGACAGATTGCTGTTGGAAAAACTTCTTTATATAAATGCTTTATTTCTATTGGTTCTTCAAAAGATTTTGTTCTTTTTGCTTAGCCACGATTTTTGACACCCAATTCCAATATTTTCAGATGAAAAACATTACTTTTTGTTTACACAATCCACATGCAATGAACTTAGACAAATCATCTTATCAAAATACTTTCACAACTTGTTGTTTATGAGTTTTTATGAAAACATTCAAGTAAAACATCCTTTGATCACTAACATTGGTTTGATGATGGATTCATCACACTTTTAATAACATGCAAAGTGTTATGGTGATGAATCTACAAACATTAGGATGCCAAGAAATGTCTTAGCAAGAATAAGGTGAAAAACTAGAGTATAAGTAGATAAAACTTTGAAGAAATGCAAGATTAACACAAGAAAAAGTGTAAGTGTTGTTGTATAAGAAGTTTTACCTTGAAAGCACTTGTGTTCTTGATGTAGAAGGGCTGGACCTTGAAGCTTATTAGAGAGGAAAAGAGAGAAACAAGAGAGAGTTCTCTTAGAGAGAAATGAGGGAAATGAGAAAAGAGGTGAGGAAATGAGAGGGTGAGGGGGGTTTTAAGGAGAGGGGGGGGGGGGGGGGGGGGGGGGTTTGGGGAGAGGGAAAAGAGAGGGTGAAGAGTGTGGGTTTGTATAAAATTATTGTGTTTGTATTTTTATTTTTAATTTATTTTAATTTATTTTAATTATTAAACATTTTAAATTAATTGCTATTAATAATAATAATACTAGTTGAATTTGCTAGTATTTATTTTTGTAAGGTATATATATATATATATATATAAACGTATATATATATGTATATAAGATGTTTGTAGTTGGCATTTTATGAGATGTATGGATAATTTCTTAATTTGAGGGGTATTAGGCAAAAATCCTAGATTTTTCCTACTGTATCGGTTTTACTGCTAAAATTCTGACTCTACTACTCAGAATCCAAACATGGATGTAACACCTCAACAGTATCAGAACAAGGGGACAGTTCAGAATTACAAGCAATCATTGATGAGAATGATACAAACAACAATTTTTTAGAAATTGATCTGCTTCCTAGTTCACACAATGGACTAAAGACCATCCTATTCATCAAGTAATAGGAGATCCATCAGTAGGAGTTAAGACCAGATCAGCAACAGCAAATGAAGCAATGTTTGCAGGATTTTTGAGTGTGATTGAACCTAAGAAAGCAAATGAAGCCCTAGAGGATCCAGATTGGATTTTAGCAATGCAAGATGAATTGCTACAGTTTGAAAGAAATAAAGTCTAGAGACTAGTTCCAAAACCTGAAGGAAAATCTGTTATTGGAACTAAATGGGTATTCAGAAACAAGAAAGCTGAGTCAGGTGTTGTAGTCAGAAACAAGGCAAGATTGGTTGCAAAGGGATATTCTCAACAAGAAGGTATAGACTATGATGAGACATTTGCACATGTGGCAAGAATAGAAGCAATCAGAATATTCTTGGCCTATGCTGCACATAAGAACTTCAAAGTATACCAAATGGATGTCAAATCAGCTTTTCTGAATGGTATACTAAATGAAGAGGTTTATGTCTATCAACTAGAATGTTTTGTTGATCCTGAATTTCTAGATCATGTTTATGTTTTAGATAAGGCATTATATGGTCTAAAACAAGCACCAAGAGCCTGGTATGACACTCTTACTCAACACTTATTAAAATCTGGCTTTAAGAAAGGTAAGATTGATACTACTTTGTTCTTAAAGAAAAAGGGTGATGATTTAATTCTGATTCAAATATATGTAGATGACATAATATTTGGTTCTACAAGTGCAGAATTATGTACTGAATTCTCAAAAGTCATGAAATCAGAATTTGAAATGAGCATGATGGGAGAATTGAACTTCTTTCTTGGTTTACAAGTAAAACAGTTACCAAATGGTATTTTTATAAATCAAGGAAAATATGTAAAAGATATTTTAAAGAAGTTTAAGATGTCTGATTGTGCTTCTATGAGAACTCCTATGGCTACAAATGTCAAGTTAGATGCTGATCTCAATGGAGTTCCAGCAGATAACAAGATTTACAGAGGCATGATAGGATCTCTTCTTTATCTAACTGCTAGTAGACCAGATATCATGTTTGCTACTTGTTTTTGTGCTAGATTGCAATCAAATCTAAAAGAATCTCATTTGCTAGCTGTTAAGAGGATCTTAAGATATCTGAAAGGTTCACCAGATTTGGGCCTTTGGTATCCAAAAGAGACTGATTTCAAATTAACTGGTTTTACTGATGTTGATCATGCAGGAAGCAGATTGGACAGGAAAAGTACATCTGGTGCTTGTCACTTTTTGGGAGATAAGATTGTGAGTTGGGCTTCAAAGAAGCAAAACTGTGTATCCACATCCACTGCTGAAGCAGAGTATGTTGCTGCTGCAGCCTGCTGCTCTCAAACTTTGTGGATGAGAACACAACTCATGGACTATGGATATCAACTCAACAAAACTCCCATATATTGTGATTCAGAAAGTGCTATTGCAATAACTCAGAATCCTGTTCAGCACTCAAAGACCAAGCATATTGATGTAAGGTATCATTTTATTAAAGACTATGTTGAAAAGGGAACTATAGAGATGCACTTTGTGCATACAAAGTATCAATTGGCTGATTTGTTCACGAAGCCACTTGATCACAAAAGGTTTACCTTTCTCATTTGCAAAATAGGAATGCTTAATCTAACGAATTGATTATATTTGCTATTTTTCAGAAATGATTTTTTTAAGTAAGATTTTCTGAGTAGTTCACTCAGAACTATGACTCTCTTGTTCAGAATTCTGACTCTTGAGTTCAGAACTTCTGAGTCTATACTTCAAAAATCTATCTTAAAATTCCTTAATTTTGAATAGGTTAATCAGAACTTCTGACTACCTTTCAAAACTCATTTATGAGAATTACAAATGTTTCAAATTTTTTTGATTAATCATTTTCTATTTTTTTCCCATACCTTTATATCTGACATTTGTCCTTTCTTGAGGTTTCGGAACTCTTCCTCGATTCTATCCATTTCGTTCTCGTTACAGTATTCTTCCAAAACTTTCCTTTTGAACGATTCCCAATTCATAGCAGCTAGCTTCGAAGCCGAAATCGTCGTCGTAAACACGTTCCACCAAGTTAGTGCATTCCCTTTCAACATCTGAGAAGCAAACCTGACCTTTGACTTATCATCGCATTCACATGCTCGAAATACTTGTTCCATTTCTCTTAACCAATTCATGCAGACCACTGGATTATCAGCTCCAGCAAACTCCGGTTGTTTACAACTTAAGAACGTTTTGTACGAACAAACTCTTTCTGTCCTCCTTTCTATTTCTGCTACTGGAGTATGAAGTGGAGGAATTACTCCAGTATCCGTTCCGGTTAGCCTTAAATCTGAGCTTCTATCATTCAAAGCTTTCATAAACATTTCTGTTTGCTGAGCCATGGCAGTAGTCATCATCCTGGAATGAGATCAATTCTAAACTCTACCTGCCGCTCAGTCGGAAGATCATCAGGGAATACGTCTGGAAACTCACGTACCACTTTGATATCTTCCATTTGTTTCTTTTCCGACCTTCCATCTAAGACATAAGCCAAATAGGATACACATCCTTTGATTAAACACTTTCGCGCCTTTACAACAGAAATTAACGGAATTTCCCCTTTTTGCTTCTCTCCGAAGATGAATTTATCACCCTTATCGGTCATCGGAATCCTGATTAATTTCTTTGCGCAAAATATTTCTTCCTGATTGGCCGTCAGCCAATCCATACCCACAATTATATCAAACCCACCAATCTCCATCAACAACAAGTTGATCGGAAATTTCGTCTCTTCTATAAGAATAATACAACCATCAAGCCTTTATCGAACCAAAGCTTGACCCCCATTAGCTACCTCTACTACCAAAGCATCCTCCAAAGTAGTAACAGGCGTAACTAATTTATGAAAGAATGACTTGGACACAAATGACAAATTTGCACCACAGTCAAATAATACGCGCGCATGACAAGAATTAAAAAGGAATGTACCCGAAACAACATCCTTTGACTCCTTAGCTTCCTCAGTAGTCATCTGAAAAGCACGGCCCATTGGCTTCGGAATAACTGGTTTTTTACTCTGATCGCCGCTCTTTTTCAGTCTTGGGCACTCCCGACGAAAGTGACCCGGTTGCTTACACTCAAAACCCAGATTTCCCTGCACTGGGCAGTTATTCATAGAGTGCCCACTTTTCCCACATTTGTAACATTCCGAAGCTATCGCCCGACACTGCCCAAAATGTTTGCTTTTGCATTTCGGACACCAATTTGGTTCACGTCGTAAATCATAACGAGCACTTTTATCAACCGCCTTAGATTTCTGTGAAGAGTCCGATCGACTATCCCACTTTCGTTTCTCCCCAACTTGGGTCTTTTCTTCTTTATCTCGCGAGTACACTTCCTCCGTCACTTTCGCTTCTTCAATAGCTTCCCTCAGTGTTGAAACTTTTTCACTCCTTACTCGGGACATCATATCCGCGGGTAGACCTTTCAAATAAGCCTTTATCCTTTCCTTCTCGTTAGGAGCCACATGACCCACCAAATTTAACTTCTCCATGAACAGTTCTGTATACTTTCTTACCGACATTTGTCCTTTCTTGAGGTTTCGGAACTCTTCCTCGATTCTATCCATTTCGTTCTCGTTACAGTATTCTTCCAAAACTTTTCTTTTGAACGATTCCCAATTCATAGCAGCTAGCATCGAAGCCGAAATCATCGTCGTAAACACGTTCCACCAAGTCAGTGCATTCCCTTTCAACATCTGAGAAGCAAACCTGACCTTTGACTTATCATCGCATTCACATGCTCGAAATACTTGTTCCATTTCTCTTAACCAATTCATGCAGACCACTGGATTATCAGCTCCAGCAAACTCCGGTGGTTTACAACTTAAGAACGTTTTGTACGAACAAACTCTTTCTGTCCTCCTTTCTATTTCTGCTACTGGAGTATGAAGTGGAGGAATTACTCCAGTATCCGTTCCGGTTAGCCTTAAATCTGAGCTTCGATCATTCAAAGCTTTCATAAACATTTCTGTTTGCTGAGCCATGGCAGTAGTCATCATTCGTGTCATGTTTTCCATCATTCGGGTCTCTATAGTTACTTCCGGCGTTTCTTGGCCAGCGGTACTGGTACCCGTTCTATGCACCTGACTTGATGTTCCTCCAAGAGAAAGGAACCCCAGCGGAGTCTCATGAATCCCGCCTCTTCCAGGTTGCCCTTCTTCTGTCCAATCTATCTCAGTTCTATCCATCTCACGAATAGGGGATAAAGGCGGCGTGTTTACCATTACTCTGATAAAACACAAAAGAATAACCATAAGAAATGGTTACACCAAACTAGACATACAAAACGTACTTTACTGATCATTAGTCACTATAACAATTTAGTAACAAGCATGCTTATGTAACAATATATTCATAATAACAGTGGCTAATTGAAATTGTGAACATATCATACAAGAGAATCCTCGTTACCATCATCACAGTACTAAATTCTCGTATTTCCGTTGACTATAAGACTATCCCGTCTTAACACTTCTACCCATATCTCACATATCATAACTTAATCCATTTCAGCTTAAGTCTAAGTATCTCATCAGCATACTTAGTTCGCTTAAACTATTGCTCTGATACCATATTGTAACGCCCCAAAATCCGGGCCAATTTAAACCTCGAGTTACAACAGGTTATGATAACATAAACTTCAACTTATATAAATAGCAAAGGAATTAACTATCAAGAGTATAATTACATTACATGATACTTCAAATAACCTATCAATCTAATCATGTCAAACTAATCAGATTAATTGAGTTATCTAAGCTATCCTTCAAAATCTCCTCTTTGTTAACCGCCACTTCTGCTATTCCAAAAACACTCGTCCCACAACCATTTTATCTGCCTGAGCCTGATCCTGGTAAGAAAACATCACATGAAACGATTAGGCCAACGCCTAGTGAGAACATTCGTTTCAATAATAACATTTGCAAAAACAATATAAACAAGTTATAGCAAACCTGGTTACTCCTTTTCTTACCGCCTAGAGCCACACTACGAATCATTAGTGATTCTAGATTAAAGCTCCTTTATCCAATTCCTAGAATAAGACTGGCAATATTTCAGCCATCATATCCCGCCTAGAGCCACACTATGAATCATTACTGATTCTAGATTAAAGCTCTTAACCTATAAATGGCACTTACACATACACATTTATTACCACATGACTATTCCTTGGTTTCCCACACACACTGGGATAATGATTAATACTACCCGTCTATCCCATGTGATTACCAAACACTAATGCCTATGGATCCATTACACTCAATATAATCCTGCCTAGTATCACACTAGTGCAGTTTATAAACCTAACATACTATACATGAATGTACGTATGTCCAAACTGCATAAGTTATATGACAATGCCTAATCGTATCTTTTCACGATTTACCGAACTGTAGACTCCAAAACAATCAGGAGAGTATAAATAATCCAAGACCTCAGAATGTCTTAACTACTACAGTATAATGCCAACTCCCGGTATACAAGCTAAGACCGGACTCACCTGTACCGAGACTCCCCTGTACCGGGACTCCCAACTACCGGGACTCTCGACTACCGGGACTATCGACTACCGGGACTATGAGTACCGGAACTATGAGTACCGGAACTCTCGACTACCGGGACTATGAGTACCGAAACTCTCGACTACCGGGGCTATGAGTACCGGGACTCTTAAGTACCTGTTCGTTCAATTTTCCCAGAATTCCTTCTAATTCATCAATTAGCTTATTTCAAGCCATTCTATTCAGCCATAGTCAAATTATACAGTTACATCAAGGTTTATAACAACTTAAAAACATTGATTTGTACAAAGCACTAAATGAACTCACCTTAATTGCAAAACCCTTCTTCTATGCCCTAAACTGATTCCAATCTGCTGCTATTGAATTCTGAAGTTCAATTCAGCATACAAAACGATTTACCACCATAAATCAGTAACAAGATTTATCAGAAACTAGGGTAATAATCTTACCAAATGAAGAACTGACTTACTTTCTTCTTTTTCTCTGTTTCTTCTTTCTGCCTAATGACCGACTCAAGAGAACACCAGACTGAGATATTTACTTATCTCATCATCTTATCAACTATACTTTCAAGATTTACAATTCACACCTCCAAGTTCTAATCTTTCCAAAAGTAACACCAAACTTTCATTATTTGCATTTCATCCCTTATATGAGTTATAAGACTTCCATATAATCTCAAGGTTACACAAAAATACAAATACACTCCAATTCTTATCAAAATATCAATAACGAAAATTCAGGATGTTACAACTAATCATTCTAAGGCGAACAAGCTTTAAATGATAAATCTTTTTTCACTTGTTCAAAACTACTTCTGAATATTTCAAAAGTTTTCAAATTCAGATGTTAGATTTTAAATGATTTTTCAGAAATCACAAATCATCATTAAAAGGACAGAACTTTGACGATAAAATAATTTTTTATCTGTCCAAACTACTTCTGGATAATTAAATCTTTTTATCTTAATGAGAAGTTTGATTTTAAATGAATTTTGGTTCAAAGGAAATTTCTTCTGAACCGTATACTCAGAACTTCTGAGTATGCATTTTCAGAACTCTGAGCGTGCTATTCAGAACTTTTAACTTGTGTTAATTTCTATCCAATAACACGTGTCAGCTTCTTATTCACATGAAATTACCACGCGTCATTTAATATATTTTGTGGTATTTCAAAGTGTTTGACTCCGTTATAACTTTGACAAAAAGCGCCTTTTTCACCGATAAACCCTTCGGCTTCGCGGATTTTAAATAGTTCTTAAAATCCCTCTTTCAAATTTATTTGAAATCCAAGAGTGAACAATGAGAAACGCATAAATCCAGAGTTCATTGATTCTGTTTTCTTTCAATATTCCAAATTTCGATCATGTCGGGATCAAGAAGAAGTAAGGCCATATCATTACATTCATCGAAAACCTTATTGGAATCCTCTTCAGAATCAGAAAATGATGAAGTGCAAATGCCTGTAAATCAAGCCGTAGAAGAAGGGGCTTTAGGTAAAAACATTGTTTTAGAGGAAAATACAGGGGATGAGGAAATGGCAGAATCAGAGGGAAATAATGAGGGAAACACAGATGATCTAAATGAGGATATACCACATAAGCAAAGTGCGGCTAGGTCTATTGCTTCTGGAAGACCTAATTCTTTGGAACAAGTGGTTCCTGAAAGTGAATATTTACAATTAATCGAGAATAATTGTGTGTTAGTACTTGATGAAACTAGGTTCAAGGAGGAACATCGAATAATTATTGAATTACTGAAGTATCATCCATTCAAAAAGTGGTTTACAGTGAAGAAGTCTATTCCAGTTCAATATATTCAACAATGGTGGAAACATTTGGAGCTACAAGGAAATAATTTTGTGTCTGAAATAGGGGGAGTTACTGTAACTTTAAATGTGCAATTCATGAGAACAATGTTAAGGTTTCCAGAGAAAGATGATTTAGAGAGGAGGTTAGATTTTGAAGATTCTCCATTAACAGAGAAACTATTGGCTGAATTTAGAAGATTGGGGTATAATGAAGAGTTGAAAACTCTAAGCTTGTTCAGAAGGAACAATTTGCCACCAGTCTGGGCATGTTTTTTCAATATTGTCAACAAATGTATTTCTGGGAAGAATAGCTCTCTTGATCAGGGTTCAAAGCAGATTTTGCAAATATTTCATGGATTAGTGAATAATAGACATTATGACTACGCTTCTATTCTATGGGAAGATATGAAGAACACTTTTGAGAGGAATCAGAAAGCAAAAGAAAAGAGAACCAGGGATAAGGTACTCACATACATACCATATCAGAGGTATTGGCGGTTGGTAATATGGCATGCAATGGATCAAGACAAGAACATTCCAAGAAGATCAAATGAGGAACATGGGCCAATCTTCTATATGGGTAAAATGATTTCTGCTCTCAAACTTGAAAATTTTCCACATCACAGACCTCTTCCAAGGTCACTTAGGCAATACATTCCAAGGGAGAGTGAGATTTTAAAAGCTTATTGCACCTCAATGGGACTTGAACAACCTCAAGCCCCTACCCATGAGGAACAACCTGAGATGAGAGGTGAGGTGTCTATTCAAAATAGAGAGGGGGAGAATGTTCAAGGGGGAGAACATTCTGAGAGAATTGAGAGGCAAAATTCAGAGAGTTTGGTTAGAAGTGAGCCTGAAAAACAGAAAGAGAGTGGTGAGAATGAGAGATTGTTAACAGAATTTGAAACAGAAAGAGATAATTCTGATCCAACCAACTTAATCCGGGCAGCCACATCTACTGTTGGTTCACAACCCTTGGTGACTAACATTGAAGAAAACACCATGGAGCCCGTAGTGGAACTTGAACAACCCATCCATAGCCACTCAGAAGCATTCCAACATGCTACTATTTCAATTCAAACAGGGGAACCATCCCAAACTCATTTGGAGGGAGGTGATAAATCCCAAGATTTCATTCAACACATAGAGTCTGGATTACACAGTAATATCCAATTTGGGCCTGAAAATTTGTTCAACACTTGCACATCACAAGAATTTCGTATTCCTGTAACAACATCCATAGACACTCTTAATATTGGTTGTCAAGGATTGGATGGAAGTCCTAGTGAAGTGAACATCTTAAAAGCTTCATTACACAGTGCCTATGTGGTACATGGTGTCTTTGTGGCACCTACAGGCCAAGAGTTCTCTGAACAGTGGAAAACTGGACCATCTGTTGGTTCAGGTTCACAGTTAGAATCTTCTGAATTTGAAAAGATTCAGAAACAAAATCAGGTGTTGGGGGAAAAAGTTGAAAAATTGGAGAGTACGGTGGATTCATTGAAAAATGAGGTGAAAAATCTCAAACTCTTGTTGGAAGGCAAAGAAAAATCTGTTGAACAAAAGGTGGATGAAATGAAAGTGTCCTTGGAATCTAACAAAAAGGAGATCAAGGATAGTATGTCAGAGTTTCAAAAGGAGTTAGTAAAAAGTATGAATGATATGAAATCTTCTCTGTTACAATCTTTCAGTTCAACATTGGCTACTGTTTCAAAGCCATTAGCCATCATGCCTGTATCTGTAGCTGAACCTGAGGCATAATCAACTCAGAAATTGAAGAGGAATTTTGATGATAATGATCCTCATGATCATCAAAAGGGGGAGAAAAGGCAAAAGCATAATTATGAGGTTGATGAACAAAGCACTGATGACTTAGAAAATATTGAAAAGTCAGCTGATATTGACTTAGCAGATTTTGAGATTTCTGTTATGCTGTTGGCGGATGCAGAGGTTCAAAATTCAGAAAATATTCAAGTAGTTGTTGAATCATCAGAAGTGGAAAAATCAACAGGAGTTGAGAAGTTGATTGAGGTTCAGACTATTAGTTCAGATACTGAGGAAGAAATGGAAATGGAAAAGATGGGAAGTGAAAACTCAAGCAAAACAGGGGAATTGATGTTGGATACAGAGATGGAGATTAATTCTGATGAAACTGAAGTTATTATGGCAGATACTGATCAGAATGATGAGACTGAAAAGATGGATACTTGTATAGAAGAAATGTCAGACTCTTCTGAAGAATGGTGTGAAATAACAATGGCAGATATCTCTGAAGAAAGATTGGTTGAAAGTTCTGAGGTTAATAATTGTTTAGAGATAGTTCCTTATACCAGAAGGGAACTTCTTAATTCTGAACTTGAAGAGAGGAGACTGAATGATATTTTGATAAGGAGAATGCATAATGAGTTGGTCAGAATTCTTAACAATCAGATTGTTCATAGAGTTATCAAGTTGGTGAGGCCAATTGACTTATTGGGAGAAGAAGATCACTCAGTAGAATACACAAAGTGTTTTGTAAAAGACATTGGAGAAAGTTTATTTGAAGATGTATCAGAAGAAGATCTTGTGAAAGTTGAAGACTTCTTTATGCCTGTCTACACTTACAGAAGGCCAATTATGATTCCCAGAATTGACTTACCCATTCTTGAAGAACCTTTGTGTGATTTTATTGTTGAAAGAGAAGATACACCATTGGCAAGAAATTTTTATGTCAATATTTTCCCTGAAGACAATTATGGATCTGTCTACTATAAAGATGATGAGTTTGTTGACCTTGAAAATTTCATTGATGGTTTATTGGATGACAGAATTCAGATGACATATGTGGAGGCTTCAAACAGGTTCAGAAAAACAGATGAAAATCTACATGTTCAGAAAAGGATTGTGAAGGTGTTAAGTTTTCTGAGTGAAGAATTTGATGGTCTGAGATATGTTATTCTGGATGTATTGAAAGAAGGAAATTTGAAGGTGAGCATGACAAGTTTGATTTTCACAGATTGTTCTTGGAAGATCAAATTTTCTTGGTAAAATTCTTTGCTGGTACTGAAGAT
Source organism: Saussurea involucrata (assembly GCA_033807775.1). NCBI lineage: Eukaryota > Viridiplantae > Streptophyta > Magnoliopsida > Asterales > Asteraceae > Saussurea > Saussurea involucrata. The sequence goes on along the minus strand of CM066322.1, from coordinate 100,966,000 downwards.
GCTTGGATATAACTTGAATGTAGAAGAGTTCTGGGAATATATGTCAGAAATCTATACTTGTATGATTTTCAGTTGGCAATTGAGTCAAGGAAAGAGAAATGCAACTTGACAAGTCCAATCAGAAAACTTGGAGTAATAAGCAACTTTGATGGATTTGTGAGTGAAGAAGTTGGGAATGAAAGATTCATTTATTCAGAATTCAACAAAATCTTTCTATTCAGATTGAATGATTTAGCAAAGTATAGTGATGCTACTCTGAAGAAGACAGTAATAAAGATGCAGGCTTATGTTGAGAATGTCAAAGTTTCTGTGAAAGAAAAGTGTATCAGATGTGTCACCAAAAGACTTGAATTTAGAAATAAGATCAGAAATTGCAATGAATGGTTACTTTCAGAAGTAAATTCAAAGAAGTTATTACACAGAGATTTTGTTTTTCCAGCTGAATATGAAGTATATGGTGTATGCTCAGATGAAATTGAAGAAGTTATTGTTGATATATCTCAAGAAGATGTCCAGATGGAAGATGCTGAACAAACAGAACAATCTGAAGCTGAGTTATCTGTTGATTTGAATGCTATATTCTTGGAGTTTACATTGCCAAACTTCTTTAAACCAAAAGAAGTAGTATTTCTGAGTGTTTATCGTGATAGGTCAGAATTTTATCAATGGATGCGTGCTGAGTTAAAAAGACTTCTAGGAAAGAAAAAGAGATCTGTATATTCTGACTATATGATCACTGGAATCAGAGAGTTGGTGGTTAAAAAGTTCAAGAAACATGATTACTATGGGTTTGAAGTGCTCAGAGAAGATGGAAAAGTTTACTATTTCACTGAAGCAGATTTTGATGAAATCTCAGTCTTTGATTTCTACAAGTTATACTCTCTTCAATCAAATAAAGATTGTAGCAAGCTCAAGAAGGAAAGAGGAGCATTGGCCACAGTGAGAGAGGCTATGTTTTACATTCTGAGATGGCATGCATATACAGATTTTTAGATTGCTTTATATGTGCAGAGACCATGTGTATATCTCTCTAGGCCAAATAATGAGCATGTTCAGTTAGAAGTTTTGAAGTCTGGATACGTGAGTACATTTCCTGAGTTGGGAATTGTGATGAAGAATAATCAAAAGCAAAAGATATATTTCAGAGCGAGTGAAGCTGCTAAATATTGTTCTGGTACTCTCAGATTCATCAAATACAACTTGACCATGAAGATTCAAAAAGGAGTTAAAGATGATAAAGTTGAAAAGACAGAGGAACTTATCAAAATGATTGATAAAAGACTGACTTTGAGAAATGTTCTGTTACTGAAGATTGTTCCTGCTCTCAAGGAATTTGATGATGAGAAATACAGAAGCATTTGACAAAAAGGGGGAGATTGTTAGATCTGGAGTTTTGTCAAAATACTAAGTGTTGGGATCTGAACAGAAGACTCAGAGTTCTGAGTTAGAAGACTCAGAAGTCTCGAAAAGATTACAAGTGTGGAATCTAAACAGAAGGGTTAGAGTTTTGAGTAGGAGACTCAGAACTTCTGATGAAGAAGAAGAAAATAGCACAAGTACTTGAAGGAAGTTCTGAGGAGCTTTATTAGAAGAATGTTCAGAAGTTCTGAACAACATGTTCAGAACTTATGACAGGATATTTTCCTTTATATTCTGTTATGTAATTAGGACACGTGTAATGTTCTTATTAGTCTTTGATGTATATGTACTATAGCTTTAGCATTTCCTTTGTAGTATATATAGGAGTTAGCAACTGTAAGCTAACTAATCTTCGCATAACATTTACGCATATCATTGTATTCAGCTTTTGTAATCTTTGAGAGATTCTCTCTCTAGATCTGTAATCTGTTCTTAATTGAATACAAGTGTGTTGATCCAAATCTCTATCATTTACTGTTTGATTGATCTTAATTGATTGTAAGATTGAATCCTGGTTTCTACAGAATTCCTTTGAGGTGAACCTACTACCTATGGTCATATGTGGTTTTAACGTGGTAATAGGCATGGACTGGTTGAGCAAGAATAAAGCCGATATCTTTTGTTCCAAGAAGATGATTCGTGCACCTTCAATGAATTAGGGGATGGTTACCGTATATGGGGAGAAATGGAAAAGAAGTACCTCTATCATTTCATCTTTGAAAGCCCGAAAATTTCTAGCAAATGGATGTTCTTCGTATTTGGCATACATAATGGACGCGAAGCTTAAGAAAAATGCGATTGAGGATGTGGAAGTGGTACGGGAGTATCCGGACGTCTTTCCGGAAGACCTGCCCGGGTTACCCCCGGAGTGTCAAGTGGAATTGCACATTGACCTTACACCGGGAGCGGCCCCGATAGCCCATGCTCCCTACCGGTTAGCTCCGACAGAGATGCAAGAGATGATGACACAACTCCAAGAACTCCTAGAGAAGGGGTTCATACGACCGAGCTCGTCGCCGTGGGGATCTTTGGTTTTGTTCGTGAAGAAGAAAGACGGGTCTATGCGGATGTGCATAGATTACCGAGAGTTGAATAAGGTCACGGTGAAGTACAACTATCCTCTTCCTCGGATTGATGACCTTTTTGACCAATTGCAAGGGCGTGGTGTTTCTCCAAGATCGACCTACAAAGACGACCTTCCGGATGAGGTACGAACACTACGAGTTCTTGGTAATGGCATTTGGCTTGACGAATGCCCCATCCGTGTTTATGGATTTAATGAATCGGGTATGTCATCCCTTCTTGGACAAATCGGTGATTGTCTTCATTGATGACATCTTGATCTACTCGAGAGACGAGGCCGAGCATGGTAAACACTTGAGAGAAGTGTTGGAAATACTTCGCAAGGAGAAATTGTTCGCTAAATTCTCCAAGTGCGAATTTTAGTTACGTAAAGTTCAATTCTTGGGGCATGTAGTGTCAAAGGATGGGGTGAAGGTGGATACAACAAAGATCGAGGAAATTAGAAGCTTCATGGGTTTGGCAAGGAAGAATGTCAGGTCCTTATGGACCGAAACACAAGAGCAAGCCTTTAGAACGGATGAATTTGTGTTTTATAGCGACGCTTCAAAGATGGGTCTTGGTTGTGTGTTGATGCAACGGGGTAAAGTAATAGCGTATGCATCACGTCAACTCAAGGAGCATGATAAGAACTACCCAACTCATGATTTGAAGCTAGCGGCGGTGGTCTTTACTTTAAAGTTGTGGCGACATTATTTGTATGGAACAAAGTGTACTCTCTTCACCGATCACAAAGGCCTCAAGTACATTTTCGACCAGAAAGAGCTCAACATGCGACAAAGAAGGTGGGTTGAACTGTTGAAGGACTACGATTGTGAACTACTCTATCATCCGGGAAAGGCTAACTCGGTAGCGGATGCCTTAATCCGGAAAAGTCATGGGAGTGAAAATAAGCTAACTCTCACAAGGATCGATGTGGTATCAAGTTTGATGGAGAACATCAAGACATGCCAAGAAGAGGCACTCCAAGAGGTTAACCTTAAAGAAGAAGTAATGAGGAAGCAAAAGGAACACCTAATGGAGGATAGCCGTGGGCTCAAACTTTTCCATGGACGAATTTGGGTGCCGAAGTTGGGAGAAAACCGCGAGTTACTCCTAGACGAGGCGCATAAATCTAAGTACTTCATTCATCCCGGTAGCACGAAAATGTATAAGGATTTAAAGTTGAATTATTGGTGGCTGGTGATGAAGCTCGACATCGCCAAGTATATGGAAAAGTGTCACTTGCTTTCTTGTCAAGACGGAACATCAAAATCCGTATGGGATTTGCAACCTTTGAAGATTCCGGAGTGGAAATGGAATAATGTCACAATGGACTTTTTGACCAAGCTCCCCAAGACGTTGCGGGGTCATGATACAATTTAGGTAATAGTTGACCGTTTGACCAAGAGCGCGCACTTTCTAGCCACGAGGGAAACGTTACCAATGGAGAAATTGGCTAGACTCTACATCAACGAAATCATGTCAAGAGATGGCGTACCGGTATCCATTGTATCCGATCAGGATAGTCGATTCACTTCTAATTTTTGGGCTAGTTTCCAAAAGGAACTGGGAACAAAGATTAAGTTGAGCACGACTTATCACCCTCAAACGAACGGTCAAAGCGAGAGAACCATACAAACTCTCGAAGACATGTTGAGGTCGTGTGTCATTAACTTCGGGGGAAGTTGGGACAACATATACCCTTAGTGGAGTTTGCGTACAACAATAGCTACCATTCTAGCCTGAAGGCCTCTCCGTTCGAAGCTTTGTATGGCCGAAGGTGTAGGACTCTAATGTGTTGGCTTGAAGTGGGAGAAAAACAATTTACCGGACCGGAGATTGTGCAAGAAGCCGCGAACAAAGTAAAAGAAACAAGAGAACGCCTAAAAGGGGCACAAGACCGACAAAAGAGCTACACACACAAGAAGTGTCGATCGATAGAATTTCAACTGGGTGACCGTGTCATGCTAAAAGTGTCTCCATGGAATGACATCATTCGTTTTGGGAAACGTGGGAAGCTTAGCCCCCGATTCCTTGGACCCTTCACTATTTTGGAGTGAATTGGACTCCAAGCTTACAAATTGGACTCACCGCCGGAAATGGACGGGATTCATCCTACCTTCCACGTTTGCTACCTACGGAAGTGCTTAGTCGAAGATGAGAATGTTATTCCTTTGACGGAGATTCAGGTGGACAACGGGAACCGATGCATGGAAGAACCAAAAGCGATACCCGAGTCGAAAACGAAAAAACTTCAACACAAAATGTGACGATGGTCAAGGTCCAATGGAAGCACCATCGGGGTGCTAATGTCACAAGGTAAGCCGAAGAAGACATGAAGCGGAGATATCCTCACTTGTTTGCCTAGAAGAAGATTTCGAGGACGAAATCCTATTTAAGACGGGGAGGATGGTAACACCCGTATTTCTTAAGATTAGGTAAGCCTAGTGTTAGGAGAATCGTTTGATTTAATCATGGTTTTTATACAAAATTTATATGTTGAACTGACCCTCTTACTATGCATGTCTACCTTGGAAAAAACACCCTTTTTGGAGGAGGTTGGAGCCAGTGGTACATACCCGGTGATAATGCCCTGCGAGAATGCCCTCGGGCACAGTCGCGAGTAATGTACTGAGAGTGGTGGGGAGTTTCGGCGAGAGTGCCCTGCGAGAGTGCCATTGGGTACAACATAGTCGCCCGTGCGCACCTGGGCTATAAAAACCCCTATTAGCCGGGTTTTAACCTACACTCCTCATTCCCCACTTACTCCTACCCGTTATTGAGTACATTTAAGGTGCTATCTCACCTTCAAACCTTTCCCTCATAAATTCTTGACCTAGAAGTTGTTGAAGATCTTCCTTGGAGCATCTAGAGTACTTGAGGGGCATTTATTGTGAAGCATCTCAACTTCTCATCTCATTTCACCAACAAGTTTCTAGGGTTTGCAACTTTTCTAGGTTTTTACTAGAAAACCTAGATTGTGAGTACTTAAACCCTTTGATAACACTACTTATATGTCTTATAATTGTTCTTTGCCTTGTTATCTTGTAAACACCAAATCTATTAGGTAAACATCATCATATTCATTGATCTTGAGAAATCTAGAGTTTACATAAGAATTGTCTGCTTTCTCTCTCTAGATTTTCTCACTAAACTCTCTCTAAGATATTACAAAATAAGCTCTCTAACCTTGCCTAACAACTAAGCAAAACCAATTTATACCATCTAATTACAAGACATTAAATCTAAATTAGTTTGACTTTACACTAAACAACTTTGACTATCTTTGTCTTTTCACTTACATTGACTTTCACAATAAATCTTGAATACAATATAATACCCTAACATTCTCCCCCTTTCGATTCAAGATTTAAAAAAAATATAGCAGTAGTCTTCAGCTCTTGATCTTCAAAACTTTAACTCTGACTGGTTTAAACTTTGAAGCTTTGACAACCTTCAAACAACATTGAAGAATCTTTAGTTAAACTTGAAAAGTCTTTGTTTTTCTCTTTGTAAAGTCAATCTTCTTGAAAATAAACTTCGACAAATTGTCATCAAGTCTTGAACACGAATTTCAGATCTTTGCAGCTTTGAACTTTGTAGCTTTGAACTTTGAAGCTTTGAACTTTGAAGCTTTGAAAACTTTGAGGCTTTGAACTCAAACTGTTTAAACAATTTCTTGAACTTTGTATCTTCATCGCTTTGAGCTATGTCTCCCCTTAAACAAACTTTGAACATTGATCTCTCTCGAATCATCTCGAAACATCTTCTTGACTTTGACAAATCTTCTCTTTATCATTATACTATTTCTCCCTCTTTATCTTTCATTGATATATCTCACCCTTTTCTTCAGTATGTTATTTCTCCCCCTTTTTGATGATTGTGAGCATCATGATCATCAAAACTTTCATCAATTGCAGCACTGTTTTTGTTCACCAACATTCTCCTCCTTTTGATATGAATAACCGTCAATTCCAAAATATATTTATCTGAATCTTTTCAAATTCAGATAGAATGAATGTTGTAACCCTGAAACAACATATGAATCAGTTAAAGTGCCTGTAAGTAGCATAGAGCCACTTAGTACAATGGATGTACTTTGGAAATGAGCTTTTTGATGTTCACTCCCCCAGGGCTTCCATTCAATCATTAAAAAACACGAAGGAATTTCTATGAACGTTATGACAAGAAAACATATTCCTTGTGTGTATGTGCATGTGTTAGAAATGATTAAAGCAACTTATGCTTGATCAGGCTCAAAGTGTGTAAACTGTTGTGACAGCAACAAGTTTTTCACGGACTCAATGTGCATGATTGAAGTGCAAAGGTGGGGCAAACTTCCTTCTTCTTCAATATCCAAACATTTTGAATGAAGATTAGATAGATTATATGCTGCGTCCCCAAGAAAAATTGAAACATTTCTTTGTTGAGAAAGAAATGAGTAGCTGGTGAGGTTAAAGCAAGAGTTGGCATGGGCTCACGACCTATTTAAATGATGGTCACCAAAGAATGTGTAATAACGCAAAAGAAAAAAAAGACAATTTGGCAAAAGTTTAAGTTTAGGGGTGATAATTGTTAAATTGTCAATATTTGGGGACCATATATGTAAATTGGGAGTATATAAAAAAGAATTGCTTCTTATCTCTTTCAAGATTCTTCCGACTTCGTTAGTCACCCATTTTTGTGTGTGTTTATAAAGAGAAAGTGAGATATAGAGTTGGTATATGTGTTGTTCTTTGAAAGCATATGTGCTTTCATTTAATTGGCGTGGCATCATTTTACATAATTTGGCAATCATCTCAAGGTTTGTAATTCAAGTCTCATTAGTGTTCTTAGCAAAGGAATCGGTGTTTATATGCGTGAACTTTACTTGGGTTGGAGCTTCGATTATTTAAGGTGTTCGGTTTGAGATTAGTTAGCCGCTAAGACTCGGGATGGAATATTTGACCCGAGGTGAGTTTTCTTTTAACCGTTTATGAACTGAAAAGCATTTATATATAAATAGTTATTGTATAATTGTTGTATCTTATTGATACAGCTGGTTTATGATGGATAATCGTGGTTACTATAATTGTTTTATGTGCTTTATAATTGTCGCATAAAATGTAATTATTGATTTGTGGGTAAAGGGACTTTCACAACAGAAGCTCGTGTGCGTGTGAGACTGCAATGGTCCGCGCAGGGGGGTATGTCTATATATATATATATATATATATATATATATATATATATATATATATATATATATATATAAATATATACTTTTTTGGCCCACGAATATGTTTCGTGTGGTGAGCCACTGCCGATATTGATTGCGGTCTTATCGGAGTGTGCGTGTTTATGCTAGCAAATATGTTTCGTATAGTGAGCCACCGTTGATATTGACTTCTGTCTTATCGGGGTGTGCGTTATTTTGAATAACGACTGTTGTGTTTAGTTGCCTTGGGAGAGATGTAGTGCTTGCGGGCATACAGAGTGATTTATCTGATTTTAAAGATTTTCATGTTAAATTATTTATTGAACTGTTTAGTGACAATGATTTCTCACTAGACCTTTTTGGTCTAACCCTCGCTTTTAAAATTCATGCATTTTCAGGTGAATTTATGTTGGGATGGCTAGCATGGGAAAAAGGTATTTTAGAGTGGATTCAATTACGGGTTTGCTAGTATTAATCGGGTTGTTTATATTCTGTTAATAGTTGGGTGATCATAGATCGGTAAGAATCTAAATCTTCGGTTAGAATTTATTATTGTGGTTAGAATTATTTCTTACTGTCGTTGTAATTGAGGTGATTCTGGGAAGATTGTATTAGTTAATTATTTTCGGATTGATTATTGGTTGATTTTTTTTTGATATCGAGGTGATTTATGGAAACCGGGTTGTTACAGAATGTGAACCAATCAGTAATGTGGCTGTCCGGCTCAGAAAATGGTTGGTGCAGAGTTCTCTTATTCTTTTAACTATGTTCTGACACCCTCTTTTTGTTTTTAATCCGCTCACTTTTACCCAAACTCTCATTTACATTTTACCTCAGCACAATGAGATTACTAGACCGGATGAGTTATCTCCCTCACTCTTTGATGTAGACCCCTCACCCCTCAATCACTCAAGGATAACTTCTTAGGTAGGAAACACCGGTTAATGTGAATCCATAGAAGTACAATGTAGCTCACACCCTGATCCCATGAAATATTGTCCTAAAAAGATGTCTTGTTCAACAATTTAGCATGAACAAATATGAACCTCATCATTTGAATAACATTGTCATCTGAATGTATGCTTTACAAGAATATCAATAATATTTGAGCATTTGAGCGTAGAAGAATTTCTCAAAAACAAGAATATAGAATTGAATGAAATGAATTCAGAGGAGTCTTCAGCATGTAAATGTTGGGGGGTTGCTCCTTGGTTTTCTTGATTCTTTTGGAACCAAGTTGGGTAGTAGATTGTTTCCTTTTTCTAGAAGGAGTGGAGGTTGCAGCTGGGGTATCAGCGGTGGGGATTTCCACTGAATGAGCCGCAGAAGTAGAAGAAGGAGGATTGAGAATAGTTAAGAGAGTAGAGAGACGTACCTCGTTTGGCAGGGGCTTGAAGTCGAGCACCTTAGGGCCAACCTGAGAGAGTTTCAGGTCTCCTACTTTTGGGTAGTTATCCTTAAGACCGCTTTGGAAGACGGCGCTGAGGAATCTTGGGTATGGAACCCATGATGGTCGATCAACAAAATCTACTCTGAGCGCAAGATCGTCGTAGATTATCGAGGCCCAGTCAACATGGAGACCCTTCAGCAATGCATAGCCCATGGCTTGCTGAGGTTGAGCAGCTTAATCAGAGGAGCCACTCTTCGCTGTCATGCAGCTTATCAGGTGTGCGAAGATGAAGTTCATCTCACTGGGCATCTTTGACTTCTTGATGGCAGTCAGTTTCTTCTCGGATTTTTCATCTCTCCCTTGATCCCATACGTACTTCGTTGCATCAAAGAATGCAATGAGTGTTTCTCTATCAGCATGTCTCTTGGGGTCAGGGAAAGAAACAAATGGTTTGTCTTTGGTGGCAACAGGGAGATTCAGTGCTTTCCTAATGATAGCAGGGTTGATTTTGATGGTGCCAAAATCAGTGTCACAGATGATGACATCAAGTAGTTTGGTAGGGTCTTTGGATGATGGTAGCTTAGTGTGTCGGGCGATGTACCAAAACTGAGATAATAGTAACTGATTAGCAGGGGGTGTTATGGTCAAGGCTGTAGAGAGGCAACAGGTTTTCAGAAAATTCACAGCGTCGTCTAGATGCTTGACTTGTTTCTTCGGAGGAAAATCGAACAGCGCATGGAGGTTGTTTGATTTTGTAAAAGAGACATCCTCAAGTTTGAACTTGACCTGAGGAGCCTTGTTGATTTCAAGTTCCTCAACAGCAGGAGTGTTCTCAGCAGTAGGAATATCAGTAGAAGATGCCATTTCTGTTAAATATGAACATAGATTTAGAATACAGTCTTAATGTGGAAAGATTTTCCAATAAGATGTTTTTGAATTTTGTCCATTTCATTCAGCCAAAAATCCCTTTGAGAAAGATTAGGTTTTTTCTTGTTTTGAGAAAGAGTTACAAAACGTAGAGATTATGTGTTTTCCAGTTTTCATTTGAAGAAGGAATTCTGGAAAAACATATAAAGAACAAGTTTACGATTTTTGATATAAACTTGAAGAACAACCATGAAGGTTGTATTCATAAAATCATGAACAGAAAATGATTTCATTTTAAAAAAGTTCTTTTGTTTGATCTGTTAAAAGCAAAGAATACGATCATAAACAAGTAATGTAGGTAAATAATAATAGTATTAACCTGATTCGTCAAAGAAGAAGAAGATGAACAGTTTCTGGAAATTTTGAGAGCTCAAAATGCAACAGTAAATCTTTTTCTTGCTTGGAGGAGAAGTTTTTCGCGTAAAGAGAAAAATATAAACCCAAAATGGTTTATATAGAGAGAGTAGAGAGAGAGAAAATCTTGAGCGGGAAAAGATTTTCATCATGACACGGACACGTGTTTGCATTTGATTGGAAGATAAACGAAACATGCAATCGTATGTCAGAAAAAGAACGTGCCAGGGCTTATCCGTTGCGACGACGTCACAACTGTCCTTTCATATTTTAGGATGTCTCTGAGGTTTTGAAAGCTCAGGGACACTTTTGAAAATATGAAGCACTGAATAGAAATATCAGTGTTGGTTTAAGAAATTTCAAAGTATCGCTGTTAAGGAAGAGATATTCAGCGATGCAAGATGTTTTGAAATCTTTGAGTTCTAGGCGAACGTAAGTGAGTAAGAGAGAAAACATACCCTGATATCAGCGAATCAATTATGTTCAGAGAGAGAATAATAGAATGGGTTATATAAGTTGATTTTATCCTATCGCTGATGAAATGTGAACCACTGAAGATTTTACTCTTCAAAGTTCAGCATTCCAAGCTCGATGATGAGAAAGTTGAATCTTGTCTCATCAAGAGGTTTGGTGAACATATCAGCTAACTGATAGTCAGTTGGGATAAAATGAAGTTCTATATCACCATTCATCACATGATCTCTGATAAAATGATACCTGATTTCGATGTGTTTTGTCTTTGAGTGTAGCACTGGATTGTTGGCTATAGCGATGGCACTTGTCCTGTCGCAATAGATTGGAATTTTCGAGAGCTGAAGGTCATAGTCTAGTAGTTGATTTCTCATCCACAAGACCTGAGAACAACAACTTCCAACGGCTACATACTCAGCTTCAGCAGTTGAGGTGGACACTGAGTTTTGCTTTTTACTTGTCCAACTCACCAGCTTTCCACCCAGAAGCTGACAGCCTCCTGTGGTGCTTTTCCTATCCAATTTGCAACCTGCAAAATCACTATCTGAATAGGCGATTAGATCAAACCCTGAGTCTTTGGGATACCAAAGACCAAGGTTCATAGTACCCTTAAGGTAACGAAAGATTCGCTTTACAGCGATCATATGATATTCCTTAGGTTCAGCTTGATATTGTGCACACAAACAGGTTGCGTACATAATATCGGGTCGGCTAGCTGTAAGATACAATAGAGAGCAGATCATCCCACGGTACAGCGTGACATTAACTGGTATTCCATTTGAATCCTTGTCTAGTGTCAGCGGTGGTGCCATAGGGGTTTTCATAGCTGAACTCTGAGTTAAATCGAATTTCTTCAGCATATCTTTAACATACTATCCCTGATTAATGAAAGTTGTTAGCTCACCCATCATACTCATTTTATACTCTTCTTTCATTCTATCAGCGAAACGAGTACACGGTTCAGGGTTAGTAGAACCAAATATAATGTCATCAACATATATCTGAACAAGAATAATATGACCTTTTACTTTCCTGAAGAATAGAGTCTTATCGATTTTACCACGCTCAAATTGTTCAATATGGAGATATGTAGAGAGAGTGTCATACCATGCACGAGGAGCTTGCTTTAAGCCATAAAGTTCCTTATCCAGTTTATAAACATAACCTGGACGCTTAGGATCTGAGAATCCTGGAGGTTGTTCCACGTAGACTTCTTCATTCAGCTTTCCATTAAGAAATGCTGACTTGACATCCATTTGATACACTTTGAAGTCTTTGTGTACAGCGTAAGCTAAGAATAGACGAATAGCTTCTAGTCTTGCCACTGGAGCAAAGGTTTCGTCGTAATCTATGCCTTCCTCTTGTCTGTATCCCTGAGCAACAAGACGAGCCTTGTTGCGGGTTATAGTTCCATGTTCGTCCAACTTGTTTCGATAGACCCATTTAGTGCCTATCACTGTTTTGTCAGTTGGTCTTCGAACAAGTTTCCAAACTTTGTTTCTTTCGAATTCAGTCAGCTCTTCTTGCATGGCGCTGACCCAGTTTGGATCTTTGAGGGCATCATCTATTTTATTTGGTTCAATCAGAGAAATAAAGTTAACAAATAAACAAATATTACCTGCACTTCGTCGAGTCTGAACACCAGCGTTTGGATCACCAAGAATTTGATCAATTGGGTGATTTACAGTCCATCGCTGAGCAGGAGCATAAGTCGCTGACTCAAATTGAACTGGAGGAGCTGAAGATGAAGCTTCAGCAACTTCTGGAATATCAGCCAAGAGAGGAGTAGGTGCATATGTTATCTCATTTACTTATTGCTGAGAAGTAGATGGAATGTCTGAGACATTTGGTTCAGAAGCAGGTATAGTGTTTAAAGGAACTGCTGAGACCCATGATGTTTCAGCTTCACTATTCTGCATGTTTGGGATGATAGTAGGACTATCATCTTCAACTGTATGAGTATGAGGAGTGGGAATATCTTCTGAATCACCAAGATGAGAAAACATCCATTGATTCAGTTCTTCAGTATCAGCAGACGGTTTAGAGTTTGCTGAACGGGATTCGTCAAAAGTGACATGAATAGTTTCTCCAACAGTTTGTCTTCTTCGATTGAAGACTCTGAAGGCTTTGGAGATTGAATAATATCCAAAGATTTGAAAAAAACCAATCAGTATGAAACACTGACATCTCTGTTCTATTTCTTCTTTCAGCGATTCCGTTTTGTTGCGGTGTTCTTACTGAAGAAAAGTTGTGAGAAATACCCTTACTCTCAAAGAAGGAATCAAGAGAACTATTTTTGAATTCAGTCCCATGATCACTCCTTATTGAGCGAACGATCAAGTTGTTCAGGGTTTCCATTTTCCGAACAAAGGTGATGAGTTCTTCAGGGGTGTCACTCTTAGAACGGAAAAACATAACCCATGTATATCGAGAGAATTCATCAACTATGACCAGTGTATATTTCTTTCCAACGATGGAGTTTTTGTTAACAGTGCCAAACAAATCCATATGGAGAAGTTGTAGAGGAGATGATACTGAGGAAACTTGCTTTGACTTAAAGCTTGCTTTGGTCTGCTTGCCTTTCTCACACGCTGAACATAAGGATTCTTTGGCGTATGAGTGCTGAGGTAGACCAGTGACTAACTCTTTTGAAGAAAGAGTGTTCAGTGTCTTAAAGTTTAGATGAGAGAGCCTCTTATGCCATAGCCAGTTGACATTAGATGAGGCTTTTGAGAAGAAACATGAGTTATCAGTGGTTGTTGAGTCCATGTTTATTACATAAACATTTTCCAAACGATAACCGCTGAGAGCTATCTTCTCCTTTTTGTCAGCGACAAAGCAGGATTCCTTAGTAAAGATTACTTTGGTATCCTTGTCGCAAAGCTGACTGATGCTTAGAAGATTATGCTTCAGCCCTTCAACATATACGACTCTTCTGAAGGTTGTTGTACCATTAGATAGTACACCAAACCCTCGGGTATGTCCTTTTCCATTTCCACCGAAAGTTACAGATGGACCCTTCTCTTCTTTGTACTCAGTGAGCAGGTTCTTCATACCAGTCATGTGTCTAGAGCATCCGCTATCGAGATACCAGATACCCTTCTTAACCTGAGTTGCAGAGGTTGAAGTAGAGGGAATGTCAGAATTGTCTTCCTCATCTTCATGTTTGGCCATGATACACAGATTGGCTTCATCATCATCTTCAGAGTCAGATGATTCTTCTTCGTCAGAGGCAGCCCAATCATAGTCAGCCATTAGGCCATTGCCTTTCTTCTTAAAGGTTTTCAGCTTTGCATACCTTTCTTTCAGCTTTTTATATTTTTCATCTCTATTCCTGGGAATAAAGTTTTTCTTGGGAAAAGCTGAGGGTCTAGAGACTTTCCTTGACCTGCACTCGCTAGCAAAATGTCCGATCTTTTCACAGTTATAGCAAGTTGCAGTAGCCTTATCAACAGGGGTTGATGATCTTGGCTTGTCAGTAATAGCAAGAGGTTTATTCTTCTTGAAATTACTCTTTCTAGCAAATCTCCTGAACTTATTAGCCAGTAATGCCAGAGTTTCATCATTATCTGAAACATCAGAGTCTGATGATCTTTCAGAGTTAGTTTCCAACTCAGTGACAGTGATAGTCGATCGCTGAGTGGAAGGTGACTCTAAGATTAAAGCAACAGGGGTGCTTTTGGAATCTTTTACAAGATTCTTCTTAAGATGACTCGATTGCTCATGATTCAGCATCGTGCCATATAAGGTAGAAAGGGTCATTGATTTTAGATCCTTTGACAGCTTGAGACACATAGAATAACTGTCCCAGCTTTCAGGTAAACATTCTAAGAACTTTGTCAGTACTTCAAAATTAGAATATTCCTTACCAACAGTTTTTAGATCTATTATTAAGCAGTTAAAACGTTGGTGTACTTCAGAGAGAGTTTCATTTCTTACCACAAATGAAGCTTTCATACTGTCTTACCAGGTTGATCTTTCGAGAGTCCTGGACTTCAGAAGTACCTTCATACTGAACTCAGTTGTGTCCCACATAGCTTTTGAGGTTTTCAGGTTAATGACGAAATGGTAGACTTCGTCAGAAAGATCCATGGAGAGTATGGATCTGGCTTTGGTGTCGATAGCCACTTTCTTCTTATATTCATCAGTCCACATATGAATTTCATTAGGAATCCGCCTTTCTGGAATAGCAGGTCTATTCTCATCGGCTGGAACTGCAGCATCAATTCTTACAGGAATATATGGGCCGTTTTCAAGATAATAAGGCATAGTAGGGTCTACACCTTCTAAGAAGAGAATCATCCTATTTTTCCATAGATTAAAATTATCTCTGGAGAATCTAGGGGGTTTTGCAAGAGAACCGTTGTCAATATAGTTTGTGTTTGTGTTGGTAGCCATTTTAAGAAATAGCTAGGAAGAGAAATCTTAGTATAGATCAGATCTTGTTTATGAGATTAAACAAATCTGATCTGATACCACTTGTTGGTCCCGAAGGGCTATACAAGTTTGTAGAAGGGGGGGGGGGGGGGGGGGTTGAATACAAGCACACGTTTTTACTTTTCAAAATTGTTTATTGATAAATCAAGACAATTTACAACTTGTTGCGGAACAAGATTAAGGATAAACCTAATCTAAACAAGTCTTGAGAAACACTAAGTTTCTTGCACTAGAAAGAGTTAAAGAAATTACGAATAATAACTTAACAATAAGAAATAAGAAGATGGTCCGAGCACACCTCAAAACTGAAGTAAGGATCTTCTTATATACTGCATGCATTTAATGCATGGCAGTATGGCTTTACACGTGGCAGCAGCTGAGTGGTTGCATGTCATTGACCTTTGTAGACAACTAGTAGCCGCATGGTGCACAGTGTAGAATCAGAGTTGTTGTACGATGACAGACAAAAGGGATGTCCGTTCTGACAGTTCGTACGGAGACGTGCAAGGGAGGTAAGACAATAGTAACATGCAGGGAGACTTCATGATCAGCTTTCGTTGAGTCATATCTTTATCAGCGATTGCTGAAGTCTTCTACTTGATACTTCACATTGAATGGACAGGTCTTGCTTCGCTGATATCCGCATCAGTTCATGAGTAGACTTGTCGATGGTTCTTGAGCTTGATCTTCGACTTCAGCATAGAACTTTGGTTGACGTGAAACTTGTCTTCAGGGATCATAAGTAAACAACTAACTTATCAGCGATCATCTCATAGACTGAACAGGCTCAGAGCTATATGATGATGAACAGTGTTCGCTGAATATCTAATCTAAAGAGTGAGAGTTCCTATCAGCGGTACTGTAAAGTCTTAGTACTTATCAGCGATAGTGAAACTATGATATATATTGTTTACTTACAATTTTCACTAAGTGTTTAAGAGAGGGTCATTATTAAATCACTGAGGGTTTGGATCAATAGTATCAGCATAGATGTGTTGCATGGAACCATCTTCTCTGAATATGTCAACTTCAACGACAGGAATGTCTATGGTCGATTTTCCCTTGATAAGTACCTTGTTGATTCTGGATGGCCGAGATCGATAGTTCAGCCTTTCTTTGCACCATTTCAAGGTAGAATCAGATACCTTGGTCTTTTCTTCAACGATCTTCTGGGTGTCTTCCCATAACTGAAGTTGGAATTCAATGGGAGTTCTTTTCAGTTTAGGGTCATTCACTGATTGTTGGGCAAGCTGGATGGCGAGGGCCTTATCTTTTTCTTCAGCTTCCCTTCTTTCGGCGGGTAATCTTTCAGCTCTGAGATGATCAGTGAATTCTTTCTTTGATAACCTGAACATTGTAGGAACAGGAGTGACTTTGGAGCGAGGGAGAATGATTCGCTGATCTTCAAGCTTTTTGATCATTTCTTCTCTCTTTTTCTGATCTTCTTCACTTAGCTTTTGAGGAGCTAAGGAAGGTCTGTTTTTGTGAGAGAGCAGTTGTTCTTCAGGTTCATCAGTCTCAGATAAATCTAAGACTGGGATTATTTCTTCAGCTCTTGTGGCTGGGATTATTGGAGTTGTAGCAGGAGAGTCTTCAGCAGGATCCTCAAACTGGGGAGAGGACTAGCTGAAACACAGCGATCGTTTAAATTAGATCATTTGGGAAGAAAGAGATAGAGAAAAGAATATGGTTAGTTGTATAGAGGTTTCATGGAGAGGAGAACTGAGATTGAGAAGGGATAGAGGAGGGATGCAAAGTAAGGGAAGAGAGAGCAAGTTACCTGACAAACTGGCTTTCGAAGCAAGATTGTCAGATTGTCTTCTGTAGCGAGGCCTTTGTTTTTGCCTTTATCAGCTTCAGATGCTGCAGGCTTTGTCTTAGTCGTCTCCCCTAATGGTTCTTTTATCACGACCCATTTTTGAGCTGTGGCGGTCTTGATAGGAAGGACGAAGAAAAAATCGTCATCATCATCATCGTCATCATCATCATTGTGTTTAAGGGATGATGATGGTTCATCGTCAGCAATGTCGATAGGTTCGTCGTCTTCAGCTTCTTCTTCAGTTTCGACCTCGTCAGCATAAGGTTCGGTAACATTAGCAACAGCTTCATCAAGTTGCTCTTCGAGTTGCTCCCCCTTAAATACAGAGGGGGGTTTCTCGGTTCCCTCAGGGTTTTCAACTCCCTGAGGTTTAGAAGTAGCATTTTCAATTGTCTCCCCCTCAACATTATGGGGAAGACCTTCATCATTCTTCTCCCCCTCTTCCACATGATGAGTGGGGGAGGTAATTGGAATGTCAGCAGCAGCATCATGAGAGTCACTGTCTTCTAGGCCAGTGATTCCCATGCAAATTTCAATCACTGCGATTCTGTCTTCTAGGCCAGAATTGCAGGATTGAGGCTGTGAGTCTCAGATCCGTGCAACAATAATGAAATCAAACAGATAAAACAATGTATGTAACGATTTCAACTGGTCATCTCTATTAAGCTTTCAATCAGAGAGAATTACAAGAAAAGTGTAGGAAAGCAAATGAGACAACTAGCCTATTTTTCTAAGGCTAGATTGCTTTATATATGGCGGGCCCGTGGTTAACAAGCCCACGGCCCGTTCACTAACAAGGCCTAATTTAATCTATTACAATTAGCCCCTTGAACTTCTAATCAACCAAATATTACCCTAACAATCTCCCCATTTGATTTGAAGTTCGATTTGGCGCCAGTTCGCGACATATCTTTTTCGAAGCGCGAAGTGGATCTCGAACCATCTGATAGCACGGCGATAGTCGATGCGTTCTTCAATCATTTCCAAGGCATTCCGAGCAGTTATTTCATTCTGATTAGGAACATACGAAACCCTTGGATTTTCAGACTCGTGCTGAATGATCTTTCGAATAGCATCTTGAACTTTGAAGAGTGTGCCGTCGCAGAATCTATCAACCTGACTGAATCGCAGAAACTTCTTCTCTTTCTGTTCATTGATGTAGACGATCCCAAATTCTAGTTCTAGAAGCATAGCGTTCTCGGGATACATATTCAACTCAAGAGCTTGCAGATTCGGCTTTATCAAATTTACGTTCTTTGCCCTATTCTCGATAGCCATTTGGAAGTCCGTTAGATAAGACATCATAATTGTGCGGACCAGGAATCAACGAACAGCTTCGAGCGCCTTTGTAACGGTAAGCGGTCGGATGGTTCTAGTGCGAAGGTCTTTCAGAAGAGCCAGGAAGTCAAACGGTCGGAGGTACTGGAAGTCGGCTTCAGAAAATTTCCATTCATTACCATCTTCTCGGCGGACGGTGAATATTGGATAGATAATTTTCATGATGCGGCTGGACTGTATGTTGAGTACCTCTGTGATCTGATGCTTGGTTCTGACTTGGCTGACTTGTAGACACCGTTTCATTGCGCAGATGTATCGGCGTTGGTATTCAGGGCTTAGTTGTAAATACCAAGGCGAAAGGTCGGCTCGATCGTGCGCAACTTGTGAACAAACAACTTCTTCATGGATTCCTCCAGATGAGGAACAAATACATGGATCTTCTCCCAACGGATTTGTTGCTGAGGAGAGGGAGGAAGATCAGAAGCTGTCTGTTGTTGTAGAGGAGATGTCGTAGGATTTACAGTTGTTGATTGGGGTCTTTCAGAAGATTCGGCGGCTTTGCTTGAGTGAACGGGAGAAGTGCCATAAAAATTCTGTAGCAGGAACTGATCATAGTTGATGTTGTCGTCTTCATCAGTCGGGAAAACCAAGTTTACCTGGAGATTTACGGCACTGGCGGCTTTTTCGTACCATGCATCTTCGGTCTCCGGTTAGCTTCGCAGTATGGATCGATCATATCTAGTAATGGTCTGTCTGATGAGTCAAAGTCGACCAGTTCCTGTGTTGAACCCTCGGGCCTTTCAACCGTCGGGTCTTCATCATCTGAGAAGTCCATATCTATTACCATATCGGCTAATGGCAACTTGGCTTCAGGTTCGGCGTCGGTTGTTGTTGCCGCAGTTGCTGGTTCCAGATGAACCACATTTGTAGATTCTGTGAGGATAGGGGCGGTCTAGGTAGGTCTTAGTCGTTTCTCCCCCTCACGGTGATCAGGGTCATCCTGGTCATCGTGCTTGCGCTTCAGACCGCCTGCTTGACTCTTACAGGTATCTTCGAGTGAGCGGACTCTCTCGGACAGCGTTGTGAGCGCTTGGTTGTAGTCCTTGAGAGTCGAGTCAATGGCGTCTAAGCGAGTGGTAATGGATGATGAAGGAGCTGTGACCTGGGATTTCAGAACGGATATCAGGTCTGCTTCGGTTGAGGCGTCGGTTTCAGATTGTTGGAGCAGCTAGGCTAGAAGCATCGTCTTGAGGGTGTCCACCGAGTATGTAGGCTGAGTAGGAGCCGGTGGAGGTGTAGGTGCGGTGTCAGCATCGACGATCTTATCTTTACCTTTGATTAGGCGCTTAACGGTGTCGATCTGGGCGGCAACGTGCTGCTCCATTGCCTCGCGGACAGCTTTAAGGGTGCTTTCCAGGGACCCTGGTGACACAAAGTCGTGTAAGATAACTCTGGGATCACTTAGATTACCCGTTGAGGCATCTACCTGAGAGGCAGAGCCACCTACGTTCACAGTTGGCATGTCGGTAGCTGTGGTAGGATTTCCGTCTGATCCTCGTGTTCCGCCTGACGGAGACACTACAGACGTTCCGATCGAGTCACCAAGAATCTCGATATGGTGTTCCCCTTCTTGTGTCCTAGCCGAAGAATGTGTAATATCAAGTGGCTCTAGACTCAACTGTGCACTAAAAGAAGTCGCGACCAGGGGCTGCTGGCCGCCTATTTCAAAACCGGCACTCTCCGAGTGAGAGACCAGTGGAAGTTGTGCTATATCCCCGTGAGAAACTGAAACATCCGTCTTTTGAGAGACGGATGAGTGGATGAGGGGGTTGTGCAATTGCTCCGCTGGGTCCACGGAGGCTTCTTCAATATCCTGTCCCAACAAATGAGACGGGATAGTAGATGTGGCGACCCGGATATCACTCGGTTAGGTTCGCTCAGGAGCCTCGTTATCTTTACGGCTAAATCTTTCTTGGTTCGCTTTCGACCTGACTGCACTCAGTCTCACCTCTTCTTGATTTTCAACTAAGTCTCCCTCCGCTCACCTTCCTCCTCTTGTCCTAGGACCCTCACGTTGCTCGGGTCTAAGTCCCTGGGGAGGTCCCTCCGGCGCTGGCTGGACCATGGGAAAAATACTTTTCTCCCCCTTGACTGATGCATAGGCATATCTTTGCTCCCCCTCGGAACAGGAATGTGATTACTTAAGAGACGTCAACAAAAAAAACTTTTAGACTTTTAAGAAAAACAGTGTGACGCTTCCCCTCAAGTGAGGAACATAATGATGTTGCTCTTGATCTGCCATGGAATATTTGATACCTGATCATGCTCCCCCTAAACACATGAGCAGCTCGTGAAAGCTCAGGTATAGACAAACCTCACGTCTTCGTAATATTGTTCCTTGTAGATTGTGAGCAGCTCCCTCCTTCCGGTCATGTGTGTGGAGCATCCAGTGTCTAAGAACCACACATGACCGTCCTGCAAAACAAGTTTAGCGAACCTTGGGTACCCAGATTTGCCTGGGTCCCGGAGGGTTAGGTTTCACACCTTTCGGAGGAGCCTGTTTTGACGCAGGTTGCCTCTTAGGTGTAGTGTTAACCTTAGTAAGAGGAACTGGTTTTGAATTAGGTTTCCTCTCCTGCTTTGGTTTAACTTCTGATTGGGGCCCCCGTTGAAAATGATGTTTCTTTTTGTTTTTACGGGGTTTGCGTTTGGGTGTATGATTATATATATGATATGACCCAAATCAATCATTGTTATTGATATCATCAAAGTCATTCCAGCCACAACTAGAACAACACAAACAATTATGTGACAATTGAATCAATTGCTGAGTGGAATAGATTTTCATCGGAAAATTAACATATTTTTTAACAAAATTATTCCTATTATTCCAAGCACAATCGTTTTTGTTCATTCTAGGGACAAAGACATTATTGAAAGACTTTGATGTAGCATCCTCGACAGATTCCTTGGCTGGCCACTTTGGTTTTGCTTGTTTGGCGCAACCGGTTTTATCCGAAACAAACATGGACAGTACGGTCAGTGACTTTTGAGGAAATAGGAATCTTAGTGGTCGGTCATTCGGTCTTTTGCTTCGGCTGTGATTGTTTTTGAGAATTTAAAGCATTTTTAAGAATCTTAATCATAGCCGGAGTCTTGAATTGAGAACAGTCGCCCTTTTGAAAATTGATCGGACGATTAACCACTGGAGACAAAAAGTCAGAATGACTTGGAAGAGGTTTGTCGAAAGGGAACGATTCAAACTCTTCATCAGAATGGCCTTCGGAGTTCATATATTCTGAAAAATTGACATCCGGAATTTCAGGATTTGGATCAGTCGAGGAAGGCGAGGAACACGTTGTGCTTTCAGTTGTGTGCTTTGAGGAATTCGGTGTGGAAGCGTTTGAAAAATCAGAGTTTAAATTCCTTTTAACACACTCATCTTGAAAAACTTTACTTTCTTGCGAAGAGATATTTCCGATGAAGGCTTTACACGAGGATGTGTCAGATGAATTCGAGGAAAGTTCAGGTGAAATCTTCGGTATATTTTGAAGTAGGTCAAGTTGCACTTGGAGTTGACCATTTCTCATGTGCTCTTTTATCGTTTCTCTTGTCATTTCAGACAATTTAGATGAGAGCTTTTTGATTTCACACTGAAGAGTTTCCTTTTCTTCATTTGTCACACCTTCGGTTTTCTTAGATTTGAGTTTCTCAAGTTCCTGAATTAGTGCTTTCTTCTCTTTTTGAAAAATAGACCTTTCTTTCTCAAGCGACTCCTCCAACTCGACAATCTTTGCTTCCAAGATGAGAGGGGGAACATAGAGTTTAAACTCGTCCGTCTCAGTCTTGGTTGCGGGTGCTTGGTCCTCATCTTTTTTGGAGGAATCCTTGGGCGTAGCAATCTTGTAGTGGTCGAAGTGTCATTTGAGAGATACTTTTTGTTCTTTTGATAGGAATAATTCAAAGGTTCATAACAAAACGGAAGTTGTATCCCTCGTTTGTGTGCGCGCTTATATTCCTCGGTTTCCTCTTCCTTTTCGGGTTCAAGAGGATCAGTCCATTGAATGGCATATTCTGGATACTCTTTGTCTAACCCAAAACATGCAAAATCATACAAGGTATGAGTTTGGTATCTTCCCTTTTTCAAATAGTGTGCGTTATCATATCCGATTCCCCACTCTTTGTTAAAATAGGTGAACTCTTTGGGTTTATTCAGAAAGAAGATTTGATCAGTTTGACCCCTTTTGTGGAGTTTGGTTTCCAGATCAAGAATTTTAGCAAAAAACTCCTTGTGCTGAATCTGAAGAGAGGAACATTGATAAAACTGAGACTGAAGATCAGACTGAGACTGAAGATCACATTGATAACAATTTCTTCTTTCTCATTCATGCACTGATCAAACTGAGACTGAAGATCAGATAATTTGGCCCTTAAGTCTTTAGGTGCTATAGAAAGATTTTTGCATTTCTCCTTTAAAATAGCATTTTCAGACTTATATTTTTCTGTTGTTCGCGTTTGAACATCTAGCTTTTCAGTTAGTGATCTAATTTCAAGCTTTTGTTCTTTAGTGGTGGCCTTAAAGGAATCTGCCTGTTCGGTAAAAGATTGCATTTTATTCAAGAAATGCTTTTGGCAAGAATCACATACCTGACTTGTCTTCTCTTCATCAGCTGGAGAGTGATAGCCCATGAAAGCATTTGCACCATCAGTATCGCTTTCATCATCAGAACGACCCAACCAGTAGTCGTTTTCCACAAACATAGCTTCTCCAGCTTCCTTCTGCTCAGCCAATGCGAGTTTTGCCTTGTAGTAATGAGAATTCTTTACCACAGGCCTCGTACAATCTTTAGCAAAGTGACCGAGCTTTCCACAGTTGTAACATGTCACTGGCTCATCCTTCTTCTTACCTTCTGATTTCTCAGTCTTCTCCTTCTTCTCTGACTTCCCTTGCTCATCAGCTTTCTTCTTTCCCTCATACTTGTCCTGATGGTCATGGCGCTTGTTGGAGGAGGTGGAGTAGCGCTGATTGTTGGACGAAGGCTTCTTATAGTACTTTTGTTGTTGGAAAGATTTTGTAAGCAGAGCTATCGCTTTCTGGAAGTCAGATACTTCATCATTAGAGTCACTATCTTCCTTTTCAGATTCGGAAGAGCTTTGCATTTGAGCACGTTTAGAGTGACCGCTCGAAGATTTCCCTTTCTTGGAAGACATGAGTGCAATAGGATCAGCAGCTGGCTTTGATTCAGTCTTCTTCTCGCTCAGAAGCTCATTCACTTCATCTTCGTCTTGAAGAAGTGTCTCATAGAGTTCATTGATGCCGATGTTCTCTATCAAGTTGTTGTGCTTGACATGAGAAGCAAACACCTTCCATTCCGACAGCAGATTATTGAGAAATTTGAGCGCATTTTCTGTGTTGGAGTGAGTGATCTTATTCTTGTTCAGTTCATTAAGAAGTGAGCAAAACTGTTCATAGGTCTGTGTGAGAGATTCGCCGGTACGCTGCTTGAAACCATCGAACTTGGTTATCGCACTGTTGATCTTTAGTTGATTTCCGACATCGCTCCCACGCATCATTCTGGCCACTTGATCCCACATGCCCTTTGCCGTTTCTTTATAGCTATCGATAGCTGTATAGATCGGGTTGGGAAGGGCTTGGATAAGATATCTCTTTGCATGCTTTTCAACTTCGATCATGCCTCGTTCATCTTCGGTCATGTCGATGATAGTCTTTTTCGTACGACGAGCTACAGCAGTTGCAGTTGCTTCTATGTCATTCATCGGCCAAGGGATTGGACCATCTTCAAGAGCTCTCTTGATGTACTCGTAGTTGTCCTTGGACTCTATGAAGAGCATGAATCTGTCGCGCCACTGGCTGTATTCACCTTGATAGAGGCAAGGCGGTTTGGAGTCGGTACCGATTGCGAGAGCGTCACGCGAAGTAGACATCTTTGGTTGCAACGGAGTGATCGACGTGTTGATTGATTCAAAGTGTAAACCTAACGCAAGGCACTATGAGTGGAATCCTAACGCAGGTTCTACGATTGATATGACTACTACTGAGCTTACTGGATAGGAATCCAAATAAGAGGTCTGATCTGGAAGTGTCCGGATCAGATTAATTGAATGCAGTTTAACAAACAAGCACAGAAGTATCCGGACAACTAAGAGAGTGCGGACAGAGTCAGCTTTCCGGATAACAAAAGTTACCGGAAAAATAGAAGTGTCCGGACAAGAAACTTAAACAAAAAGCTTACCGGATGATAAGAGTTTACGGATGAAATCACTTACCAGATGATTGAGTATCCGGAAAGATTGGTTACCGGGAACTTTGGGTTTCCGGAACTGATTTACCCGAAAAGAATGGAGTTTTAGTGACTTACCCGGAATGCTGAACTTACCCAGATTGTTGGACTTACCCGGATTGTTGGATGTACCCGGAAAGGATGCGCAATTATCCGGAAACTTGAGAAGTGTTCGGAAACTGCGGCTGCTTTGTCCGGGAACTGCGGCTGACTTTTCAAACTCGATTGAAACTCGATTAGGGTTGCAGAAAAGCATTCCTGAATGATTAGAAACACTTCCAAACACAAAAATAACACTAACCCAATGGATTTTAAAGCAAAAACAACAAGTTTTGATAGTAAAAATTTGATTTTTGATGAAGAACACACTCAAAACTTTTGAATTTGATTTGCTTAATTAACCACTCAAATGAACGAATTAGGTTATGAAAATTTGCAGAATCAACAATAACAATAATACTAACACAACCCAATAAGCAAAATCGAACAATTTTACCAGAATCAAGATTTTGATTTTCCAAGATGAACACAGACGTGAAAAGTCAAAATCTTACCAAAAATCAATAGAAAGGCTTTGAAACAAATATGTCTGTCAGCTCTGATACCAATTGTGAGTCTCAGATCCGTGCAACAATAATGAAATCAAATAGATAAAACAATGTATGTAACGATTTTAACTGGTCATCTCTATTAAGCTTTCAATCACAGAGAATTACAAGAAAAGTGTAGGAAAGCAAATGAGACAACTAGCCTATTTTTCTAAGGCTAGATTGCTTTATATATGGCGGGCCCGTGGTTAACAAGCCCACGGCCCGTTCACTAACAAGGCCTAATTTAATCTATTACAATTAGCCCCTTGAACTTCTAATCAACCAAATATTACCCTAACAGAGACTTTGAAGATCCTCTCGATCAACCCGAGTGAAGTGAGAAGGGGCGCAAGTCGGGGCATTCAGGCGATCGAGTACTTGTTGAAGAAGATATTTGACCGTGGAGACCTCAGTCTTGATCGTGGAGACCTCACCCTTAAGAGAACCAACCTCTGTCTTCGATGATGTGACTTCATTGGACATAGTGGTGAAGTTTGTTGCGAGGGTGGTGTTGGTGAGGTTGAGATCGTTGACGATTTGGAGTTGTTGGCGAGAGTGGTTGCAAATTGACCAATGCTGCCATCTACCTTCTCCAGATCAGCACTGGAGGCTTTCTTATCAACAATCTAGGTCAGCTTTTTGAGATTCTCTCCAGTGTCTGTAACCGCTGAAGAGTTGGTGGAGAGAGTGGTGTTGTAAGAATCCACCTTTGTCACCAGATCTTTCAGGGAGTGTTGAATATCTCCCAAATTAGGACCTGTAACAGTAAATAACTTATGAACAGAGGAAAGCTCAGAAGTTTGGGGTTGCGATAGAGGAATGTGTATGGTTTTGTGTATACCTACAGGCGGGTTGGCGAAGTTGTCGAAACCTCGTAGACCTGAGAAGTGTTCCATGTCGCCTTCAAGAATGCCTTGGCGCATGGAGGTGCCTGCAGATCCTAAGTTTGCATCCATCATCATATGTAGAGTATCAGCAGCTGAGTCATGTATGATGACGGGCGTTCCTGAGAACGGTGGGAAAATTGGTGGATGTAGAAACCAGGATTCAATCTTACAATCAATTACGGGCAATTAAGAACAATCAAACAGAGAATTGGATCCAAAAGTATTGTATTCAATCAAGAACATGTTACAAATCTAGAGAGAGAATCTCTCAAAGATTACAAAAGTGAATACAAAGATATGCGGAAAGTTATGCCAAAGATTAGTTAGCCTACAGTTGCTAACAACTATATATACTGTAAGGAAAAGCTAAAGCTACAGTACATATGAGAAACAGACTAATAGAACAATTACACGTGTCCTAATTAGTAACAGAATATAACTGAAAGTATCCAAGACATAAGTTCTGAATAACATATTCAGAACTTCTGAACATTCTTCTGATTAAGCACTTCAGAACTTCCTTCAAGCACTTGTGATATTTTCTTCATCATTCTCAGAAGTTCTGAGTCTCCTACTTAGAACTCTGAGTCTTCTATTCAGACTTTCACACTTAGTAATCTTCTCAAGATTTCTCACTCAGAGCTTCTGAGTCTTCTACTCAGAACTTATGAGTCTTCTATCCAGATTCCAATACTTAGTATTTTTCTCAAGATTCTCTGATCAGAACTTCTGAGTCTTCTACTCAGAACTTCTGAGTCTTCTGTTCAGATCCCAACACTTAGAGTTTTTGACAAAACTCTAGTTCTAACAATCTCCCCCTTTTTGTCAAACACACTTGTACTTTTCATCATCAAATTTTTTTAGAGCAGGAACAATCTTCAGAAGGATCTCTTCTGAATGTTTTGACAACTTCTGCTCAGAATTCTGAATAATCTGAGTTAACAAACTTCTGGTCAGTCTTTAATCAGCAGCAGCAATGATTTCAAACTAATTCCTGTTACATATTTGCTTTTTCTTTGCTCCCCCTTGAAATGACAATTCTCATCTTCATGTGATCAAATCAAATTTCTGTCTTTTTATGACTTTCTTCTCCCTATTGAATCAATCAATCAGCTTTCATAAGATTTCTTTATAAGAAACAACAGATCAGTTTCCTTTTCCTCTTCTCCCCCTTAAAATAACATTTTCCTCTTTTGTTGTTTCTGAACAAATCATTTTCTATTTTCTTCTCTCCCTTAAAGTTTTGTAAAGCAAAATCATGTCAATCTTCAAAATCTTTAGCTTTTCTCCCCCTTGATTTTCTTGGAAAAACTTTAGCGATGCTTTTTCTTCGAATGATGTCTATGCTTTTTCTCCTCCTTAATGAATAACTTTGCTCCCCCTCAAAATAAGAATTCTAGAGCAATTTGTTTTATTCCCCTGAAAGTATGCATATATTTCATTAAAATTATTCATTTCAAATATAGTGCTTTAATAAAACATTTATACAAGGAAAATAAGATTCGTTGAACTACACTTGATAACTACTAACATTTGATCATTTGAAAATTTTATAAAAGAAATCCAACTTTATGAATTTTAACAGATTTTTCAATCAAATGAAACCAAATGCATGTGTTTGGATTCATATACAAGTCATCATTGCATATCAAGTTAAAAATGTTCAGTTTCAATCCCTTTATTAAATCTATTTGGTGTGCTTAGCATGCGAAATATGATTAGCTTCAAGCATATGCAATTCTAAAAACATATGCGAATACTTTGCTCTACTCACACTATTTGTCCAAAATCAGGATTTTCGCAAATTTACAGGTTTATTGCGACTTTGTATTTTCCCAAAGTTTCAAGAGATGTGTGCTCATTGGCATCTTTTAATTTTGTGCACATTGGCATCTTTTAATTTTGTGCACATTGGCATCTTTTAATCTTGTGCACATTGGCTCTGATACCAATTGTAGAAACCAGGATTCAAACTTACAATCAATTACGAGCAATTAAGAACAATCAAACAGAGAATTGGATCCAAAAGTATTGTATTCAATCAAGAACAGATTACAAATCTAGAGAGAGAATCTATCAAAGATTACAAAAGTGAATACAAAGATATGCGGAAAGTTATGCCAAATATTATCCAAAGATTAGTTAGCCTACAGTTGCTAACAACTATATATACTGTAAGGAAAAGCTAAAGCTACAGTACATATGAGAAACAGACTAATAGAATGTAGAAACCAGGATTCAATCTTACAATCAATTAAGATCAATCAAACAGTAAATGATAGAGATTTGGATCAACACACTTGTATTCAATTAAGAACAAATTACAAATCTAGAGAGAGAATCTCTCAAAGATTACAAAAGCTGAATACAAAGATATTTGGAAAGTTATGCCAAAGATTTGCCAAAAAGATCAGTTAGCTTACAGTTGCTAACTGCTATATATACTGTAAAGGAAATTCTAAAGCTACAGTACATATATATCAAAGACTAATAAGAACATTACACGTGTCCTAATTACATAACAGAATATAAAGGAAAATATCCTGTCATAAGTTCTGAACATGTTGTTCAGAACTTCTGAACATTCTTTTGATAAAGCTCCTCATAACTTCCTGTGATATTTTATGTCATTCTCAGAAGTTCTGAGTCTCCTACTCAGAACTCTAAGTCTTCAATTCAGACTTTCACACTTGTAATCTTTTCGACTTTCCTGATCAGAACTTCTGAGTCTTCTAACTCAGAACTCTGAGTCTTCTGTTCAGATCCCAACACTTAGTAATTTGACAAAACTCCAGATCTAACAATCTCCCCCTTTTGGTCAAACACTTCTGTATTTCTCATCATCAAACTCCTTGAGAGCAGGAACAATCTTCAGTAATAGAACATTTCTCAAATTCAGTCTTTTATCAATTATTTTGATAAGTTCCTCTGTCTTTTCAACTTAACCATCTTTAACTCCTTTTTGAATTTTCTTGGTCAAGTTGTTTTTGATGAATCTGAGAGTACCAGAACAGTATTTAGCAGCTTCACTAGCTCTGAAATAGATCTTTTTCTTTTGATTATTCTTCATCACAATTCCCAACTCAAGAAATGTACTCACGTATCCAGATTTCAAAACTTCTAACTGAACATGCTCATTGTTTGGCCTAGAGAGATATACACATGGTCTCTGCACATATAAAGCAATTTGAAACTCTGTATATGCATGCCATCTCAGAATGTAAAACATAGCCTCTCTCACTGTGGCCAATACTCCTCTTTCCTTCTTGAGCTTGCTACAATCTTTATTTGATAGAAGAGAGTATAACTTGTAGAAATCAAAGAGTGAGATTTCATCAAAATCTGCTTCAGTGAAATAGTAAACTTTTCCATCTTCTCTGAGCACTTCAAACCCATAGTAATCATGTTTCTTGAACTTTTTAACCACCAACTCTCTGATTCCAGTGATCATATAGTCAGAATATACAGATCTCTTTTTCTTTCCTAGAAGTCTTTTTAACTCAGCACGCATCCATCGATAAAATTCTGACCTATCATGATAAACACTCAGAAAATCTACTTCTTTTGGTTTAAAGAAGTTTGGCAATGTAAACTCCAAGAATATAGCATTCAAATCAACAGATAACTCAGCTCCAGATTGTTCTGTTTGTTCAGTATCTTCCATCTGAACATCTTCTTGAGATATAATATCTGGAATAACTTCCTCAATTTCATCTGAGCATACACCATATACTTCATATTCAGCTGGAAAAACAAAATCTCTGTGTAATAACTTCTTTGAATTTACTTCTGAAAGTAACCATTAATTGCAATTTCTGATTTTGTTTCTGAGTTCAAGTCTTTTAGTGGCACATCTGATACATTTTTCTTTAATAGAAACTCTGACATTTTCAACATAAGCCTGCATCTTTATTACTGTCTTCTTCAGAGTAGCATCACTATACTTTACTAAATCATTCAATATGAATAGAAAGATTTGGTTGAATTCTGAATAAATGAATCTTTCATTTCCAACTTC
This sequence comes from Saussurea involucrata, assembly GCA_033807775.1. Taxonomy (NCBI): domain Eukaryota; kingdom Viridiplantae; phylum Streptophyta; class Magnoliopsida; order Asterales; family Asteraceae; genus Saussurea; species Saussurea involucrata. Next base: position 100,935,849 of record CM066322.1, on the reverse strand, counting down.
TTCACTCACAAAGCCATCAAAGTTGCTCATTACTTCAAGTTTTCTGATTGGACTTGTAAAGTTGCATTTCTCTTTCCTTGACTCAATTGCCAACTGAAAATCATACAAGTACAGATTTCTGACATATATTCCCAGAACTCTTCTGCATTCAAGTTCTATCCAAGCATCTTCAGTACCAACAAAGAATTTCACCAAGAAAATTTGATCTTCCAAGAACAATCTGTGGAAATCAAAATTTGTCATGCTCACCTTCAAGTTTCCTTCTTTCAATACATTCAGAATAACATATCTCAGACCATCAAATTCTTCACTCAGAAAATTTAACACCTTCACAATCCTTTTCTGAACATGTAGCTTTTCATCAGTTTTCTGAACCTGTTTGAAGCCTCCACATATGTCATCTGAATCCTCTCATCCAAGAAACCATCAATGAAATTTTCAAGGTCAACAAACTCATCATCTTTGCAGTAGACAGATTCATAATTGTCTTCAGGTAAAATATTGACATACAAATTTCTTGCCAATGGTGTATCTTCTCTTTCAACAATAAAATCACACACAGGTTCTTCAAGAATGGGTAAGTCAATTCTGGGAATCACAATTGGCCTTTTGTAAGTGTAGAAAGGCATAAAGAAGTCTTCAACTTTCACAAGAACTTCTTCTGATACATCTTCAAAGAAATATTCTCCAATATCTTTTACAAACTGCTTTGTGTATCCTACAGAGTGATCTTCTTCTTCCAATAAGTCAATTGGCCTCACCAACTTGATAACTCTTTGAACATTCTGAATGTTAAGAGCTCTGACCAACTCATTATGCATTCTCCTTATCAAAATATCATTCAATCTTCTTTCTTCATCCTCAGAATTAAGAGGTTCCTTTCTGGTATAAGGAACTACCTCTAAACAAGTGTTAATCTCAGAACTTTCAATCACTCCTTCTTCAGAAATATCTGCCATAGTTATTTCACACCATTCTTCAGAAGAATCTGTCATTTCTTCTATAAAAGTATCCATCTTTTCAGTCTCATCATTCTGATTAGTATCTGCCATAAGAATTTCAGTTTCATCAGAATTGATCTCCATCTCTGTATTCAAAAACAATTCCTCTGTTTTACTTGAGTTTTCACTTCCCATCTTTTCCATTTCCATTTCTTCCTCAGTATCTGAACTAATAGTCTGAACCTCAACCAACTTCTTAACTTCTGTTGATTTTTCCACTTCTGCTGATGCATCAACTACTTGAATATTTTCTGAATTTTGAACCTCTGCAACTGCTAACTGCATATCAGAAATCTCAAAATCTGCTAAGTCAATATTAGCTGACTTTTCAATATTTTCTAAGTCATCAGTGTTTTGTTCATCAACCTCAGAATTATGCTTTTGCCTTTTCTCTCCCTTTTGATGATCACGAGGATCATTATCATCAAACTTCCTCTTTAAATTCTGAGTTGATTCTTCTTCAGGTTCAGCTACAGACATAGGCATAATGGCTAATGGCTTTGAAACACTAGCCAATGTTGAACTGAAAGCTTGTAACAATGAAGATTTCATATCATCCATATTCTTTACTAATTCCTTTTGAAATTCTGACATACTATCCTTGATCTCCTTTTTGTGAGATTCCAAGGACACATTCATTTCATCCACCTTTTGTTCAACAGATGTTGCTTTCCCTTCCAACAAAATCTTAAGCTCCTTCACCTCATTTTTCAAAGAATCCACCGTACTCTCTAATTTTTCAACTTTTTCCTCCAACGCCTGATTTTGTTTCTGAATCTTTTCAAATTCAGAAGGTTCTAACAGTGAACCTGGATCAACAAATGGTCCAGTTTTCAAGTGTTCATAGAACTCTTGGCCTGTAGGTGCCACAAAGACACCATGTACCACAGAGGCACTGTGAAATGAAGCTTTTAAGATGTTCACTTCACCAGGACTTCCATCCAATCCTTGACAACCAATATTAGGAGTGTCTATGGATGTTGTTACAGGGATACGAAATTCCTGTGATGTGCTAGTGTTGAAAAAAATTTCAGGCCCAAATTGGATATTACTGTGTAATCCAGACTCTATGTGTTGAATGAAATCTTGGGATTTATCACCTCCCTCCAAATGAGTTTGGGATGGTTCCCCTGTTTGTTTTGAAACATTAGCATGTTGAAATGCTTCTGAGTGGCTAGGGATGGGTTGTTCAAGTTCCACCACTGGGTCCATGGTGTTTTCTTCAATGTTAGTCACCAAGAGTTGTGAACTAACAGTAGATGTGGCTACCCGGATTAATTCAGCTGGATCAGAACCATCTCTTTCTGTTTGAGATTTTGTTAACACTATCTCATCCTCACCACACTCTATCTGTTTTTCAACTCCCATACTAACCAATCTCTCTGAATTTTCCCTCTCTATTCTCTCATAATGTTCTCCCCCTTGAACATTCTACCCCTCTCTATTTTGATTTGACCCCTCACCTCTCATCTCAGGTTGTTCCTCATGGGTAGGGTCTTGAGGTTGTTCAAGTCCCATTGAGGTGCAATAAGCTTTTAAAATCTCACTTTCCCTTGGAATATATTGCCTAAGTGATCTTCGAAGAGGTCTGTGATTTGGAAAATTTTCAAGTTTGAGAGCAGAAATCATTTTACCCATATAGAAGATTGGCCCATGTTCCTCATTTGATCTTCTTGGAATGTTCTTGTCTTGATCCATTGCATGCCAAATGACCAACTGCCAATATCTTTGATAAGGTACATATGTTAGAACTTTATCCTTTGTTTTCCCTTCTTTGGCCTTCTGATTTCTCTCAAACGTGTTCTTCATATCCTCCCACAGAATTGAAGCATAATCATAATGTCTATTCTTTACTAACCCAAGAAAGATCTGCAAAATCTTCCTTGAACCTTGATCAAGAGAACTATTCTTCCCAGAAAGACATTTGTTGACAATATTGAAAAAACATGCCCAGATTGGTGGCAATTTGTTCCTCCTGAAAAGACTTAGATTTCTCAAATCCTCATTATATCCTAACTTTCTGAATTCAGCAATTAATTCCTCTATTATTGGGGAATCTTCAAAATCTAACCTCCTCTCTAAATCATCTTTCTCTGGCAACCTTAACATTGTTCTCAAGAATTGCACATTTAGAGTTACAATAACTCCCCCTATTTCAGACACAAAATTATTACCTTGTAGCTCCAAATGTTTCCACCATTGTTGAATATATTGAACTGGAACAAATTTCTTCATTGTAAACCACTTTTTGAATGGGTGATACTTCAGTAATTCAATGATTATTTGATGTTCCTCCTTGAACCTAGTTTCATCAAGTACTAACATACAATTATTCTCGATTAAGTCCAAATATTCACTTTCAGGTACAACTCGTTCCAAAGAATTAGATCTTCCAGAAGCAATAGACCTAGCCGCACTTTGCTTATGTGGTATATTCTCATTTAGATCATCTGCGTTTCCCTCATTATTTCCCTCGGATTCTGCCATTTCCTTATCCCCTGTATTTCCCTCTAAAACAATGTTTTCACCTAAAGCCCCTTCTTCTACGACTCGATTTACAGGCATTTGAACTTCATTGTTTTCTGATTCTGAAGAGGATTCCAATAAGGTTTTCGATGAGTGTAATGATATGGCCTTACTTCTCCTTGAACCCGACATGATCGAAATTTGGAATATTGAAAGAAAACATAATTAATGAACACTGGATTTATGCGTTTCTCACTTTTCACTCTTGGATTTCAAATAAAATTTGAAAGAGGGATTTTAATAACTATTTAAAATCCACGAAGCCGAAGGGTTTAACGGTGAAAAAGGCGCTTTTTGTCAAAGTTATAACGGAGTCAAACACTTTGAAATACCACAAAAGATATTAAATGACATGTGGTAATTTCAATTGAATAAGAAGCTGACACGTGTTACTTGATAGAAATTAACACAAGTTAAAAGTTCTGAGTAACACGCTCAGAAGTCTGATAAAGTATACTCAGAAGTTCTGAGTACACAGTTCAGAAGAAATTTCCTTGTATTCCAAAAATTCATTTAAAATCAAACTTCTGATTAAGATAAATCATTTAATAATCAAGAAGTAATTTGAACAGATAGAAAATTATTTTATCATCAAGTTTCTGTCCTTACTTAGATGATTTAAAATTTCTGGAAAATCATTTAAAATCTAACATCTGAACATGAAATCTTTTGAGAATTCAGACGTAGTTTGAACAAGTAGAAAATTGTTTTATCATTGAAAGCTTGTTCTCCTTAGAATGATTTGTAATGAAAAAAAATACAAACCTTATTAGCATCTTTGATTGATTTCTGAATGATATTATTGCTCCCCCTTGACTTAAGCATACACTCAAGCACATATCAGATATAAAGGTATGGAAAAATATAATATAGAAAATGTGAAAACCCAGAATCTAGCAATGATATGTAGAGAGAAAATCTAGAGTGCACAAGTCATCCATGTATTGATCTTTTAAGAGTGTAAATGACAAATGCTACAAGTGTTTTAGATTGTTACTTAACTATAAACTAGACATGCCTATTTATACCCATAACATACAAGGTATAAAGGCATTATGAACTAATACAGTACATTGACTTTACAGTAAATCTTGAATACAATAATGCTCTAACAGAAAATGTGTAATCAAAAAATTGAAATATTTATATTTCTCAGAAATGATTTCAGAAAGGTATTCAGAAGTTCTGATTAACCTATTCAGAAGAAAATATATGAAGTTAGATTTCTCAGATACTAACTCAGAAGATTTGAACTCAAGACTCAGAAGTTCTGAACTCAAGAGTCAGAATTCTGAATAAGAGAGTCAGAGTTCTGAGTGAACTACTCAGAAAATCTTTCTTAGAAATATTTTCATTTCTGAAAAATAGCAAATATAATCAATTCGTTAGATTAAGCATTCCTATTTTGCAAATGAGAAAGGTAAACCTTTTGTGATCAAGTGGCTTTGTGAACAAATCAGCCAATTGATACTTTGTATGCACAAAGTGCATCTCTATAGTTCCCTTTTCAACATAGTCTTTAATAAAATGATACCTTACATCAATATGTTTGGTCTTTGAGTGCTGAACAGGATTCTGAGTTATTGCAATGGCACTTTCTGAATCACAATATATGGGAATTTTGTTTAGTTGATATCCATAGTCCATGAGTTGTGTTCTCATCCACAAAGTTTGAGAGCAGCAGGCAGCAGCAGCAACATACTCTGCTTCAGCAGTGGATGTGGATACACAGTTTTGCTTCTTTGAAGCCCAACTCACAATCTTATCTCCCTAAAAGTGACAAGCACAAGATGTATTTTTCCTGTCCAATCTGCTTCCTGCATGATCAGCATCAGTAAAACCAGTTAATTTGAAATCAGTCTCTTTTGGATACCAAAGGCCCAATTCTGGTGAACCTTTCAGATATCTTAAGATCCTCTTAACAGCTAGCAAATGAGATTCTTTTGGATTTGATTGAAATCTAGCACAAAAACAAGTAGCAAACATGATATCTGGTCTATTAGCAGTTAGATAAAGAAGAGATCCTATCATGCCTCTATAAACCTTGTTATCTGCTGGAACTCCATTGAGATCAGCATCTAACTTGACATTTGTAGCCATAGGAGTTCTCATAGAAGCACAATCAGACATCTTAAACTTCTTTAAAATATCTTTTACATATTTTCCTTGGTTTATAAAAATACCATTTGGTAACTGTTTTACTTGTAAACCAAGAAAGAAATTCAATTCTCCCATCATGCTCATTTCAAATTCTGATTCCAGGACTTTTGAGAATTCAGTACACAATTCTGCACTTGTAGAACCAAATATTATGTCATCTACATATATTTGAATCAGAATTAAATCATCACCCTTTTTCTTCAGGAATAAAGTAGTATCAATCTTACCTTTCTTAAAACCAGATTTTAATAAGTGTTGAGTAAGAGTGTCATACCAGGCTCTTGGTGCTTGTTTTAGACCATATAATGCCTTATCTAAAACATAAACATGATCTGGAAACACAGGATCAACAAAACCTTCTGGTTGATAGACATAAACCTCTTCATTTAGTATACCATTCAGAAAAGCTGATTTAACATCCATTTGGTATACTTTGAAGTTCTTATGTGCAGCATAGGCCAAGAATATTCTGATTGCTTCTATTCTTGCCACAGGTGCAAATGTCTCATCATAGTCTATTCCTTCTTGTTGAAAATATCCCTTTGCAACCAATCTTGTCTTGTTTCTGACTACAACACCTGACTCATCTTTCTTGTTTCTGAATACCCATTTAGTTCCAATAACAGATTTTCCTTCAGGTTTTGGAACTAGTCTCCAGACTTTATTTCTTTCAAACTGTAGCAATTCATCTTGCATTGGTAAAATCCAATCTGGATCCTCTAGTGCTTCATTGGCTTTCTTAGGTTCAATCACACTTAAAAATCCTGCAAACATTGCTTCATTTGCTGTTGCTGATCTGGTCTTAACTCCTATTGATGGATCTCTTATCACTTGATGAATAGGATGGTCTTTAGTCCATTTGTTTGAACTAGGAAGCACATCAATTTCTGAAAAATTGTTGTTTGTATCATTCTCATCAATAACTGCTTGTAATTCTGAACTGTCCCCTTGTTCTGATACTTGTTGAGGTGTTACATCCAAGTTTGGATTCTGAGTAGTAGAGTCAGAATTCTGAATGGCTTGTTCATAGTTCTGAGACACTTGTTCAGAAATCTGAGTAACTTGGTTAGAATTCTGATAGGCTTGTCCAGAATTCTGAGTACTAGTATCAGAAGTTTCATTACTTGTATTGGTCAAAGTTGGACATTCCTCAGATGGACCTGTAACAGAAATTACAGTTGTTTGAACCACTTCTGAAGTTCTCTTTTTTATTTCTTGAACCATTTTTGGATTTTCAAAATCTGCATAAGAATCAGAAGTTAGTTCCAGAAATGCATCCTTAAACAATATATTGAGTTCTGAACAACTAGGATTAGAAGCTGTTTCAGAAGTCATTTTTGTCTTATTTTGTCCGAGTTCTGAACTGTTTTGTTCAGAAGTCTTCATTCTTGACTCATCAAAAGTGACATTGATGCTTTCCATAATTCTCTTGGTTCTTCTATTGTAGATTCTGACATATATTCCCAAAACTCTTCCGCATTCAAGTTCTATCCAAGCATCTTTAGTACCAACAAAGAATTTCACCAAGAAAATTTGATCTTCCAAGAACAATCTGTGGAAATCAAAATTTGTCATGCTCACCTTCAAGTTTCCTTCTTTCAATACATTCAGAATAACATATCTCAGACCATCAAATTCTTCACTCAGAAAATTTAACACCTTCACAATCCTTTTCTGAACATGTAGCTTTTCATCAGTTTTTCTGAACCTGTTTGAAGCCTCCACATATGTCATCTGAATCCTCTCATCCAAGAAACCATCAATGAAATTTTCAAGGTCAACAAACTCATCATCTTTGCAGTAGACAGATTCATAATTGTCTTCAGGTAAAATATTGACATACAAACTTCTTGCCAATGGTGTATCTTCTCTTTCAACAATAAAATCACACACAGGTTCTTCAAGAATGGGTAAGTCAATTCTGGGAATCACAATTGGCCTTCTGTAAGTGTAGAAAGGCATAAAGAAGTCTTCAACTTTCACAAGATCTTCTTCTGATACATCTTCAAAGAAATATTCTCCAATATCTTTTACAAACTGCTTTGTGTATCCTATAGAGTGATCTTCTTCTCCCAATAAGTCAATTGGCCTCACCAACTTGATAACTCTTTGAACATTCTGAATGTTAAGAGCTCTGACCAACTCATTATGCATTCTCCTTATCAAAATATCATTCAATCTTCTTTCTTCATCCTCAGAATTAACAGGTTCCTTTCTGGTATAAGGAACTACCTCTAAACAAGTGTTAATCTCAGAACTTTCAATCACTCCTTCTTCAGAAATATCTGCCATAGTTATTTCACACCATTCTTCAGAAGAATCTGTCATTTCTTCTATAAAAGTATCCATCTTTTCAGTCTCATCATTCTGATTAGTATCTGCCATAAGAATTTCAGTTTCATCAGAATTGATCTCCATCTCTGTATTCAAAAACAATTCCTCTGTTTTACTTGAGTTTTCACTTCCCATCTTTTCCATTTCCATTTCTTCCTCAGTATCTGAACTAATAGTCTGAACCTCAACCAACTTCTTAACTTCTGTTGATTTTTCCACTTCTGCTGATGCATCAACTACTTGAATATTTTCTGAATTTTGCTAATTGCATATCAGAAATCTCAAAATCTGCTAAGTCAATATTAGCTGACTTTTCAATATTTTCTAAGTCATCAGTGTTTTGTTCGCTTTTGCCTTTTCTCCCCCTTTTGATGATCACGGGGATCATTATCATCAAACTTCCTCTTTAAATTCTGAGTTGATTCTTCTTCAGGTTCAGCTACAGACATAGGCATAATGGCTAATGGCTTTGAAACACTAGCCAATGTTGAACTGAAAGCTTGTAACAATGAAGATTTCATATCATCCATATTCTTTACTAACTCCTTTTGAAATTCTGACATACTATCCTTGATCTCCTTTTTGTGAGATTCCAAGGACACATTCATTTCATCCACCTTTTGTTCAACAGATGTTGCTTTCCCTTCCAACAAAATCTTAAGCTCCTTCACCTCATTTTTCAAAGAATCCACCGTACTCTCTAATTTTTCAACTTTTTCCTCCAACACCTGATTTTGTTTCTGAATCTTTTCAAATTCAGAAGGTTCTAACAGTGAACCTGGATCAACAAATGGTCCAGTTTTCAAGTGTTCAGAGAACTCATGGCCTGTAGGTGCCACAAAGACACCATGTACCACAGAGGCACTATGAAATGAAGCTTTTAAGATGTTCACTTCACCAGGACTTCCATCCAATCCTTGACAACCAATATTAGGAGTGTCTATGGATGTTGTTACAGGGATACGAAATTCCTGTGATGTGCTAATGTTGATAAAACATTCAGGCCCAAATTGGATATTACTGTGTAATCCAGACTCTATGTGTTGAATGAAATCTTGGGATTTATCACCTCCCTCCAAATGAGTTTTGGATTGTTCCTTTGTTTGTTTTGAAACAGTAGCATGTTGAAATGCTTCTGAGTGGCTAGGGATGGGTTGTTCAAGTTCCACCAATGGGTCCATGGTGTTTTCTTCAATGTTAGTCACCAAGAGTTGTGAACCAACAGTAGATATGGCTACCCGGATTAATTCAGCTGGATCAGAACCATCTCTTTCTGTTTGAGATTCTGTTAACACTATCTCATCCTCACCACACTCTATTTGTTTTTCAACTCCCATACTAACCAATCTCTCTGAATTTTCCCTCTCTATTCTCTCAGAATGTTATCCCCCTTGAACATTCTCCCCCTCTCTATTTTGATTTGACCCCTCACCTCTCATCTCAGGTTGTTCCTCATGGGTAGGGTCTTGAGGTTGTTCAAGTCCCATTGAATTGCAATAAGCTTTTAAAATCTCACTTTCCCTTGGAATATATTGCCTAAGTGATCTTCGAAGAGGTCTGTGATTTGGAAAATTTTCAAGTTTGAGAGCAGAAATCATTTTACCCATATAGAAGATTGGCCCATGTTCCTCATTTGATCTTCTTGGAATGTTCTTGTCTTGATCCATTGCATGCCAAATGACCAACTGCCAATATCTTTGATAAGGTACATATGTTAGAACTTTATCCTTTGTTTTCCCTTCTTTGGCCTTCTGATTTCTCTCAAACGTGTTCTTCATATCCTCCCACAGAATTGAAGCATAATCATAATGTCTATTCTTTACTAACCCAAGAAAGATCTGCAAAATCTTCCTTGAACCTTGATCAAGAGAACTATTCTTCCCAGAAAGACATTTGTTGACAATATTGAAAAAACATGCCCAGATTGGTGGCAATTTGTTCCTCCTGAAAAGACTTAGATTTCTCAAATCCTCATTATATCCTAACTTTCTGAATTCATCAATTACTTCCTCTATTATTGGGGAATCTTCAAAATCTAACCTCCTCTCTAAATCATCTTTCTCTGGCAACCTTAACATTGTTCTCAAGAATTGCATATTTAGAGTTACAATAACTCCCCCTATTTCAGACACAAAATTATTACCTTGTAGCTCCAAATGTTTCCACCATTGTTGAATATATTGAACTGGAACAAATTTCTTCATTGTAAACCACTTTTTGAATGGGTGATACTTCAGTAATTCAATGATTATTCGATGTTCCTCCTTGAACCTAGTTTCATCAAGTACTAACACACAATTATTCTCGATTAAGTCCAAATATTCACTTTCAGGTACAACTCGTTCCAAAGAATTAGATCTTCCAGAAGCAATAGACCTAGCCGCACTTTGCTCATGTGGTATATTCTCATTTAGATCATCTGCGTTTCCCTCATTATTTCCCTCGGATTCTGCCATTTCTGTAACGACCCAAACATACTTAACGTAGAAACAATAGCCAAAAAGCCCATAAGGGTCCCAAGTACATCATAAACTCCAATATGGATTACATTGTTTACGGTCCTCAAACAATTACAACCGAGATACTAGCTAATCAAAAACTGAAACATGACGGTCTCTAATCTCACATCGCCGCCTTAAACCTTCTCTTTCCCTTTTTACGTTGCACCTACACGATCCTTACCTGAAAATGGTTTTTAGTTTTGAAAAGCGAGGGTTAGACCATAGGGTCTAGTGAATTCCCCCGAAAATACGTTCACAAATCATTTACAGCAAAATATATCTTTACAAAAAAAACAGTAACGTATCAAATCATCTTTACAACAACGGTATGCACAGCGGAGAGAAGACCATGGCAAACACCTTACAAAGCCGGGTACGACAACACCTTACAAAGCCGGGTACGGCAACACCCTACAAAGCCGGGTACGGCAAACCAAGTAGTCCCCCCCCCCCCACGGTGCAACCCAACTCCACAATTGATAGTTCAATAAAACATGCGATTTCACATAATTGAGGGCAACCCTCCTTTATTTGCAAAACAAGACCTTTCATGCCAAGAAAACATACGTTCGTAAAGCTTGCGTAAACCAATTTCAGTCATACAAATATTTGCAGATCAATTTAAATAAAAGTGGTGCATAAGGGAACTCACCTTAGGGCTAGCACCTCGACACACGCTCCGGAACCCACACTTGTTCGAACCGAACACCTGAATTGGACACCACAAGAATGGTGTTAAACCATCTAACCATACTCCCAAACATCCTTAACAAAACCCCAAGACAATACCTCAATCGCTGCCTCGATCCTAGACCCGAACGAACAACGAAAACGGACAAAAGGGAAAGGGGACAGAGCCTGGCGCCGATGGTGGCGCCGATCCATCGGCGCCGAGATCGGCGCGGATCTCTGGTTTGCCCTGCACGATTTTCTTCCCAAAGCACAAAGGTTTCTCAATCCCCAAACTTCTCTAAATCGGTTCTAAACCTCTCAAATCGATATTTTTGATATAATCAACATTAAGAACCAATTTCCAACAATTAAAATAACATCTAATCCATTAAATCCATCTAATGATTCACCACTTTTATCCTCAAAAACTCAAAACTCCATTAAAGCCCAAAACCTGGCTAGAATCAACTTCCACCATTGAAATGGTGAAGGATTCTCAAAGAAGGTAACAAAACCCATAATCTAACTCTAGAATACTCCATTAATACTTCTAGCTAAACATCACCACAAAGAGAAAGAAAATGTAGAAGGAGAATTCATACCTTGAAGATACTACCATCAATCCTTGAAGCCTTCCTTCTTCCACACACCCACATTAGGGTTTTGGCTCACTAACTCTCTTCTCCCCCCTTTCTTCTATCGATCCAAAGAACCAAACACAAATGAAATGAAGAACATAGGGTTTCCTATTATTTAAACTCTCTCATTTCACCCTTGAGCACTAAAGTTTCAATCTTCTCACTTTGGCCACCAACTCTCAATGCCAACTAGAAAATCGGGTTGTTACAACAACGGAGAGAACAACGGTATGCACAGCGGATCGTGTAGGTGCAACGTAAAAAGGGAAAGAGAAGGTTTGAGGCGGCGATGTGAGATTAGAGACCGTCATGTTTCAGTTTTTGATTAGCTAGTATCTCGGTTGTAATTGTTTGAGGACCGTAAACAATGTAATCCATATTGGAGTTTATGACGTACTTGGGACCCTTATGGGCTTTTCAAAACTAAAAACCATTTTCAGGTAAGGATCGTGTAGGTGCAACGTAAAAAGGGAAAGAGAAGGTTTGAGGCGGCGATGTGAGATTAGAGACCGTCATGTTTCAGTTTTTGATTAGCTAGTATCTCGGTTGTAATTGTTTGAGGACCGTAAACAATGTAATCCATATTGGAGTTTATGATGTACTTGGGACCCTTATGGGCTTTTTGGCTATTGTTTCTACGTTAAGTATGTTTGGGTCGTTACAATTTCCTTATCCCCTATATTTCCCTCTAAAACAATGTTTTCACCTAAAGCCCCTTCTTCTACGACTCGATTTACAGGCATTTGAACTTCATCGTTTTCTGATTCTGAAGAGGATTCCAATAAGGTTTTCGATGAGTGTAATGATATGGCCTTACTTCTCCTTGAACCCGACATGATCGAAATTTGGAATATTGAAAGAAAATAGAATTAATGAACACTGGATTTATGCGTTTCTCACTTTTCACTCTTGGATTTCAAATAAAATTTGAAAGAGGGATTTTAAGAACTATTTAAAATCCGCGAAGCCGAAGGGTTTAACGGTGAAAAAGGCGCTTTTTGTCAAAGTTATAACGGAGTCAAACACTTTGAAATACCACAAAAGATATTAAATGACATGTGGTAATTTCAATTGAATAAGAAGCTGACACGTGTTACTTGATAGAAATTAACACAAGTTAAAAGTTCTGAGTAACACACTCAGAAGTCTGATAAAGTATACTCAGAAGTTCTGAGTACACAGTTCAGAAGAAATTTCCTTGTATTCCAAAAATTCATTTAAAATCATACTTCTGATTAAGATAAATCATTTAATAATCAAGAAGTAATTTGAACAGATAGAAAATTATTTTATCATCAAGTTTCTGTCCTTACTTAGATGATTTAAAATTTCTGGAAAATCATTTAAAATCTAACATCTGAACATGAAATCTTTTGAGAATTCAGACGTAGTTTGAACAAGTAGAAAATTGTTTTATCATTGAAAGCTTGTTCTCCTTAGAATGATTTGTAATGAAAAAAAATACAAACCTTATTAGCATCATTAGCATCTTTGATTGATTTCTGAATGATATTATTGCTCCCCCTTGACTTAAGCATACACTCAAGCACATATCAGATATAAAGGTATGGAAAAATATAATATAGAAAATGTGAAAACCCAGAATCTAGCAATGATATGTAGAGAGAAAATCTAGAGTGCACAAGTCATCCATGTATTGATCTTTTAAGAGTGTAAATGAAAAATGCTACAAGTGTTTTAGATTGTTACTTAACTATGAACTAGACATGCCTATTTATACCCATAACATACAAGGTATAAAGGCATTATGAACTAATACAGTACATTGACTTTACAGTAAATCTTGAATACAATAATGCTCTAACAGAAAATGTGTAATCAAAAAATTGAAATATTTATATTTCTCAGAAATGATTTCTGAAAGGTATTCAGAAGTTTTGATTAACCTATTCAGAAGAAAATATATGAAGTTAGATTTCTCAGATACTAACTCAGAAGATTTGAACTCAAGACTCAGAAGTTCTGAACTCAAGAGTCAGAATTCTGAATAAGAGAGTCAGAGTTCTGAGTGAACTACTCAGAAAATCTTACTTAGAAATATTTTCATTTCTGAAAAAATAGCAAATATAATCAATTCGTTAGATTAAGCATTCCTATTTTGCAAATGAGAAAGGTAAACCTTTTGTGAACAAATCAGCCAATTGATACTTTGTATGCACAAAGTGCATCTCTATAGTTCCCTTTTCAACATAGTCTTTAATAAAATGATACCTTACATCAATATGCTTGGTCTTTGAGTGCTGAACAGGATTCTGAGTTATTGAAATGGCACTTTCTGAATCACAATATATGGGAATTTTGTTTAGTTGATATCCATAGTCCATGAGTTGTGTTCTCATCCACAAAGTTTGAGAGCAGCAGGCAGCAGCAGCAACATACTCTGCTTCAGCAATGGATGTGGATACACAGTTTTGCTTCTTTGAAGCCCAACTCACAATCTTATCTCCCTAAAAGTGACAAGCACAAGATGTATTTTTCCTGTCCAATCTGCTTCCTGCATGATCAGCATCAGTAAAACCAGTTAATTTAAAATCAGTCTCTTTTGGATACCAAAGGCCCAATTCTGGTGAACCTTTCAGATATCTTAAGATCCTCTTAACAGCTAGCAAATGAGATTCTTTTGGATTTGATTGAAATCTAGCACAAAAACAAGTAGCAAACATGATATCTGGTCTACTAGCAGTTAGATAAAGAAGAGATCCTATCATGCCTCTATAAACCTTGTTATCTGCTGGAACTCCATTGAGATCAGCATCTAACTTGACATTTGTAGCCATAGGAGTTCTCATAGAAGCACAATCAGACATCTTAAACTTCTTTAAAATATCTTTTACATATTTTCCTTGGTTTATAAAAATACCATTTGGTAACTGTTTTACTTGTAAACCAAGAAAGAAATTCAATTCTCCCATCATGCTCATTTCAAATTCTGATTCCAAGACTTTTGAGAATTCAGTACACAATTCTGCACTTGTAGAACCAAATATTATGTCATCTACATATATTTGAATCAGAATTAAATCATCACCCTTTTTCTTCAGGAATAAAGTAGTATCAATCTTACCTTTCTTGAAACCAGATTTTAATAAGTGTTGAGTAAGAGTGTCATACCAGGCTCTTGGTGCTTATTTTAGACCATATAATGCCTTATCTAAAACATAAACATGATCTGGAAACACAGGATCAACAAAACCTTCTGGTTGATAGACATAAACCTCTTCATTTAGTATACCATTCAGAAAAGTTGATTTAACATCCATTTGGTATACTTTGAAGTTCTTATGTGCAGCATAGGCCAAGAATATTCTGATTGCTTCTATTCTTGCCACAGGTGCAAATGTATCATCATAGTCTATTCCTTCTTGTTGAAAATATCCCTTTGCAACCAATCTTGTCTTGTTTCTGACTACAACACCTGACTCATCTTTCTTGTTTCTGAATACCCATTTAGTTCCAATAACATATTTTCCTTCAGGTTTTGGAACTAGTCTCCAGACTTTATTTCTTTCAAACTGTAGCAATTCATCTTGCATTGGTAAAATCCAATCTGGATCCTCTAGTGCTTCATTGGCTTTATTAGGTTCAATCACACTTAAAAATCCTGCAAACATTGCTTCATTTGATGTTGATGATCTGGTCTTAACTCCTACTGATGGATCTCCTATCACTTGATGAATAGGATGGTCTTTAGTCCATTTGTTTGAACTAGGAAGCACATCAATTTCTGAAAAATTGTTGTTTGTATCATTCTCATCAATAACTGCTTGTAATTCTGAACTGTCCCCTTGTTCTGATACTTGTTGAGGTGTTACATCCAAGTTTAGATTCTGAGTAGTAGAGTAAGAATTCTGAATGGCTTGTTCAGAGTTCTGAGACACTTGTTCAGAAATATGAGTAACTTGGTCAGAATTCTGATTGGCTTGTCCAGAATTCTGAGTACTAGTATCAGAAGTTTCATTACTTGTATTGATCAAAGTTGGACATTCCTCAGATGGACCTGTAACAGAAATTACAGTTGTTTGAACCACTTTTGAAGTTCTCTTTTTTATTTCTTGAACCATTTTTGGATTTTCAAAATCTGCATAAGAATCAGAAGTTAGTTCCAGAAATGCATCCTTAAACAATATATTGAGTTCTGAACAGCTAGGATTAGAAGTTGTTTCAGAAGTCATTTTTGTCTTATTTTGTCCGAGTTCTGAACTGTTTTATTCAGAAGTCTTCATTCTTGACTCATCAAAAGTGACATTGATGCTTTCCATAATTCTCTTGGTTCTTCTATTGTAGATTCTGAATGCTTTGGAAGTAAGTGAATACCCAACAAAGTATCCTTCATCAGCATTTTTATCAAATTTACCAAGATTTTCTCTATATTTGAGAACATAGCATCTGCAACCAAAAACATGAAAGAATTTAATCAGTGGTTTTCTCTTGTTAATCAGTTCATAAGCAGTTTTATCTAATCTTTTATTGATTAAAGTTTTGTTCTGTGTAAAACAAGCGGTGGCTATTGCTTCAGCGCATAGGAAGGTTGTAAGATTTGAATATGCCAACATGGTTCTTGCAGCTTCAACTAAAGTTCTGTTCTTCCTTTCAACAACACCATTTTGTTGAGGAGTTTTAACAGTAGAAAAGTTATGAGAAATTCCAAGACTTTGCAAAAAGTTTTAAAGAGTCTCATTTCTGAACTCTGTTCCATTGTGACTCCTGATTTTCTGAACTGGAAGTTAGAAAAAGAGTTGAATTCTTTTGATGAAATTAATCAGTGTTTCATCAGCCTCTGACTTAGCTCTTAAGAATTCAACCCATGTGTATCTTGAAAATTCATCCACAATAACTAACATATACTTCTTTCCTCCCATAGATTGAACTGAAATAGGACCACAAAGATCTGTATGTAGCATCTCTAATGGTGATTTGCAAGATGAGTCCATTTTTATCTTATGAGAACTCTTCTTCATCTTGCCCATTTCACATGCTGAACATAATGAGTCTTTTTCAAACTTGATCTTTGGTAATCCTTTGACTAGATGTTTACCAACTAGGTTGTTCAGATCCTTGAAATTTAAGTGAGAACATCTTCTGTGCCAAAGCCAACATTCATTTGCTATTGCATTTGATAATAGACAAACAGGGGTTAAAGCTTGAATTTTTGAAAAGTTAACCACAAATAAGTCCATGTGTCTTTTGGCCCAGAAGACTTTTATGTCATT
Source organism: Saussurea involucrata (assembly GCA_033807775.1). Taxonomy (NCBI): domain Eukaryota; kingdom Viridiplantae; phylum Streptophyta; class Magnoliopsida; order Asterales; family Asteraceae; genus Saussurea; species Saussurea involucrata. The sequence continues at coordinate 100,918,786 of CM066322.1, read as the reverse complement.
CTCAGTTAAAATCATGCAACCTGTTATGCTGAACTTAATCTGACAGAAACTGTCCAAAAACTGACTTATGCTGAACAGATTATGTTGTAAGCCTTCCACATAAAAAACTTTCTGAATAGTCAAATCCCCTTTTGTTAAATCTCCAAATCCTTTGACTTGTCATTTGTTGTTATTCCCAAAATTAACTGCTCCTCCAGCCTTTTCTGTGAAATTAGTCAGAGAAGACTTATGACCTGTCATGTGTCTTGAAGCTCCAAAATCTAAAAACCACACATGACAGCCCTGCAAAAACAATCAGTTAGATTTAGGTACCTATATTGGAATGGGTCCATCTTTGTTAGCATTGATATCTGATTTAACAAAAGTTCCTTTTACTTTCCATTCAAAATCCTTTTTAAGGCACCATTTTCCTTGTACTTTGATGAAGTCAGAACATTTTCTGTTTACAAAGCTGTGTCTTTTCCTTTTGAAAACCTTTGGTTGAGACTGAGAAACATTTTTAGTCTTCTTTTCTTTATTTTGAAACATGTTTTCATTCTTCTTTTCTTTTGGCTTAGATTTAGAAATATTTTCAATCTTCTTTTCTTTTATCTGAGTTTGAGAAATCAACTTAGTCTTCTTTTCTGAATTCTGATTTGCTTTGTTTATATAAGAAACATAAGTTATTAGTATCAGATTTTTCTGAGGGGATTGGAATGAATGACTACCACACTGAACACATTCAAGATTCTTTCTTGCAAGTGACAATAAATCTGAAACATAAGTCTTTTCATTTTTATTGATATTGTTCAGAGTACAATTGCACTTATTACAAGAATTTCTAGCTTTGGGTTCAGAAGTAGTATTCAACCCAATCTTCACAGAATTCTTTTTCAGATCATCTTTCCTTTTGCTTTCTTCTTTTTTTGAAACATTCAACTTCTCAGAATTAGCAGATGATTCAGATGATTCACTCTTTTCAAATGTACTTGATTTATCAAAGAATTTCTTATCTTCTTTTAAGACATTAATCTTGAAAAGATCAAACTCAGCCTTTAACTTCTCAAGCTCTGTTATTTTCTGGACATAAGTGTTGTTTTCCTTTAAAACTTGATCCAATTTAAAATCTACTTCACAGTAGTCATTTTCAAGTTCATCAAAAGTTTTTCTTAAGTCCTCAAGTTCTTGACTAACAAGTTTAAATCTCTTTTCAAGTTCTGAAAAGCTTTCTGAAGTGAATTGAGAATTATTAGTTGAATCAGAACTTTGACTAACAGTTTCAGAATTCTGACCTTCAGACTCAGAGTTCTGACTTGTGGAGTCAGAATTCTGACCAGAAGATTCAGACTTCTGACTAACTGTTTCAGAAACCTTACTTGCATCAAATATACTTTCAATGTCAGAATATGAAAAACTTGGTTGTCTATTTTTGTAACTGACATTCAAAGAATCATATTTGAATTTAGCATCATTATATTTTGGTTTCTCTTCTGTTGGTTTAGAAATTTCTTTCTTAACCTTGTTTTCTGAAGCATCTGACTTCTCAGTTTTTGGTTCAGAAATTATTTCCTTTGCTTTTACAGGACTTGATTTTTGTAAACTGTCTGAACTTGTTATAGAACTAGCAGGTCTTACAAAAACTTCAACAATTTCTGGGATTTTTGGTTTAGGAACCTGTAGTTTATCAAAATCATAAAGATTTGTTGGAGCTCTTTTCAAAACAACATTTTCTTCCAAACCTAAACTCATTTTAGGATTATAAAATCTTGTATCTTTAACATTGCTAGTGAGAAGATTCAAGGTTTGTTGAGTTTGACCTCTTTTCAAATTAAGGTCTTCCAACTCTTTGATTTTTGTGTACAACTTCTTTCTTTCCTCAAGTAACATATCATATTTAATTTGTAAATCAACCTTTTCATCTTTTATTTCTGAAAATTGAGTTTTTAATTCAGAAATCTTCTTTAAAAGATCAGAATTCTCGTTTTTGACTTTTTGTTTCTCAACTTCAGATTCTTCAAACTGTTCTTTAATTATCTCTTTTTCTGTTCTGAACTTGTTAACTAGAATTCTATCACCTTTTATTTGTTTTCTGAGTTTAACAAATTCAGAATTCATATTGCCAATTTGAGTCATTAAGTCAATTTCAAGTGCAGAATGTACCTCAGCAGAAGATTCAGAATCAGCATCTTCATAATCAGAATCATTCTCATTCTTCATCTTGGCCATATAACTTTGCATTTGAGAAAAGTGAATGCAATCCTCTTCATCTGAAGTGTAATACAACCAGTTCTCCCGTTCTGCCAACATTGCAATCTCATTATCTCTTTTCTTAGCCAGCTGAGCCTTCTTTGAGTAGTATTCATAATCTTTTACTACTTTTACTCTGCAGTCTCTAGCAAAGTGACCAGGTTTTCCACACTTAAAACACAAATCCTTCTTTTTTTCTTTCTTCCTTCTCTTCTTTCTTCTCAAACTTACTTTCTTCTCTATCTTCTTTCTTCTTATATTTCTCTTCTGAACTCCCCTGTTCCCTTTTGTACTTACCCTGAAACTTGTTCTTTCCATATCTCTTGTTGAAAGTGTTAGTCAACAAGGCCAGTTTTTCTGCAATCAGCTTGATATCATCATCTTCTTCTGATCCTTCCACCTCATCAGATTCTTCCTCTAACTTGGGTATTTCAGACAAATACACAGATTTCTTTGCAGTTTTGATCACCTTAGATTTCCTTTCTGAAAGTAAGGCTAATTGATCAGAAACACTTTTCTTCTATTCCACTACTTGCTTAACCGAATCCTCATGTTGATTTAGAACACAGAATAGATCATTTAAATCTTCCTCACACATGTCTTTATTCATTTGAAGACTAATTGCAAAAGATGACCATTCTGAATTAAGAGAATTCAGAAATTTGTAGTTAATCTCAGACTTTGTCTTTTTCAACCCATTCCTTCTGAGGTCATTCAAAATAATACAAAACTTTTCATAAGTCTGATTTAAACTTTCACACTCTTTTGCTTTGAATCATTCATAAGCATTGATGCATTGGTTTAACTTTGCTTGAATTGATTTTGCAGTACCAAGCATTTGCTTTTCAAGTTCATCCCACATTTCTTTTGATGATGTTCCACTATCAATTCTATTAAAAACCTCATTGGGAACTGCCAAAGTCAACAGCGTAACAGCTCTTTTGTCAATTGCATGTCTGATTTTATGTGCTTCTGAGTACTGTGAAAAAATCTTCTTCACCCTAGTAGCAGGAATTTCTGGAGTTGTATCAGTTGCAGGTGTAGCTTGAACATCGACATAAACTTCAATTGGACCTTCTCGTATTGAAATCATTAAATTCTCATCGATATTATCCAAGAATTGTATCATACGAATTTTCCATTGCTGATATTCGTTAGGAATAAGAACAGGTGGCTTCGTTTTAGATCCCATTGAGAGAAATTCTTCCGAAGACATGATTAGTAAAATTGAATTTAATCGATTCAACAAAAAGACAAATTCAGATTTCTTGGATCAAAATAGAATAAATTCAAGAATTGCTAAGAATTCAAGAGTTGTACGTAGCAGCGGAATCAATTGACGAATTGATCAAGAAACTTCAAGAACGCGATCAGGAAACCCTTAAGAACTCTATCTTGAACGAATTTGTTTGTTGATAAGCTTTGATACCAATTGTAGAAACCAGGATTCAATCTTACAATCAATTAAGATCAATCAAACAGTAAATGATAGAGATTTGGATCAACACACTTGTATTCAATTAAGAACAAATTACAGATCTAAAGAGAGAATCTTTCAAAGATTACAAAAGCTGAATACAAAGATATTCGGAAAGTTATGCCAAAGATTTGCCAAAAAGATCAGTTAGCTTACAGTTGCTAACTACTATATATATTGTAAAGGAAATGCTAAAGCTACAGTACATATATATATATCAAAGACTAATAAGAACATTACACGTGTCCTAATTACATAACAGAATATAAAGGAAAATATCCTGTCATAAGTTCTGAACATGTTGTTCAGAACTTCTGAACATTCTTTTGATAAAGCTCCTCAGAACTTCCTTCAACTTGTGATATTTTCTGTCATTCTCAGAAGTTCTGAGTCTCTTACTCAGAACTCTGAGTCTTCAATTCAGACTTTCACACTTGTAATCTTTTCGACTTTCCTGATCAGAACTTCTGAGTCTTCTAACTCAGAACTCTGAGTCTTCTGTTCAGATCCCAACACTTAGTAATTTTACAAAACTCCAGATCTAACATAGAACAATTACACGTGTCCTAATTAGTAACAGAAAATAACTAAAAGTATCCAAGACATAAGTTTTGAATAACATATTCATAACTTCTGAACATTCTTCTGATTAAGCACTTCAGAACTTCCTTCAAGCACTTGTGATATTTTCTTCATCATTCTCAGAAGTTCTGAGTTTCCTACTCAGAACTCTGAGTCTTCTATTCAGACTTTCACACTTAGTAATCTTCTCAAGATCTCTCACTCAGAACTTCTGAGTCTTCTACTTAGAACTTATGAGTCTTTTGTCCAGATTCCAATACTTAGTAATTTTCTCAAGATTCTCTGATCAGAACTTCTAAGTCTTCTACTCAGAACTTCTAAGTCTTCTGTTCAGATCCCAACACTTAGTGTTTTTGACAAAACTATAGATCTAACAGTGGAGTATCCAAAGAAATGGTGGGAGGAACGAAGGTTGATAAAATTGGTTGGGAGCGAGGTTCAGCGTTGGATCCGCTGAGAATCACTTCAGTTTGTAGAGAGACTAAAGGACGTGGGTTCAGTTCCAGGTTAATAACATCAGCGTTTAGAGACGCTGAGGTTTGGATGGAAGGGGTGGCTTTTTTAGCTGTTTCAGAGCGTACCACGAAACTATCCAGCGACTCTTGTACAAGATGAGTCGTGGAGTCTTCAGCCGTTGATGGCTTAGAGGGTTGCTCCTTGGTTTTCTTGATCCTTTCGAAGTCAAGTTGGGAAGTAGAATGTTTACTTTTTCGAGAAGGAGTGGAGGGTGCAGCCTGGGTATCAGCGGTGGAGATTTCCGCCGAGGTAGCTGCAGAAGTAGAAGAAGGGGGATTGAGAAGAGATAAGAGAGTAGAGAGACGTACCTCGTTTGGCATGGGGCTGAAGTCGAGCACCTTAGGGCCAACCTGAGAGAGTCACAGATCACCCTCTTTTGGGTATTTGTCCCCGAGTCCTTTTAGAAAGATGGCGCTTATGAAACGGGGGTATGGAACGCATGTTGGCCTGTCAGCCATGTCTACCCTGAATGCCAAATCGCCGTAGATGATTGATGCCCAGTCAACATGGAGACCTTTCAGCAATGCATAACCCATGGCTTGCTGAGGTTGAGCGGCTTGATCAGAGGAGCCGGTTTTCGCTGTCATGCAACTTATCAGGTGGGCGAAGATGAAGTTCATCTCGCTTGGCATCATGGACTTTTTGATTGCCATCAGCTTCTTCTCAGGTTTTTCATCTCTCCCTGTTCCCCATACGTACTTCATTGCATCAAAGAATGCAATGATTGTTTCCCTATCAGCATGGTTTTTGAAATTTGGGAGAGGTACAAAGCGTTTTTCTTTGGTAGCGGCCGGGAGGTTCAGTGCACGCCTGATAATAGCAGGGTTGATTTTGGTGGTTCCAAATTTGGTGTCACAGAGGATGACATCAAGTAGTTTCGTTGGGTCTTTGGGTGAAGGAACTTGAGCTCGTCTGACAGAATACCAGAACTGAGCTAAAAGGAATTTATGGGCAGGGGGTACAATAGTCAGGCTGTAGATAAGCAGCAAATTTTGAGAAATTTCACAGCATCATCCAGATGTGTGACTTGCTTTTTCTGAGGAAAATCGAAAAGCGCATAGTGATTGTTGTGTTGGAATGTAACCTTATCAAGTTTGAACTTGACCTGAGGAGCCTTGGTGATAACCACTTTCTCAACAGTAGTGGGGGTTTTAGCAGAAGGAGCTTCAGAGGTTGCCATTTCTGTATAACACATGTAACCACGAAGAAAATGAACAAAAATGTCTTAATGTGGAAAGATTTTCCAAACAGATGTTTTTGAATTTTGTCCATTTCATTCAGACAAGAAAAATGCCTTGAAGATTAGGGTTTTCTTGTTTTGAAAAAGAGATACAAAACATGAAGAGCATGTGTTTTCCAGTTTTTGTTTGAAGAAGAGATTCTGGAAAAACGAATGAAGAACAAGTTTAAGATTTTTGATTTAAACTTGAAGAACAACCATGACAGTTGTGTCATAAAATCATGAAAAGAAAATGATTTCATTTTGTTGGTCCCGGAAGGCCTATACAAGTTTGTAGAAGGGGGGGTTGAATACAAACACACGTTTTTACTTTTCTAAATTGTTTATTGATAAATCATTAACAATTTACAGCTTGTTGCGGAAACAAGATTAAGGATAAACCTAAATATAAACAAGTTGGAACACTAAGATTTCTTGCACTAAGAAAGATAAAGAGATTACTAATAAAATCCTATCTTGAGAGAGATTTGAACTTGTCCAGAGTTAGCAAGTTACTTCAAATGAAGTGAGTTCATCTCTATATATACTGCATGCATTTAATGCAAGTCAGTATACACTTTACACGTGTCATCTGCGGATTGGTTGCATGTCATTGACCCTTGGTGACAACCTTTGTAGCCGCATGAATGAACAGTGTAGTGTCAGAGTAGTTGTACGATTCAGACAGTTCGGAGGTTCTTTTCTGACAATTCGTACGGAGACGTGCAAGGGTGGTTAAGACAAAAGTATTTGTACGGAGAACTTCATGATCAGCTTTCGTTGATTCAGCGCTTCATCATTGCTATTCAGCGAATGATAAAGTTCAGCGATAGCTGAAGTCTTGTACTTGATACTTCACGTTGAGTGGACAAATCTGAGTCTTCGCTGATCCGCATCAGTTCATTAGGAGACTTGTCGCTGGTTCTTGAGCTTGATCTTCGACTTCAGCGTAGAACCTATGTTGACGTGAAACTTGTCTTCAGGGATCATAAGTAAACAACTAACTTATCAGCGATCACCATAATGACTGAACAGACTCAGAGCATTAATGGTGAACAGTGTTCGCTGAATGTTTAAATTAAAGAGCGAGAGTTCTTATCAGTTGTACTGTAAGATCTTAGTATTTATCAGCGATAGAGAAACTCTGAAATATTGTTTACTTACAATTTTCACTAAGTATAAAGATAGGGTCATTATCAAATCACTGAGGGTTTGGATCAACAATCTCCCCCTATTTGATTATGACATAGCAACAGAGAAAATTGCTATTTAATGAAAACATAAGGATAAAAAGAACTCATAAAATATTTGTCCCTTTTACTGTTTTCTGGGATCTTTTCAGTACTGATGGAGTAAAGTACATTCGCTGAAATCTTTCTTTAAATCTTTGAATCAGGTTACAATTTGAATGAGAAAGATTACAAGTACAAGCAAAATAAATTACAAGTACAGAAGGATGACTAATACAATAGAGAATAAGGTGATTGTTATCAGCCTTCAAAGGGTTCTTCCTTAATGAGAAGTTCATCAAGGGTCTTGTCAGTGGGAATCATCCAGTCAGGGACGTTTTCTCCTTTCTTCCTTAACTTCAGAGCAACTTCAAAGATTAAGGGCTTCAGGTGTCTAGCTTTGACGTCGCGTCTGACTTCGCACCAGTGTACGAGATCTCTGAGTTGTTCGATGGGAGCGATTGGGAGCTCAGAGACACGTTGAAAGTGATGGTTTCCATAATAGTCTAAAAAGAATATTCCATATGGATCACTTACCACTGTGCCAGGGATGAACGTTTCTCCAGGTGGTAGGGAGGTTTCAAGCATTGAAATGTCAGCGTCAGGGCCAAGAACTTCTTCGCGAGAGAAACCAATACCTGTTTCATTTCGGATGATTGGACCTGAGTCAGAAACTTTCTTCTTCTTCTTTGAGGCTTTCTTCGGTTGAGGAAGAGTGGGAGGAATATCCACAGCAGATGAAAGCAAATCGATCTGTCTGTTTAAGATCATTTCGACATGGCTTTTGTATTTTGAGCGTGATCCCTGAATGGCCAATTTTGTTTCTAACCATTCAGAGAGACCAAACCTTTCTAATGAGGCAGCATAGAAAGTTTGCTTGGTTTCGTCATCTCTGTAGATATCCACTTCAACAACAGGAACATCAGCATACAGTTTTCCTCTGATGTTGGCTTTGACAATCTTGGATGGTCTTGATCGATAGGTCAGCATTCGTTTAGCCCAATCCAAGGTTGTATCAGAGACCTTTGTCTTTTCTCTAACGATCTCTTGAGCATCATCCCAGAGCTGACGTTGAACATCAATGGGAACTCGTTTCAGCTTGGGGTCTTTGATTGATCGTTGAGTGAGCTTTATCGCGTATTCTCTGTCTCTGTCTTCTGCTTCCTTTCTTTCAGCGATGAGGCGTTCAGCTCTGAGGTGTTCCTGATATTCAGCTTTAGAGATTTTGAACTTTGGAGCAGCTGCAGGAGTTTGACTACGCTTCAGAACGATCCGCTGATCCTCAAATCGCTTTATCATTTCCTCTCTTCTCTTTTGATCATCTTCACTCAGCTTTTGAGGAGCTGAGGAAGGTCTGTTTCTGTGTGAGAGAGGTTGTTCTTCTGGTTCATCAGTCTCAGAGATTAAATCTAAGACTGGGATTATTTCATCAGCAGCAGCTGGCTTTATTGGAGAGATCGCAGTTGATGAGCCTTCACCGATATCCTCAAGCAGGGGAGAGGACTAGCTGAATCACAGCGATCTTACAAATAAGAACTGGGTAGAAGAACTTGGGTAGAAAAGATAGAAAAAATAATGTGGATGTGTATGGTGTTTGTGGAATGGATAACTGATTGTTCAGAGATGTTCAGGGAAGGAATATAAGTAAAGTTCAGTGTACCTGACAAATCGGCTTTGCAAGCAGGATCGCCAAGTTTTCGTCTTCAGCGACTCCTTTGCCTTTGCCTTTCTCAGCGCCAGAGGCTGAGTGCTTTGTCTTTGTCTTCTCCCCTGTGGATTCAGTTATTACAATCCCTTTAAGAGCTTTGGGTCGAGGAGCAGGTTTGACAACAAAGAAATCGTCATCTTCATCATCATCATCATCGTTCCTTGGGGAGGAGGATGGTTCAGCTTCAGGGATGTCGATGTCTTCATCTTCTTCTGCTTCAGATTCCTCAGCATCTTCTTCGAGTTGCTCCCCCTCAGATACAGAGGCGAGCTTCTCGGTTCCCTCAGGGTTTTCATCTCCCTGAGGTCCAGCGATTTGATCTTTATTTCCTCTCCCCTGATAGATTCATCATGGGAAAGGTCTTCAGCGCTCTTCTCCCCCTCTTTCTCATGATGGGCGGGGGAGGAATGGGTAGACTCAGCGTTGGTGTCTCTGTCTTCTGGGCCAGAGATTTTCACACAACCTTCAAGCTTAGCTATTCTGTCTTCAAGGCCAGAAATAGCAGGCGTGATTTTCTTCAGCTCTGTGCGAACCGCCGCTGTGAATGAGTCCAAAATAGGTGCAGGGGCAGGAGCAGGAGCTGGATTGTTTGCCTTGTTCACCAGTGTCTCGATCATTGTCTTGACAGAACCAAGGTCGGTTTTCACAGAACCCAAGTCGGTCTTGACCACTGACATATCACCTTCGAGTTTTCCAACCGATTTCTTCAGCGTTGTAACCTCGCTGGATACGGTGGAAACTGACGTCTTGAGGCTGGTGTAGTCAGTGTAGATGTCGGAGAGCACTTTGGCAAAGTCGGCGAGAGTTTTATCAAGGCCCTTGATGTCATCAGTGGAAGCCTTCTTCTCCACCACCGTGGTCAGCTTCGTCAGATTCTCTCCAGCGTTTGATACAGCTGTAGAGTTATTGGATAGAGTGGTGGTGAGATCTGTAAGCTTTATCTCCACGGACTTCAGTGAGGAGTTGATATCTCCCAAATTAGGACCTGTAACATATAAGTACTTGTGAACAAAGGAAAGCTCAGAAATTTCAGGTTTAGTTACAGTGTTTAAGGTGGTATTTGTACCTGCAGGAGGGTTGACGAAATCATCAAAGTTGCGGGTTCCTGCATAGTGTTCCATATCTTCCTCAAACGATCGGTGAGGGATGGTAATCGCTGCAGGTCCTGTCTTCATCATTTGATGAGAAGCTTCAGCGGCTTCTGGAATGATGGCATCTCCAGTTTTAACTGGAGGAGTGTCCAAAGAAATGGAGAGAGGAGCGAAGGATAAGAATTGGGGTTGGGTTTCAAGTTCAGCGTTGGATTCGCTGATAAATACTTCATCAGTCTTTTGAGAGACTGAAGAAGGTTGGGTAGGTTCCAAAGTTTTCACCTCAGCGTTAAAAGACACCGAATGTTGGTTAAAAGGGATGGCTTGTACGGGTGTGGCAGAGCGTACCACGGAACGTTCCTTCAGCTCTTCAGAAGGAGCTGAGGAGTCTTCAGCATGGGAGTGCTGGGGTTGCTCCTTGGTTTTCTTGATCCTTTTGGAATCAAGAGGGGTAAGTGAGTGTTTCCTTTTGTTAGAAGGAGTGGATTTTGTGGCCTGGGAATCAGCGAGGGGTATTGTCGCTGAAGGAGCCACAGAAAGCGGAGAATTGAGAAGAGTGAGAAGAGTAGAGAAACGTACCTCGTTGGCGACAGGCTTGAAGTCGAGAACCTTAGGGCCAATCTGAGAAAGTTTCAGATCACCCTCTTCAGGATAGCTGTCCTTCAGGCCATATTGAAAGATGGCGCTGATGAATCGTGGGTAAGGAACCCATGCTGGTCTGTCAGCGGCAGAGTCGACACGTTGAATCAGGTCTTCATAAATGATGGAGGCCCAGTCAATGTTGAGACCTTTCAGCAGTGCGTAACCCATGGACTGCTGAGGTTGGGCGGCTTGATCAGAAGAGCCGGACTTCGCTGTCATGCAGCTGATCAGATGAGCGAAGATGAAATTCATCTCGCTGGGCATCTTGGATTTCTTTATCAGCGTCAGCTTCTTCTCAGGCTTCTTGTCCCTTCCAATTTCCCAGATGTAACCCATTGCGTCAAGGAAAGCAATGATTTCTTCTCTGTCAGCGTGCTTCTTGTGGTCAGGGAATGGAACGAAGGGATTTTCTTTTGTAGCATTTGGGAATTTCAGGGTTTTACGGATTATGGCGGGTGTGATCTTGATGGTGCCATACTCAGTGTCGCTGAGTATGCAGTCGATGGTTTTTGATGGATCTTTGGCAGATGGTAGTTCAGTATGTCTGGCAGAGTACCAGAACTGGGATAAGAGCCGCTGACTAGCAGGAGGTGTTATGGTCAGGGCTGTGTAGATAGGGCTGTTCTTCAGAAAAGTCACAGCGTCGTCCAGATGGGATACTTGCTTCCGAGGAGGAAACTCGAGAAGCGCTGAGAGGTTGTTTGCCTTTGTCCAGTCTAGTTGATCCAGCTCGAACTTAACCTGAGGGGCTTTGAAGATTTCCAGTTCCTCAGATTCAGAAGAGATTGTTTCAGCGGTAACATTCAGCTTTGAAGATGCCATTTCTCTGTATTATCAGTTCAACCAAAGATGTTAACAAATAAGAATTATCTTAATGTGGAAAGAATTTCCATTAAGATGGTTCGAATTTTGTCCATTTCATTCAGACAGAATGTCTTAATGAAGATTAGGGTTTTTCTTGTTTTTGAAAAACGAAATTTACACCCATCAAGTCTTGTATTTCAGTTAAAAATAAACTGGATACGAATGAAGAACAAGTTTAAGATTTGGATTTAAAACTTGAAGAACAACCATGAAATGGTTGTGTTCATAAAACCATGAAAGATATGATTTTATTAAAAAAAAAAAACTTTTGTTTGATCTTGTTTAAAACAATGATAAGATCCGAAACAAGTTATCTGCATTTGAAAACGAAGAACATATTAACCTTGATGTTTTGATGAAGAAGATGATGAACAGTTCTTTGAAGATTGAGAGCACAAATGCAACAGTAATTCTTTTCTTGCGGAGAAAGATTGTACGCGTAAAAGACAAATATAAACGATGAAATTGTTTATATAGGAAGAGAGTAGAGAGAGAAAAACTTGAGCGGGAAAGTTTTTCATCATGACACGGACACGTGTTTGCATTTGATTGGATAGACAACGAAACGTGCAAACGTGTGTCAGAAAAAGGGCGTGCCTGGTGTTATCCGTTGCAATGACGTCACAACTGTCCTTTCACATTCTTTTGGTTGTCTCTGAGGTTTTGAAAAACTCAGGGACTCTTTTGAAAACATGAAGCACTGAATAGAAATATCAGTGAAGGTTTTAAGAACTTTCAAAATATCGCTGTTAAGGAAGAGATATTCAGCGATGAAGAACTTTTGAAATCTTGCATTTTCATGCGTTTGTCAGAGAGAGAAAAACATACCTTGATATCAGCTAATCAAGTTTATCCAGAGAGAGTATGAGTGAATAGCGTGTACGGATTTATTTTATCCTATCGCTGATTAATGTGAACCGCTGAAGATTTTATCCTTCAAAGTTCAGCATTCCAAGCTCGCTGATGAGAAAGTTGAATCCTGTCTCATCAAGAGGTTTGGTAAAAAGATCAGCTAACTGATAATCAGTTGGGACAAAATGAAGTTCTATATTACCATTCATCACATGATCTCTGATAAAATGATATCTGATTTCGATGTGTTTTGTCTTTGAGTGTAGCACTGGATTGTTTGCTATAGCGATGGCACTTGTGCTATGGCAATACATTGGAATTTTGGAGAGCTGAAGATCATAGTCTATTAGCTGATTTCTCATCCACAAGACTTGGGAACAACAGCTTCCAGCGGCTACGTACTCAGCTTCAGCTGTGGAAGTGGACACTGAGTTTTGCTTTTTACTTGTCCAACTTACCAACTTTCCACCCAGGAGCTGACATCCTCCTGTGGTGCTTTTCCTATCCATTTTGCAACCTGCAAAATCACTATCTGAATAGGCGGTTAGGTCGAATCCTGAGTCTTTGGGATACCAAAGGCCTAGATTCGTTGTACCCTTTAGATATCTAAAAATTCGCTTTACAGCTTTCATATGAGACATCATAGGTTCAGCTTGATATCGTGCACACAAACATGTTGCAAACATAATATCGGGTCGGCTAGCTGTTAGATATAACAAAGAGCCGATCATCCCACGGTACAGCGTGACATTAACAGGAATTCCCTTTGAATCCTTGTCAAGTATCAGCGGCGGTGCCATTGGGGTTTTCATAGCTGAACTATGTGTTAAGTCGAATTTCTTCAGCATATCTCTAACATGTTTTCCTTGATTGATAAAGGTTCCTTTTTCAGTTTGCTTAATCTGAAGACCAAGGAAATATGTTAGTTCACCCATCATACTCATTTTATATTCATCTTTCATTCTATCAGCGAAACGAGTACAAAGCTCAGGGTTAGTAGAACCAAATATAATGTCATCAACATATATTTGAACTAGAATAATATGACCTTTCACTTTTCTAAAAAATAGAGTTTTGTCAATCTTACCTCGCTGAAAATTTTCAATGTGGAGATAATTAGAAAGAGTGTCAAACCATGCACGAGGAGCTTGCTATAAGCCATAAAGTGCCTTATCCAGCTTATATACATAACCTGGACGCTTAGAGTCTGAAAACCCTGGAGGTTGTTCCACATAAACTTCTTCATTCAGCTTTCCATTTAGAAATGCTGACTTAACATCCATCTGATGTACAGTGAAGTTTTTGTGTACAACGTATGCTAAGAAAAGACGAATAGATTCAAGTCTTGCTACTGGAGCAAAAGTTTCGTCATAATCTATGCCTTCCTCTTGTCTGTATCCCTGAGCAACAAGACGAGCTTTGTTGCGAGTTACAGTACCATGTTCGTCCAACTTGTTTCAATAGACCCACTTAGTGCCTATCACCGTTTTGTCAGTTGGTCTCCGAACAAGTTTCCAAACTTTGTTTCTTTCGAATTCAGTCAGCTCTTCTTGCATAGCGCTGACCCAGTTTGGATCTTTGAGGGCATCATCTATTTTCTTTGGTTCAGTTAGTGAAATAAAATTAACAAATAAGCAAATATTACCTGCACTTCGTCGTGTCTGAATACCAGCGTTTGGATCACCAAGAATTTGATCAATTGGGTGATTTGCAGCCCATCGCTGAGCCGGAGCATAAGTCGCTGACTCATCTAGAACTGGAAGAGCTGAGGATGAGGCTTCAGCTACTTCTGGATTATCAGCTAAGAGAGGAATGCTTGCATTTGTCACTTCATTCACTGATTGCTGAGAAATAGATGGAATTTCTGAGGGATTTGGATCAACTGCAGGTATAGTGTTTATAGGAACAGCTGAGACCCAAGATGTTTCAGCTTCACTATTCTGCATGTTTGGAATGATAGTAGGACCATCATTTTCAGTTGTATGAGCATGAGGAGTGGGAACTTCTTCTGAATCACCAAGATGAGAAAACATCCATTGATTCAGTTCTTCAGTATCAGCGGACGGTTTAGAGTTCGCTGAACGGGATTCGTCAAACGTGACGTGAATAGTTTCTTCTATAGTTTGTCTTCTACGGTTGAAGACTCTGAAGGCTTTGGAAACTGAGGAGTATCCAAGAAAGATTCCATCATCAGCCTTTGGATCAAACTTTCCAAGGGCATCTCTGTTGTTCAGTATGAAACACTGACAACCAAAGATGTGAAGAAAGCTGATTGAAGGCTTTCTCCCATGAAAAAGTTCATAGGCTGTCTTTTTGAATCTTTTGACTATCAGCGACCTGTTTTGCGTAAAACAAGCCGTGTTGACAGCTTCTGCCCAAAACTGAGTAGGCAGGTGAGAATCGCTGAGCATTGAACGTGCAGCTTCAATGATTTGTTCTATTTCTTCTTTCAGCGAATCCATTTTGTTGCGGTGTTCTCACTGACGAAAAGTTGTGAGAAATACCCTTACTCTCAAAGAAGGAATCAAGAGAACTGTTTTTGAATTCAGTCCCATGATCACTCCTTATTGAGAGAACAGTCATATTGTTCAGAGTTTCCATCTTCCGAACAAAGGTGATGAGTTCTTCAGGGGTGTCACTCTTAGAACGGAGAAACATTACCCATGTGTAACGAGAGAATTCATCAACTATGACCAGCGTATACTTCTTTCCAGCCATGGATTGTTTGTTAACAGGGCCAAACAAATCCATATGGAGTAGTTGTAGAGGAGATGACACTGAGGAAACTTGCTTTGACTTAAAGCTGGCCTTGGTCTGCTTCCCTTTTTCACACGCTGAACATAAAGACTCTTTGGCGTATGAATGTTGAGGTAGACCAGTGACTAACTCTTTTGAAGAAAGAGTATTCAGCGTCTTGAAGTTGAGATGTGAGAGCCTCTTGTGCCATAGCCAGTTGACATCAGAAGATGCCATTGAGAAGAAACAGGAGTTCTCAGTGGTAGTTGAGTCCATGTTTATAACATAAACATTTTCCAAACGATATCCGCTGAGAGCTATCTTCTCCTTTTTGTCAGTGACAAAGCAGGATTCCTTAGTGAAAATCACTTTGTTATCCATGTCGCAAAGCTGACTGATGCTCAGAAGATTATGCTTCAGCCCTTCAACATATGCGACTCTTCTGAAGGATGTTGTACCATTTGAAAGTACACCATACCCTCGGGTATGTCCTTTTCCATTTCCACCAAAGGTCACAGAGGGACCCTTCTCTTCCTTGTATTCAGTGAGCAGGTTTCTCTTTCCAGT
This sequence comes from Saussurea involucrata, assembly GCA_033807775.1. NCBI lineage: Eukaryota > Viridiplantae > Streptophyta > Magnoliopsida > Asterales > Asteraceae > Saussurea > Saussurea involucrata. Next base: position 100,903,077 of record CM066322.1, on the reverse strand, counting down.
CATGTGTCTAGAGCATCCGCTATCAAGATACCAGATACCCTTCTTAACCTGCATTTACAAAGGAAGATTAGTTTTGCTTGGGTACCCACTTCACCATGTATACGCGTTTGTCAGTGGAAGTAGTTGGAATGGGTTCAGCTGTCTTCGCATCATTTGAAGATTTAGCTTTGTCTTTCTTCACTTTGGTCAATTTCTTGACCTCAGCGGTAGGAGTCACCTTGACCTGAATTGCAACTGGGTTGGTCTTCTTGGACTTGGGTGATATCTTCACCTTAGCTATTTTATCAGCTTTGGTGGCTGTGGGGCACTTACTTGCAATATGATCGGTAAGTCCACAGTGATAACATTTCCTATAACTAAAATTAGTTCTAGGACCACTTGAGTGCTGAGCTTTTAATTTGGAATTAGAGGTGCCAGCACCAAGTACACTATTGGTTTTTGAAATAGGACGAACATTCAGTTCTTCAGATTTCTTACCAAGGACATCTACTCTTAGTCTAGGAGTAGGTCGCTGAACTGATCCAGAGGTCTGATTTCTAGAACCAGATGAATGAATCACTAAGGCTTTGGAAGCATTCAGCTTAGGTACTAAAGTACCCTTCTGAGGATTTTGGTAAATCACAATTCCTTTACCTTTGTCTTTAGAGACAGGGGTAGGTTTTGAATAAACCATTTTCTCCTTACCTTTTGAGGAGGTAGGAGTTTCCTCAGGGATTGGTGTAGCGGACGAGGAGCACTGAGTTAATGAAGTATCAGCGACTGAGGATACGAACGTTCCAAATTTAAGCATTGAACGTTCAGTGGTTGGTTTTGGAGTTTCATATTTGTAACCTAAACCACGTTTATCATTCAGAGGAATCTGAGCCTTTATTATCTTAGTGATCTTTGTTGAAGAATTACACCATCCTTCAACAGTAGCTTTTTCAGCACTTAAAGCAGCGATAGCTTCTGCTCTTTCGATTTTTACTAGTTGATTTAAATAGACTTGATCTTTAAAATCATCTTCAATTTTAGACAGTTTTTCTATTTGAAGCTGACAATTTTTCAATTGTTCAGCGAGATCAAGATTTTGGTTTTCAACCACAGCTTTGCCATTCATGGCTTCGTATAAACTTCTAGTCAACAAATCGATTTTGCAGAGACTATCAGCTTCTTCAATATTTGCAATATTGGTAAAGAAAGAAGGCGATACCTGAATAGCAGAGGTTGAAGTGGAGGGAATGTCTGAACTGTCTTCCTCGTCTTCAATCTTAGCCATAAGGCAAAGATTTGCTTCATCATCTTCAGAGTCAGATGATGATTCTTCTTCATCAGAAGCAGCCCAATCATAGTTGGCCATTAAGCCTTTTCCTTTCTTCTTAAAGCTTTTCAGCTTTGCATACTTCTCCTTCAGCTTTGAGTATTTGTCATCTTTATTCCTTGGAACAAAGTTTTTCTTGGGAAAAGCTGAAGGTCTGGATACTTTCTTTGATCTGCACTCATTAGCGAAATGACCTGTCTTTTCGCAATTGAAACAAGTAGCAGTAGCCTTATCAACAAAAGCTGATGATTTAGGCTTGTCAGTGATAGAAAGAGGTTTGTTCTTTCTAAACATTTTCTTCTTGGCGAATCTCCTGAACTTTTTAGTTAGGAGGGCCAAGGATTCATCATCATCTGAAGAATCAGAATCTGATGATCTTTCAGAGTTACTTTCTAACTCAGTGATAGTGACCGAGGGTCGCTGAGTCGAAGGTTCCTCTGAGACTAAAGCAACAGGGGTGCTTTTGGAATCTTTTACAAGATTCTTCTTAAGATGGCTAGATTGCTCATGATTCAGCAATATACCATATAAGGTAGAAAGGGTCATTAATTTCAGATCCTTTGACAGCTTGAGACACATGGAATAATTGTCCCAGCTTTCAGGTAAACATTCTAAGAACTTTGTCAGCACTTCAAAGTTAGAATATTCCTTACCAACAGTTTTTAGATCTATGATTAAGCAATTAAACCGTTGATGTACTTCAGAGAGAGTTTCATTCTTACCAGAAATAAAGCTTTCATATTGTCTTACCATATTGATTTTTCTTGAATCCTCGACTTCAGACGTTCCTTCATACTGAACACATATAGTGTCCCACATGGCCTTGGATGTTTTCAGGTTCATGACGGAATGGTAGACTTCGTCAGGAAGGGCCATGGATAGTATGGATCTGGCTTTTGTGTCTATAGCCACTTTCTTCTTATCTTCATCAGTCCACTGAAAGATCTCCTTAGGAATCAGCCTTTCTGGAATAGCAGGTCTATTCGCAGTGGCTGGTACCGCTGGATCAATTGTTACAGGGATAAATGGACCGTTTTCCAGATAGTAAGGCATAGTGGGATCTACACCTTCTAGGAAGAGAATCATCCTATTTTTCCATAGATTGAAGTTATCTGTGGAAAATCTAGGGGGCTTAGCAAGAGAATCATTGTCTATATAGTTTGTGTTTGATGAGGAGGCCATTTTCAGAAAATAGCAAGGAAGAGAAATATCTTAGATTAGATCTTGTTTATTGGATTAAACAAATCTGCTCTGATACCACTTGTTGGTCCCGGAAGGCCTATACAAGTTTGTAGAAGGGGGGGGGGGGGGGGGGGTTGAATACAAACACACGTTTTTACTTTTCTAAATTGTTTATTGATAAATCATTAACAATTTACAGCTTGTTGCGGAAACAAGATTAAGGATAAACCTAAATCTAAACAAGTTGGAACACTAAGGTAACTTGCACTAAGAAAGATAAAGAGATTACTAATAAAATCCTATCTTGAGAGAGATTTGAACTTGTCCAGAGTTAGCAAGTTACTTCAAATGAAGTGAGTTCATCTCTAAATATACTGCATGCATTTAATGCAAGTCAGTATACACGTTACACGTGTCATCTGCGGATTGGTTGCATGTCATTGACCTTTGGTGACAACCTTTGTAGCCGCATGAATGAACAGTGTAGTGTCAGAGTAGTTGTACGATTCAGACAGTTCGGAGGTTCTTTTCTGACAATTCGTACGGAGACGTGCAAGGGTGGTTAAGACAAAAGTATTTGTACGGAGAACTTCATGATCAGCTTTCGTTGATTCAGCGCTTCATCATTGCTATTCAGCGAATGATAAAGTTCAGCGATAGCTGAAGTCTTGTACTTGATACTTCACGTTGAGTGGACAAATCTGAGTCTTCGCTGATCCGCATCAGTTCATTAGGAGACTTGTCGCTGGTTCTTGAGCTTGATCTTCGACTTCAGTGTAGAACCTATGTTGACGTGAAACTTGTCTTCAGGGATCATAAGTAAACAACTAACTTATCAGCGATCACCATAATGACTGAACAGACTCAGAGCATTAATGGTGAACAGTGTTCGCTGAATGTTTAAATTAAAGAGCGAGAGTTCTTATCAGCTGTACTGTAAGATCTTAGTATTTATCAGCGATAGAGAAACTCTGAAATATTGTTTACTTACAATTTTCACTAAGTATAAAGATAGGGTCATTATCAAATCACTGAGGGTTTGGATCAACACATTTTGAAAAGGTTTCTTTTGTTTGATCTATTAAAAACAAAGAATAAGATCAAAAACAAGTTTAATGCAGGAGAATAATGAGAATATTAACCTTTGTTGTCGAAGAAGATGATGAACAGTTTCTGGAAACGATAGTTCAAAATGCAACAGGAATTCTTTTCTTGAAGAAGAAGTTGTTCGCGTAAAGGAAAAATATAAACTCGAAAGGGTTTATATAGTGAGAAAAACTAAGAGCGGGAAAAGTTTTTCATGATGACATGGACACGTGTTTGCATTTGATTGGATGAGAAAACGAAACGTGCAAACGTGTGTCAGAGGAACGTGCCAGGGTCTATCCGTTAGGATGACGTCATAAACGTCCTTTCATATTTTAGGATGTCTCTGAGGTTTTTAAAGACTCAGGGACATTTTGAAAACATGAAGCACTGAATAGAAATATCAGTGTTGAGTTTAGAAATTTCAAAGTATCGCTGATAAGAAAGAGATATTCAGCGATGCAATTTGTTTTGAAATCTATCCGTTCTAGGCGAACGTCACTGAGCAAGAGAGAACGTACCTTGATATCAGCGAATCAATTTTGTTCAGAGAGAAGATGATGGAAAGGGTTATACTAGTTCTTATTACCCCTGATCAAATGCGAATTGCTGAAGATTTTATTCTTCAAAATTCAGCATTCCAAGCTCGCTGATGAGAAAGTTGAACCTTGTCTCATCAAGAGGCTTGGTGAACAGATCAGCTAACTGAAAGTCAGCTGGGATAAAATAAAGTTCTATATCACCATTCATCACATGATCTCTGATAAAATGATACCTGATTTCGATGTGTTTGGTCTTTGAGTGTAGCACTGGATTGTTGGCTATAGCGATGGCACTAGTGCAGTCGCAGTAGATAGGAATCTTCGAGAGATGAAGGTCATAGTCCAGTAGTTGATTTCTCATCCACAAGACCCGAGAATAACAGCCTCCAGCGGCTACGTACTCAGCTTCAGCGGTTGAGGTGGACACTGAGTTTTGCTTTTTACTTGTCCAACTCACCAGCTTTCCACCTAGGAGCTGACATCCTCCTGTGGTGCTTTTCCTATCCATTTTGCAACCTGCAAAATCACTAGCTGAATAGGCGATTAGATCAAACCCTGAGTCTTTGGGATACCAAAGACCTAGGTTAGGAGTACCCTTAAGGTAACGAAAGATTCGCTTTACAGCGATCATATGAGATTCCTTAGGTTCAGCTTGATATCGTGCACACAAACAGCCTGCGTACATAATATCAAGTCGGCTAGTTGTGAGATACAGCAGAGAGCCGATCATCCCACGGTATGTCGTGACATTAACAGGTATTCCAGAAGGATCCTTGTTTAGTGTCAGTGGTGGTGCCATAGGGGTTTTCATAGCTGAACTCTGAGTTAAATCAAATTTCTTCAGCATATCTTTAACATATTTTCCCTGATTAATGAAAGTTCCTTTTTCATTTTGTTTTATTTGTAGACCAAGGAAATATGTTAGCTCACCCATCATACTCATTTTATATTCAGATTTCATTCTATCAGCGAAACGAGTACACAAGTCAGGCTTAGTAGAACCAAATATAATATCATCGACATATATTTGAACAAGAATAATATGACCTTTTACTTTCCTGAAAAATAGAGTTTTGTCAATCTGACCACGCTCAAATTTTTCAAGATGGAGATAAGTAGAGAGAGTGTCATACCATGCACGAGGAGCTTTCTTTAAGCCATAAAGTGCCTTATTCAGTTTATAAACATAACTTGGATGCTTAGGATCTGAGAATCCTGGAGGTTGTTCCATGTAGACTTCTTCATTCAGCTTTCCATTAAGGAATGCTGACTTGACATCCATTTGATACACTTTGAAGTCTTTGTGTATAGCTTAAGCTAAGAATAGACGAATAGCTTCTAGTCTTGCCACTGGAGCAAAGGTTTCATCGTAATCTATACCTTCCTCTTGTCTGTATCCCTGAGCAACAAGTCGAGCCTTGTTGTGGGTTACAGTTCCATGTTCATCCAACTTGTTTCGATAGATCCATTTAGTGCCTATCACTGACTTGTCAGATGGACGAGGAACAAGCTTCCAAACTTTGTTTCTTTCAAATTCAGTTAGCTCTTCTTGCATAGCGCTGACCCAGTTTGGATCTTGGAGGACATCATATGTTTTCTTTGGTTCAATCATAGAAATAAAGTTAACAAATAAGCAAATGTTACCTGCACTTCGTCGAGTCTAAACACCAGCGTTGGGATCGCTAAGAATCTGATCAATAGGGTGATTGATAGTCCATACGTGAGCAGGAGCATAAGTCGCTGACTCAACCTGAACTTGAGGAGCTGAAGATGAGGCTTCAGCAACTTCTGGTATATCAGCTAAGAGAGGAAAAGGTGCAGATGGCATTTCATTCACTGATTGCTGAGAAGTAGATGGTATATCTGAGACAGAAGGTTCAGAAGCAGGCATAGTGTTTAGAGGAATAGCTGAGACCCATGAAGTTTCAACTTCACTATTCTGCATGCTTGGGATGATAGTAGGACCATCATCTTCAGCGGTATGAGTATGAGGAGTGGGAATATCTTCTGAATCACCAAGATGAGAGAACATCCATTGATTCAGTTCTTCAGTATCAGCAGAAGGTTTAGAGTTCGCTGAGCGGGATTCGTCAAAGGTGATGTGGATAGTTTCTTCGACAGTCTGTCTTCTTCGATTGAAGACTCTGAATGCTTTAGAGATAGAAGAATATCCAAGAAAGATTCCATCATCAGCCTTAGGATCAAACTTTCCAAGGGCATCTCTGTTGTTCAGTATGAAACACTGACATCTAAAGATATGAAGAAAGCTTATAGAAGGCTTTCACCCATGAAAAAAGTTCATAGGTTGTCTTCTTGAATCTTTTGATGATCAGCGACCTGTTTTGAGTAAAACAAGCAGTATTGACAGCTTCTGCCCAAAACTGAGTAGGCAGGTGAGAATCGCTGAGCATTGAACGTGCGGCTTCAATGATAGTTCTATTTCTTCTTTCAGCGACTATATTTTGTTGCGGTGTTCTCACTGAAGAAAAGTTGTGAGAAATACCCTTACTTTCAAAGAAGGAATCAAGAGAACTATTTTTGAATTCAGTTCCATGATCACTCCTTATTGAGCGAACGATCATGTTGTTCAGGACTTCCATTTTCCTGACAAAGGTGATGAGTTCTTTAGGGGTGTCACTCTTAGAACAGAGAAACATTACCCAGGTATAGCGAGAGAATTCATCAACTATGACCAATGTATATTTCTTTCCAACGATGGATTGTTTGTTAACAGGGCCAAACAAATCCACATGGAGAAGTTGTAGAGGAGATGACACTGAGGAAACTTGTTTAGTCTTGAAGCTTGCTTTGGTCTGTTTTCCTTTCACACACGCTGAACATAAGGACTCTTTAGCGTATGAGTGCTGAGGTAGACCAGTGACTAACTCTTTAGAAGAAAGTGTGTTCAGTGTCTTGAAGTTGAGATGGGAGAGCCTGTTATGCCATAGCCAGTTGACATCAGATGAGGCTTTTGAGAAGAAACAGGAGTTCTCAGTGGTTATAGAGTCTATGTTTATAACGTAAACATTTTCTAAACGATAACCGCTGAGAGCTATCTTCTCCTTTTTGTCAGTGACAAAGCAGGATTCCTTAGTGAAGATCACTTTGTTATCCTTGTCACATAGCTGACTTATGCTTAGAAGATTATGCTTCAGTCCTTCAACATATGCAACTCTTCCAAAGGTTGTTGTACCATTAGAGAGTACACCAAACCCTCGGGTATAGCCTTTTCCATTTCCACCGAAGGTCACTGAGGGACCCTTCTCTTCCTTATACTCAGTGAGCAGGTTCTTCTTACGAGTCATGTGTCTAGAGCTTCCGCTATTGAGATACCAGATACCCTTCTTAACCTGCAAACAAAGGAAGATTAGTTTGACTTGGGTACCCATTTCATCATGTGTACACACTTGTCAGTGGGGGTAGAGGAGGTGGAAGGTTCAGCAGTCTTCGCAGCATTTGAAGATTCAGCTTTGTCAGTTTTCACTTTGGTTAATTTCTTAACCTTAGTGGTCTTCTTTGCCTTGGGGGCATTAATCTTCACCTTAGATGTCTTTTCAGCTTTGGTGGATGTGGGGCACTTACTAGCAACATGATTTGTAAGTCCACATTGATAACATTTCCTATATCTAAAAGTAGCTTTAGGACCATTTGCATGCTTACCCGTTAATTTTAAATGAGCAGGGCCAACACCAAGAATACCTTTGGCATTGGAAATGAGAGGAACTATCAGTTCTTCAGATTTCTTACCAATTATATCCACTTTAAGTCTAGGAGTAAATCGTTGAATAAATCCAAGGATCTTGTTCTTAGAAGTAGAGGGATAAGTCACTGAAGCTTTAGAAGCGTTCAGCTTAGGTACAAAAGTACCCTTCTGAGGTTTTGGATAAATAATTTTCTCTTTACCTTTAGAAACTAAGGTAGAGATTTCCTCAGGGATGAGAGGAGACAAACATTCCAAACTTAAGCATGGAATTATCAGTGGTTGGTTTTTCAGTGTCAGCTTTATAACCAAGACCACGTTTGTCATTCAGAGGAATCTGAGACTTAATTATCTCAGTGATCGTTGTTGAGGATTTACACCATCCTTCAACAGTAGCTTTTTCAGCTTTTAAAGCAACGATAGCTTCTTCGCGTTCGATTTTGACTAGCTGATTTATATGAACTTGATCTCTTAAATCTTCTTCAATTTTAGAAAGTTTTTCTATTTGAAGGTGACAGTTTTTAAGTTGTTCAGCGAAATCAAGGTTTTGATTTTCAACAACAGTTTTGCCATTCATGGCTTTATATAAACTCATAGTCAGGAGATCGATCTTTCGAAGACTATCAGCTTCATCAATATCTGAAATATTTGTATAGAAAGAAGGTGATACCTTGGTAGCAGAGACTGAAGTAGATGGAATGTCAGACTTTTCTTCCTCATCTTCGATTTTGGCCATGAGACAGAGATTGGCTTCATCATCATCTTCAGAGTCAGATGATTCTTCTTCATCAGAGGCAACCCAATCATAGTCAGCCATCAGGCCTTTACTTTCTTCTTAAATCCTTTCAGCTTTGCATACCTTTCTTTCAGCTTGGTGTACTTTTCATCTCTAGACATGGGGTTAGAGGATTTTTTAGAGAAAGCTGAGTTTCTAAAACCTTTCTTTGACCTGCACTCGCTAGCAAAATGTCCTATCTTTTCACAGTTATAGCAAGTAGCAGTAGCCTTAGCAACAGGAGTTGATGATCTTGGCTTGTTAGTGATAACAAGAGGTTTGTTCTTTCTGAAATTTTTCTTTTTGGCCAATCTCCTGAATTTATTAGATAGGAGAGCCATAGATTCATCAAGATCTGAAGAGTCAGGATCTGATGAGCATTCAGAGTTAGTCTCCAACTCAGTGATAGTGATAGTTGATCGCTGAGTGGAAGGTGACTCTGAGATTAAAGCAACAGGGGTGCTTTTGGAATCTTTTACAAGATTCTTCTTAAGATGACTTGATTGCTCATGATTAAGCATTGTGCCATATAAGGTAGAAAGAGTCATTGATTTTAGATCCTTTGACAACTTGAGACACATTGAATAACTGTCCCAGCTTTCAGGTAAACATTCTAAGAACTTTGTTAGAACTTCAAAGTTAGAATATTCCTTACCAACGGTTTTCAGATCTATTATTAAACAGTTAAACCGTTGATGTACTTCAGAGAGAGATTCATTCTTACCATAAATGAAGCTTTTGTACTGTCTTACCAGGTTGATCTTTCGTGAGTCCTGGACTTCAGATGTACCTTCATACTGAACACAGATTGTATCCCACATAGCTTTGGAGGTTTTCAGGTTCCTGACAGAATGGTAGATTTCGTCAGGAAGAGTCATGGAAAGAATGGATCTAGCTTTGGTGTCGATAGCCACTTTCTTCTTGTCTTCATCAGTCCACATATGAATTTCCTTGGGAATAAACCTTTCAGGAATGGCAGCTCTATCAGCAGTGCCTGGGACTTCAGGGTCAATTCTCACAGGAATATATGGGCCATTTTCGATGTAGTAAGGCATAGTAGGGTCTACACCTTCTACGAAGAGTATCATCCTATTTTTCCATAGATTGAAGTTATCTCTGGAAAATCTGGGATGTTTTGCAAGAGAACCATTATCAATATAGTTTGTGTTTGTGTTAGTAGCCATTATGAGAAATAGCAAGGAAGAGAAAAGATTAGTATAAGCAAGATCTTGTTTATGAGATTAAACAAATCTGCTCTGATACCACTTGTTGGTCCCGAGAGGGTTATACAAGTTTGTAGAAGGGGGGGGGGGGGGTTGAATACAAACACACAGATTTTTACTTTCTAAATTGTTTATTGATATAATCAAACAATTTACAACTTGTTGCAGAACAAGATTAAAGATTAACCTAATCTAAACAAGTTAAGAACACTAAGTTTCTTGCACTAGAATTAAGACAGAAAGGAGATAAGAATATTAAAGATAAATATTCTAACACTAAGAAAGAAAGAAGAAGATGGCCGAGCACTTCATTTCTGAAGTAGGGTTCTTCTTATATACTGCATGCATTTAATGCATGGCAGTGTTAGTTTACATGTGGCAGCAGCTGATTGGTTGCATGGGTTGACCTTTGTAGACAACCTTAGTAGCCGCATGGTGTACAGTGTAGAATCAGAGTCGGTTGTACGATTCTGGACAGAAGGGATGTCCGTTCTGACACTTCGTACGGAGACGTGCAAGGGGGAATGACAAAAGTAACTTGTAGAGTAGACCTCATGATCAGCGCTTGTTGAACAGTACTTTATCAGCGAGTGACAAAGCTCAGCAATCGTTGAAGTCTTCTACTTGATACTTCACGTTGAGTGGACAGGTCTTGGGTTCGCTGATATCCACATCAGTTCATTAGTAGACTTGTCGATGTTCTTGAGCTTGATCTTCGACTTCAGCATAGAACATAGTTGACGTGAAACTTGTCTTCAGGGATTATAAGTAAACGATTAAACTATCAACGATCACCAACAGTACTGAACAGGCTCAGAGCTTTATGGGTGAACAGATTCGCTGAAATGTCTAAATTAAAGAGCATGAGTTTCCTATCAGCGGTACTGTAGAGACATAGTACTTATCAGCGATAGTGAAACTCTAATACATATTGTCTACTTACAATTTTCACTAAGTGTTTAGAAGGGTCATTATCAAATCACTGAGGGTTTGGATCAACACATTTACTTCTTGAGAAAGCTCACTTATTTTGTCTTCTAAAGATTGTCTTTCAATTTCAAAAACGACTTTCTCGTTCTGAAATTGTTCACACTCAAGATTGAAAACTTTCACAAAATCTGACTTCTTAGTTTCATTTGTAAGATTATTTCTTTCTTTTTCTAAAACATTTTCCAATGTCTTCATTTTCTGAGAGAGTTCACAAATCTTTTCTTCGAGAAGTTTGCTTTCTATTATAAAATTTGCTTTCTCTCTTTCGAATTGATTATGCTCAGAAAGTAAAAGTTTCTCAAGATCCGATAGTTTCTTAGAAAGCTGGAAACACTTTTGATTGACTTTTTCTTTTGCTGCAAAAGGACTCTTGGATGAGTCTGAAAACTTTTTAATCAAAGATTTTTCATAAACAGTTTTCTCTTTTTCCAATTCAGTCTTGAAGCAGGAAGATAGTTCCTTAAAGCTATTTGAGTAAACAGCTGAAAGAAAATATTTTTCAAGCTCAAGTTTCATCCTTTGTTCTAGAACAGAATTTTCAAGTTCACAGATTCTTCCTTCTAGAACCAAAGGTGGAACGTATCGTTTTGCTTCAAGAGGTTTTTCGCAATTGGGTTTAGTAGCATAGATATCAAAATAGTCATTTGAAAGTGTTCCATTCGGATTCTTTTGATATTTTTCATTCTCTCGAGTATAACAAAAAGGAAGTTGCATTTTAGTCGTAGTGGCTCTTTTCATTAATTCTTCTTCTTTGATTTCTTCATCATTTGTCCATCTGATTGCACATTCAGGAAAATATCTGGCATAACCCAAATATTTGAATTCATATAGCGTTGGAATGTAATTGATTACTTTTGCCAGATGTTTAGGATTTTCATAACCAAGTCCCCAATATTTATTTAAAGAACTCACAAGCATTGGTTTGTTCATGTGAATAGTTTGCTCAGTTTGACCTCTCAAATAAAGCTTCTTTTCCAAATCTTTGATTTTGTCTAAAAACTTTGTATTTTGAGTGGTAATATTTTTCAAAGAAAGTTCACACTCAATATTCTTTTCTTCCAAATCTTTGATTTTCTTCATAAGTTCAGATATTTGAGAATTAGAAGAGTTTTTATCCTCATCAAACTTTTCTTGTTGATCTATGAGAGATTTATCAAGAATAGTTTGACTGAGATTTTTGTTTTCTTCTTTTTCTTTTTGCAATGTAGCACTTAGTCTCTCCTTCGGTGGATCATCAAAATATACTTCTAAGAAATATTCATCCATTGTTACCTGAAAAGATTTAAAAAAATGATCGTTGTCAGATACTTCGTGAGATGTAGAATTATGCACACACGATAATCAGAGAAAAATCGATTAAAGTCAGAAAAAAATTTGAAAATCAAATTTTGAATAACAAATTATAAAATTTGTCGTTCAAAAATTAATTCCGAAAAATTTATGCGGAATACTGGACTTTTAAACCCTAAACAATTAATTCCGAAAAATTAATTTCAAAACAGCCTCTCGATGAACAGTAAACCCTAAACACTTTAGATCTCACTGTTGATGTTTCAGATCTTTAAACACACCGATTTTGTGGATGAAGAATCGGTCTAAACACACAAGACACAATTAACCACTCAAATTAAACATCATTATAATCTTCGATGAACAGTGAAAAATTAAAAAACCAATCTTCAAATTCACAATTTTGTTGTTTAAAAACAAACCATTTGATTTAAAACCGTTTCAAACAACAAATTATATCAAATTGTGAACTGAAATCAATCAAAAACATACACGAATTCCGAATTTTTGAAGATTTTTCAAGAAAAATCTCAAAATCTCAAAAACTTCAATTTTCTTCAAAAATTGACAAAAATTTCTTCAATTTGTGCATAATCCGGACTGATTTAGCTCTGATACCATTTGTGATCCCAGATCTAATCAAGTAACAAATATTGAACTCAATAGATTCTTCATTAGAGATGAGAAAGATACAATAATGGAGTGAGATCCACTTTCTCTCTCTAAAACCTCTCTCTAGGTTGTCATCCCTCTATTTTCAAACACTCACGTATACAATGAATTCTCTTTGTGACTTCTTACTAATTCTATAACAAGGTATCTATTTATACCTTTGACTATCCACTTACTAGCATTGACTTTGACTATCAACACCCTTACTTTGACTTTTGACTATTACGTTTGACTTCTTACAATAATACAACTACACATTAAATCTTGAATACATTTTATACACTAACAATCCCCATTGTGTCGGGCCTGGTGGTGTTACTCGTGGGAGTAGACGCTAAGGTACATTTAGGCATGGGAATTGGCCCCGACCCATCGGGGAACCCGGTCCACCGGCCCCAATCGGGGATGGGGATTCCCCGCTAAACCGGGGATGGGGATGGGGATGGGGACGGGTATCGCACTCCCCGCCCCGCCCCCGTTTATATATTAATTAATATTTTTTTGGATGTTAGTATGTATTTTGGATGTCAAATCTATATGGTTTTGGATATTTCTTGACATGGTTTTAAATATTACTCAATATTTTTGGTACGTTTAAGGCTATGTTTTTTTAGACTAGATTGATTTTATTTTGGTTTTTGATTATCAATTATTATATGATATTGTGAATTTTTTGTATTAAATTAAATTCCTTTCGATTTTAGGTTTGTTGGAAATATACGAGAGATTTAAGCATGTACGGTGTCTAACATATTTAATTTAAAATAGTTTATATAAATGGGGAAAAATCCTCGTTTCCCCGTTGGGGATGGGGATGTGATCATATTCCCCGGCGGGGATGGGGATGGGGATAGGGATGGGGATAAGATGAGGGATCGGGGACGGGGATGGGGATTGAGGTCACCGCCCCATCCCCGACCCATTCCCATGCCTAGGTATATTGTCTTTTGCGGTGTAACTTGATTTGGTGTTTTGGGTCTCCCCCATTGATTCCATTTGTGAATGACCATTTGTATGAACCATGTTTATGAATTATTGCATGCTAAACTATTTGTTCAACTCACTAGGCTTCTTGGCCTAACAGCTGCTTGCTTGTTCAATGTGTATTTCAGATTCTAGCGAAGCCGCCTTTAAGAAGGTTTAGGCGGGAGCATGTGAGATTGGGGATACACTTTTGAGATGCCAACGTTAGAAGACTTAATCTTCCTAGAGATGATACCCCTTTTGTAATCTTATTTATTCTTTAGAAAATAGATTAGTTGGTTGTCGTTTACTTTCCGATATTATACATTTGTAATTAAACAGGCATTTGTATATTCCCCTTTTTGGGAAGCTCGTGCTATGACATTATATATACCGCTCTTCCGTTTTATGGAAGTTTTTTTAACCTTATTTTTAGGGTGTTACACTTTGGGTTTTAATCCCTTTTCACTTTTTTTACTGTTTCCATCGCTCTCCCATCTCCATCTTCGCCCCGTCGTCTCCATCGTCGAAGATTTTTAATAAATTCATTTGAAGTCGAAGAAAATTGTGATGTCTTACCTTTTCCTTTTTTTTTTGTTGCATCTCTACCTGTGGAATGTTGAATTGTTGAACCACCAATTGGCGATTCTGGGTTGATATCGACATAATCTTCTTCTTACATAGTTCTCGATCTTTTCGTGCTTCCACTACTTTCTTCATCGCCCCCTTCATATTTCGAGCGAGAACGTGTTGTTTCACGATGCAACTGTAAGTCCCACTTAGGATGTTTACACATAAGTTCCCTAAATACCTTCAGATCCGTAAACGTTTTCCCATCTGCCTCATAAATTTTGTGAGCTACGTTCTATACATCCGTGTTACTCATTTCACTCTTTTTTTACGACGTGCTTCTCTGTAAGCAACAACACACTTACTTGCATTTTCGATAAGCCGAGACCAACGACCTTTCATTTGATTTTCGTTCCGGACACCAAGCCCTTCTGGATTTTCTCTTCGAGTTGCATCATAGTGTTCTTTCACTTGTAACCATAACTTTCCTTTTTTTTTGGTTTTTGGCACGAGTAGCATCTTCACTAACGAAAATCCATGCTGACATCGGAACCATATCTTCTCTCGTATCCCATGTATCGACTATTGAGCCCTTTTGCGAAGTTTGGACATTTTCAGGGATAATAAAGTGATTATCATAAGAAGGTAACTCAGAATTTTCATATTGTATGTTTGGGTAATTTTGAAGGTTATGAGAATATTCAGAACCGAAACAATAATTTGGGTAGTTTGGATCCATAACCGAAAAATGCAAAAAAAAGTAGAGTTTAAGAATTTCAAGATGAAGAGAGTATTGAAATAGAGAGAAAGATTGGTGTGATGAAAATATGTCAATATTGGTCTTTATTGGTAGGTATTGAAAATTATGACTTTTGGTATATTTTTTTTTGTTAAAATCATCTTTTTAATATGATAAGATTTATCCACAAAAAAAATCTAAACCCAACAAATAAAGCATTGACATGTGGAAAGTTGATTTAATTAAAAAATATAAAAATATCATAATTTTGGATTGGATTGTGAAACAGATTGCGTGCTCCGTGCTTTATCTATTTCTTTATTGTTTTTTTTACTTTACCTTATCTTATACCCATTTTGGATTGGATTGGATTGCAAAAGTTCAGTGATGGTGATAGTCTTACTATTTAGTTATATAATCTTCTTGTATACCCATTTTAACAATCTCACCTCCTTATATTCTAATTTAATTTTACATTATTTTATTATTATTTATATCCAGTTAAATTAACAAACTACCCCCAATAATTAAAACCATTAATTCTCTAAAACATCAAGCTTCCAACGATCAGTAAAAACCTTAGTTTGCTTTGGGTTTTAAGCCCTTTTCACCTTTTTACAGTTTCCATCGCTCTCCCATCTCCATCGTCGCCTCGTCGTCTCCGTTGTCGAATACCATAATTAAATTCATTTGAAATCGAAGAAAATTGTGATGTCTTACCTTTTCCTTTTTTTGTTGCATCTCTACCTGCGAGACGTTGAATTGTTGAACAACCAGTTGGCGATTCTTGGTTGATATCGACAGAATCTCCTTCTTCTGTAGTTCTTGATCTTTTCATGCATCCATCACTTTTTCATCACACACTTCATATTCCAAGCGAGAACGTGTTGTTTCATGATATAACTGTAAGTCCCACTTGGGATGTTTACACAAAACTTCGTTAGATACCTTCCGATCATTAAACTTTTTCCCAGTCGCCTCATACATTTTGTGAGCTACGTTCTCTACATCCATGTTACTCATTCCACTCTTTTTTTGACCATATGCTTCTTTGTAAGCACCAATCCAGTTGCTTGCATTTTTGTTAAGCCGAGACTAACGACCTTTCATTTGATTTTCGTTCCGGACACCAAGCCCTTCTGGATTTTCTGTCCGAGTTGCATCATAGTGTTCTTTCACTCGTGACCATAACTTTCCTTTTTTTTGGTTTTTGCCACGAGTAGCATCTTCACTAACAAAAATCCATGCTGACATCGGAACCATATCTTCTCTCGTATCCCATGTATCGACTATTGAGCCCTTTTGCGAAGTTCAGGCATAATAACGTGATTATCATAAGAAGGTAACTCAGAGTTTTCATATTGTGTGTTTGGGTAATTTTGAAGGTTATCAGGGTACTCAGAACCGAAAAAATAATTTGGGTAGTTTGGATCCATAGCAGAAAATTGCAAAAAAAAGTAGAGTTTAAGATTTTCAAGATGAAGAGAGAATTGAAATAGAGAGAAAGATTGGTATGATGAAAATATGTCAATATTGGTATCTATTTATAGGGAATTGAAAAATATGGGTTTTGGTATATTTTTTATTTTTTTATTTTTTTTTGTTAAAATCATCTTTTTAATACGATAAGATTTATCAAAAAAAATCTGAACACAACAAATAAAGCATTGGCATGTGGAAAGTTGATTAGCGAGAGCTAGCAGTCCTTCAGGATCCGAATCCGGGTCTGCCTCTAGATCTGGCTCTGGCTCTGGATCTGGCTCTGGTTCAAGCCTCTTTTGGAGAGATAAGGAGAGCGGAGGGAGTTCAAGTTACAAATACAAATGAAAGTGAGCGAGTGAGGGAGAGAAGAAGTAAACAAAACAACGAGCGTTATCGAGCGAAGAGGCAATCTACCCAGATTGACCCCAACCAGCCAAAATCAAGCCAGGTAGCCACATCCACTACCCTATCCCATTCGTTGGGACAGGGCATTGAAATAGACGTCGTGGACCTAGCGACGCATTTGCACACCCTCCCCAGCCACTCAGAAGTCTCTCAACAGACTTCCACCGGTCTCTCACTTGGAGAGTTCTGGTGTTGAAACAAGAGGACTCCCGCCCCATTCCTCGACTTATTTGGGTGCACCATTGAGTCTAGAGCCACTTGTGGACTTACTTTCTTCAGCTAGGACACAATCAATTACTGCGGCTACCGTCGAGATTCTTCGTGACTCGACCAGAACACCCAGAGTAACTCTACCACTTGGTGGATTATGAGGACCAAGTGGAAGTCCTTCCATGGCTAACATCACACCAACCGTGAGCGCAGATGGTACAGCGGTACAATCCACCATTGTTACTACAACTGGCATTCTCCGTGAGCCACGTGTTAGTGTCCCGGAGTTAGACTCCAAGGAGTATCTGGATGACGCCTTAAAGGCCGTCCAAACCGGGCTTACTCGTAAATTACAGGAGGAGATGGATTTCATTAAACGATCTATAAAGGGGAAAGAGGTCCTGACCGAGCCACTGTCCCAAACACCTACTCCACCTCCGCAATCTCAGCCAACCCCGCAGAAAATGAGCATCGACGATCTCAAAGCCGCCTTATTAGACAAGCCCATGTCCCAAGCCAACACCGACACTTCTCCTGAATCTGATCTTGTGAGTTTCCTCCGATCACAAGGTCTAGCCCCTAACCCTCAACCTGATTCCTAAACCCAAATCAGTGCCAAACTTGACCACCTTACCACCACCCTTGAAAATGTTCAACAGACCCTTTCTAATCTGTCTGAGAGGGTTGCCAGCCTTGAAACAACGTGTAAAGGTCAAGTACATGGTTTAAAGTGCCGATATGATGATCCAGATCAACATGGGGGGGAGAAGCGCCAGAGAATGACCGAGCTGACAATCACAGAAGTAGTCACTGAAACTCCAGCAGGTACAGAGTCGATTAATCAAAGTTTAGATCAGCCTATGATCTAAGGTATGGAGTTAGCGTCACCGGTCAGGGAATTACAAGTACCAGAAACAGCTAACCCAACGGTTGAAAAACCCGAGGGAGAAACAGATGAGCTTATCATGCTGACAGTTCAGGAAAGAGCAGATCTGGAATTTATTGACGATGAATCCGAGATTGTTCTAGAGACTGAAAGACTATGGAACAAGAAAGCCATAGTAGCAATCCGCTTAGAGACAGATATGTTATGGAACTTCTCAGATGAAGAAGCTATGGATGATGACGACTACGATCAATTTCTTCTCCAAAGCGAACATGTATCAGAAAATCAACAACAGACGGACCAAGACACCGCAGGAACTTCCTCTGTGATACCAATTCCACAACCAGAAGTGGCTCAACCTCAACCAAACCAACCGGTACGTTGGGAGAGAGTCAGGATTTTGGAACCTTATCTTGAAGAATCTCAGAATCCGTGCACTGGATTAGACCTATGGACCCGATTATGTGCTACAGGGTATCCGACTTGGATGAACTAGTTCGGTCTCAATATTTGCAAGTTGTGAAAAGGAGTCGAATGGTGAGTGAAGTCAAGACCAGTCACCGGATTACAGAGATTATTGACATTGTTTCTGACAAAGTCCGGAAAGTTTGGTTCCCCGTGTTCACCGTCAGAAGACAGGATGGTAGAGAATGGGTCTTCTCGTAGGCAAACTTCAGAAACTTGAACTTAAATAATTTTCCAGTCATTCTACGTGAATTGAAAACCCGAACTATCAGACAGTTGCCTGTCACAAAAGCGCTAGAGACCATCAAACGCTTTATGAAGTGCACCATTACGTTATCCTACATCAATGATTTCCAGATGGGTATTGAGAGTAATCAAAGGAAGGTGAATTTACTCAAGCCCAACCTTACTTTACCCTAACTTGAATACATGCAGGTACATTCTCTTGTGTCAAAGCCAGAGATCGGAATCGTGTACCTGAATGAGAAAGAAGAAAAGCGCTTCATGAGAGTTAGTGAGCTGCACAATTTTAGTGAAAGAACGTTGATGGAAGTCCGTCAGTGCTGAGAAAAATAATTGCTGAAGAAGAGAAGGATTCGTCCGAAAAGATAGTCAACCTGAGGAAGTATCTAGCCAAAGAGATGTAAAATATCGAAGACATGCTAGAGTACAAGAACTCCATCAGGCACTTTGAAATACTTTTAGCTATCTGGAAGAGATACGTCCCTAACTGGCGCGAAATCGAACTTCGATTCAAAGGGGGGGGGGGGATTGTTAGGTCATATTTTGTGTTGAATAGAAGTTCAGGGGCCTTTAGTGTAAATATCCCTTTTGGGGTATAAATAACGATGGCTTTATCATTTTAGGGTTAAAGATTCGTATTAGTTTCTTAATTGCTTTGTATGGCTACAAGGTTACTTTCTGCTAAATTCAATTTGATTGATTATGTTTTGAATCATTGTGTTGATTCAATTGATTGCACTTGATATTGGGATCCACAATTAGTATCAGAGCAGAGAGACAAACGATCCAAAGGTAATTTTGTTTGATTTGAGTCATTCCCTACTTTCAGTTTGTCGACACTATGTTCTTGAGGTAAAATCTTTGATCTTTGATTTTGGTGTTAAAAGTAAAATTCTTGCTTAAGAAATTGTTGATAATATTCATATACTGATCTTTACAAATTTTCAGAACTGATTTTGAAGTCTTTGACCATCAATTTGCATAAATCGATTAATTGGGTTTAAAGTCTCTGTTTTCTATTTTCTTGAATTTTTGATCAAAAATTGTGTTTAGGAGTAAAATCAATCATCTTTTCGTGTTAGTTTGGTGTTTTTGTTGAGATATCTGTGTTCAGGAAAGTTTAATTTGAGAAAAAGCACTCCCAGATTCGTTTCTTCAAATCCTAGGTACGTCTATTATTCATTCACTGTCTTGATTCCCAATCTCGGTTAAATCCGGATCCCCTTATTCCCGATTTCGGTCCATACTATATTCTGGCTTGTCCCGATTGTGGATCATACCGGATCTCAGTTTTTCTCGATCTCGGTCCTGATACCAGATCCGATACCGGGTTTTAGTTCCCGATAATTGGTTTATCGTACCGGGTTGTCTCTTCCCGGTAACCAGTTTCATTGTACCGGGTTGTCTCATATTGGGTTCATCGTACCAGGCTATTTTTCCGAAAGTCATACACCGGGTTTCCTTTTCCCGGTTGCAGACACCGGGTTTATATTTCCTGATTTCTGCTTACTGTCAAATTTTAATCTGCTTGATTTTAAACTGTTATTTTCTTCCAACATTCTGCCCTAAGATCTTTCGCACTCTTTTAGTCCAAACTTAGTGTTCCACTGCAGTAGGCTTGTCACTCCCCGTCGTTTCTCGCGTTATAAATTCACTCTTACCTTTAGATCACTTCATTTGTCTCACGATCCCTCAAGTTCCTTAAAATGAATGCTCAAGATGCGTTAGCCATAGAATCAGACCTAAAACCAGCGATCCTATACAGAGGAGAATACTACTTATGACGAGATCGCTTCATGTGCTTTATTGAATCAAGGCCCCTCTATCACGATATCCTTCGCTCGTTGACTCATGGACCGCAAGAGCCACCGTTGATGGATGTTCTGGAACAAGCTGATGGACCGCTAGGCCAACGTGTTCCCAAGACCTACGACCTGATGACCGCTAAAGAGAAAAGAAGGGCTGATGGCGATAGACTGGCGAATACTTATATGATATACAGCCTTCCGAACAACATTTACTGCAGCATTGATAGCCACAAGGATACGGTAAAGGGAATATGGGATCAACTAGCGAAGATCATACAAGGCAGCCGCGTCGGGAACCAACTGAAGGTCACAAGCTGTCTTACTCGTTATGATGCTTTCAAGGCTCAGAGAGGAGAAACGCTGACTGAAACCTACGAAAGGTTCTGTACTCTCATTAACGATCTCCAGAAGAACAATATCTCCAAGACGAACACGAAGAACAGCATCAAGTTCATGAACAATCTTCCGCCTGAATGGAAGAGGTTCGTTTCTCATGTACGTCACTGTTAACGCCAGATCTATTAGGTAAACATGTAATCATCCATTGATCTTCAAGAATCTAGAGTTTTACATAAGAATGTGGAACTTTCTCT
Organism: Saussurea involucrata; assembly: GCA_033807775.1. Taxonomy (NCBI): domain Eukaryota; kingdom Viridiplantae; phylum Streptophyta; class Magnoliopsida; order Asterales; family Asteraceae; genus Saussurea; species Saussurea involucrata. Next base: position 100,881,953 of record CM066322.1, on the reverse strand, counting down.
CTCTTGATTCTCTCTCACTTTCTCTCTCTAAGATATTACAATTAAGATCATTCTAATCACTTCTAATGACTTTCTTATGACTTGCTTTACAACAAAGCTAAACTAATCCTATTTATACCTAGGATTACAAAGCATTAATTCTAATTACATTGACTTTTACTTAAACTACTTTGGCTTTGACTATCTTTGACTTTTACATTGACTTTACAATATTGACAATTACAAGACTTTTACAACAAATCTTGAATACAATTTTGTGCGCTAACATTCTCCCCCTTTGGATTCAAGATTTAAAAAAATATGGCAGCAGTCTTCAGCTCTTGATCTTCAAAACTTTAACTTTGACCGCTTTAAACTTTGAAGCTCTGACAATCTTCAAAGGGGTTTACAATCTTCAAACTTTCAACTTTGAACAGTCTTCAGTAAAAACTTGAAAAGTCTTTGTCTTTCACATCGTAAAGTCAATCTTCTTGAAATGTAATCTTCAATAAATTGTCTTCAAGTCTTGAACGTGAATTTGAGATCTTTGCAGCTTTGAACTTTGTAGCTTTGAACTTTGAAGCTTTGAACTCAAACTTTGAATGATTTCTTGAACTTTGTATCTTCATCTCTTTGACCTTGAATTGTCTTCGAACAACGAACTCTCTAGAATCAACTCGGAACATCTTCTTGACTTTGAGAAATCATTTCTCCCCCTTAATCTGTCATTGACCAATCTCCAATTTTCTTCAGGGTATTATTTATCCTCCTGTTCTTCAGTATACTATTTCTCCCCCTTTTTGATGATTGTGAGCATCATGATCATCAAAACCTTTATTAACTCCAGCACGCACTTTGTTCACCACAAGTAACATTCTCCTCCTTTTTTATCTGATAAACCGTTAAGTCCAAATGAATTTATCCGAATCTTTTCAAATTCAGACAAAAGAATGTGGTAACCCTGAAACAACGGATGAATCAGTTAAAATGCCTGTAAGTAGCACATAGCCACTTAGTACAACGGATGTACTTTGGAAATGAGCTTTTTGATGTTCACTCCCCCAGGGCTTCCATTCAATCATCGAAAAACCATAAAGGAATTTCTATGAACGTTATGACAAGAAAACATATTCCTTGTGTGTACATGCATGTGTAGAAATGATAAAGCAACATATGCTTGAATAATAGGCTCAAAGTGTGTAAACTGTTGAGACAACAACAATTTTCCACGGACTCAATGTGCATGAATGAAGAGCGAAGGTGGGGCAAACTTCCTTCTTTTTCAATATCCAAACCTTCCGAATGAAGATTAGATAGATTATATGTTGCGTCCCCAAGAAAAATGAAACATTCCTTTGTTAAGAAAGAAATGAGTAGCTGGTGGGGTTAAATGCAAGAGTTGGCATGGGCTAACTGCCTGTTTCAATGATGGTCACCAAAGAATGTGAACCAATCAGTAATGTGGCTGCCCGGCTCAGAAAATGGTTGGTGCAGAGTTCTCTTATTCTTTTAACTTTGTTCTCACACCCTCTTTTTGTTTTTAATCCGCTCACTTCCACCCAAACTCTCATTTACATTTTACCTCAGCACAATGAGATACTCAACCAGATGAGTTATCTCCCCCACTTTTTGATGTAGACCCCTCACCCCTCAGTCACTCAAGGATAACTTCTTGGGTAGGAAACACTGGTTAACGTGAATCCATAGAAGTTTAATAATCTCACACTGATCCCATGAAATTTTGTCCTAAAATTTGCGTTGTTCAACAGTTTAGCTTGAACAAAATAAATCTCAGCATTTGAATGACATTGTCATCAGAATGTATGCTCCTCAATAATATGATGAAATATTTGAGCATTTGAACGTTGAAGATTTTCTCAAAACAAGGATAATGAATGAATGAAATGAATTCGAAAGACTTGTTTGAGAATCTGACAATGTATCAATCAGATCAAATATCTTGAATAATAATAAAAAATGGATAGAATATCAAAGAATTGAAATTTGTTTATATGAACAAATATAAACAATATTTGAATGAAACGTTTAAGTTCTGACGCTGAAAAAAAATATATGATGCTCAACAAAATTGGAATACAAACGGGAGTATTACCATCGAAAATTTGTTTTGTTTGGAGACATGGTAATAACAAAGTCAATATGAAGCTGAACCGGTGTGTATGAATACTTGAAAGTATATAGAAAAGATAATACACGAGTATTAATCTTTGGAAACACACGGTCATAAATGATGTTACGGTAATCCGAGATCTATATATGTATATATATATATATATGAAAAACATTTAAAATCACACTTCTAAAATTATAAAATCTGTTTGAATTAGAGAAGTGGTTTGAACATTTAAGGAAAAATGTTTTTCATGCTTGAAAGTCGTTCTTCTTTCAAACAATCTGAGTTTAAGGTCAGAAGATACTTACATTCAGATGTTTAAGCTCTCCCTCAAATCATGATATAATGATTTTAAAAACAGTTAAGCTCCCCCCTTAACTTGTGCAAAAGATCTTTATGTGTACAAAATCTGCATAAAGAACAAGACTTGGATTAAAATGTCCTTAATCATGAAAACCAGTTCTGAATTACCAGGATTGAAGTAAATTCAGAAGTCATAGTCGTTGAAGAGCGAGTCATGATTTGATATGATCAGAAGTCATAATCATTGAAGTGTGAGTCCTGATCTGATATGATCAGAAGCCACAATCATTGAAGTGCGAGTTCTGATCTGATATGATCAGAAGTCACAATCATTGAAGTGCGAGTCCTGATCTGATATGATCAGAAGTCACATTTCTTGGGCTCCCCTTTGATAGCACATGTACTCTTCTTATAAAATCTGCACAACTTCTCTTCTGTTTTCCAGTCATGTGTGTGGTATACATCTAACAATCAGCACTACACATGATAAACCTGCAAAACAGATTAAGTAGATTTTGGTACCCAACGGAACTTGGGTCGTGGTTTGTTAGGTGCAGTTTTATTAGAAGAAACTCTGTAAGTACTGTACCAATACGAAGCAAAATCCTTATGAACAAAATCATGAGTTCCACAGTAAGAACAACAAATTTTCTTTTGAGCTAGCTTGATTAATTTATTTACAGAATAAACTACATCAGGTTTGACAAAAGATTTACCTTGAAATGCTTTGTTCTTATTGGCATTTGGCGTGGGAACCTTTGATTTTGGAATATCTTTCTTCGGAGTTGTTGTGCCTTTGACTCTCCATTCCATCTTCACTTCCTTGAAGACTGGAGTTTCTTGAGGCTTGGAAGGAGTATCAACTTTAGGCACCTTAGGAATATCATCCGATTTATCAAACAGAGGATTATAGAAAAGATTAGAAGGATGAATCTGATCTTTTGATAAATCATTTGATCTATCAGATTCTTTTGAAAAATGTTTTTAAAACTTAAACTTGAAGCAGTTTTAAAAGAACATTCAAAATCATTTGAATCTACAAGCGGAGTCTGAATAATTGATTCAGGACTTGCTTATTTTGAAACATCAACTTTAAAAATGATGTCTTCAAGTTCTTTTATTTTGTTAATCAAAACATTTTTCTCTTTAAAAATTAGATCATATTTCCTTTGAAAATCAGATTTTACCTTTTGCTCCTTCATAATATCTGTTGATAAAACAGATAATTTCATTGTGAGCTTCTTTATTTCATGTTGAAAAATCTTTCTTTCATCAGTTAAAACATCTTTCACACTTTTTGCTTGAAGTTTTCAACTTTCATCTTTCCAAATCAAGTTCTGTTTCCATATCAGATATTTTCAATGAAAGCTCATTATTTTTAACTTCAAAAGATTTTCTTTCAGTGTCAAATTCAGCTCTTTCTTTTTCGAGCTTCTCTTTTTCAAGAAATAAAACTTTTTCAAAGTCAGAAACTTGTTTTGAAAGTTTTATACATTTCAATTCAATTGCTTTTTTTTCTTCAAAAACTTTCTTTTGAACATCAGTGTTGTCAAAACTTTTTCCTTTTTCAACTTTATCTTTTTCAAAAACAGAAAGTTTTCTTTTTTGCTCAGCGTTTTCACTGTCCAAACTTTTTCCTTTTTCTTGAACTCTTTTTAATTGATCTCGTAGATATGAGTTCCCCTTCTCTCTCTTGTCTTCCATGCTTTTCATATCAGTGTTTTCTCTTTGAAGAGTTGTTACTTTCTCTTGAAGTTTCTTGATTTGATCATGAAGACTTGAGTTGTCTTTCTTTGCTTCAAGATCTGCAATATAAATTTCAAAATCAGTAATTCTTTTAGAAAGTTTAACATTATGTTCTTCTAAAATAAACTTTTCATTTGAAGATGAGATGTCTGAAATATATTTCTTCAGATCAACGTTTTCATCTTCCAATGTTTTCATACTCCCTTGAAGCTTTTTCATATCCTCTTGACGAGTTGAGATTTCAAGTGTCTTATTCTTCTCTTGTGTAGCTTCAAGAACTACAATCTTGCCATTCAGATCTTTTAGCTCGGATTCAAGAGAAGAAACTTTATCTTCCAATTTAGCTTTCTCAGACTTGATCTTTGTGTTTTTATTCGCAGCTTGATAAAAAAGATCCATGTATTTTTTAGTCAAACAATTAAGACGCTTGATCTCATCTTTAGCTTCAAGAAGAGTCCATTTTCTCTCTTTCTCATATGAATGATACATCTTAATAGAATCCTGAAAAGAAACACAAAAAAAAATTAGATGAAAAATACAAAAATATTAACAAAAATATACCTAATAGAGTGATCGTGAAGAGAAACTTCGCTTAGAAGTTGAATTATATGCACACTCGTAAAAATAGAAAATCAGAAAAATATAATTAAAGTCAGCAAAATTTTCAAAAATTAATATCTGAAAAACAAATTATAAATTTGTCTTCCAAAAATTAATTCTAAAAAATTTACGCGAAAATATTAGACTTTAATCGATAAACCTGCAAAACAAGAGAAAAATATGTCAGTTACGAGCAATTACAGGTAAAAATTGATAAAATCGACAAACAAATGACTAAAACGAAATGAAACGAAAAATAAGGACTAAAAAGACACAAAATGACTAAAATGACAAAAATTCAAAATATAGGGACTAAAATCGACAAAAATGAAACTAATACGAAAAACAAGGACTAAAAGTAAAAAAATACTAAGAATCGGCAAAAATAAGGACTAAAAATGAAAAAAACTGAAAAATAATACTCAAAGGACTAAAAATGTAAAATTCTAAAACTAATAAAAGTCTAGGGACCAAAGATGTAAAAGATCTAAACTTCTAAACTATAAGGACCAAAATTGTAAAAACTTAAAACCTAAACTCCAGGGACTAAAGATGTAAAATCCTGAAACTATAACTACAAGGACTAAAACTGACACAAATTAAACTATCTTAACAGACTCTAACGAAAAAGACCAAAAATGTAAAGAAATAAACTGAAAAACTAACAAACAGTTAACTAACCAAACTAATAGACCTTAAACTGAATAAGGACTAAAATTGTAAACAATCTAAGTATTCTAACTGAACAGTACTGACTGACTCTGACGGAACTAACGGAAAAAGGACCAAAATTGTTAGAAAACTAACGGAACTAACGGAGTTCCCTTAGTTACTGTTCATCATCTTCACAAAACGCAAATCACGATCTGCACTCTTCTATTTCGATTTTCTTTCTCAAATTCTCGACCAAAACCAATGAAACTTGTCGCGTTTTGCTCCTTATACGAAAATGAACCGAATATCACCAAGTTTCATCGATCATGCAACACAAATCCGGCGATTTTCTGGCGAGAATGTTTTTCCGGCGAAACAATTTCAAGCGACGATAACTTCTTCGTTTCTTAACCAAACTCGATAATTTTTGTTGCGTTGTGATCCTAAAATAAATACCAACCGTTTTTCCGACGAGGTGGTTTTCAGACGACCAGAATTTCTCATATCACGTTGGATGCGAGAAGTTTCACTTCACGTATCTGCAGGTTGCGAGTTCTTGACTGAAGTAGGATGCGAGAAGTTAAATGGAAGAGGATGCGAGAAGTTAAGAAATATGGATGCGAGTTCTTTGCTTGTAGGAGGATGCGAGAACCTGCAGTACAGAGGATGCGAGAAGTTTTTGGATAGATGTTGCGAGTTCTTTGTGGAAGTAGGATGCGAGTTGCTGTTAAATGTGGGATGCGAGTTCTTGGAACATATGGTTGCGAGTTCTTGGAAATTATGGTTGCGAGAAGTACATGATAATCACACACACATCACACTCACACATGCAACACACACTCAGCATACAGTTCATTCACACACACCCACACAGCTGATACTCACTTACAAAAATTACACGCACAGAATACTGCTTGAACACACACACACTGCACACATCTGAACTTATGTAGCTTGCGAGTTCTTTGTTTTACTTTTCTTTTCAGTTACTGTTGCTTGCGAGTTCTTTTCTTTTCTTTTCTTCTCATTTTAAACCTGCATCAATAAAACTCAACAAACAACTATTAAACCTGAATTTTAAGATCAAACAAATTTAAAAACAAATTTTTAACAACACTCAGCAGCAAAAATGAATCAAAAACTCAGATCTGAATCATTTTTTCTCAAGAACACAAAGAACATCTCAAGAACACATTCAAATCAAAAATTTCAAAATTAAGATTTAAAGTTTAAAACTTGAAATTTATGATTGAAACATGTCTAAAAACAATTTTTAGGAAGGATTTTGCACAAAAACGAATCAAAACATCAATATTTTGCAAAATCACAATCCAAAGAATTTCACAGTGAACTTTTTCTCAAGAACACAAAAATTCATTAAATCTTCAAATTGATCAAATCTTGATATGTTTTTGTAAATCTTTTGATGCAAAACTGATTTATATTGATGGAGAAACACTGTGCAATCAAAACCAAAACAAAAAACAAACAAGAAATGCATAACTCATTTGTGTTCTTGAAATCTCCAAAAAATGGAGAAATTCTTCAAATTTCTTCAAATCTTCATGATTTTTGACGAATTTATGCACATTTTGATCTCCCAAAGCTCTGATACCAATTGTTAACACCAGATCTATTAGGTAATCATCAACATATTCATTGATCTTCAAGAATCTAGAGTTTTACATAAGAATTGGAAACTTTCTCTCTCTAGATTCTCTCTCTAGATATTACAATTATGATCTCACTCTAATCACTTGCTTAACAACTAAGCTACCAAACCCTATTTATACCTAGGATTACAAAGCATTAAATCTAATTTCATTGATTTTCTAACTAAACTACTTTGACTTTGACAGCTTTGACTTTTACTTTGACTTTAGAATGTTTGACTATTACAAGACTTTTACAATAAATCTTGAATACAATATAATGCTCTAACATTCTCCCCCTTTGGATTCCAGATTTAAAAAATATAGCAGCAGTCTTCAGCACTTGATCTTCAACACTTTAACTCTGATCGCTTTAATCTCTGAAGCTCTGACAATCTTCAAACAACTTTATCTTCACAAGTTCATGTCGAACTAGATGCTTTGACACTTTTTAAACTCTCAGCTTTGAACAGTCTTCAGTCAAACTTGAAAAGTCTTTGTCTTTTACATTGTAAAGTCAATCTTCTTGAAATGTAATTTTCAACAAATATTCATCAAGTCTTGAACACGAACTTCAGATCTTTGCATCTTTAAAATCTTTGAAGCTTTAGTCTTTGAAGCTTTGAACTCAAACTCTTTAAACGGTTTCTTGAACTTTGTATCTTCGTCTCTTTGAACTTTGAACATTGAACAACGAACTTTCTCGAAATATCTCGAAACATCTTCTTGACTTTATTTCATCATTTCTCCCCCTTAATCTGTCATTGACCAATCTCCAATTTTCTTCAGAAATTATTTCTCCCCCTGTTCTTCAATATACTATTTCTCCCCCTTTTTGATGATTGTGAGCATCATGATCATCAAAACCTTTATCAATTCCATCACGCACTTTGTTCACCACAGGTAACATTCTCCTCCTTTTTGATCTGATAAACCGTCAATTCCAAAAAAAATTATCAGAATCTTTTCAAATTCAGACAAAAGAATGTGGTAACCCTGAAACAACGGATGAATCAGTTAAAATGCCTGTAAGTAGCACGGAGCCACTTAGTACAACGGATGTACTTTGGAAAGGAGTTTTTTGATGTTCACTCCCCCAGGGCTTCCATTCAATCATCGAAAAACCATAAAGGAATTTCTATGAACGTTATGACAAGAAAACATATTCCTTGTGTGTACATGCATGTGTAGAAATGATAAAGCAGCATATGCTTGAATAATAGGCTCAAAGTGTGTAAGCTGTTGAGACAACAACAATTTTCAACGGACTCAATGTGCATGAATGAAGAGCGAAGGTGGGGCAAACTTCCTTCTTTTTCAATATCCAAACCTTCTGAATGAAGATTAGATAGATTATATGTTGCGTCCCCAAGAAAAATGAAACATTCCTTTGTTAAGAAAGAAATGAGTAGCTGGTGGGGTTAAATGCAAGAGTTGGCATGGGCTAACTGCCTGTTTCAATGATGGTCACCAAAGAATGTGAACCAATCAGTAATGTGGCTTCCCGGCTCAGAAAATGGTTGGTGCAGAGTTCCCTTATTCTTTTAACTCTGTTCTCACACTATCTTTCGGTTTTTAATCCGCTCAAGGGTAAAAAAGTCAATATAGGTGCACATGCACAAAGGGTGGTTTTGACAGCTTGCTGCCAGATTCCACACCTCTTTTCAAAAGATCATATCTCACTCAATAACACTCCAAATTAAGTAATTCGTTTTCTGGAAATTATTTTAATGTGTTAGGATTCAAACCCAAGTGGTTTCACTCAAGAACTCAAAGATTTCGTCTACCAAACAGTCTTCACAAAAACAGTGCGCAAACAACAACGTTTTCTGTCGAGTTTTACGTCAAGTATTTTTTCATGTACTTAAACACTTCTAAAAATTATGAAACTTATGCCAAAAGTTTCCTAACTCATTAAACCACTTGGAAATAAAATATCTTGACCTAACTATACCTGGAAGTTATCCAAAAATGGACACAAAGTGACACCAAAATCTGGACAGCAAAGGACATTTTTCTTGTTATGATTGAAAGTTAACTTTTGATCCCATTTCATCATTTTATGATGAAATTGTGGAATATATATATATATATATATATATATATATATATATATATATATATATATATAAGTATACTATATATTTATATATTTATGCATTTTATATACTCTTGATCCCATTTCATCATTTTATGATGAAATTGTGGAATATATATATATATATACTATATATTTATATAATTATGCAATTTATATACTTTAAACCCTTTTCATCATTATTATGAATAAATTGTGGTATATATAAATATATATGTACTATACATTTATAAATTTATGCACTTTAAATACTTCATCTTTACATTTTGAACCCTTTTTATCATTCTTATGATAAAATTTCGGTATACGTATATATACTATATATAAAGTCTTTGGACCCTTTTCGTTACTTATTGTGACGAAATTGCGGTAACTTTAATCTAACAAGAATGAAGCATACTTATGTTACGATTACAAATGTTGGTAACTCCATACGATTTATAATATTTAAATCACAATAAAGGCATTTTATGACGATTTGGATAGTTAGTACCGAACCTTCGAAATTAAAAACTCACTAGTGACCTTACGTTCATAGGTTTGAAGTAGGATCCCACCGAAGTATCTTGTGGGAGATTCCCGGATTTCTATCGCGTATCAAGTGAGTTATCACAGCCCCTTTTTCAATAGTTTACATATTTTGGGTGAAAAGCATGTCGTTATTACAACTACTTTACGCACCGGTTAACTCGTTTCCTTGAAAATGTAAACTTTGCTATACTCTTTTATGCTCTATGGTATGTATAGGTTACGCATGTTGTATGTTTTTGAGCTTTTCTCTATCGTATGTAAGTCCCCATTTGACTCTACGTTACCCGTTTAACTCACGAGTGTGAGCCATTGGTAATTATGGATAGCGCTATTTGGTTGACACCCCACTCACAAGTCGCGCTTGTTTTAGTGCATAATTATTGTTGTTCGTGCGCATTGTTGACGATAGAACATGAGTTGGGGCGGCTGTCATATAGGTCGGGTAATGGGCTCACTACTTAAACATAATACATACTATTTCTATAAGCAAGTGTTTTCATAACCGGTTGCCTTATCCACTTATGCGGATTTAAACTGTTTTGCTATGATAAACAATGTTTAAACCTGTGATCTCACCAACTAGTGCATTAGTTGACCTTTTAATTGACATGCTTTTCAGGTGAGCGTCCTTAAGGTTGGAACTTAGGAAGGCTACACGTGTTGAAGCTTTCTATGTTATCTGTTGATTACGTTCATTTCCCTTTTTCGTAAAACGTTTGTAAAAGGCAATGTTGTAAACTTTTGAATGTATTTTGATGGTTGGTGTAAACCTGTAACTCTTGCTATGAAACTTGAGCTACACATCCCGTGTTTCCGCTTTAGCAGGGTGTGACACTCACAAGTCCAAGACTCAGTCCAACTGCACTAATTGTCTAGAGCTTATTCATATGGATCTATGTGGCCTTATGAGGACTCAATCAATGGGAGGCAAAAAGTACATTTTGGTTATGATTGACGAGTACTCAGGGTATACGTGGCTGGAATTTCTTCGTTTAGAGTCTGAAGCACCAGAACTGATCATAAAGTTCATCAAGAAATTACAAGTTCTTCTGCAACGTTCTATGCAAAAGATACGGAGCGATAACGGCACAGAATTCAAGAATGCTACTCTACAATCATTTCTTGATTCAGTCGGGATTTCTCATATTTTTTCTGCACCGATGACTACTCAACAAAACGGAGTCGTTGAACGAAAGAACAGAACGCTTGTAGAAGCGGCTCGCACTATGTTGGCATATTCTGGACTTCCACCAAGTCTATGGGCTGAAGCGATTTCAATGGCTTGTTTCACTCAAAACAAGACTATAATTAACAAGCATTTGAATAAAACTGCATATGAAATTATTAATAATCGAAAGCCTAATATAAAATTTGTCCGTGTGTTTGGATGCAGGTGTTTTGTGTTGAAAGATAGACAAACATAAACAAAGGCTGACGAAGGTGTCTTCATTGGATATTCCTTGACTTCTAAGGCATACCGGATCTACCTCAAAAGAACTTAATCAGTCATTGAGAGTATTAATGTAACCTTTGATGAAAATGTTACTTTGACTCTTGGACACAACAGTTCAGGACTCGGACTACAACCAGAAGTTTCTACTCAACAAGGAGCAGAACCTGAGCTACAACAGTCAATTAATTATGTTTTAGAAATAATAATTCTGATATTGATTTAATTTTCTTTGATGCTTTTATGGACATTTGTGCAGATATGGAACCACCATCTACGTCCATAAATGCAATCACACGACAGAAAAGTGCTGATATGTCTGGTCCTTCTGTAGAGGTTGGTGCTAAGACATCAGGTGTCACAGACGTAAATCCACCGAATCTACACCAGTTACAGTTTCTGAACCAGTGATTCAAAACAATGATCCAGTTTCTGAAACTACATCAAATTATTCTACGCCTAAATCTCAAGCACCCGAAGTTGAATCACCAGTACCAACAACGATACCTTCAACAGAATCAAGTGAATAAATAATTGTTGTTTTAGATGAAAACGATGAGTAAAGTGGACAAAGGCACATCCACCCGCAAATATAATTGGTGACATCAAATATGGAGTGAAGACAAGATCTGCTACATCAAACGAGTGTTTGTATGTAAAATTTCTGAGCTCAATCGAACCCAAGAAAGCATCTGAAGCATTAGAAGATCCCTATTGGATTAATGCGATGCAAGAAGAGTTGAATGAATTCAAGCGCAACGAAGTATGGCGTTTGGTGAAGCGTCCTAAGGATAAGACCATAATCGGAACCAAATGGGTCTTTAGGAATAAGAAGGATGAAGCTGGTATTATTGTTAGAAATAAAGCTCGCCTGGTCGTAAAGGGTTACAATCAACAAGAAGGTATAGACTATGATGACACCTATGTACCAGTAGCAAGGATACGCGGCCCACAAGAAGCCGAAGGTATTCCAGATGGATGTAAAATTTGCATTCCTCAATGGGGTTCTTCATGAAGAGGTTTATGTGAGTCAGTCCGAAGGCTTTGTTGATCTGAAGTTTCCAAACCATGTCTATGTCTTGGACAATACCCTCTATGTACTCAAACAAGCTCCAAGAGCATGGTATGAAACTCTAACAATACACCAACTTGAATCCGGTTTCACCAAAGGTACTATCGACACAACTCTTTTTCTTAAGAAGCAAGGTGATGATTTGATTTTAGTACAAATTTATGTTGATGACATTATTTTTGGTTCTACAAACCCTGAGATGTGTGTTGATTTTGAAAATGTCATGAAAACTCGTTTTCAAATGAGCATGATGGGGGAATTAAAGTTTTTCCTTGGTCTACAAGTGACACAATCAAAAGAGGGTATTTTTATTAATCAATCTAAATATATAAATGATATGCTCAAGAAATTTGATTTAAATTCCACCTCCATCATGAAAACACCAATGGCTACTGGTAGACTTTCGGATGCTGATTTAGTAGGTAAATCAGTTGATCAAAAGCTTTACCATAGTGTAGGTTCCCAGATTCACGTTGTATCTTATTAATGGTAGTGAAATAGACAGCGGAAGCATATTAAATAAAGCCATTAACATGAGTGATTGTGTAAACGATAAATGAACTATGAGAATCAAATATTGAATAGTAAAATGATAACAAGATCAGATACAAAAGCTGCTCATATATTGATAATGAATCACACCAAGAACATGTTCGAGTGTGTTCAGAAATCTCATAGGACAACAATATCGTACGGAGGTAGTGCTCGGGATTGCTGCAGTGTGTGCTTAAACAATTGTGGAAAAACTACTATTCCCAAAGCTTACAATTGTTTGTTCCACTACCTCACTATATATAGCCCTGATAAAGCATAGACAGTGTACTATCGTACCCTAGAATGACACGTGGAAAGTGTGTCTCCTATTTTAGGGCATACGTGGAAAGTATGGACACTTGTCTAACACTTGGGATTTCCTTCGAGACTTAGGCTGACAGAGGTCTTCAATTCACCAGAGCTCTGTTGAAAGAGCTCTGTTGGTCTTCTGTTGAATACTTGTTCTTCTATTGGATCCGACAGAGCTCTGTTGGTCTTCTTGATGAACTTCTTCCAAGTCTTCTGTCTTATCTCTGTTGGTCTTCTAACTTGAACTATTTTCAATACTTTTACATAACAGATACTTGGGGCTAACAATCTCCCCCTAAGTATTGAAAATAAGAATTTACATTTGACAGAGATTTAAACAAAAGAACAGAGAACTTTTACCTCTGTCGAAACCTTGCACTAATCTTATGGAATATTACAAAAAGATTAAAAGATCAGTACATTTAAGCATAATTATCTCCCCTGAGAATTCTGTCGAATCTTCTGATTAGAGTACGGAAGTCCAGCATCAGATCAATCTGGTCGATGAAGAGTTTCTGCTGTTCTTCTGGACACTTGTTTCTTGGGAGATCTTTGATTATGTTCTTGAGGTATACTAGCGACTCACTTGAGTACTTGTAGGCTTTAGCTGCTCTGATGGCCTTCTTTATGCTCTTCTGTCTGCAGACAAAGACTGGAGGATCTTCTACTACGGTTCCAGTTCTGTGATGGCCATAACCCTCAAGGTTTTCATTTGGAGGTGCAATCGCTAGTTTCTCTACTTCAAACTCTATGCCTAGTTGATAATCAATATGTATTCTGAGATTGATGTGCTCTTGCATAGCGAATCTGACTTCTGGTAGCGCAATTCTGGCCGGTGTGTATCTTTCTGAGAAGTTCAAGCAATATGCGTGGAGTAAGATCAGGTCATATGGATTCAGAAGGACGAGATCATTGTCATTGAAGATTTCATTTCTGCCTTATGTTGATTCCACAGTTGACTCATGGTATGTGACCCTGTCGTGTTGAAACTTCTTGTGCTTGATGTCCAGAATTCTGCGGATACCGAAGTTTATATTGATGGCTCTATTCTGATTTGACTTGGTTTGGATGAACTTTAGCCTTGCATCAGAAATGGTGTTTATTCTGATTGGGTTGAGGTAGGGGTTAATGGGTACGGCATTTACAGGGATGATGTCTCTGTCAGCATATAGAAATGCAAATACCGTTTCTAAGGCAGGTTTTTCGGTGTGAAAGGTAGAGGTTTCTGGGTTCTGTTCTGTTACCGTTGGGTTTGGGTCATTATGGGTTTCTGCCATAAGAGTGTCGATGTGAGCAGATTTCTGAGTAGCTTGGGCTTGACTTATTTGTCCTTCAGCAGAGGATGGGTCTGTCCTTTCTGGTTCTTTTGTTGGAGAAGTAGGAGGGGTATCTAGGTAGATGATCTCTGGTGGTTCTTGTGTTGACTCTTCTGTCGATTTGATGACTCTGTTCTTGAACATGTAGTCAAATGCCACTTCAGTCATATCTGTCATCCCCTTTTCTCCTTCTGTAGTCTCTGCCTCAGTTGCTTCTGTGATTTTCCCTTTACCCTTGGCTTCTCTTTCTTTTTCAACCTCTTTCTCCTTCTCTGCCTCTTTCTCCTTCTCCTTCTCCTTCTCCTTCTCCTTCTCTTTCTCCTTCTCCCCCTTTTGTTGTTCTGAGGACTCACCCAATTGATTGTCTGATTGACCTTCTTGAGCGTCTTCGAAATCATCATCATCGCCAGAGGAGTCAATTCGAGCTTCTGGTGAGGACTGAACAACAAACTTCATACCAGCTTTGTGTCTCTTGCTTGAGGGTTCGTCTGTGGGTGCTTCTTCTGCAGGTCTTTTTGATGTAGAGGTATCCTGTAAAATAATATTAGTAAATTTTAAGGCTGCCTTTGTCATCACATCTTCTACCTCTGTTGCAGCAGCTCTGATTTCTTCTACTTGAGCCCCGAAGTTGACCTTGTGAGTATCAAGAGACGCTTTCACATGTTGTTCTGTTGCCTTAGCTTTCATTACAAATTTTGATGAGATCGTCATCATTCGGCTAAGAATTGATTTTCTGAAGTCTCCCATTTGTCCAACTGTCATGGGTAGGTCATTTGGGTTAGGGCTGGAGATGTTGAGTGGAGTAGCAGATGAGGTGGTTGCTTCTTTTATGGATTCCTTAACAGAGTTGGTAATTATCTCTGTCAAGGTTCTGACATTAGATTCTGAAAGAATAACCGTGGGGATGGGAAGGGTTCTGTTCATCTGCGCTGTGTGATTATCTGTTATGAGTCGCTTTAGGTCTGCAAGATTTGTCGAAGTCTGTTTAACTTCCTCTGATCTGACTGATCTTAGGTCGGCTATCTCTGTTGTCAGCTTTCCAATCTCTTCTCCTCTGACCCGTTCAGACTCTGTTCTGAGTGCTTCAGCTTCGGCATATTTTCGAGTTATTTCAGCATGCTTGTTTGAGATGTTCAGCAGTTCTTCCCTAAGAGAAGCATTTTCCTTGCGGATCAGCTCCTCCTTTTGTTCATTGATTAGTTTATACTCGTTCAAAGAGTTGTTGATACTGTCACAGAAGCTTTCGAACTCTGCTCTTGTGACAGTGTCAACGGGGGTCTTCTTGGTTCCATCACATGGATCCAATTATGCCTCGAGTTCAGAGGCGCCTCCGTCAAGAGTTGTGTTAATGTTGGCTCTTGGAGGACTTCCACCTGATCCTTGATGTTCCCTTTGAGGGGAAACAACTACAGGTGTTCTGGTCTGTTCAGCTCTCTCATCCTCAGAATCTGAGAGAGTGAAGTAGACGTGGGAGTTAACATTGTGATCTAGACAAGTTAATCCTTGTGAAACTAGGCTATCAAATTGCCTCTGAGTTAGGCAATCCCTACGGGTAAATCGAAAATTGCCCAAGGACCTAAGTTGTTCCTCCTTAGAAAGATGAGCCACAGAGGCATCATCGTGTGTGATTGTCCTATCGATGTCATGGGGCGAATTGACATCATTACCAAACAGGGATTCCCCGGTTTCGTGCATACCAGAGGCATGAAAAGTTGCCTATGATGGTTTTGGCTGGTTGGGGTTCGAGGTGTGCACCTCTGTTTCAATATCCATTTGAGCTAGATCCTCATGGATAGATGATGTGCTTGCACTGGGAGTTGGGCTGGAAAAACGCACATGTGTGTTCACAAGCTGAACATCTTTTTCTAAACTCTTCTCTCTCTCGGATTCTATGGATAAAGAACGCTCGGGTGTACTCTCTACCACATGTATCTCACGGTTATCAGAGGGATGCGAACTCTCTGCCATCTCCTCTGTAACATCCCTTTCTTCCTCATGAACAGCCTCCATAGGGGATGCTCTGTTCTGTACTTCCTCCTCCATTACTCTAGAGGAAGACCCCTTTTTGGGTACTCTTTGCTCTGGTCTTTCTTCTTCTGCTATTTCCTCACTCATGCTCTCTAACTCTGGTTCAGGACCTAAGTATGTTGGGGTTCTCACCACAGGTTCTTGTGGTTGAGCAGCACTCTGATAGTTTTGGATAGAGATGTGGCCCGGTGAGATTAGAGAAAGCATTGTACCTGGAACGCGTCGAATGAAGGGGTAGTCGCCTGAAGTGGTGGGATGGAATCTGGACATTACCCAGTTCTTGAAGGTATTTCCTTGTTGGGTCAATTCCAGACGATCAAACGCTCTTCTGATCACTAAGCTGATGAATCTTGGAAACTTGATGTTCTTTAGGAATTTGTGTTTCCCAACTTCACCTCCTTTGGCGATAGCAGTGGTTTTGAGGTTTACGGCTGTGAGAAGATCATCGTAGAGAATGCTTGCATAGTCGAGGTTCCTTTGAAAGAATAATCCATACATGATTTGTAGGATTTCCATAGTGGCTTGATCTTGACTACCAGATTTTCCTGTAAGGGTTCGGTTCAGGGTGGAGAACATGAAGTTCCAGAAAGGCGGTAGGTTCTGTCTTTTGAAAGCGCCGATTCTGACGATCTCTTCGTTGTATCCTAGAAATCGTATGAACTCAAGAAGAACAACAGCACTTGGGGGCTTCTCATAGGCATCTATTTCAAGCTGTTCTATCGTCTTCATTCCAAGGGTTCTCCGCAGGGTTTTAGCTCCTATTCTGATAGTTCCTGAGCCACCTTCGGTTCCAGCATCGACATTGCCAATGATTCCATCTCTTTCTTCTATAAACTGGAAGGTAGTCCACCATTGACGAATGTATAGTTCAGGAACATTATCGTCGAAGTCAGTTAGGGCCTTGAAAATTTCAGAGTTCCTGAAGAACTCTAGAAGAATGTGGTATTGGGGTAAGTAAAGGCTAGGGTTTGGATCTAATCGGTGATTGTTTTCTGCAAGTTCGTATGGAAGAATGTTGATGTGATCAACAAGGCCTATTCTGCTTGAATCGGCAGAATGTTGTGGTTGTTCCATTGTTGCAGGTTAGGGTTCTTGAAGATTTGAGTAAGAAGGGAAAGATTGATCAAAAGTTTGAATACTCAGAAATCGTAGGAGATGAAATGGTTTAAAGGAAATGGGTATTTATATGAAGAATGAATGGCTGGATCACGATCATAGGTACTGTAGGTACTCGAGTTTTGAATAGTGGAACGGCCGCTACAGTAAGAACGTGCGAACAGCTGACGGTTGATCTTTCAATCAGAGATTGCCACGTGGATTTATGTCTGACAACTTTCGTGCAAGTAAACCGTCACGGTTAGAGATATGTGGGTAACAAGTGGTTGACGCTTAGAAATAACCCGCACCTCTGATGACGTTACTTCTGATGACGTGTTCTGATGACGTGGCAGAACAAACTAACAGAACTTTGATGGAGCTTTGTTAAGTTACCTCTGTTGAGTGAACTCTTCATTTCTTATTAGCCCAGGATGTTGCATCTTTTCCTTTAAAACATTTAAAATTCTGTTCTGATGTGGAAGGAAAAGAACAGAGACAGATCTTTAGACAAACACAGAGCTCTGATGAGAAGCAACGGAGGCTCTGGTGAGATGTTAGAGTTCTGGCAAGTTCTTGACATTATCAAAGGTTTTCATCAGAACAAATTTTCCTTCCTTCTTCAAAAAGATTTGACAACAATGATCAAGCAAAGTCTAGTTTGATTTTTAAAATAAGTTCTGACTTGCTCCCCCTAAAACCATGCATTGATTTTCTTTTAAGCTCCCCCTAGGAAATTGAGCTTGAATCCAAAAAAAAAACTTTGTACATACCACTTTATATACAAACAGAATGTTCACAGAGATGAAAAAAAATATGCGTGACAGAAATCTGGTGAACAACATAATTCTGTTGAGCTAGCCTACCCAACTATTTGACAGAGCTCTGGTAGGAACATCAGAGGCTCTGTTGATTTTGAACAGAGTTAGGAGGACAAGTTCAGCATACCCAGTTTGCTGATTAGGAAGTTAAATCTCCTTTCATCAAGGGCTTTTGTAAACAAGTCAGCAAGCTGGAAGTCTGTTGAAACAAAGTACATTTCAATAGTCCCTTTTTCAACATGATCCTTTATGAAGTGATACCTTATGTCGATGTGCTTAGTCTTTGAGTGCTGAACTGGATTTGCAGTTATGGCAATGGCACTCTTGGAGTCGCATAGAATTGGAATTTTACCATACTCCAACCCATAATCTTTGAGTTGAGTTTTCATCCAGATCACTTGAGAGCAACAGCTAGCAGCAGCAACATATTCTGCTTCTGCTGTAGAAGTTGGAACACAGTTCTGTTTCTTGGATGTCCAACTCACCAACTTTTCTCCAAGCAGTTGGCAGCTACCAGAAGTACTCTTTCTGTCAATCTTGCATCATCCATAGTCTGAATCTGTATATGCTACAAGCTCGAAACCAGAGTTAAGAGGATACCAGAGACCCAAAAATTGAGTCCCTTTCAGATATTTAAAAATACGTTTGACAGCAGTTAAATGAGTTTCTGTTGGATTAGCCTGAAATCTGGCACAGAGACAGGTTGCAAACATTATATCAGGTCTGCTGGCAGTTAAGTACAAAAGTGACCCTATCATGCCTCTGTAGTGCTTGACATCTGTTGGTTCACCCTTAAGATCTAAGTCAAGTTTAACTCCAATGGCAATAGGAGTTTTCATAGGTTTTGAATCATTGAGCTTATATTTCTTCAACATGTCAGAGATGTACTTGGACTGACTTATAAAAGTCCCTCTGTCAGATTGTTTAACTTGTAAACCAAGGAAGAACGAAAGTTCTCCCATCATGCTCATTTTAAATTCACTTTTCATTAAACTCTCAAACTTGTCACAATACTCTTGCCGTGTAGACCCGAAAATAATATCATCAACATATATTTGTACCAGAAGTATATCATTCTTATACTTCCTAAAGAATAGAGTTTTATCGACTGTACCTTTCTCGAAGTGATTGATCAACAAAAATTTGGACAGAGTTTCATACCAGGCTCTGGGAGCTTGCTTAAGGCCGTAGAGAGCTTTGTCTAACTTGTAAACGTGGTCTGGAAACTCTGAACATTCAAAACCAGGTGGTTGTTGGACATAAACTTCTTCTTGCAGTTTGCCATTCAGAAAGGCAGACTTGACATCCATTTGGTAGACCTTAAAACCTTTATGAGCAGCATAGGCTAGGAAGATTCTGATGGCTTCTAGCCTAGCCACAGGTGCAAAGGTTTCATCATAGTCAATTCCTTCTTCCTGTATGTATCCCTTTGCAACCAGACGGGCTTTGTTTCTGATGATAATCCCATCTTCATCCTTTTTGTTTCTAAACTCCCACTTGGTTCCAATGGCCGTTTTGCCTTTTGGGAGTGGAACCAAGGACCAGACTTTGTTTCTTTCGAATTCCATAAGCTCTTCTTGCATAGCTTCGATCCAATTTGGGTCCTCTAGGGCTTCAGAAATCTTCTTCGGCTCAATCATGCTTAAAAAATTTACAAAGAAGGCTTCATTGATGGTGGCCGATCTTGTCTTCACACCATCTTCAGCAGCACCAATAATCAGATGATGAGGGTGATCCTTTGTCCATCGTGTCATGGTAGCATGGATAATAGGTGGGGTTTGTGCTTCTGATGGGAAAAGACGAACTTCAGCGTCAGAGCTCTGTAGGTTGGGACCAGGGCTCTATGGCACACGACTTTGGAGAGTGGCCTCATTGCTCTGAGAGTCATTAACAGGGCTCTGTGAAGGTGAGCTTTCAAACAAGGAGTCATTGACAATATTAGTCAGCAGAGGTGATAATGGCTCTTGTTCAGGTTATCTCTCGCTCTGATGTGGTTCCTCATTTCTCTGTATCACTCATGTAGACAGAGAAGTAGATGGTGAAATATTGGAGGGACAAGATGTACCTGCCAGATTTTGTTCTGTTGAGTTCTGAGCTTGATCTCCTCTGTTGACGTTATCAGAGGAATCATCATCATTGAAAAAATCGTTGAACATAAGATTTATATCTTCTTCCCTTGTCTTTGAAGAACTTGTCTTCTTCTGCTCTGTATGTGTCCCCTCTGTTGATTTTCGATCAGAGACTCTTGATGTACTTTCATCAAAGGACACATTTACACTTTCTTGAATGACCCGACATCTGGAGTTGTAGACTCTGTAGGCTTTAGAGGTTAAGGAATAACCAATAAAGATTCCTTCGTCTGCTTTCTTATCAAACTTTCCCAGTTGATCTCTGTCATTCAATATGTAACATTTGCAGCCAAAAACATGAAAGAATTTCACATTTGGTCTTCTGTTGTTGATGAGTTCATAAGGAGTCTTCTTAAATCTTTTCACTATCACAGCTCTGTTTTGGGTAAAACATGTTGTTGAGACTGCTTCTGCCCAGAAGTTCATTGGAAGGACAGAGCCAGCTAACATGGTTCTGGCGGCTTCTACAAGAGTTTTGTTCTTTCTCTCCACAACTCCATTTTGTTGTGGAGTTCTTGCTGCTGAGAAGTTTTGGGAAATACCTTCCTCTGTTAGGTAGGCATCAATTTTGGCATTCTTGAATTCTGTCCCATTATCACTTCTCAACTTCTGTACCTTCAGATCTAACAGAACCTGTATCCTTTTCAACAAACTTATCAAAATCTCTGGGACATCAGATTTTACTCTGATGAACTCAATCCAGGTATATCGAGAATATTCATCAATTAAAACAAGAATATACTTCTTGCCCGACAGACTTTGCACAGAGATTGGACCACAGAGATCCACATGAAGCATATGCAAAGGTCTGGGACAACTATGATCACTCTTTGTTCTGTGTGAAGATCTTTTCATCTTACCCAGCTCACAAGCAGAACAGAGATGGTCTTTGTCAAACTTCATAGAAGGTAGTCCTTTTACTAATTTCAGTTTCACGAGCTTGTCAAGATTTTGAAAGTTCAAATGGGCAAATCTTTTATGCCAGAGCCAGGCATCTTCATTTTTCAAAGACACTAAACAGAGTTTCTCTGTTGTAGAGTTTTGGTTTGGTTTAAAATTCATCTTATAAAGATTGCCTTTTCTGTCGGCTCTTAAAAGTTCTTGACCAGACTCTGAAAGTAACAATGAACAATACTTCTTCGTGAAATTGACGTCGAACCCGTGATCACAGAGTTGACTTATACTGAGAAGATTATGGTTTAATCCTTCAACATAAGCAACCTCAGAAACTGAAACACCACCATTTACTAAAGTACCATAACCCTTAATCTGTCCGCCATTGTCTCCTCTGAAGGTTACTGCACTTCCCATCTTGTTCTTAAAAGAAGTTAACAGCTCCTTATTCCCCGTCATGTGCCTGGAGCATCCAGAATCCAAATACCAGATCTGCACATGAGGTTTCTGCAAGACAGATTAATTCCTTTTAGGTACCCACTGCATAATGGGTCCTTCCTTGTTAGGCTTTGGTGGATTAACAGACTTTCCTTGGGATTTTTCATACTGAGATGGTGTGCCAGAGGTTTTCCTCTGTGTATTCTGAACAGTCTTAAAATTTTTCTTTTGAACCGACTTATTCAGAACACAGTGGGGACCATTCAGATGGTTTTGTAATTTAAGTAACAGCTGAATGCAATTGCAGTTTATGGAGCATGACTGATGCACATTGTTTTTATTAGAAAGCTGTTTGAATGGTGCTTGATTTTGAAAGGTTTTAGGACCAGATGTCTTTGCATACAATCTGTCCTGATTTTGTTTCTTTGAAACAGACTCTGTTGACATGAAGTTCTTTGGATTTGACTCTTTTGACCAAACAAAATTTCCTCTTTGATTTACACCAGAATTTGGAATAGATCTGTTGTTTGTTATCCATTTTCCCTTCTGTTCTGGTGTGAACTTAACTGGTTTGAATGCAAGAGGAACATTTGGGTTTACAAAAACACTTTTGTTTTTCTCTCTCTTCTCCACTTCTACTACATTAGAAGCAAGAATCTTGAAACCTTTGTTGTTAAACTCAGTTACCGGTATAAATCTTGATTGTTTCTTAAAGAAAGAAACATCCTCTTTTGGATTAGTGGATCCCATCGGTATCTGCTTTAACTTGTGTAAGATTTTCTTTTGACCACAAAAGATTTGTTCATCTACCTCGTCGTCAGAGTCACAATCAGAGGCTAGAAAGTCTCTGGTGGCTCTGTTGGAGGTATTAGTCTCGATAGGTATAACAGAGATGTTTGGCTTAACAGTTTGAACCTTCTCAACTTTGGTTTTAAGGAATCTAAAACAGCATTTTCTTCGATAACTTTCAATAAATCCTCCTCGAAAGATGTTCTTATAGATTCAGAGGTAGGAGAGAAGGCTGAGGCTTCTGGATTTAGCTTGCTCTGTGGTATTTTAACAGAGGGCTATGTCACAGAAGTAACAGACTTTTGTCCTAAAAATTAGTTGAAGTTAAAAATCTCTTTTGTATCCAAGTTCTTGATAGAGTTAGGAAGTATGATTTTAGCTCTTCCTTGATCAAGAATAAACTCTGAGGATGGTTTTAAAACCTTCTTATGATCAGAGGAGTCATAGCTGACGTTCCTAAAGTTAAGATGCCTTGGTTTTGAGAAAGCATCTGAGATTTTGGTTCTTTTAAAAACAGCATTACCAGATATCACATCCTCTTGGATTTTCCCAACACAAAAGACAGAGGACAGAGATGTCTTCTTTCTTTTGTCATAGGGAGCAAGGTCAGAGAAACCAAGACCTTGCGTAAACATCTGTGAATTTATCTTGATGTGTACATCTTGTGCATCCTGGTACTTTTTGATCTGAATTTCTTTTCTCTGTAGGGATTGATGCAGAACTTCCCTTTCTCTTTGAAAATAATCAGTTAAAGCAACACAGTTAAGTCTCTCTGTTTCAGACTTTTTTCATTTC
This sequence comes from Saussurea involucrata, assembly GCA_033807775.1. Taxonomy (NCBI): domain Eukaryota; kingdom Viridiplantae; phylum Streptophyta; class Magnoliopsida; order Asterales; family Asteraceae; genus Saussurea; species Saussurea involucrata. Next base: position 100,858,586 of record CM066322.1, on the reverse strand, counting down.
TTCAGACTTCTTTTTCAAAGCATTTTCATATTCTTTAATCTTATCTGAAAACAGACTCTCTTTCCTTTTTTGCAAGATTTCTAGCTCAGATTTTTCTTTGAAGATTTCTTCCTTTTCTTGTTCCAAGAGAGTTTTCTCTCTCTTGTAAAAGGATAGATCCTTCTGAGCTAGTTTTCTCAGCTCTTTTTCTTCAGAAAGTTTTTGTTTAAGAAGTTGAAATTCCTCATTCAGCATAGAAACATGCATTTCTAATTCTGAGTCAGACTTGGATTCAGATGAGCATACCTTGGCACTGGGTCTGGTGGTCTCCAGCGCTCTGTCGTCAGACTCTGTCATGGTAAGAGCAAATGCATGAGCTAGATCTTCTTCTTCTGTTATTCCCTTCGTTATTTCTGGTTCTCCAGTCATCCAGTCAACAGCTTCTTCTAAACTTTCATCATCCACAGCAACTCCACAAAAGTTGGCTTGTTCTGGTTCATCATCAGAGGATGAATCAGAAACCCAGTTCTCCATTTCAGCCACGTAGCTTCTTTCTCTGTAGTTGTACTTGTATTTGTTCTTGTAGTAGTCCTGGTCTTTTACCAGTTTGCCTCTACAATTAACAGAGAAGTGCCCAGGTTTGCCACATCTGAAGCAACGTCCATCATTCTGATTGATGGGTTGAGCAGCATCGGCCTTCTGTTGTGCTGGTGGATTTTCTCTTCTGTGTTGTGGAGGTTGTCTTTGTTCTGTGGTAACTCTGTTGTTACTTAGTTCGGGTGCAGCGTATTCCCTTCTGTCTTCTTTTCTCTCATATCTACCTCTTCTGTCAAACTTATTGCCAAATCTCTTGTTAAATTTCTGAGTTATCAGAGCAAGGGATTGAGCAAAAGCTTGAATGTCATCATCCTCTGATGAGCTTTCCTCTGTATCACTCTCTGCAACTAAACTCTTCTTTCCTTTCTTTTTAACCAACTTATCTTTCTTTTTCTCTCTGTTTGAACTCTCTCTGTTGGACTTTTCTGATGTGGTTTTCTTAGAATCAGAAACTAAAGCGATTGGGCCTGCAATGGTGGATTTGCCTTTTTGCTTGACAACATCCTTCTCTTGTGCGGCCAAGGTGCCATACACATCTGTTAGAGACCATGCATCTATGTCCTGGTTGGCTTGTAAAGACATGGACAGATTTAACCACTCATCATTCAAACTTTTCAAAAACAGAACATTGTTATCTTCCTTCGACCTAATAACCCCACATTTTTTGCATTTGTTGATCAACACATTAAATCTGTTGTAGGTTTGTTGTAAGGTTTCCTCAGGAAGTGCTTTGAAATCGTTGTATTCATTTATACATTGGGTTCTTCTGTTCTTTTGTGTCTTGATACCACCCTCAAGTTGGTTTAGAAGTTGATCCCAGATTTCCTTAGCAGTAACACATGAATCTAGTTCTTGAAATATTTCGTTTGGAATGGCCATTATCAGTAGTCTAACTGCTTTAAGATCATTTTCCATTTTTAGATTTTCCTCATCAGTAAAACCTGTGGTTTTAATCTCATAATGAGCTGGAATCTCAGCAGTAGTTCCTGTTGCGGGTACACGAGGAACAAAAACCATGGGTTGGTATGGTCCGTCCGTGACAGATCGCATTAAGTCTTTATCCATACCATCGAAAAAGTTAACCATCCTGATCTTCCACTGAGCATATTCATCTCTCAGAAGAGTAGGAGGTTTTGATAAAGAACCAGCAGTATAGATAGCATTTATACCGTTGTTCGCCATTTTGAGAAAAACAGAGTACAGTTGTTGTAAAAAGAGTTTCAACAAGAAGATGAGTTTAAACAATAACCAATGGAATAGTAACTTTTGAGAGAAACGTTTAAACTGCACTAGAAAGCTTTAAACACATTTATATGAGCTCTGAAAGCTTGTTTAGACTAGGAAGCAGTAAAAACAGAGTATATAATGAAGCTTTTAAAGGCACACAGACACAATCAACAACAGTGAGTCAACCTTGGTAGATTGGATCATTTGGTTTAAGAAAACCAAAGAAGCTCTGATACCCATTGTAGGTTCCCAGATTCACGTTGTATCATATTAATGGTAGTGAAATAGACAGCGGAAGCATATTAAATAAAGCCATTAACATGAGTGATTGTGTAAACGATAAATGAACTATGAGAATAAAATATTGAACAGTAAAATGATAACAAGATCAGATATAAAATCTGCTCATATATTGATAATGAATCTCACCAAGAACATGTTCGAGTGTGTTTTGAAATCTCATAGGACAACAATATCGTACAGAGGTAGTGCTCGGGATTGCTGCAGTGTGTGCTTAAAAAATTGTGGAAAAACTACTCTTCCCAAAGCTTACAATTGTTTGTTCCACTACCTCACTATATATAGCCCTGATAAAGCATAGACAGTGTACTATCGTACCCTAGAATGACACGTGGAAAGTGTGTCTCCTATTTTAGGGCATACGTGGAAAGTATGGACACTTGTCTAACACTTGGGATTTCCTTCGAGACTTAGGCTGGAAGAGGTCTTCACTTCACCAGAGCTTTCTTGAAAGAGATCTGTTGGTCTTCTATTGAATACTTGTTCTTCTGTTGAATACTTGTTCTTCTGTTGGATCTGACAGAGCTCTGTTGAGCTCTGTTGGTCTTCTTGATGAACTTATTCCAAGTCTTCTGTCTGATCTCTGTTGGTCTTCTAACTTGAACTATTTTCAATACTTTTACATAACAGATACTTGGGGCTAACACATAGTATGATTGGTTCTTTGTTATATCTCACAGCGAGTAGACCTGATATAATGTTCGCAACATCCTTTTGTGCTCATTTTCAAGCAAATCCTAATGAATCTCACCTTATTGCTGTTAAACAGATCCTTCGGTATCTCAAAGGCACAAGAAATTTGGGCCTTTGGTATCCAAAGAATTCGGGGTTTGAGCTAATTGCTTTCACAGATGCAGATCATGCATGAAATAGATTGGACCGGAAAAGCACATCTGGTGCATGTCAATTTTTAGGGGATGAACTTGTAAGTTGGTCATCATAGAAGCAGAACTGTGTGTCAACATCTACTGCGGAAGCGGAGTACGTTGTTGCGGCAAGCTGTTGTTCACAAGTGCTATGGATGAAGACACAACTGAAAGATTATGGCTACGTCATGAATAAGATCCCAATCTATTGTGACTCCAAGAGTGCAATAGCAATAACGGAAAATCCGGTTCAACATTCCAAGACAAAGCATATTGATGTCAGGTACCATTTCATTAAAGATCATGTGGAAAAAGGAACCATAGAAATGCATTTTGTACCAACAGAACTAGAACTTGCTGATTTATTTACAAAACCTTTGGATGAAAAAAGGTTCAACTTTTTAATCAGCAAACTAGGAATGTTGAATACTTAGGCATATCTGTGATTTCTTTTAACATATTGAGGGGGAGCATGTGTACTTTTGTTTATTTATATTTTACGTTTGAGGGGAGCAAGTATGCTTAATCGTGATACTTCTGACCAATTCGGAATCATGTTCAATGAGTACCAAGTTTTCATCTGATTTTGCAGATTATATCTGAGGTTGATTTCACTGACTATGCATCTTTCAAGGGGGAGCAAGATGGTATAAGTCTGTAAGTGTGTTCTATCTAGTATTTTTTCTTTAAAAAAAAGTTTTGAGAGAGAAGGAAACAAACTTTTCAAGCAAGAATGAGCTTAAAATGTTTTAATCTATTGAGAGATTTTTGAAAGTTTGATTTTTACTGAAAAAGTTAGAATTTTTTGTGAAAAACACTTAGTTTTCGCATCCTAAAGGATACGAAAGTATAGTTTTCGCATCCTAAGGATACGAAAAGTGTATTGTTCGCATCCTTAAGGATACGAAAAGTGTACTTCTCGCATCCTCAAGGATACGAAAAGTGTACAATTCGCATCCTCAAGGATACGAAAAGTATACTTATCGCATCCTCAATGATACGAAAAGTATGCTTCTCGCATCCCATAGGATACGAAAAGTAGGGTTTTCGCATCCTTAAGGATACGAAAAGTAAGCTTTTCGCATCCCTTTGGATACGAGAAGTTAGTGTTCGCATCCAATGCAATGCAAAAAGTTTTTCACTGGGTTTCAGTGTGATACGAGAACTTTTTCAAATTGGAACTTTTCGCATCCTTGTTCTGCGAAAAGTTCAGATGAACAGAGCCATGTCATTTTTTCTGACATGTATTTTTCTACTGGTTGCGAAAAGTGGGTGTCCTCTATAATCGTGCCATGTGTCATTTTTTTAGAGGGTATAAAAGTTTTTTAAAATTCTCATTTCCCACTTTATTTTGTTGCCAACCTCGTACTTTCTCTCAAACTTGCTACTGTTCATCTTCCTCACAAGCTTCTCAACTTCAATCCTTCGAATCTTGCTCTTCAGGTAACCATTTGCTTTGATTTTTGTTCCTTTGTACTCAATTTTATGTGTTGAATGTATCCATCCATGTAAATCTTTCAATTATTTCCAGTATGTTCATCATTCTTTTAAGACTGTTCATCTTCTGACAAATTGATTTCATCGATTATATGTGATCTTGAGCTAAATTGTTGTTGATTCTTGTTCATATATTCATGTCGAATTGAACTGTGCTAGTCTTTCATGGTTAGGACTCATCAATTTTGAATTTTGAATATGTGTTCTTATTCGATATTGGGTCAGTGGTCTAAAGTCATCGTTTTAGGGTTTCAAAATCAACATTTATTGTCAATTTCTTGTGGGTTATGTTTTTCGATCGTGTCTGAGTGGTTTGTATGGTCAAAATCTTTCTGTTTAATCAATTTCAAAACTAGGTTTGATGAATGTTACAAGAAGTTCATATCTTTGATTAATACGAAAAGTTTTTGGGTGAAAAGTTGAGGATTTTTTTACAAGTCTACTGTTCGTATCAGTCTGATACGAAACGTTTCTCAAAATGGCATGCGAATAGTTTTTCTTCAAATGAAAATTTTTTTCTAAGGGAGGAATTCGCATCGTTCTTATTACGAAAAGTTCTTTGTTCGTATCCTCATGATGCGAAAAGTTAACTGTTCGCATCTTCTATTGTTCGCATCTCCTTCATGCGAAAAGTCTAGAATTCGCATCCTTCTTCATGCAAATTCTTTGATCTGTTTCATGCTTAATACGAAAAGTTTGAGTCTTGATGTGATTTTTCTTTGTGATGCGAATTCCAGACTTAGAAAATTTTCAGAAAAGTTTTTCAAAAGTGATTTTTGCCAAAATTAACTGTTTCAGAACTGTATTTTCAAAACAACAGTTCACATGGCTTAAAATCAAGAGCAACAAAGTATGGTCCAAGGATTTGGGGACCATATACCTGAAGCAACACCCAAAGTACCACTTCCATCAACACGATCTGTACACCCACCTTACACCGGAGGAAATCCAGATCATGCTATCATACATCCCACAAACTATGTTGAAATCAAGTTCAACAATCATCATGTGGAATTTGATCATATCAACATTCATCCGGTGGTCAAAGAAGTTCTGAGAAATCACCCGTTGGCATATGCGTTGACTCACACAGTCAATGTACCTATGCTTTATCTTCAACAAGCTTGGAAGACCATTACACTTACCATGGAGAACAGAAAGCCAGCCTTTGAGATCCAGATTGATGAGTTCATTACCAAATTAGACTACCATAGACTGAGGCTAGTGCTGAAGCTAACTGGGCCTGACTCCAGACCTGGGAAAATAGCTTTTGATCCTTATCCAACTGAATCAGAGGTTTTTGAAGGAATTAAAGCCATGGGATACATTGAGAATTGAACCAAGTCAAAGATTTCTGCAAAGGAAATCTACCACCTGTGTACTATGCTATATTTTTCGTCATCAACAAGTGCTTGACCTCTAAGCACTCCGGCATAGATAATGCGAGTCTTGGTATTCTGAAGTTATTTCATGCGGTAGTGTATGATCTACATGTAGATTATGCAGCTATCTTCTGGAATGAGCTTCAACAAAAAGTATATGACAGGAAGAAGCACAAAGGAACACCATATGTGCCTTATATGAGGTTCTTACAACTTATAGTCCACAGCATGATGAGGTCCAACAGGGACATTCCAAGAAGATTGAATTATCCTTCCGTACCTGAAAAGTCAATGCAGTATCTCCAAAGGCAAAAGCAGACATTCAATTATGAGATGCCATTACCAGAAGGATTCCTCAGATACGCGAATCAGGACGCTGAGTGTATAGTTGAATATCGAGAGTCTATGGTCCGGCCAGAACCGGAGGGACCTACCCAGGACTCAACCCCTAGGCAAGCGGTGTCTGTGAGGGTTCAGCGAGCACGGGCTCCTGAACGGGGAGAGTAGAGGGAAAATACCGAGAGGGGAATTGGTGGGGTTCAGACATATATATCTAAAGACACATGGTTATCATCCGAGGACACGCATTTAGATAACCGTGTGGTTCAGACGAAGCTCTTATTCCACCACATATTGGCAGAGCTTCGGCCAGAATCACTGAATCTTCTAGTAATGGTGCAGAGTCTGATAACGCGTCTGATTCTGCGGAGGAACAAGATCATGGAGATGATAATGATGATGATGATCAACATGGTAGAAATGATGATAATATTTTTTGTGATGTGTCATAGTTTCTACATTTCACAAGTATGACACCTTATGTGGCTCATGTTGATGATATAAATGTTAATGATCTACCACAAATGACACATATTGATTCTGATACAGTGTCAAGCGTTATTGAAACTGTTGTGGGAGATATAAGGAGAACTGAGGGAGTATTAGTTGAAAACATAAGTGAGTCTGCGAGAGAAATTGAAGAAACAAAATGGGGAGTGTGAGTGCTACCTTAACCTACTATACCAGAAGGGCAGCCACATCTACCACCAGATCTCATGTGTTGGGATCAGGTGTTGAAAAAGACGTTAGTAGCCCACTAACGCACTTGCACACCCAAGCCAGCCATTCAGTTTCTTCTCAACAAGAAACTGTCTCAATTTCTCACGGGGATCAAGCACAACTTCTATCCTTCTCTCATTCGGAGAGTTTGGGTATTGAAATAGAGATACATCCTCCCCAGTCCTCGACCTTCATTCCTGCACAGTCATCGAGTCTAGATCCAATTGCTGAATTATTACATTCTTTGACTAGGACACTGCCTGTTTTTGTTACATCTGATGGGAGTCTTAGTGCCCCATCCGGAACACTCGGAGTAATTCCTTCTATAGGATTACAAGGACTTAGTGGAAGTCCTACCAGTTCTAACATCATGCCAACACTGAACGTAGGCCACACAGTTGATTCAACTGTTGTGTCAACGGGTAACCTAAGTGGTCCCGGTGGTGAATTGCTCGTCTTTGTGGCAAGGAAAGATATTGACGGCGCCTTAAACGTTGTTGAGGAAAGCTTAATCAAGGAGATACAAGGAGTAAAATATTTGATGAAAGGCAAGGGCCCGATGATTGAGAATGAGCCTGAATTGCCTACACCTCCACCTCCAGTTGTGCAAACACCATAAACTCAGCCTGATCCATCCATAGATGAACTGAAAGACATGCTATATGCCAAGCTTCTCCCTATGAGCCCAGATGATCCACAAAACAAAACCCTTTTACCATTACTTGAAAACTTTCAGCTAAGACCTCAACCACGTCCACCTACTCCTAATGTGGTGACTTCTTCAGAGTTCAATACGTTTAAATCAGATGTGCTAAGCGGTTTAAGTGATATGAAGAAGACAATGGATGAATTGTCAAAGCAAGTTGCAATTCTTAATCAGAATTGTAAGACTCAAGCCCAAGGAGTTAAATGAAGGCATGATCAGGATCCTGATGATCATGATCATGAGGGGGAGATGAGTAAGAAACGGAGAACTGATTATGAAACTCAAAGTTTAGGAAAGACTATGTCTACCGTTGAAGTTATCAACATGTTTGAATCTGGTGCTATGGGTGAAGAAAGTGGTAAGCAGATAGTCTTGTATGTGGATCCAGATGTTGAACTGACGGTTGAAAAGCTTGAGGTAAATGAGTAGGAGATAAGGGAGGTTGTTGACCTATATGTTAAAGTGGTGGAAGTCAGTTCAGATGATGAAGCTGATGAGAATGAAAATGAATATGACAAGTTTTGGAGGATTAAGGAAGAGTCAGAAAATGTGATGATGATTACAGATGGATTGATTGACTAAGAGGTAGAGTTCAGCACAGATGAAGTTGATTTTATTACTCAGATCTATGGGCCAAGTACACCTGAAGATATATCTGTTAGCCTTATCCAATCACCTGACCCTATATCAAGTACATTGATTGCTACTCAACCTGAAACTACATCTGTAGCCATTAACCTTACCCAACCAAATCTCACTCAACCTGAAACATCATCACTTATACCTATTATACCTGATTCTCCACCAACTCTTGAACCATCACCTGATGAACCCAAACCTGAAATTCATGAACAACCATTTTTTCCAACCTTTAACCCTTCATCTGATCAAGCTGGTCCATCAAACCCTTCTACCTCAAACCAACCTGGTACTTCTACTTTTAGAAACCAAAGGCTAACCTAATTGGAGGAAAGACAGAGAACTTTGAGGTTGAGAACACCATTCTTCGAGGATGATGAAAGGAGGTTGTTTGTTCATCATATCAAGAGATTGAATCCTTATGCTGTTTTGGGGATTAATGATCAGTCAGATACTTACAAGTTTGAGTATATCTACTTCTTGAGGGCTAAGGGTCAGAAAGAAAGATTTGTGAAGAGCAAGAAGTTGATTGTTACAATCAAGGAGGTGTCAGCAAAGTTGTTCTACAAAATGTGGTACCCAGTTTTTGTAGTTCAGAGACAAGCTTGCAGAGACTATACTTTCTCAAAAGCTGATTTTTGTCATCTGTCTATAGAAGATTTTAAGACGATGTATCATTACTTAAGAGATCTTCTTATCAGAAAAGAAAATGTAATAATTGCTTTGAATGCCATAAAGAGATTCTTGAGGAGGCACATCTTGTACACTCAGTGTCATGACTTCCAAATGGGTGTGGAGAGTGATCAACCAATGGTGAACTTGATAAGGCCCAATCAGATGATAAGTGGCTTGGAAAATATGCCATTATATGCGGTGATCAGATATCTTGAGTTTGGAGTTGTCTACCAGAATGAAAGAGGAAAGGAGAGGTTTCAAAGATTCAGCGAGATTGCAAAGTATTCAGATGAAACGTTGAAAGCGTTGTTACTTCAATTGCAAGATCGTCTGAAAGTCAATGATAGAGATAGAGGAGATACTTGGATGCCTTCTCTTGCAAGATCTTGGATGGTCAGAGCTATCAATGAGATAAATGATAGAATCTTCTTCAGAAGTGCTATGCGGAGAATAGAAACTTATTTGGGAGCTCGAAGAAGGAGAAGACCATTTCTGCCTTGATAACTAAGGGGGGGGGGGAATGTTAGGGTACTCAATTGTAGTTATCAAGACTGTTGATTTTAATACATTCTATGTTTGAATTTCTTAGTAGAGGCATGGGAGTGTCATGACCCTACTATAAATAGAAAGTCTCTTTGTTAATTTTAGAACTCTTGGTCATTTGTACTTACTTTCAAGATATATAAATGACAATGACTTTCTCTCTCTAGAATCTCTTACACTCTGATTGCTTTACACTAGATTTGGGATTAACATTATATTCATTCTTCATTCTTTCAGAGAAACGAGTACACAGAGATGGGTTAGTAGAACCAAATATAATATCATCGACATATATTTGAACAAGAATAATATGACCTTTAACCTTTCTGAAAAATAAAGTGTTATCAATTTACCACGTTCAAATTTTTCAGCAATGAGATATGAGGATAAAGTGTCTACCATGCACGAGGTGCTTGTTTTAAACCATAAAGGGCGTTATACAGCTTATAGACATATTCTAGATGTTTAGGATCAGCAAATCCTGGTGGTTGTTCAACATAAACTTCTTCATTCAAGGAATGCTGACTTGACATCCATTTGATGAACTTTGAAGTCTTTGTGAACTACATAGGCTAAGAAAAGTCGAATTGCTTCGAGTCTTGCCATTCAGGCAAAGGTTTCATCATAGTCTATGCCTTCTTCTTGATTGTATCCCTGAGTTACGAGTCTAGCCTTGTTGCAGGTCACAGTTCCAAATTCATCTAACTTATTTCGATATACCTACTTAGTTTCAATTATAGTTTTGTCAGATGGTCTGGAAACAAGATTCCAAACTTTGTTTCTTTCAAACTCAGCCAACTCTTCTTGCATAGCACTGACCCAGTTTGGATCTCTGAGGGCATCATTAGTTTTCTTTGGTTGAATCAGCGAAATGAAATTAACAAATAGACTAATATTACATGAACTTCGTCGTGTTTGATTACCTGCATTTGGATCACCTAGTATTTGCTCGATTGGGTGATTTAATGTCCATCTCTGAGCTGGAGCTTGAATCTCTGGCTCAGAATGAATTTCTGGAGGTGCTGAAGAAGAGGCTTCAGCAGCTATCGTTTCAGGTGTGTCAGGCAGGAGTTGATGAGGTTCAAGTGGTATTTCGTTCATTGATTGCTGATTAGAAGTGGATGGTTTTTCAGAAGTTGAGGGTTCAGAAGGAGGCAAAGTGTTTATAGGAACATCTGATACCCAAGAAGAGGATTCTGCTTCACTTGTTTGCATGTTAGGAATGATGATAGGATCATCATCTGTGATTGGGTTGTTGACCTGAGGGTCAAGGTTGAAGTTAGCTTCTGGTTCCCCATAATGAGAAAACATCCACTGCTTCAATTCTTCATTTTCAGCAGTAGGTTTTGAATTTGCTGAACGGGATTCATCAAAGGTGACATGAATAGTTTCTTCGACAGTTTGTCTTCTGTTGTTAAAGACTCTGAAGGCTTTGGATACTGAGGAGTATCCTAGAAATATTCCATCATCAGCTTTGGGATCGAATTTTCCAAGGGTATCTCTATTGTTTAAGATGAAACATTGACAACCAAAGATATGAAGAAAGCTAATAGATGGCTTTCTCCCATTGAAAAGTTTATATGCAGTTTTGTTGAATCTTTTAACGATCATCGACCTATTTTGAGTAAAATAGGCAATGTTGACAGCTTCTGCCCAGAATTAAGTTGGAAGATGAGAATCACTGAGCATAGATCGAACAACTTCGATGATCGTTTTGTTTCATCTTTCAACGACTCCGTTTTGCTGAGGTGTTCTCACTGCTGAGAAGTTTTGTTGAATCTTTTAACGATCAGTGGCCTATTTTGAGTAAAACATGCAGTGTTGACAGCTTCTGCCTAGAATTGAGTTGGAAGATGAGAACCGCTGAGCATAGATCGAGAAGCTTTGATGAACGTTTTGTTTCTTCTTTCAGCGACTCCGTTTTGCTGAGGTGTTCTCACTGATGAGAAGTTTTGAGAAATTCCCTTACTCTCAAAGAAGTTATCAAGAGAACTGTTTTTGAATTCATTCCCATGATCACTCCTAATCGAGCGAACCGTTATATTATTCAGGACTTCCATTTTCCTGACAAATGAGATGAGTTCATCTGGAGTGTCACTCTTAGCATGGAGAAACATTACCCAAGTATAACGAGAGAATTCATCTACTATGACAAGAGTATATTTCTTTCAAGCGATGGACTGTATGTTGACAGGGCCAAATAAATCCATATAGAGGAGTTGAAGAGGATTTGTCACTGATGACACTTGCTTAGACTTGAAACTAGCTTTAGTTTGCTTTCCTTTTTCACACGCTGAGCAGAGATATTCCTTAGCGTATGAGTGCTGAGGCAAGCCAGTGACTAGGTCTTTTGAGGAGAGAGTGTTCAACATTTTGAAGTTGAGATGAGAGAGACTCTTATGCCATAGCCAGTTGACATCTGATGAGGCTTTGGATAGAAAACAAATGTTCTCAGTGGTTGTTGAATCCATGTTTATGACATAAACATTTTCCAAACGATAATCACTGAGAGCAATGTTTCCTTTTTTATCAGTGACTGAACACGCTTTCTTCGTAAAGCATACTTTGAAGTCTTTATCACATAGGTGACTGATGCTAAGAAGATTGTGCTTCAGTCCTTCTACGTAAGCGACACTTGTAAAGGTAGTTTTATCATTAGTGAGTACACCAAACCCTCTGGTATAGCCTTTTCCATTTCCACCAAATGTCACTGAGGGATTCTCTTCCTTGTATTCAGTGAGCAGGTTCTTTTCTCCAGTCATGTGTCGAGAGCATCCACTATCAAGATACCAGATACCCTTCGAGACCTACAAATATAAGGAAGATTAATTTTGAATTGGTACCCACTTAACTATGGGTCCGCAATTGTTAGTGGAATAGGAATTGGAAGGATAAGCAGTCTTCACAGCATTTGATGATTCAGCGTCAGTGGTAACCTTCACTTTGGTTAATTTCTTAACCTTAATGCTATTCTTCACATTGGCTTGTTTTTCACCTGGGGTGATCTTCTTCATCTTTGGCCCTTTGGTTCCCTTTTGAGGATTTTGTAAAATGGTTTTTCCTTTATCTTTGAGTTTGGGGCTCATAGGGGATTTTTCCTCAGGGATAGGAGTATCAGAAGAAGAGCACCGAGATGATGAGGTGTCAGGGATGGAAGAAACGAACATTCCAAATTTAAACATGGAATGATCTTTGCTTAGTTCTTCTAGCACAAAAACCAAGACCACTTCTGTCATGGACAGGGATCTGAGAACCGATTATCTCAATTATCTTTGATGAGGATTTACACCATCCTTCAATAGTAGCTTTCTTAGCTTTCTGTTCAGCGATAGCTTGTTCGCGTTCAATGCTGATTAATTGATTTACATAGACCTGATCGTTTAAACTTTCTTCTATATTAGAGAGTTCTTAGATCTTTAAATGACATTTCTTAAGTTGTTCAGTTAAATCTAGTTTTAGTTGTTCAGCTTGGGGTTTGCCATTCAGGGCAGCATATAAATCAACACTCAGTGAATCGATAGCACGAAGTCTATCAGCATCAATGAGAGCTGGAGTAGAAGAGGTTGATACCTGAGAAGTGGAAGATGTATAGGGAACATCAGCGGGTTCTTCCTTCACTTCTTGGATGTTGGCCATTAGACAGAGATTGGCCTAATCTTCTTCATCAGAATCTGATTCTTCATCAGATTCAGCCCAATCGTGTTCTTCAGCAATTAGACCTTTACCTTTCTTCTTGAAGTTTTTCAACTTTAGGTATTTCTCTTTAAGCTTCAGGTATTTTTCTTCAAGACTTTCATTGACATGCATTCACTAGCAAAATGTCCTTTCTTTTCGCAGTGATAGCAAGTGGCAGTTGCCTTATCAATAAGGTATGATTTAGGATTGTCAGTGATGATGAGAGGTTTATTTCTTCTGAAGTTACTCTTTCTTGCAAATCTATTGAAGGAGTTTGTCAAGAGTGCCAGGGATTGATCAAGTTTTGAAGGATCAGTTTCTAATGAACCATCAGAGTTTGATTCCAACTCAGTGATAGTGACAGAAGATCGCTGAGCAGGCATCATCTCTGAGGAGAGTAAAGCAACAAGTGTGATTTTTGAATCTTTCACAATATTCTTCTTAAGCTGACAGGATTGCTCATGATTGAGCAAAGTGCCAAAAAAAGCGCTTAAGGATATATATATTTGAGATCTATTGATAGTTTAAGACACATGGTATAATTGTCCCAACTTTCAGGAAGACATTCCAAGAATTTTGTCAGGGTCTCAGAGTTAGAGTAGGTCCTACCAACGGTTTTTAGGTCAATAATTAAACGGTTAAAACGTTGGTGCACTTCAGATAAAGTTTCATTCTTACCACAAATAAATCTTTCATATTGTCTTACTAGATTTATCATTCTGGACTCTTGTACGTCATATGTACCTTCATATTGAACATAGATTGTGTCCCACGTGACTTTGGAAGTTTTGAGGTTCATGACAGAATAATAGACCTCATCAGGTAGAGACATAGATATTATTGATCTGGATTTGGTATCAATGGCTACCTTCTTCTTATCTTCATCAGTCCATTTTGAGATCTCTTTGATGATCACTCTTTCAGGTATGGCTGGAGTGATAGCAATGGCAAGAACAGCAGCAGAAAAAACTGATGGAACATAGGTCCATTTTCCACGTAGTAAGGCATAGAGGGATCTTCACCTTCTAGGAAAAGCATCATTCGATTCTTCCAGAGATTGAAGTTATCTCTACTGAATCGAGGAGGTTTTGCAAGAGAACCATTATCGATATAGTTTGTGTTTGTGTTTGTGTTTTGTGCCATTTGAAGAATAGCAAGGAAGAGATTAGTATAAGCAATATCTTGTTTATGAGATTAAACAATCTGCTCTGATACCACTTGTTGGTCTTGTAGGGGTTATATAAGTACACAGCTTGTAGAGGGGGGGGGTTGAATAAAAACACAAATTTTGGTTTTCTAAATTGTTTATTGATAAATCAAAATACAATTTATAGTTTGTTGCGGAATAAGATTAAGTAAACCCTAATCTAAACAAACTTGAGAATTACTAAGTGTTCTTGCACAAGAATAGAGAGAAAAGAAGATATAGAAAAATAAGGATATTTTTCTATGTACTAAGTAGTTCAGGGAAGACCACCTTCAAAATGAAAGGGCATTCCTCTTATTTATAGCCACTGCATTAAATGCATGGCAGGAGGACTTTACATGTGTCATCATATGGATGGACGCATGCTTCTAACTTTAGCAAGACATGCTTTGGGCCGTAATGTTGAACAGTGTAGTGGCAGAGTGGTTGTACGATCTTGGACAAAAGTATGTCTTGTCTGACAAACCGTACGATATGTGCAAAGAGATAAGACAAACGTATCTTGAAGTAGAAGCTTCTTGATAAGTGATCGTTGAGTAGGTCTTCCATCAAGGAAGAGCTGATGTAAGTCAGCTATCGCTGAAGTTTTCTTCTTGATACGTCTCGTGTGTGGACTTGTCTTGGTTTCACTGATGTCTGCATCAGATCATTAGTAGACTTGTCACTTGTTCATCAGTTTTATCTTCGATGTCAACGATGAACTCTTTGTCGCGAAACTTGTCTTCGGGGGTTACAAACAACATTGTTTACATTTGAAACTATCAGCGATCATCGGTGATAAATGAGCAGACTCAGGTTATCATTGATGGAATATTTATTTGTCACACCCCGCTAAAGCGGAAACACGGGATGTACAGCTCAAGTTTCATAGCAAACGTTACAAGATCACACCAACCATCAAAATACATTCAAAAGCTTACAACATTGTCTTCTACAAACGTTTTACGAAAGGGAAATGAACATAATTTAAAAACATAGAAAGCTTCAACACGCGTAACCTTCCTAAGTTCCAACCTTAAAGACGTTCTCCTGAAAAGCATGTCAATAAAAGGTCAACTAATGCACTAGTTGGTGAGATCACAGGTTTATAAGTACAATAAAGTTTGTCATAGAAATAGTTGCAATCCGCACAAATGGATATGTCAACCGGTTGTGAAAACACTTGCTCAAGGTAATTGTATGTATGATGTTTAAGCTAGGAGCCCGTTTCCCGACCTATGTGACAGAACGCCCCTCCGCATGTTCTATCATCAACAATGCGTACGAACAACAATAATTATGCACTCAAACAAGCGCGACTTGTGAGGGGGTGTCAACCAAATAGCGCTATCCATAATTACCAACGGCTCAATACATGAGTTAAATGGGTAACGTAGATTAAACGGGGACTTAGTACGATAGAGAAAACTCAAACTTACAACATGCACAAAACATACATACCATATAGCATAAGCAAGTATAGCAAGATTAGTATTTCCAAGAAAACGAGACAACCGGTGCGTAAAATAATTGTAGTAACAACATGCTTTTCACCCCAAAATATGTAAAATATTGAAAAGGGGTTGTGAACTCACTTGATGCGCGATGAAATTCTGGGAATCTCCCCCAAAATACCTCTGTGTGATCCTACTTCGAACCTACGAACGTAAGGTCGCTAGTGAGTTTTAATCTTAAGAGTTCGGTAGGCTAACTATCCAAATCGTCATAAAATGCCCTTTTATAAAATTTATTTAGAGTTTGTATTTTTATTATATTTCAATATTGACATATGCATGTCATCAAATAACTGAGATTATACCATATAAGTGGTATATTTACAACATAAAATAATTATATAGAAACAAAGCTGCTTTCAAACCACTTTTGAGATTATTCTTTTACTGTCCAGATTTATGTGCCATTTTCTGTCCATTTTTGGATATCTTTCAGTGCATGTTAGGTCAAGATATTTTATGTCCAGATAATTTTATATGTTAGGAAACTTTTGATACAAGATTCATAATTTTTAGAGGTGATTAGGTACATGAAATAATTCCTGCCGTACAATCACTACAAAAAGCTTTGCTGTTTGCGCACTATTTTTGTGAAGACTGTTTGGTAGACGAATTCTTTGGGTTTTTGAGTGAAACCACTTGGGTTTGAAACCTAACTTATAAAAACAAATTCCAGAAAACGAATCACCCAATTTGGAGTATTATTGAGTGAAATATGACCTTTTTAAGAGAGAGATAGAACTCTGGAAGTAAGCTGTCAAAACTAAGCTTTATGCATGTGCATCCCTTTTGTCTTTTTATCAAAATTCTTATTCTTCTTGCATGCAATCCGACTTGACTCATCCCCATACAGATATTTTCAGTTCTAAAACATATTTTTAAGTCATTTAAACCACATGCATGCTATCTACCAAACTCATCTTTTGTAGAAATTTGAAAATGGTCTTTTTGAAGATTCTTGGGTGTTTATGCCAAGAACTTCTCCATGCAACTTAAAATTATATATTTTTGGCTCATGTATGTTGATTTAAACATGTTTTTAGTGAAATCAAAGAGTTTTTCATACAACTTTTGGGATCAAAAGTGTAGATCTTTTAAGAAAACTACATGCATGCAAGTTAAGAGCCCATCTTTGATCTTAACATAGGTTTGATCATGGCTTTACCACCTTTTTAATAACATGCAAGTGTTATGGTGGTAAATCTACAAACATTAAGAGGTATGTAGATGGTTCTTAACAAAAGTTTAAAGAAAATGTAGAAGAAGAAGAAAAATTACTTAAGAAGAAGCAAAAGATTAAGAGAAGGGTGTTTGGATTTCATCTATCACACATGCATTTACCTTGAACACTTGAATCTCTTGAAGATGGAGGTGTTAGGGGCTGAAATGTGATGAGTTTTTGAAGGTGTTCTTGAGAGAATAAGAGAGAAGTAGAGAGAAAATTTCTTAGAGTGAGAAATTAGAGAGAGAGAGAGAGAGAAGTTGCATAAGAACTTGGAAATGAGAAGAGAAAACTTAAAAGGGGTAAAGGGGAGGGGATGGGCCGGCCATAGGAGGGGGGGTGATGTGTTGTGTAAAAAAATGTCAAATCTTGTCTTTTTGATTTAAATTTCATGCATGCAAAACTTTTCTTTTAAATTTAAATTTTTAAACAATACTTTTAAACTTTAATGATAGAAGTATTAATATCATTTTTGGTTGAAATAAATTTTAGTTGTAAGATATAATTATAGTTGTGGATAATTGTTGTTTAAGTTGGCATTTTATGAGATTTATGGATAATTCTCTAAATTTGAGGGGTTTCTAGGCAAAAATTCTTAAATTTTCTTACTCTACCGAGTTTACTGCTAAAATTGGACTGTGTGACCAATGACATAAATGTTGAATATGCTTAGATTAATTCTAACCTGAAACACGAATTTGACGGTTGTCACAGTCTCCCCCGGTTAAAAGAATTTCGTCCCGAAATTCAAGAGTTACCAGCTTTAACCGGTTTGCTAGCGAAAAGATGAGGATACTTATGCATCATGTAATCCTCTCGTTCCCAAGTGTACTCAGGCCCACGCCTTGTGTTCCAATGGACTTTTACTATCGGAATCTTTCTTTGCTTAAGACGCTTGACCTCCTTATCCAGTATTTCGATTGGTTCCTCCACGATGTGCAGTTTATTGTTGATTTGGACTTCTTCCAAAGGCACGGTTATCGCTTCGTCGGCTAAACATTTCTTCAAGTTTGACACATGAAACGTGTTGTGAATAGCACTTAACTCTATTGGCAAATCCAGCTTGTATGCTACTGGTCCAATTCTTTCCGTGATCTTAAATGGTCCAACATACCGAGGGCTCAACTTTCCTCTTTTCCCAAACCGAACTGTTCCCTTCCAAGGGGATACTTTTAGAAAAACTCTATCTCCAACCTGGAATTCTAAAGGCTTCCTTCGATTGTCTACATAGCTCTTCTGGCGATCTTGAGCTGCTTTAAGCCTATCTCTGATAATTGAAATCTTGTCAGTGGTTTCTTGAACAATATCCGGACTAGATAGCTGTCTATCTCCAATCTCCAACCAACAAAGACGTGATTGACACTTGCGTCCATATAGAGCTTCATATGGCGCACACTTAATACTGGTGTGATAGCTATTGTTGTAGGAAAACTCAACTAACGGCAAATGGTTATCCCAACTTCCTCCAACATCTATCATACATGCCCGAAGCATGTCCTCCAACGTTTGAATGGTTCGCTCACTCTGGCCGTCCGTTTGAGGATGATAGGCAGTGCTCAAATTCAACTGCGTACCCAACGCTTTTTGAAGTGACTGCCAAAATCGAGATGTGAAGCGGCTATCTCTATCTGATATGATGGAAACTGGGACTCCATGTCGCGTGACGATTTCCTTGATATAGATCTGAGCAAGCTTCTCCATCTTATAGTCTTCCCGAATAGGCAAGAAATGTGCAGACTTCGTAAATCGATCTACTATAACCCAAATCGAGACGTGCCCTTTGGCAGTTCTCAGAAGTTTTGTTATAAAATCCATAGTGATTTGTTCCCATTTCCACTGGGGAATCTCCGGTTGTTGCAGCAATCCAGATGGCTTTTTGATAGGCGGGTTCACACCCCCCTAAATCTAACCGCAAGTGTACGGGTCGAAATCAAGTAATAGTACAAAAAGTACGAGTATCGAACACAGAGAACTAGGAACTAAGTATCACAATGACTATAAACTCTATTAACTGAACGGTCGCAAATTGAGTGGTTGGTATTAACTAATTAATTGCAAGAAAACAAATCACAAACGGGACAGTAAACAACTTCGGAAACTTTGATAGAGGAAACAGTTGAGGGTTGGAAATCCTAAGGTTTTCACGAACGAACATTTAACTTAAAACAATTACCAAGTTATTCCCTTTAATGATTACCCAATCTCGAAAATCACCGTTGTTCTCTCTCAAGCAACAACGGGTTTTATTTTGAAGACACAAGCTTTAACTCTCGATCTTAACTTATGACACTCAAAACACATTAAAACCAAGATTTAACCGGGACTAAAGCTTACACTGGTATATCTCTATCCAATTTCTCACCTTAGACATGCAATTTCTAGTTCTAGTTAACAATTAATTCTCTCGAACTTAACTGAAAACAACAAAACAATTGGAAGCTAGCTAAACTCACAAAAGCATTAAAAACCAAATTACATGCTTCATTAAAATAGGAAAACTGATAAAAGTCTTAAATAATCCGTTCATAAGTTTAAACCAAATTCATTCCAACCCCCAACATCTAAAGATTAGTTCATGTCGGGGGTGGACTCAAACATAAGAAAAGGGGATGAAAACGTGTATGTAAACATAATAAACGTGAATGTGAAGAATGTAATGGTGAACTCCCTTCTCTCGGCTCTAATCCGCTTCGCGTCGTGACTTCCTCCTCAAACGATCCTCTATCGTGGCTCCAAAAGCTCCAAAAAACCTCTGAAAATCGCCCCCAAGCAGCCTCCCGTCGTACGTATCGAGATAATGACCTAAAAGTCGGAAAACGTGGAATATAACAAACGAACAGGGACATGCGCGGTTTTACCCGCGACTTGCAAACCGCGCAAGAAACCGCACGTGTTTCTGATGTGCTTCCGGGTCAGGTTTAATTCATGGTTCGGGCACGGGTCTTGGGTTTGGATCTCGGGCTTCCGTTGGCTTCGTTTTGGGCTCTTTTTAGGCTCTTTCCTCTTCTTTTCTCGATGTTTATCTTCCTTCGGATTACCTGCACATTTCACTCGATAAACCATAAAATTCCGCCTTTTTGCTATAACACAAGCCAATCTCATTGGTTTGAGAACTGAAAATAACGCCAAAACGTGGCGTTATCACTTTTGATATACAGCTTTAACCTTTGAGCAAGTGATGCATTTTCCTACATACATGGCAATATCCTTTTTCATTCCTGACCACCAATAGTACTCCATTAAATCCTTGTACATCTTATCTGCTCCTGGGTGAATTGAGTACCTAGATTTATGAGCCTCCTCCAGTATCATTTCCCGTAGGTTGCCAGTCTTTGGGATCCATACTTTGCCCTTAAAGTAACGTACTCCATCAGTATTTGTTTCAAATCTAGCCTCTAAACCATGAAGAGTCTCGTCCTTCAGGTTTTCAGACTTCATTGCTTCGATTTGAGCTTCTAAAATCCGATTCTTTAAACTTGTTTGTACAAGTGCTCCCATTGCTCGTACACGTGAAGGTTTTACCCTTTCCTTCCTACTCAGGGCATCGGCTACCACATTGGCCTTACCTGGGTGGTAACGTATCTCACAACCGTAGTCGTTGAGCAGTTCTACCCATCTTCTTTGCCTCATATTAAGCATCTTCTGATCAAAGATGTGCTGAAGACTCTTGTGGTCAGTGAAGATAGTGCACTTGGTACCATAGAGATAATGCCTCCATATCTTTAGGGCGAATACCACAGCTCCGAGCTCCAAATCGTGCGTGGTATAGTTCTTCTCATGAACTTTTAATTGTCTCGAGGCGTATGCTATCACCTTATCATTTTGCATCAATACGCAAACTAATCCCTGATGCGATGCGTCACAATATACCACAAAATTTTTCGTTCCTTCCGGTAAAGCTAAGATCGGTGCATTGCACAACTTCTTCTTCAAAAGTTGAAACGCTTCCTCTTGCGAAACTCCCCAAACGAACTTCCTATCCTTTTGTGTCAACGCGGTGAGGGGTTTAGCAATCTTAGAGAAATTCTCGATGAAACGCCGATAATAACCTGCCAAACCTAGAAATTGGTGAATTTCCGTTGGAGTCTTTGGGGCTTCCCATTTCCGAATGGCTTCCACTTTAGCCGGGTCCACGTGAATCCCTTTCTCTCCAATCACGTGACCTAATAAGTGTACTTCTCGAATCCAAAATTCGCACTTAGAGATCTTGGTATACAGCTTCTGATCCTTGAGAAGTTCTAGAATCACTCTTAGATGCTGCTCGTGATCCTCCTTACTCCGAGAGTAGATCAATATGCCGTCGATGAATACAATCACAAACTTATCAAGGTATGGTCTACATACCCTATTCATTAGATCCATAAACATATCTGGCGCGTTCGTCAATCTGAATGGCATGACTAAGAACTCATAGTGTCCACAGCGAGTCCTAAACGCTGTTTTAGGAATGTCCTCCTCACAGACTCTCAGCTGATGATATCCTGATCGAAGGTCAATTTTCGAGAATTAAGTTGCACCCTGCAACTGGTCGAACAAATTGTCTATTCACGGGAGAGGATATCGGTTCTTAATTGTCAACTTATTTAGCTCCCTATAATCGATGCACATTCGAAACGATTCATCCTTCTTTTTGACGAACAGAATTGGGGCTCCCCAGGGTGATGAACTTGGCCGAATAAACTCCTTGTCCAGAAGTTCTTATAGTTGACTTGACAACTCTTGCATCTCGGTGGGCGCTAAAATGTACGGTGCCTTAGCTACAGGTGCCACTCCGGGTACAAAATCGATCTGAAATTCAACTTGTCTCGGTGGGGGAAGTCTAGGCAAATCGTCTGGGAACACCTCTGGGTGATCTTTCACTACAGGAATATCTTGGATTCTCCTCTCCTCGGACTTCTTCTCTACTACGTGTGCCAAAAATGCGACGCACTTCTTTCTCAGATACTTATGGACCTTCAAACACGATACTATCCTTAGTTCCTTTCCAGCTCTATCTCCTTGCACAACAAGAGTTTCTCCGCCTTGCAATGGTAACCTGACAGTCTTTTCAAAATAACTAACCTCTGCTCGGTTCTTGGATAACCAATCCATGCCTATTACTATGTCAAAACTCCCCAACTCAATAGTTATAAGATCAACGCTAAAAGTTCTATCGGCTAATTTCAAGGTACAACCTAAGATTACATCTTTAGCCTCTAATTCATATCCATTAGCAACCTCAACAATATAAGCATTCGGCATTTTCTTAGATTCTAGATTGATCAAAAGCCTAAATTCTAACGAAACAAAGCTCCTATCGGCTCCAGTGTAAAATAATACTGATGCATAATAGTCGTTTAGGAGAAACGTACCTGTCACCACATTAGGGTCTCGGCGTGCTTCCTCAGCTCCTAAAACAAACGCCCGCCCTCGAGCTTGTCCTCCTTGGTTTCCTTGGTTAGCTTGCCTTGCCTGGTACCCAGCGTTTTTATTGATTGGTCCCCTTTTCAACTTTGGGCACACATTCCGGAAGTGGTCCTGACTTCCACACTCATAGCATGCCCTTCCTTCAACCTTTACATTCTTCCCCATCCTGCAGTACCGGGTGAAATGACCCTTTTGCTTACAAATGTGTAACGTCCCAAAAATTACAAGCAAATTTAAATTTTTAAATAAACATTTCATTTATAACAACTCATTAAATGATCCCAACGTTTCGTTTGCAAACTCACAATTAATATCTTTATAATAAAAAACCAGCGGAATAAACGTTTAATTATTAAAAACCATAAAGCAACCATCTCTCCTCGCGCGCCAGTGTGTACTCGCCACGCCTTGGAGCCGCCCGTACCTGAAACCACGGTTTATTGGGAAAGGGTAAGCACGAAGCTTAGTGAATTCAAACACCATAAATAACACAATTATTTCCACACCACCATAAACAAATAATTGCACATAAACAGCATACAAGTCTACGAACAAATCATAGACGTGCATACTCACACCAACCCACCTAATAGGCAAACGTCGGTCCCACCGACCACACGACAACCGTGCAAACGCAACCCGGCACCCCCGGGTTCATACGCCGCCCGCGTATACAACCTTCGCAACCCGGCACCCCCGGGTTCATACGCCACCCACGTATACAACCTTTGGCCCCACCAAGTCACTACGCCACCTACGTATAAAATCTCCGGCCCCGCCGGATCCTCGGTCCCACCGAGTTAACGTAACAACATAGTATCAACTAGACACCCCACTATCTGGTTCCACAACACAACCACATAAAGTTACCACACACGTACTATAGCAATGATAAAACAACCGTTATTACATCCGACTAGACACCCCAAGATTTAACCCCACACCACAAGCAAATAGAACTACCACACATACACACAACGTAATGTAAAAATAACCGACATTAGTTATAGTGAGAGAACTCACCTCGAATGCGCGCCTAGCTTAACAATACAATTCAAGCTTCACAATTACGGTCACTTCCCAGCACCTAAACGCATGTTAAAACGTGTCAATACGAGACCCGGATCCTACGACACGACACACGCTTAAACCGTCACTAAAAGTAATTTTCGTTCTCACTAAACAGGTCTGTTCGGGACCTGTTTCGTCCCCTTTAAACCCAGAAAATTCCCAATATTATTTCATGATTAGAAAGTACTCTGAGATAGGGTTTCAAGGATATATTATAGGCCTCCTAACGATTTTTCTACAATTTATTATGAATTAAATACGAACAACTACCAAAACTGCCAGTTTTCGGTCCAGCCTGCACAAACAGCCCAATACAGCCTAGCTACGAGCTTAATCAGACTTTCGGCAAAACACGAAAAACCTTCCCAACTCGATTTGGGAACTTTGGGCACCAATTTCACGTCAAAACTAGTTACGAGTGAAACGTTAAGGCTTTCGCAAGATTAAGGCAGATTCCAGAAATTTTCACATGAAATGACGAATCACCGAACTTGCGACCACTTTTTCGCCCAGCTAGAGACCGAACCAGTTTTCCGCTAAAACACGGAAAACGTGCCCGACCCTGAACTTGAACCGTGGGCGCCAGTTTCGGCTCAAACGGAGTTACGACGGAAAAGTTATGATCAAACGAAAACTGGACAGCACACTTAGAATTTATATAAATTGATAACTTTATAAAACGGTTCGCGTTCGGCTTAACGGTTTGGGATTTACGCTACGATGATTTAGAGTTCAGGCCAGGTGTGCTTAGGGTTCCGCCACGAGTGTCACCCACTGTCACCGCCCTCCACCCACAGCCACCGTAGCGACGGCGTGCGGCGGTGGTGGTCTCGCCGGAAAAACGAAAGGAAAAAGGAAAAGAAACGAGACGAACGAGAGAGCTACTTACCTCACGACGACGTCTCACCACCACAACCAATCTCCTCCCTCTCGACCTCCGAAGACCCAGGTGTGGCGACCTCCGGCGACAGCAGCAGTGGCGGCGAGGGGTGGCTGCCGCTGGTTCTTTCTTCTCTTCCCTCTCTTTCTCGCGATCCCTCTCTCTCTTTGTTTCTCTCTCTCTCTCTCCGGCCAGCAGCGGCGCTGGTGGTGGTGATGGGTTGCGATTGGCGGCAAGGAAGAGGATGCTTGGGTTGGAGTATGGTTTGCGAAGGAAGAAAAACGAGAAGGGGAAATAGGGGTAGCTTAGGGTTTTAATTCTTTTCTTTCTTTGATTCATCCCCAAGGCACAACACCAACTAACAAAATAAAAAGGGTCTCGACATATAGCTGCATGGGCCGAAACCCAATGAGGGTTTTTGGCCCTTTGACACAAATAGCCCCTCAACTTACAAGCCTCTCACTCCTAACCAAAAATTCCGATACTTAACGATTTGACCCAACTCGACTAACCCCGCCTACGGAAACCACAATACTCGAACTTAAAAGAAAATAATTAAGACTAATAAATTACATACCGGGATACGGGCTTTACAACTCTCCCCCACTTGGATTAGACTTCGTCCCCGAAGTCTACGTCCGCAAACAGCTCTTAATAATTCTCTCGCATTTGATGATATCCCAAACTCAATCCACTTTCAAGCTTTAACCATTCTAAAGCTGCTCACAGTATACCCTACAGGATACTCGACTACGATCATTCCTACCCTTAACTGTCGATTAACTTCCACGAATTCTAATTATATTAACAAAACATCGACCCCCTGCCGAACATCGATCCAACCGATTACAATAACAAACATCGGCCACCCGCCGAACATCGGTCCAACCGATTACAATAACAAACATCGGCCACCCGCCGAACATCGGTCCAACCGATTACAATAACAAACATCGGCCACCCGCCGAACATCGGTCCAACCGATTACAATAACAAACATCGGCCACCCGCCGAACATCGGTCCAACCGATTACCATAACAAACATCGGCCACCCACCGAACATCGGTCCAACCGATTACCATAACAAACATCGGCCACCCACCGAACATCGGTCCAACCGATTACCATAACAAACATCGGCCACCCGCCGAGCATCGGTCCAACCGATTACAATAAATCACATAAGCGTGGTATTATCCTAGACACTAACGCTAATAGATATCCCCCACAATCAAGTCAACTAACACACACGTAGGTCATTCCCTTAACCGATACTACCCGGCCTACATTACCAACACGCGTGGAATACCCAACCTCCCACCATCGACGTATCCCCCACACTCGCTCTACAAAGCTAATTTATCTGAACCGAGGATACACCCTGACGCCTACCTCTCAGGTAACGCCTCAGGGCCCCTCACATCGGAATTACCTCCCAGGTAAGTGCCCACAACTATATTCTCCTAGCACCTACTAGAAAGCCTAGGCTATAACACCTGAACACCGGGGCCTCACCCCGAGATACCCAACCGACCACTACCAGCGACTGACTAACGTGCCTAATGATCCAAAGCAAAACAGCCTACCCACAAGTGCCTATCTCGGATTGTCTCCCTCACCTAAACGTGTAAATACTCGACGTGCAATGAATGCCAAACGGTGCGACAAAACAATTCATCAACAAGACTCCACCTCGAGTCATTAAAACCGGGCAATTAGCCCATGACTAACTCCAAGTCAAAACCGAGCAAAATGCTCCACGCTTGCTAGACCCATAAGTCGGTCAAAAACGCGTTTAAATAAAGTTTAAGCAAGCAATACTCTTAAATAACATTAGTCCCAAACTCGACACGAGTTAAACAAAAGCGTTTTCCAAAAGGACTCACACCCTTAAAATTCTCAAAATGACACATAACACTTATAAACGCACTTCCCAAATGGTTTACAAAATCATTTACAAAATATTCTCAACGTCAAGATTTTTCATTTCAAAAAGACCGTAAGCAATAAAACTGCTATTACCAGGTCGGTAATTATGCAAAAATGGACACGCTCGTCCCACATATGAAAATCATGTTGAAAATCATCTCATTGCAGCTTAATTTACTCACAAAACGTAAGCGAAATAAATAATTTTTTTGAAAATGAACCGTCACGGTTCTAGTATGAATTGACTCATGACATGTATTTAAAGTAACCGCTCGACCTTACACCGGGTGCGACAAAAGCGTGCACATAGTTTCAAAATCAGTCCCACGACGTTTGACCCCAAAATTCCTCTTTTTCAACATAAAATGTCGTGGCACAGGGTTCACTAACAAATCCTACGCACGTCGGCTAGTCATACAAACGATAAAACGGTTTACAAATATATTTTTGTTAAAACACAACTGTCTCGTGTAAGTTTCAAACTTAAGATAAAAACCAATCCGTTTCCACCATTTGAAAATATCGACTAAAACCTCATAAAATCTCGAAAGGTGGGGTTCTTTAAATTGATTTCCAAGATTTCCCCAAATGGTCACATAAACAAATAAGATATGCACCACGAGAAATTAAACCCACGCGACTCAACATGCCGTAAAACAGAACTTATCTTAACCAACTCACTCAAATAGCTTTATACAGACATCATGGAATGTAACTTTCCGCCTCAACTCTAACATATGTGGAGGAGTTCCAATGTTAAAGTCACAAGCCGTAGCCACTTGCCCAACATTTTAAACGCCACAAAACACGGATATCATCTTACCCGTAAGAACCGTTGGAAAAATAAAGAAATGAGACAAATTCTAACAAAGTTTGCACCCCCGTAATAAAACGATTTCATACATTTTCAAAACCATATTTCAAAATCTTGTGCGTGTGCTAAACACTTCCCAAAATTTCAAAACACCATCCAAAAAAATGATTTGAAACACAAGAATTTGTTAATGCAATCTATTTCAAAATCAAACTTTGTGCATGACTCAGTCGGCATTCTACGCCTCGACTCCTACTCCTCCAAATCTCTCTGATCCACTAACGTCATCCGGACATTTAAACCTCTTAGGCAAGTTGGGAAATTACGCCAAATAATCCCTGTGATTTTTCCTCAAATCAAAGTCGGCTCTATAAGCCTATGATTCTAGCACAATCATCCATCTTGGCCCGAAACAAACATCATCCTTATCGTCACTCCAAGTGACTAATACTAGAATCGTCCTTCTATTCTAACGACTACTGGATTAGATCCTTCGCCACTACCCTCAACGATCATTTCATCTAAGCAAATCAAGTACACACCTGTACTAATAGATTTAATATGGTTGTTTCTCCTAATGATGGCCATTCTGGGTAGATAACACAACGCGTTAATAGCACATAATAACTCACACTAACAACACTCACGCTCAACTCCTCGGATTCCTCGTGACTTTTCCCGACTCGAGCATTGATCTTGTGCTTCCGGTAGTAGGAGCTCTACTACTACCATCCCCACCTATCATCGCCCGTTCCGAGTCCCATCCCAAGGGGTCCAAGTAGTTCCTCGTCGAAACTAAACGCATATGCCCGCACCGGCATACGTACACACTCTTCCTAGTTCCCTAGGAGTTTCACCCAATTCCACTTCCCTCGCCAAGACGAAGTTCCCACTAGTCCTGACGAGTCGCCTCGCGAATGCACAGTCGCATACAGTGGAAAACCAGGTAGACATTCGAATATAAGATTCCATCTTACAATGGTTGGACTCAAACAAGAGCTGCGCAATAGAACTAAATCCAACATTCTAAGGCTATTCGGTTCCTACCGCATACAACTCATAGTGCATTCACTTAACAACCTATCAAGGCTAGCATAAACTCCTATTAGCAAGCAACAAACATGCAACACAGTGTAATAAGCACCAAGCAATTTAACATACATACCCTTATGTTCTAGAAAGCACTCTAGCACACATACTCATACGTAAACAGCCTTCCTAGCTCTCTAGGAATTCATCACCTCCCACTACCCTTGCCACTACCGAATCCCTACTAATCATAACGAGTGGCCTCGCAAATACCCGATTATATGCAGTGCGAAATAAATAGACGTTCGGATACAAGACTCTATCCTAGAACGGTTGGACTCAAACAAGAGCTGCACAATAGAACTAAATCTAATATCCTAAGTCTATAAATCTCTTACTGCATACAACCTAGAGGGCATCCACTTAGTAACCTATCATAATTAGCATGGATTCCTAATAGCAAGTAGTACCACATACAGCATAGTGTCAACAACAGGCA
This sequence comes from Saussurea involucrata, assembly GCA_033807775.1. NCBI lineage: Eukaryota > Viridiplantae > Streptophyta > Magnoliopsida > Asterales > Asteraceae > Saussurea > Saussurea involucrata. Next base: position 100,829,890 of record CM066322.1, on the reverse strand, counting down.
ATCTAGCATGCATACTCTATGATCTAGAAAGCAATAAAACACTAAGCATTGTACCTTTCCCTTCGGCTCCGGCTGACTGTACACACTGCGCCCTCGATCACCGTTCCTCGAACGGGTTTTTACCCTTTGCTTTTATTCCCAAAAAGGTTTAATACGGAATTTGAAAATTTTCCCATCCGCAACTTGAGACCAAACACACCGAGGTGCGTTTGATTCACTCAAGCTGTGCTCTGATACCAAGTTGTAACGTCCCAAAAATTACAAGCAAATTTAAATTTTTAAATAAACATTTCATTTATAACAACTCATTAAATGATCCCAACGTTTCGTTTGCAAACTCATAATTAATATCTTTATAATAAAAAACCAGCGGAATAAACGTTTAATTATTAAAAACCATAAAGCAACCAGCTCTCCTCGCGCGCCAGTGTGTACTCGTCACGCCTTGGAGCCGCCCGTACCTGAAACCACAGTTTATTGGGAAAGGGTAAGCACGAAGCTTAGTGAATTCAAACACCATAAATAACACAGTTATTTCCACACCACCATAAACAGATAATTGCACATAAACATCATACAAGTCTACGAACAAATCATAGACGTGCATACTCACACCAACCCACCTAATAGGCAAACGTCGGTCCCACCGACCACACGACAACCGTGCAAACGCAACCCGACACCCCCGGGTTCATACGCCGCCCGCGTATACAACCTTCGCAACCCGGCACCCCCGGGTTCATACGCCACCCACGTATACAACCTTTGGCCCCACCAAGTCACTACGCCACCTGCGTATAAAATCTCCGGCCCCGCTGGATCCTCGGTCCCACCGAGTTAACGTAACAACATAGTATCAACTAGACACCCCACTATCTGGTTCCACAACACAACCACATAAAGTTACCACACACGTACTATAGCAATGATAAAACAACCGTTATTACATCCGACTAGACACCCCACGATTTAACCCCACACCACAAGCAAATAGAAGTACCACACATACACACAACGTAATGTAAAAATAACCGACATTAGTTATAGTGAGAGAACTCACATCGAATGCGCGCCTAGCTTAACAATACAATTCAAGCTTCACAATTACGGTCACTTCCCAGCACCTAAACGCATGTTAAAACGTGTCAATACGAGACCCGGATCCTACGACACGACACACGCTTAAACCGTCACTAAAAGTATTTTCCGTTCTCACTAAACAGGTCTGTTCGGGACCTGTTTCGACCCCTTTAAACCCAGAAAATTCCCAATATTATTTCATGATTAGAAAGTACTCTGAGATAGGGTTTCAAGGATATATTATAGGCCTCCTAACGATTTTTCTACAATTTATTATGAATCAAATACGAACGACTACCAAAACTGCCAGTTTTCGGTCCAGCCTGCACAAACAGCCCAATACAGCCTAGCTACGGGCTTAATCAGACTTTCGGCAAAACACGAAAAACCTTCCCAACTCGATTTGGGAACTTTGGGCACCAATTTCACGTCAAAACTAGTTACGAGTGAAAAGTTAAGGCTTTCGCAAGATTAAGGCAGATTCCAGAAATTTTCACATGAAATGACGAATCACCGAACTTGCGACCACTTTTTCGCCCAGCTAGGGACCGAACCAGTTTTCCGCTAAAACACGGAAAACGTGCCCGACCCCGAACTTGAACCGTGGGCGCCAGTTTCGGCTCAAACGGAGTTACGACGGAAAAGTTATGATCAAACGAAAACTGGACAGCACACTTAGAATTTATATAAATTGATAACTTTATAAAACGGTTCGCGTTCGGCTTAACGGTTTGGGATTTACGCTACGATGATTTAGAGTTCAGGCCAGGTGTGCTTAGGGTTCCGCCACGAGTGTCACCCACTGTCACCGCCCTCCACCCACAGCCACCGTAGCGACGGCGTGCGGCGGTGGTGGTCTCGCCGGAAAAACGAAAGGAAAAAGGAAAAGAAACGAGACGAACGAGAGAGCTACTTACCTCACGACGACGTCTCATCACCACAACCAATCTCCTCCCTCTCGACCTCCGACGACCCAGGTGTGGCGACCTCCGGCGACAGCAGCAGCGGCGGCGAGGGGTGGCTGCCGCTGGTTCTTTCTTCTCTTCCCTCTCTTTCTCGCGATCCCTCTCTCTCTTTGTTTCTCTCTCTCTCTCTCCGGCCAGCAGCGGCGCTGGTGGTGGTGATGGGTTGCGATTGGCGGCAAGGAAGAGGATGCTTGGGTTGGAGTATGGTTTGCGAAGGAAGAAAAACGAGAAGGGGAAATAGGGGTAGCTTAGGGTTTTAATTCTTTTCTTTCTTTGATTCATCCCCAAGGCACAACACCAACTAACAAAATAAAAAGGGTCTCGACATATAGCTGCATGGGCCGAAACCCAATGAGGGTTTTTGGCCCTTTGACACAAATAGCCCCTCAACTTACAAGCCTCTCACTCCTAACCAAAAATTCCGATACTTAACGATTTGACCCAACTCGACTAACCCCGCCTACGGAAACCACAATACTCGAACTTAAAAGAAAATAATTAAGACTAATAAATTACATACCGGGATACGGGTTTTACAAAATGCCACAAATGGGACAGGCTCCTTCATGATGCAAGTTGCATTGGTTGCACTTCGGGTGGGGTCCACTGTAATGCCTTGCTTCCTTAGCATTCATCCCAAAGTTCCTTACTACTTTCTTATTCCTGCTTGAACCACTACCAACCGTCTTTCCTGACTGGCTCTCTGGCCTCCTCTTACTACCGACACCTTTCTGAGTCAAAGTTCCTGCCCTGACCGCATCGCTGGTCAAACTAGTTGCTAATGCCACTGCGGCTTGGATCGTGGTCGGACTTACCGACGTAACCATCCCTCGAATCTCCGGGGCCAACCCCTACAAGTATCGGTCAATCCTTTTGCTCTCCGGGGTAATCATGTGGGGTTCTAACTTTGCGAGTTCATGAAAATGAGCGGTGTATCGGTCTATTCTCGAACCAACCATGGTGAGATCCCAAAATTCAGCCTCCAACTTCTGAATTTCACACTTGGGACAGTATTCTTCAAGGAGTAACTCCTTAAACTCCTTCCAATAAAGTTTGTATGTATCCTCCCTTCCACGGGTTTGGACTTGAATGTTCCACCAAGTCAAAGCTCGTCGTTGAAGCTGACATGCCGCATACTCCAGCATGCGGTCCTCTGAGCATTTACTGGTGTGGAGTACCGACTCCATGCTATCAAACCACAAAAGCAATCCTACAGCACCCTCTGTTCCGTGAAATTCCTTGGGCTTGTAAGTCATAAACGTCTTGTAACTGCATCATCTACTATCGTTAGCATCATTGGGATTCCCTCCCCTCACATTATCATTCCTATGACGCTCATTGATGCCTGCGGTGACTTGAGTTATAATGTTGGGTATCGCCTCTTGAATGCGTTGAGATATGATCTGGGCAATATCGGGGTTTTGGTCTGTGACACCCGTCAAACCAAAACACTCAGGTTAGCAACTGAATAGTATAATACTTGTTTTAACAAGTAGGAATAACTCATAATGACTTAATATTGATGGTTAAGGGTTAGTTTCCTAAGAATTCCAATAGGACACTGAGAAAATCTTGTTACCGCACGGAACTGCTTAAGCTGTCTTATAAAATGCCGATTGGAACAATTAACATTCAATTATAACAATATTAATAATAAGAGGAGTAAATATATAGTTTATATATACCCAAATCTAAATTTTAAAACTTTAAATAACCAAACCAAAAATTAAGTAGATAAATGAGGATTTAGCTATCTTAAATAAATCTTTTCATAAAAATTATATAAAATGTGAACCTATACAATTTTAATTAACAAAAAAATAAATAAATAAATAAGAAAAGGAGGCCAAACTTCAGCCCCATAATTACCCCAACACCCTCATTTGGCCCAACACACACTCATTATTAAACTTCCTATTTTTCAAGAACCCTTTCATTTTCCTCTCAACCTCTCTCTCTACATTCAAACTCACCACTCTCTCTTCCCTCTCTAACTCCGGCCGAAATCAGCCCCAAATCCTTGGTAAAAATCATCAAATCCTTGAAGACTTGAAGGTAATAATCCTCCCTAGTGTGAGTAAACTCATCTCTCTTGTATCCTACTTCTTTTCTTCTTGTTACTTGTAAATTTCTCCTTCTTTCCTCACTTTATTTTGAAATCCTTGAGTTTCTGGATAAAGGGACCTTAATGGACCCTTTTCATGGTGGATTAATTACCAAAGACTTGTTATGTCAAACGAATGGTGGTAATCCTTAAGCCATGCCACTAGAACTCAAGAAGATGATGTTTTAACTACATGCATGTGGGTTTTGTTAAAATCTGAGATGTGTGAGTTCATGCATGTGTTTTCAAAAGTCAAAAATATATTTTTTTATCTAAGAACATTGTCAAAGTAGTGGTAGATGAGTGTTCAAGCAAAGAACCAACCATATGAGTGAAAATATGGATATAAAACACTCATTTTTCATGAAATAGCATTTTTTAATTTCTGGCAGATTACATGCATGAACTTCTTCGGACCATATCTTGAAAAATACTTAACCAAATGATATGAATCTTTTTCTGGAACTTTGTTTATTGTGTTATGTTTCCAACCCAAGTGGTTTCATGTAAAAACTCGAAGATTTGACCCTTCAACTACTCATATGAAATTAAGTGTGCAAAGAAAATCTGGCAGAGAAAATTCTCTACTTTAATCAGTTATAAGTCTCTTAATATTCCACTAAAATTCTTGATTTTTCTTCTAGAAATTACTTTAATGAGTTATGAATCGAACAAAATTGGTTTCACTCAAATATATTAAGATTTGGGGTCTCAAACACTCAAACCAAGATTGGTGTGCAAGAAATCAGAATCTGGCAGAATGGAAGACCTAACTTAAAATCGTCATATCTTCCTCAAAATGTAACTAAAAATGATGAAATGTTTCTGGAAGATACTTTTATGAGTTAAGTTTAAAACCCAATTTGAATCACTGAAAAATGTTGAGATTTGACCCTCCAAATGGACTTGACAAAAAGATGGTGCAGACTGTTTTGGTAACTGTGACACTTAAACTTAAGTGTAATGATTAAAATAGCTACCCAACTCTACAAATGATGGTAATTATGTCAAAAGTTCCCTAAGACATTAAAGTGATACATATAAAAAGTTGGACTAATAAAAATATCCAGAAGATATTTAAAAATGACCATAAGTGGACTTAATATTCTGCCACCAGAAAAGTAAAACTCTAATCCAAAAGAAAAAAAGGATTTGTAGAGTTACTAAAAGATAAAAAGCTTATAAATTGTAGAAATTGTCAAAACATAAATAAAAACTATATATACATGTATGTGAAGGTATAAATAATACCCTAACAAATAATAGATTTATAACAAACCGAACATTTTAAATCACAAGGTAAATGAGAAATACAATTACATAGGAAATTAATGAAAGTGTTCGTCATGAAGAAAATATAAAACGTGGTAAAATGGATTAAATACTACTTATAACCTATAAAGTTTATTATGTAACAACAAAATCCTACAAACCGTTTAAAAACCAATAAATTACTAGAAATCGTCGACGGAAGATAATACTTAAACTTAAGGCATTTTATAAGACATGATAGGCTAAGCAATGCTTTAGCCATAAGAGTTAGATCGAAACTGATAATATGTTTCACTTCCTTAGGAAGGACCTAGAATCGAGAAACTGTGCATCCGTGCGGCAACCCTTGGAGATCCTTCCGGAACATAGTGAGTTTTCACAGCCCCTTTTTACTATTTATACGTTTTGGGGTGAAAAGCATGTTACTATTATTTCAACGCAGTGAGTTTCCGCAGCCCCTTTTTACTGTTTTATACGTTTTGGGGTGAAAAGCATGTCACTATTATTTCAACGCCGTGAGTAATCACAGCCCTGTTTTACTTGTTTAAATGTTTGGGGTGAAAAGCATGTTATGATTTTAAAATGCTAAATGATTCATGATAGTAAAATTGTGGATATTTATGATTTAAGAAATGAGTACAAATGAATGTACAAAGTTACATAAGTGACAAAGATATGTTGAGTGATAATAAAAAATGATAAGTCCCCAATAGGTACACTACTTATTAACTCATAACGAGCCGGTGATATTTGTGGATAGCGCTATTTGGTTTGACAAACCCACCGTGACTGACGAGTAGGGGTGCACTTTATCTGGTAATAATGTTCTTCTCATGTGGCCATCATACCACCTCTGAGGTAGTTCGCGGGGCGTAGATTGTCGGAGGCTTAGTAGTGGCTCAACACTTATATATCTTACAAAAATCACTCATGGTAAATTGTACTCATAAATCTTTTAAATTTGGAGCTTGTCATGAACGAACGTTTCATGAGAGTAACCATTGGGTGAAAAACTGTTGTGCATACATAAATCTTTTGAATTTGGAGCTTGTCATGAACGAACGTTTCATGAGAGTAACCATTGGATGAAAAACTGTTGTGCATATATAAATCTTTTAAATTTGGAGCTTGTCATGAACGAACGTTTCATGAGAGTAACCATTCGATGAAAAACTGTTGTGTATATGGAAAACCTGTGAACTCACCAACTCTTTGTAGTTGACCCTTTCTTTTATCATGCTTTTCAGGTGCTAATAAGTAAGTGAAGACTTGTAGGATGCATTTTGTGTGATGACATCAACACTAAGAACCTTAAAACTTCTATTGTTAATTTTTTGTATTCGCCGTCTTCTTTTGGAACAATTCGGTGAAGACGTTGTAATGTAATATTTTAATACTACTGAATTAAATGTTGTGGTTGGTGTTGTCTGTTACCTTTTGAATGAAACCATACACTGTTATGCCTCGTGTTTCCGCTTTAGCGGGGTGTGACAGATTTGGTATCAGAGCCTAAGGTTATAGAGAATGCCGGTTTTCTTATGGAAACCACAAACTATAACCCAACAGTTTAAAAAAATAAAATAAAAATTAAAACGGTTTTCAAAATGATTTTCAAAATCTGAAGCATATTACTAATATAACTAAGTTGAGTGTCACATTATTATACCTCAATTAAACAAAGCCTGATCACCTATGTTTAATTTAGGTATGAATAATGGGGGACTTGGATTAATTATATTGGAAGTGTGCTTAAAAATAAATTTTCTACCAAAACATGGAAAACATGATTTTTGCGTGTGCATGCATAAACATTGCATATCTTAGGCACTTACAATAGAACGCTTGGTAATGATGCATTAGGGAAAGTTGTGAAGGAATGGTTCCAAGAAAGTGGCGTTAGTGAAAGAACTTTTGACTACTTTTGATGATTAAACTTGGAAACTTATTTTGGTGGCATGTAGCCGACAATTTAAAACTCTAAGTACTAGATAACTTTTGGGGGAAACATTTTGTTGTTTATTGAACTTATGTGATGGTTGAACCTGTGTTTGTTAGAACCAAGTGTTTTGAAATGCATGAATATAGAGTTACTGTATGTTACTATATTTATATACTCGAATGATTAGTTGTAGACATACCATATGATATTCATCACCTAGTTGAGTAGAACTTGTGTCAAAAATATGACCAAATTCCTGTTTAAAACTACGCCTTAGAACTATGCATCAGCACTACTTGATTCTGGAGCGGATAGGAGCTTTGTATCACTAGAGTTTAGGCCGAAAATTAACTTGAAACCTCAAAAGTTGAAAGAGGTCTACGTTATTGAATTTGCTAATGGGCAGGAAGTTAAGGTCAGAGACGTAATTATGGACTGTAATTTAAATTTAGCTAATAAGAGCTTTAGTATAGACCTTATTCCGATTGAGCTAGGAAGCTTTGACATAGTCGTGGGCATGGATTGGCTATCCAAAAACCGGGTAGACATATGTTGTTCTGAAAAGATCATCCGAAGTCCGCTACCAGAGGGTAAAACACTCGTCGTACATGGAGAGAAGTCCGGAAAGAACCTTAAGCTAGTGACGTGTATGAAGATGCGAAGGTACTTGAAAAAGGAATGCATCGCGTTTTTGGCTCATGTTTAGGTTAAGGAAATGAAAGAGAAACGCATTCAGGATTTTCCTGTAGTTCGGGATTTTCCCGAGGTATTCCCAGATGAGCTACCAGGATTACCCCCGTCAAGACAAGTCGAATTCCACATCGACTTAGTTCCTGGAGCTGCACCTATGGCTAAGTCACCATACCGTTTGGCCCCATCAGAAATGCAGGAATTGTCAGGATAACTCCAGAAGCTGCTCGACAAAGGACTTATAAGACCTAGCTCTTCACCATGGGGAGCTCCAGTTCTCTTCGTTAAAAAGAAAGATGGATCCTTGCGGATGTGCATCGATTATAGAGAACTCAATAAGCTAACTATCAAGAACCGATACCCTCTTCCCCGAATCGACGACCTGTTCGACCAACTTCAAGGTGCTACCTACTTTTCAAAAATTGATCTTCAATCTGGATATCATCAAATGAGGGTCCGTGAAGAGGATGTTCCCAAGACGGCGTTTAGGACTCGTTACGGCCACTACGAGTTCCTGGTTATGCCTTTCGGGCTAACCAACGCACCAGCTGTGTTCATGGACTTAATGAACAGGGTTTGTAGACCGTACCTGGACGAGTTCATGATCGTGTTTATAGATGATATACTAATTTACTCGCAAAGCAAGGATGATCATGAGCGACATCTAAAGTTGATACTAGAGCTGCTCAGAGACCAAAAATTGTATGCAAAGTTCTCCAAATGCGAGTTTTGGATTCGTGAGGTACAATTTCTTGGCCACGTGATTAATGAGAAGGGAATTCACGTAGATCCGACAAAAAATGAGGCCATGAAGAAGTGTGAAGCCCCGAAGACCCCGACAGAAATTCGTCAATTTCTCGGTTTAGCAGGCTATTATCGGTGATTCATTGCGAATTTCTCAAAAATTGCGCAACCACTAACGGCATTAACCCAAAAGGATAAGAAGTTTATTTGGGGAGAGAAACAAGAAGAAGCATTCCAAACACTGAAGCATAGGTTATGTAATGCACCAATTCTGGCATTGCCAGAAGGCGAGGAGAATTTCGTAGTTTACTGCGATGCATCACACCAAGGTTTAGGGTGGGTGTTGATGCAGAAGGACAAGGTCATTGCATATGCTTCGAGGCAACTTAAAGTTCATGAGAGAACTATACTACTCACGACCTTGAATTAGGAGCCGTAGTGTTCGCACTTAAGATCTGGAGACATTATCTTTACGGCACGAAATGCACCATCTACACCGATCATAAAAGTCTTCAACATATCTTTGACCAGAAAATGCTTAACATGATTCAAAGAAGATAGGTGGAACTGCTTAGCGACTATGACTGTGAAATAAAGTACCACCCAGGCAAGGCTAATGTGGTAGCCGACGCACTAAACAGGAAAGAAAGGGTGAAGCAGTCAAGAGTGCGAGCAATGGGTGTGTTCGTTCAGACGAGTCTAAAGACACAAATTCTTGAAGCTCAGGAAGAAGCGTTGAAAGCAGAGAACCTGAAGGACGAGGCCCTACATCAATGGGAACTTAAATTTAAAACAAGGCCAGATGGGGTACGTTACTTTGAAGACAAAGTTTGGATACCAAAGGTTAATAACTTACGATCAACAATTATGGATGAAGCCCATAAATCAAGATATTCGATTCACCCAGGAGCTGATAAGATGTACAAAGATCTAAAGGAATACTACTGGTGGCCGGGTATGAAGAAAGACATCGCTTTGTACGTGAACAAGTGCTTAAATTGTGCAAAAGTTAAGGCCGAACATCAGAAACCATCTGGTCTATTACAACAACCCAGGATTCCCCAATGGAAATAGGAACAAATAGCTATGGATTTCGTAACTAAGCTGCCTAGGACTAGGAAAGGGCACGACGCAATATGGGTTATAGTGGACCGACTTACGAAATCTGCGCATTTCCTTCCTATTCGGGAAGACTACAAGATGGAACAACTTGCACAAATTTACATCAATGAAATCGTTATGCGTCATGGAGTTCCTATTTCCATCATCTCGGACAGAGATAATCGTTTTACGTCACGATTCTGGCGATCACTCCAGAAAGCGTTGGATACGCGTTTGGACTTGAGCACTTCCTACCATCCTCAAACGGACGGTCAGTCAGAAAGAACTATACAGACGCTAGAGGATATGTTGCGTGCAGGTGTGATAGATTTTGGTGGAAGTTGGGATACTCACCTACCATTAGTGGAGTTCTCCTACAATAATAGTTATCATACCAGCATCCAGTGTGCACCGTATGAAGCCTTATATGGACGCAAGTGTAGATCCCCACTTAGTTGGTTGGAAATTGGCGACAGACAGTTGACTAGGCCCGAAATCATTCAAGAGACTACTGACAAGATCTCAGTTATCAAGGATAGACTTAAGGCCGCAAGAGATCGTCAGAAGAGTTATGCTGATAACCGCAGGAAGCCATTAGAATTCCAAGTGGGTGATAAAGTGCTTCTAAAAGTATCGCCTTGGAAAGGATTAGTACGCTCCGGAAAAAGAGGCAAGCTAAGTCCGAGGTATATTGGCCCATTTGAAATAATCGAAAGGATTGGTCCAGTAGCATATAAACTCAATTTACCTCAAGAGCTAAGTGCCATCCACGATACGTTCCATGTGTCAAACCCTAAGAAAATACTGACTGATGAATCATTGGTTCTACCCCTAGAAGACGTTCAGATCAACGATCGGTTACACTTTATAGAAGAACCGATAGAAATCCTTGATTAAGAAGTCAAACGAACAAGGCGTAGTAAGATCCCAATTTTGAAAGTTCGTTGGAATTCGAGGCATGGACCTGAGTATACATAGGAGCGAGAAGATTACATGAAACGTAAGTACCCTCACCTATTTGCAAAGGATCAGACGGGGAATGGCAATCAACGAATTTCGGGACGAAATTCTTCTAACAAGAGGAGACTGTGACACCCGTCAAACCAAAACACTCAGGTTAGCAACTGAATAGTATAATACTTGTTTTAACAAGTAGGAATAACTCATAATGACTTAATATTGATGGTTAAGGGTTAGTTTCCTAAGAATTCCAATAGGACACTGAGAAAATCCTGTTACCGCACGGAACTGCTTAAGCTGTCTTATAAAATGCCGATTGGAACAATTAACATTCAATTATAACAATATTAATAATAAGAGGAGTAAATATATAGTTTATATATACCCAAATCTAAATTTTAAAACTTTAAATAACCAAACCAAAAATTAAGTAGATAAATGAGGATTTAGCTATCTTAAATAAATCTTTTCATAAAAATTATATAAAATGTGAACCTATACAATTTTAATTAACAAAAAAATAAATAAATAAATAAGAAAAGGAGGCCAAACTTCAGCCCCATAATTACCCCAACACCCTCATTTGGCCCAACACACACTCATTATTAAACTTCCTATTTTTCAAGAACCCTTTCATTTTCCTCTCAACCTCTCTCTCTACATTCAAACTCACCACTCTCTCTTCCCTCTCTAACTCCGGCCGAAATCAGCCCCAAATCCTTGGTAAAAATCATCAAATCCTTGAAGACTTGAAGGTAATAATCCTCCCTAGTGTGAGTAAACTCATCTCTCTTGTATCCTACTTCTTTTCTTCTTGTTACTTGTAAATTTCTCCTTCTTTCCTCACTTTATTTTGAAATCCTTGAGTTTCTGGATAAAGGGACCTTAATGGACCCTTTTCATGGTGGATTAATTACCAAAGACTTGTTATGTCAAACGAATGGTGGTAATCCTTAAGCCATGCCACTAGAACTCAAGAAGATGATGTTTTAACTACATGCATGTGGGTTTTGTTAAAATCTGAGATGTGTGAGTTCATGCATGTGTTTTCAAAAGTCAAAAATATATTTTTTTATCTAAGAACATTGTCAAAGTAGTGGTAGATGAGTGTTCAAGCAAAGAACCAACCATATGAGTGAAAATATGGATATAAAACACTCATTTTTCATGAAATAGCATTTTTTAATTTCTGGCAGATTACATGCATGAACTTCTTCGGACCATATCTTGAAAAATACTTAACCAAATGATATGAATCTTTTTCTGGAACTTTGTTTATTGTGTTATGTTTCCAACCCAAGTGGTTTCATGTAAAAACTCGAAGATTTGACCCTTCAACTACTCATATGAAATTAAGTGTGCAAAGAAAATCTGGCAGAGAAAATTCTCTACTTTAATCAGTTATAAGTCTCTTAATATTCCACTAAAATTCTTGATTTTTCTTCTAGAAATTACTTTAATGAGTTATGAATCGAACAAAATTGGTTTCACTCAAATATATTAAGATTTGGGGTCTCAAACACTCAAACCAAGATTGGTGTGCAAAAAATCAGAATCTGGCAGAATGGAAGACCTAACTTAAAATCGTCATATCTTCCTCAAAATGTAACTAAAAATGATGAAATGTTTCTGGAAGATACTTTTATGAGTTAAGTTTAAAACCCAATTTGAATCACTGAAAAATGTTGAGATTTGACCCTCCAAATGGACTTGACAAAAAGATGGTGCAGACTGTTTTGGTAACTGTGACACTTAAACTTAAGTGTAATGATTAAAATAGCTACCCAACTCTACAAATGATGGTAATTATGTCAAAAGTTCCCTAAGACATTAAAGTGATACATATAAAAAGTTGGACTAATAAAAATATCCAGAAGATATTTAAAAATGACCATAAGTGGACTTAATATTCTGCCACCAGAAAAGTAAAACTCTAATCCAAAAGAAAAAAAGGATTTGTAGAGTTACTAAAAGATAAAAAGCTTATAAATTGTAGAAATTGTCAAAACATAAATAAAAACTATATATACATGTATGTGAAGGTATAAATAATACCCTAACAAATAATAGATTTATAACAAACCGAACATTTTAAATCACAAGGTAAATGAGAAATACAATTACATAGGAAATTAATGAAAGTGTTCGTCATGAAGAAAATATAAAACGTGGTAAAATGGATTAAATACTACTTATAACCTATAAAGTTTATTATGTAACAACAAAATCCTACAAACCGTTTAAAAACCAATAAATTACTAGAAATCGTCGACGGAAGATAATACTTAAACTTAAGGCATTTTATAAGACATGATAGGCTAAGCAATGCTTTAGCCATAAGAGTTAGATCGAAACTGATAATATGTTTCACTTCCTTAGGAAGGACCTAGAATCGAGAAACTGTGCATCCGTGCGGCAACCCTTGGAGATCCTTCCGGAACATAGTGAGTTTTCACAGCCCCTTTTTACTATTTATACGTTTTGGGGTGAAAAGCATGTTACTATTATTTCAACGCAGTGAGTTTCCGCAGCCCCTTTTTACTGTTTTATACGTTTTGGGGTGAAAAGCATGTCACTATTATTTCAACGCCGTGAGTAATCACAGCCCCGTTTTACTTGTTTAAATGTTTGGGGTGAAAAGCATGTTATGATTTTAAAATGCTAAATGATTCATGATAGTAAAATTGTGGATATTTATGATTTAAGAAATGAGTACAAATGAATGTACAAAGTTACATAAGTGACAAAGATATGTTGAGTGATAATAAAAAATGATAAGTCCCCAATAGGTACACTACTTATTAACTCATAACGAGCCGGTGATATTTGTGGATAGCGCTATTTGGTTTGACAAACCCACCGTGACTGACGAGTAGGGGTGCACTTTATCTGGTAATAATGTTCTTCTCATGTGGCCATCATACCACCTCTGAGGTAGTTCGCGGGGCGTAGATTGTCGGAGGCTTAGTAGTGGCTCAACACTTATATATCTTACAAAAATCACTCATGGTAAATTGTACTCATAAATCTTTTAAATTTGGAGCTTGTCATGAACGAACGTTTCATGAGAGTAACCATTGGGTGAAAAACTGTTGTGCATACATAAATCTTTTGAATTTGGAGCTTGTCATGAACGAACGTTTCATGAGAGTAACCATTGGATGAAAAACTGTTGTGCATATATAAATCTTTTAAATTTGGAGCTTGTCATGAACGAACGTTTCATGAGAGTAACCATTCGATGAAAAACTGTTGTGTATATGGAAAACCTGTGAACTCACCAACTCTTTGTAGTTGACCCTTTCTTTTATCATGCTTTTCAGGTGCTAATAAGTAAGTGAAGACTTGTAGGATGCATTTTGTGTGATGACATCAACACTAAGAACCTTAAAACTTCTATTGTTAATTTTTTGTATTCGCCGTCTTCTTTTGGAACAATTCGGTGAAGACGTTGTAATGTAATATTTTAATACTACTGAATTAAATGTTGTGGTTGGTGTTGTCTGTTACCTTTTGAATGAAACCATACACTGTTATGCCTCGTGTTTCCGCTTTAGCGGGGTGTGACATGGTCTTCAGGATTTTCTCCCGTGTGACGTGCGGATCTCCTTGGTGGCATTTTTCTAAAACACATTTACAAATATTGGTTTAATTAAGATCTTGTGTAAATGATTTGACATGTAAATCTAAATATTGGGAATAATAAAAATAAATATCGCATGATCAACAAACATATAATGTAAAACGCGAGATTGCTTTTCCATTAAAGTTGTTAATAAAAGTCGTTGATACAAAATTTCAGATGTGCATCGCACATCAGTACTAAAATGACAGAAATACAATCCGAAATACAAGGTTGAAATAACTAAAAATAAAAAGTTCCATTTCCTAATTCTTCCACCATCCGCATCAATACCCTCCCCGATACACCTCGATCAGAACCCACAACACCAACATCGTCAGTAACATCACCACGACTATGCAAGCTATCTCCGCCCTTAAGGCAATCCTCCGAGCTACCCTCGCTCGATCCAGGGCTTCGGTCGACATGTTAGTCAAGGGATGACTCAACTCACATAGCTCCGTCATAATCTGACTTTGGTGACTAACCCGCGCCTGACAGCTATGCAACTCCGTTGTCATATCCCGAAAATGCTGCTCTTCCACCCATGTCATGCCAGACGCACGACCAATGGGCACTCCCGTGATGACTCGAAGTGGTTCCGGTGCCTCCGGACGATCGGACCTCAATGACACTTGCCTAGGAATGGGAACACTCTTCCTAGAGGTCAGTCTAGTACGCGGCCCTCTAGAGTTCGGTGCACAATTATAGGAGTGGGTCGCGGTAGAACTGGGGTCGGTGATACTCTCGGTCCATCATACGGATCTCGTTCGCTATCCGAGGTTCGCTCGCTCGACGGCGTGTAGGAGGGTTGAGAGTGTGATGATGATGATGACGACATAGTGGTACTGAAGTAAGAGTGCATAAAGTTACTATCGCGCAAGTATAAAGGCTATGCGTACTATACTATTGTATATTATAGGCAATAACCACGCTCATACTATGCATACTACGTGAAGCACTAAGTGAGAAAAACACACATGTTCCTAGTATATCCATTTCTGGTCTCGCATTACTCTTTCCTTAATTAAACATAGGTGATCAGGCTTTGTTTAATTAAAGACCGATGATGCAATACCCGAATTAGTTATACTAGCAATATGTTTAGTAATTTGAGTGTTATTTCCCGTTTTTGGCTATAGTTGCAGTTTTCCAAAGGAAAACCGGTATTCTCTATAACCTTTAGCTATGATACCAAATATGTCACACCCCGCTAAAGAGGAAACACGGGATGTACAACTCAAGTTTCATAGCAAACGTTACAAGATCACACCAACCATCAAAATACATTCAAAAGCTTACAACATTGTCTTTTACAAACGTTTTACGAAAGGGAAATGAACATAATTTAAAAACATAGAAAGCTTCAACACGCGTAGTGTCACACCCCGCTAAAGTGGAAACACGAGGTATAACAGCGTAGGGTTTCATTCAAAAGGTAACAGACAGCACCAACCACAACATTCAATACAGTAGTTCAAAATATTACATTACAACGTTTTAAGCAAATTGTTCCAAAAAAGAAGACGTCGGATACAAAAATTAACAGTAGAAGTTTTAATGTTCTTGATGATGATGTCATCATGCAAAATGCACCCTACATGCCTTCACTTACTTATTAGCACCTGAAAAGCATGATGAAAAGAAAAGGGTGAACTACAAAGAGTTGGTGAGTTCACAGGTTTTCGTATGCACTAAAAATAAATTTGTATGCAGAAATTGTTATTGTGAAACGTTTGTTCACACGAAGTTTACGTAACCAGTTGTTCGAGTATTTGCACGAGGTATAAAGTATACAATGATGCCATCGCATTGAGCCACTACCAAACCTTCCGACAAACCAACGCCCCTTAAATTATTCACGTCCTACCTCAGCGGTGGATTAACTCCACATGGGTAAGACCATTATTGTTACTGGTAAAGTGCACTTCTAGCTCGTCAGCTTAAAGTGGGGTTGTCAAACCAAATAGCGCTACCCACAAATACCATTGGCTCGTAATGAGTTAATAGGTAGTGTCTAACTAGTGGGGACTTTTTCATTTAAAACTCAAGCACATCAAAAAGTATACATACCTTAGTGCACAAACAATTAATTTAAGGTTCAACATTTCATAGCATAATTCAATCAATTTGAAATTCAATATCATGCTTTTCACCCCAAATTGTAACAAAAGAGTAAAAAGGGCTGTGAATACTCACAATGTTCAGCAAGGATTTCCAAGGGTTGCCGCACGGTTGCACAGTTTCTCGATTCTAGGTCCTTCCTAAGGAAGTGAAACACATTATCAGTTTTGGTCTACTCTTATGGCTAAAGCATTGCTTAGCCCATCATGTCTTATAAAATGCCTTAGTGTTAGTTATTAAGTTTAAGTATTATTTCACGTTGTTGATTACATGTAATTTATTGGTTTTAAAAGGTTTGTAGAACTTTATTGTTACATAATCAAATTTATATGTTACATATAGCATTTAGTCCTTTGTACCACGTTTTATATTTTCTTCATGACGAATACTTTCATTAATTACACATATATATTTGTATTTCTTATTTACCTTGTGTGTTAACCAAGTTCGATTTCTTATAAATCTCATATTTGTTAGGGTATCATTCATACATCCATATACATGTATATATTGTTCTTATTTGGGGTTTTGACAAATTCTACCATTTATATGCTTTTTATCTTTTAATATTCCTAAAATCTCTTTTTCTTGAATTAGGGTTTTTGCTTCTCTGTTGGCAGAATTTTAAGTACACTTGTGGTCATAATTAAATGTTTTCTCGATTTATTTATTTAACCAAATTTTTATATATTTAAATTTAATGTCTTAGGAAACTTTTGACATAAATATCATCATTTTTAGAGGTGATTAGCTATTTTAATCATTACACCTAAGTTTAAGTGTCACAGTTACCAAAACAGTCTGCACCATCTTTTTGTCAAGTCCATTTGGAGGGTCAAATCTCAACAGTTTTCAGTGATTCAAATTGGGTTTTAAACTTAACTCACATATGTATCTTCCAGACAAATTTCATCATTTTTGGTTATATATTAAGGGAGTTATGACTGTTTTAAGGTAGAGATTTTACCATGCCAGATTCTGGTTTCTTTCACACTTATCTTGGTTTGAATGGTTGAGACCTCAAATCTTAATATTTTTTTGTCAATTCACTTTTTTTTGAACTATAACTCATTAAAATAATTTCCAGAAGAAGAATCAAGAATTTTAGTGGAATAATAAGAGAGTTATGAGTGATTTAAGTAGAGATTTTTCTCTGTCAGATTGTCTTTGCACTCTTTATTTGATATGGGTAGATGAAGGGTCAAATCTCCGAGTTTTTACATGAAACTACTTGGGTTTGAAACATAACTCAATAAAAAAAGTTCCAGAAGAAGAATCATATCATTTAGTTAAGCATTTTACAAGATATGGTCAGATGAAGTTCATGCATGTAATCTGCCAGAAACTGAAAATGCTTATTCATGGAAAATGAGTGTTTTTAGTTCTTTATTTTCACTCATATGCTTTTCTTTGATTTGTAAACTTATTTACCATTACTCTATCATAGATTTTTAGGTAAAAATCATTTTTTTAACATTTATAAACACATGCATGACTCACACATCTCAGATTATTGCAAAAATCCACATGCATGTAGTCAAAACTTCATTTTCTTGAGTTCTAGTTGTATGGATCATGGATTATCACCATTTGCTTGACATTTAACATGTCATTGGTGATTAACCCACCATTAAAAGGTCCATGAAGGTCCTATTTTCTAGAAACTTAAGAGTCATGAAGATAAAGTAAGAAAAAGAATGAGAAATTACAAGAAAAAGGAAGAAAATGAAGGAGAACGCAAAGGAGATGACTTTACTCACACTAGGGATGATATTTACCTTCAAAGATCTTCAAGAACTGAACTTTTTGTGTTGTTTTTGGGCTGAATTCGGAAGGAGATAGAGAGTGAAGAGAGAATGTTCAAGGTTTGAATGTAGAGAGAGAGAGAGAGAGGTGGAAAATGAGGAGTTTTCTTGAGAAAAGGAAAGTTTTAATTGATGTGTGTTGGGCCAAATGAAGGGGGCCGAATTTTGGGCCATATTTCTGGTTTAATTTAATTTTTATTATTATTAAGTGTTAATTAATATTGTATAAGTATATATGTTATGAAATTTTATAAAAAGCTACATTTAAAGTAGCTAAAACCTCATTTATCTACTTAATTTTTGGTTTGGTTATTTAAAGTTTTAAATTTTAGATTTGGGTATATATAAACTATATATTTACTCCTCTTATTATTAATATTGTTATAATTAAATGTTAACTGTTCCAATCGGCATTTTATAAGACAGCTTAAGCAGTTCCGTGCGGTAACAGGATTTTCTCAGTGTACTGTTGGAATTCTTAGGAAACTAAAACCTTAGCCATCATAATTAAGTCTTAATGAGTTATTTCTACATGTTAAGACATGTATTATGTTGTTCACTTGCTAACCTGAGCGTTTTGGTTTGACGGGTGTCACACGTAGCCTTCCTAAGTTCCAACCTTAAAGACGTTCTCCTGAAAAGCATGTCAATAAAAGGTCAACTAATGCACTAGTTGGTGAGATCACAGGTTTATAAGTACAATAAAGTTTGTCATAGAAATAGTTTAAATCCGCACAAATGGATATGTCAACCGGTTGTGAAAACACTTGCTCAAGGTAATTGTATGTATGATGTTTAAGCTAAGAGCCCGTTACCCGACCTATGTGACAGAACGCTCGTCCGCATGTTCTATCATCAATAATGCGTACGAACAACAATAATTATGCACTCAAACAAGCGCGGCTTGTGAGTGGGGTGTCAACCAAATAGCGCTATCCATAATTACCAACGACTCAATACATGAGTTAAACGGGTAACGTAGATTAAACGGGGACTTAGTACGATAGAGAAAACTAAAACTTATAACATGCACAAAACATACATACCATAGAGCATAAGCATGTATAGCAAGATTAGTATTTCCAAGAAAACGAGACAACCGGTGCGTAAAATAATTGTAGTAACAACATGCTTTTCACCCCAAAATATGTAAAATATTGAAAAGGGGTTGTGAACTCACTTGATGCGCGATGAAATTCCGGGAATCTCCCCCAAAATACCTCGGTGTGATCCTACTTCGAACCTACGAACGTAAGGTCGCTAGTGAGTTTTAATCTTAAGAGTTCGGTAGGCTAACTATCCAAATCGTCATAAAATGCCCTTTTATAAAATTTATTTAGAGTTTGTATTTTTATTACTTTTCAATCATGACTTATGCATGTCATCAAATAACTGAGATTGTACCATAAAAGTGGTATATTTACAACATAAAATAATTATATAGAAACAAAGTTTCTTTCAAACCACTTTTGAGATTATTCTTTTACTGTCCAGATTTAGGTGCCACTTTCTGTCCATTTTTGGATATCTTCCAGTGCATGTTAGGTCAAGATATTTTATGTCCAGATAATTTTATATGTTAGGAAACTTTTGATATAAGATTCATAATTTTTAGAGGTGATTAGGTAGATGAAATAATTCCTGCCGTACAATTACTACAGAAAGCTTTGCTGTTTGCGCACTGTTTTTGTGAAGACTGTTTGGTAGAAGAAATCTTTGAGTTTTTGAGTGAACCCACTTGGGTTTGAAACCTAACTCATAAAAACAAATTCCAGAAAACGAATCACCAAATTTGGAGTATTATTGAGTGAGATATGACCTTTTTAAGAGAGAGATAGAACTCTGGCAGTAAGCTGTCAAAACTAAGCTTTATGCATGTGCATCCCTTTTGTCTTTTTATCAAAATTCTTATTCTTCTTGCATGCAATCCGACTTGACTCATCCCCATACAGATATTTTCAGTTCTAAAACATATTTTCAAGTCATTTAAACCACATGCATGCTATCTACCAAACTCATCTTTTGTAGAAATTTGAAAATGGTCTTTTTGAAGATTCTTGGGTGTTTATGCCAAGAACTTCTCCATGCAACTTAAAATTATATATTTTTGGCTCATGTATGTTGATTTAAATATGTTTTTAGTGAAATCAAAGAGTTTTTCATACAACTTTTGGGATCAAAAGTGTAGATCTTTTAAGAAAACTACATGCATGCAAGTTAAGAGCCCATCTTTGATCTTCACATAGGTTTGATGATGGATTTACCACCTTTTTAATAACATTCAAGTGTTATGGTGGTAAATCTACAAACATTAAGAGGTATGTAGATGGTTCTTAACAAAAGTTTAAAGAAAATGAAGAAGAAGAAGAAGAAAAATTACTTAAGAAGAAGCAAAAGATTAAGAGAAGGGTGTGTGGATTTCATCCATCACACATGCATTTACCTTGAACACTTGAATCTCTTGAAGATGGAGGTGTTAGGGGCTGAAATGTGATGAGTTTTTGAAGGTGTTCTTGTCTTTTTGATTTAAATTTCATGCATGCAAAACTTTTCTTTTAAATTTAAATTTTTAAACAATACTTTTAAACTTTAATGATAGAAGTATTAATATCATTTTTGGTTGAAATAAAATTTAGTTGTAAGATATAATTATAGTTGTGGATAATTGTTGTTTAAGTTGGAATTTTATGAGATTTATGGATAAATCTCTAAATTTGAGGGGTTTCTAGGCAAAAATTCTTAAATTTTCCTACTGTACCGAGTTTACTGCTAAAATTCGAGTGTGTGACCAATGACATAAATATTGAATATGCTTAGATTAATTCTAACCTGAAACACGAATTTAACGGTTGTCACATTATTGCTGAAGGCATAATATTAAAAACAGTGGATACCATCAACGATACCGAACAGACTCAGTATGTTATCGTTGATGGTGAAACACTTATACATACAGATGTTATTTGTAATTTTCACTAAGAGGCCGTTTACCTAATGACTTACCCGGGTAAGTGCTTACCGGTAAAATTCAACACTATCACCTACTTCCCGGGTAAGATTTTAGTCCACCCAAGTGGCATCGTATGCTACAATTTAGCCGGTAAGCGCAAACCGTGGTAAGAGTCGTCGCACTCACTTGTCGGGTAAGACTCTCGGTCCTTGCTTCCGCTCTTACCGGGTAAGATTCTTGGCCCTTGCCATATTTATCCGGTAAGCTAATATGACTTGGTAAGCACTTACCCGGGTAAGCGTTTTGTAAACGGCCCCTAAGTTATTCCAAGGGTCATCATCAAATCACTAAGAGAGTTTACATCAACAACATGCTGCAGCAAGTGTTGCAGCATTCAGGCAAAAAGTGAGGGGTGTGTGTGTGTAAACATGAGAAAAAGCCCAAAAAGTTCAAATCCTATAAAGATATATTGATCCTATTTTCAGAAAGTAATCATGCCTAACAATAGAAACTTGTGCTTTGGCCTATGGTGTTGGTATTTGATAGTGAATAAACAGTAATTTATGAGAGGCTATGTCTATTGTTGGAAAACTGATCACTATCACATTTCTTTTTTACTTTTACCTTTCAAATTGAGACTTTATGTTTGTCATTTACGTTGCTTGGGGACAAGCAACTGTTCAAGTGTATAGGTGTGATAAGTGAATAATTTATCACATTTTCTATCATTTTTAATTAGGATTTTATCTTCATTTTAGTTTCCCAAATACCAAATTGAGTCTTTTTATTCTAGTTTTCCTTATTTATTGAGTTTTGAGCTAAGTTTAAGAAATTTACCTTATTTGCGTATTTGGAAGGCATTTTACTAATAGCTGGTGCTGCAGCACGATCCGCAGCATGGGACAATTGTTAATGACTGCAACTTCATAATCCTTTTAGTTAAAGTAAAGAGCAATTGGATGGGAAGTAAACTCAGTTGGAGATGAAGGAGGAAGCAGGGAACAATTCATGATGAAGATGCCCACTCAATGTTTACTTGTTTCCTTAGTAGACTCTTAGTACATCGTATTAGACGTTTGATTCCCATTCTTTTTTACTTTATGTCACTATTTGTCCCTTAATATGCTTGGTAGTTTGTTTAATAGTGTTTGCCTCCTAGTATAAATAGAGGGGCTCATGTAGTTTTGTATTCACCACCAGTAAGGATAGCTCACATAGATATTCTCACTTATTACTTTTAAGCATTTTAATATTAAGTCTTTAAGCATTCGGTACGCTACTGTTCAGTGTCATAGCATTGCACGTAGCCCCTTTACAATTCTTGTCATTTACATTTTCGTATTACGTTTCTGCTTTACCATTTCTGTCATTTGCATTTACGTACTTCATTTCAATCTCTCCAATGACGTCGCACACCAAGTGTAAAGCGATAATGGGGTAAACTTCTTATCTTGGGTGTAAGAGACGGTTGGGAGATAAAAGCCTTTGTAATTGTGAATAAATGTATTGCTACTAGCTATCAACTTCACTATTCACTCCTTGTTTCTGAGTTTCATCCAAATACTTCTTGATGAGGTGACGTAGATTGTTTTATTTAGATGAGTTGATTCTTGAATGCAAGACAACGTAAACTTCAGAACTCTGAGGTGTAATAGAGGATTGTAACAAATCACTTCAATCTTAAATGATTGTGAACTATACGTGGAAAACGATAATATTCTTGTTATACCAGTTGGGTCTCCTAACCAGGAGCCCGCTGGTGCTAAAACATGGTATGAATCTTGAAAGAGGGTTGTGTGAACCGATAGTGAGGTTGAGAACTAGCGCTACAGCATTTGTTGTAGCATGGTTTCCTTTACATAGTTGCTTACAACTCTAGCTTGAACTTACACCCACGCTTCTCTTTTAATTTGTTTTAAGTGTAACACCTCGAAAATTCCATTGTCTTTGTAACTCTATTTTGAGAACGTTTAAATTAATGGGAAGTATTATTTTAAACGGATTGTTGGAAGAATTGGAAATGATAATTGACCCAAAGTCTTAGTTAATTGTAAATTATGAAACTTTGAGGGTTAATTGTGTCAATTAGTGAAAGTTATATCCTTTTAAGTTGAAAGGCGGTGGGAATTGAGATTATCTCAATTTCCATCTCCTGAGGAGTCGGTCTCCAGTAGAAAGAAGAACAAAAGGCTGAAGTTTCTGATTCGTGGGGTGAAGAAAGTTGATTTTTTTGTCTGTGTTGCTGATGTCGATCTCACAGGTGAGTTCATCTTTTTCTTAAACGATTCTATATGAAATTGAATGAGATATTTGGTAGCAAACTATCTAAATGACTTGATAAACGTGTATTGCAATGAAATTGACCAAGAAATTGAACTTAGATGAGTTTTTAGAGTAAAATCGTCGTGCCAATCGAAGTCCCATTATCGGAGATCAGGTATGAGATCCGGATTTGGTGGGATCCGATATGGATTCCGGATTTGATGGGATCCGGTATGGGATCCGGATTTAGAGAGATCCGGTAGAAGATCCGGACTCGGTGAGATCCGGTATGGGATCCGGATTCGGTGAGTCCCGGTATTGGGATCCGGTTTCGGTGAGATCCGGTTTAGGCTTCGGGTTTAAGTTAGGATCCGGTTTCGATTGAGTTCCAGTCTCAATATTGAGTCCCGGATCCGGATAGTTCCGGACTTAGTAATGGAATCCGGATGGGTCCGGACTTTGAGTCCGGAATACTTTTCTGGATGAGTTTTCGGATAGTTCCGGATTTGGGTTCCGGATAAGGGATCTTTCCGAATATAGCGGAACCCCCGTGCTAAGTCGCCGAAGGGGGAACATTTGAAGATAAGGATACGATAAGTTATCTAGTATTCTTAGCATTGAGAATATGATACGAGATGTTGCGTGTTATGTTGTTATGCATATATGCTAGTAAGTGTAATGGATCCATAGGCACTGTAATTATTTGTAACATGGAATTGGCATAAAGTAACTTGTAATTCCCGTTGACCTGAAATGAGGAGTAGGCATAAAGTAACTTGTAATTCCCATTTTGTAAGGTGATGTGAAATGTGGAATAGGCATAAAGTAAATTGTAATTCCCATTTCGTATTGTGAGGAGAAATCTTGGAATAGGCATAAAGTAAATTGTAATTCCTGATTTCTATGGGAAGGTAAGGGATAGGCATAAAGTAAATTGTAATCTCTACTTCCACTCCAAGAAATAGGCCTAAAGTAAATTGTAATTTCTTGGACATGAGCTACGATCTCGAATCTGTAATGATTTGTAGTAGGCTCTCGAATGTGATGATATGACTTACTGATGGTTAGTCATATTCATGGGATCGGGTATGTTCCCTTCATCGCAAAATGAGTATGTGTACGGTAAGAATGGTGGCCAACCAGGTTTGTTTATACGCTTTGTTTACATTGGTTTCCAAAGCTTATAAGTTTTAATTTGAAAATGGATGTTCTCACTAGGCGTAAGCCTAATCGTTTCCAAATTAGTATTTCTTACCAGGTACGAGCTCGGGGAAGTAGCGGGAAGAGGGACGAGTGATTTCTGGTATTCAACTTTTGGTGATAAGTGGAGAAGTTAGCATATTTGAGGATGCTTTTGGTGAATGGCTTAGACAACCAATTTAATCTAATCGAAGTTGTCAGAATTAGATTAATAGGTTGTTTGATAATTCAAACTGTGAATATGAACCCTCATAGTTAATTCTCCACTTATGTATAAAAGTTTGGATGAAATTATGGTTAACTCTGATAAACTTTAAGGTTTAAATTTGTCCTGGTTTGTGGATGTTACATTAAGCAATCATAATCACTGTTACTCACTCAATAGATTATTCATTCCAATCATTCTCTGCAATCACTTATTAACCTTGACAGGAGAATCAACACTTGTTTTAATTGTCTCTGTGGGATCGATATTTGATACTTAGTACCATTTTACTACTTGTTTTCAAAAAGATATTGGTTTAACATGTATACTTGTGTGTTATTCCACTGTTGATTTTAGGGATATATATTCCAGAGACCAGCAATACAACCCCAAACTCTAAAATAGTTCAATTTAGGTTTCCACCATTCCATAGCTCGTATGAGTTGGTTGGAATCACAAGGCTAGTGATTCGACTGTGAATGTGACAAGCAGTCAGTAGGGCTTCTCCCCACAGATTGTTTGGCAAACCCGATTGGTTCAACATACAGTTGACGATCTCAACAAGATTTCGATTCTTTCATTCCGCCAAACCATTCTGTTGAGGAGTGGACGGTGAGGCGCGTTCATTTTTGATACCATTCTCTTCGCAAAAAGTATCAAATTCACTATTAAAGTATTTGCCACCTCTATCTGATCGAAGTAGTTTGTTTCATTTTTCAAGTTGATTTTCCACTTCAGCTTTATAAAGTTTGAAAGCATCAAAAGCTTAGTCTTTTGAATGTAGTAAGTAAACATGTAAAAATCGATTGAAGTCATCACAGAATGTAATGAAATACCGTTTACCACCACGGGTAAGTATTCCATTTAATTCACAAATATCGGAATTAATCAACTCTAAAATAGTAGCATCCCTTTTAACTGATGGAAAATGTTTCTTTGTAAATTTTGATTTTACGCAAGTTTCACATTTTCCAAAATATTTATTGTCAATCTTAATTAATCCTTTCTTTTGCATTTTTTCAATATTTTTCACATTAAGGTGTGCTAAACATTTATGCCATAAAGATATTGAACGAGCAAAATACTCAAAAGAATTAACTTTATTAATTTCGAAGGGAACTATATCAATCGCAAAAATACCAAAAACATCGTCACGAATAGCTAACACATTCCTAGATTCTCTCGGTCCGTCCCAATTTAAATCATCACCCAAATTCAAACGATACATACCCAACTGGTTGTATCCCTTCCCAGAGAAAGTCTTCTGCTTGTAGATCACGAGCTTCCTTGCCTCCATATTGATTCCAAACCCGTTTTCATCAAGTTTGTTTATAGAAACAAGGCACTTATTTATGGAAGGAACGTGAAGTACATTCCTCAGAGTGACGGTTTTGTCGGTGGTGAACTTGAGTAGCACCTGTAATACCCGAATTTTGGGGTAAGTATAACTTCAAGTTTTGTAGATAATTTCACCTTAAATTAGTCCTTTGGAAGTATTAGGAGTGTTGGTTGGGTTGGATATCACTTTTGGAAAAGAATCAATTTTTGGTCGAAAAATGAACTGCTCGCGCCCGCACAGCTATTTGCTCGTGCCCACGAGATTTGCCTAAAACATGGCAGCAACTATGCTCACGCCCGCACAGCTAAATGCTCGCGGCCGCAAGACGTGTGAAACCCCTTTTAAATGCGATTTTCCTCCTTTTTCTTCATTTGTTTCTTTACCAACCCTTCTCTCCTTTCTTTCAAATCGATCCAAACCCTCCCATTTCACCAAATCGATTCCTTCAAGAGAATCAAAGAGCTTGGCAACTAGAGATTCAAGTCTTGTGGGTTGAAACTCAAGGTCTTCATCTTCTTCATCTCTCCTCACCATTGTTGACCAAATTTTGGGGTTTTCTTATAAAGCCCCTTGTAAGTCCGTCCTCCCTCTTTCTAAACTTTCAGATGAGTTAAGAATGCTCCATTGATGACTTCCTAGTGTTTATATTTCTCAAATTTCGGTTTGGATGATTTTGAAAAAAGTTAGGTCATTGGGGTTTTTGGTCAAAATGGAGATTTTGATATAAGATGTTTGGGGAATGATGATAAGTACTTGGATATGTATATTTATGGTTGGAAACTTGTGGATCTAGGTTTTTGGAAGATTTGGCTTGAGGATTCAAGTTTCTTCAAAGGAGCTAAAGTTTGGGGAAAATCTAGATTTAGCCTAAATCTAGCAGATGAGTTCAAGTTGATTTATGAAAACGTTGTACATGCCAAAAATGTCCATTTTCAAGTGTTTATGTGTTTTTCATATAAATTATCTATGGTTGAGTCATTTGGTGAGTTTTGACTATTTGAAGTGTTTAACCTTGAAAATCTTATAAAACACCTACATTGGGATTTTTGGGTAATTTGATAATTATATCTCAAAAAAGTATTTTGAAAGTTTATTGTATGAATGAGGGTCTTTGGTAAAAATGCACTTTAGTGTTGTTGGAAAAATGCATGATGATGGTTATGGGTTATTTGGAAATATATATAGTTGTGAGTTGGGTGGAGAATGATTTGTTTAAATAAATGATGGGATTTTGGATTTATCATATCTTTGAGGTATGTATTTGCATATATGACATTTAAATTCACTTTATCGTATTGGTATTCTTTATTGTTGGTTAATTGTGTTGTTGAGCCTTTGGCTCATATTTGACTCAAGTGAGTCTTGAGGAACTTGGTCCAATGTAAATTACTCTATGTTGACTTTGAGATTATATGTGTTTGAGTCATAATTATTATTTGATTACATGTGTTAAAGATGTTGGACGTTCTTTTGTGAGTCATGTAATTGTTAGACTATAATGCATTGGATGCATAGACTTATGAGTCGGTCTTGTTTATAGGGTCGCATGGTTATTGCGGGGTTGGACTCTGGGACTCATGTTTATGACCTTAAACTTTTCGAGTGGACACTAAGAGTGTTGAGTATGGAAGTGCTACCTTGGGGTGAGTACTAGGACCTTTTTCGCTGAGGTAATGCCTTGGAGGTAGTCCTGCAGTGTACCGAGCCTTGTGGTTGAAACCCTGGGGATGGACACTAACGTCAACTGTCTCTTGAGGTGAAACTTGTCAAGAAATCGTAGAAACACTTGGACATATAGTCAAGAAGTGTTATATAATTAACATTATACGGGTGGTATACTTACGTGTTCCTTCCACCCTCAATGGATACGGGTCTCCCCTGTTGTTGTCAAATATTATATTGAATGTTGTGATATGAATGTTTTATTAACGTATGAGCCTTGTGCGAGTAATTGCATGTATTGACTTTAATATTGGAACCCTCCACGTATATTAAGGTTTGCTTGAATGATTACTCTCATGTTTGGGTATTTGGACTTTATTTCTATTTACACTTTGCGTGGGTTGTTGAGTCAGTCACATGCTTTCGGAAACGTATTATATTTATATGGATTGTTTTCCATGTTTTTATGGGCGGTGTATTATGCCTCCTTCTTGCTGGGGTGTTTCAAATAACAGAATATTATTCAAGTATACTTTATTTGGAATTTTAATATTTATTAATGTTTAAGTGATTTTTGGATTTGAGTCTATTATTGAGAAATGCTTCATATTGGAGCTTTTGGCACGGGATTTGTATGCGTTGAAAATGGGTTGTTTGCATATTTAAGTATAACCCCCTTTTTGGAAATCATGATTTTGAGTTGTATTTCTTTCGTTTAACGAACTATTTTAATCATGATGAAAACTCTTGAACTCACTAGCCGTTAGCCTAACCTTTTTATTTGTCGGCATGTGTAACAGGTTCCGGTTGGGAAATAGTTCTAGTGACACTGTGAAAAGTGGAGAGGTAGTTGTGTGTTCAAGAAGTAAGTGGCTTGGTGAAGTCTTCCACATTTTGGGAATAGCAACTTTGTATGGGGTTGAGTAACACCCGACCTTTTGTAGTCTTGGTGTAGTGTTAGCTTCAATCTTCCTAATCATAGAAGTATTTACAAGTAGTGAAAAATAGGCTAAGTGAAGAAAGCCTCTTACAGAGGCTCTGCCGAACTTACCGAGAGATCAAGGTCAAGAAGCTACAGAGGCGTCCTACAGAAGCTCTGTCATACGCGCAAAGAAGACCAAAGACTCGGAATCCGGTGAAGACTGATCTACAAAGGACCATACCGCAGAACCTCTGTAACACTTTACAGAGCCTCTGCGGTCCTCACTAAACACTTGGAAGATATTTATAAAATCTTGCTACTATTCCTGGACCTGTTCATCAACTTGCATGGTAGCGTGCCATGTCCAACTTCAACGTGTCAAACTCTGATTGGACTCAATAGGGCTTAGTACATAATAGACGTCTGTGGCATTAAATGCAATACCGTCCGTTCAACTGTTCATGCCGTCCGTTCAACTGTTCATGCCATCCGTTCTAAACAGTAGCTCATGCTTTATGGTCCCCTTAGAGTAGTATAAAAGGAAGACTAATGTTTAGTTCTTCCTAATAACAACAAAATAGTAATCAAAACACAAGAACACATAGCTTATGCACATTGAGAGTCATATCTGTTTTAAGCTTTGCATACTCACTATTCTTGAATCTGTTCTTGCTATATATATATTGAAACTCAGTAAACTTTGAGATATCATATTCTGATCACTGTTTATTTATATTGTGTGTTCTAAATCTATCAAACATATCTGTTAGTTCTTTAAATACGCTTCCGCATCAAACATAAACTCGAACTAATAGATCTGACAATCTTGTATAAGCAAATCGGGAACCAACAATTGGTATCAGAGCCATCCTTGATTTTCAATATCAAGTGATCCTCGTTTGACAACATTATTGATAGATTTCATTCTGTTTTTAACCCACTCTTCATCACATTAAAAAGTTTATGTTTTCCTATCACTTTTCGATTCATTCGAACGTGATATTCTGATAGAAACTATTTTTTCAGATAAGAACACCATTAAAGTACTTCTGGATATTATTTATTACCCAGAAATCTTTCCAGATCTTCATACTCACAAATCTTTCATCATATTATCCTTTCTGAACCCCTGAAAAACTCTTACAATGACAAATACCAATAACTTTTTCACTGCTGGCTCATTAACCAAACCACCTACTCTCCTTCGAGATGAGTATCCTCAATGGAAGATAAGAATGGTTCATTTCTTTGAGGGTACTGAAAAAACTCTTGCACAATATCTTTACAATCCTCCTCCGGTCCCTATGATAACTATGCCACGTATACCAGCTACTGCTGAATCTCTTGAAATCCCTGAACATCAAAAACCTAAGCCGAAAGGAGAATGGTCAGATGAAGATAAGGCAGAAGATGAAGTTGCACAGAAAATGTTAAACCAAGATCATTCAAGATAGAGAGAGAAATTCTAGTGAGAGAAAATATGTCATCTCTATTAAGCACTGTTGAAATGCAAAAGCTTACAAAAGTGTTTATATACCCTTGACTATTACAAAGTCAAACTAAGGAAAGTAAGCTAATATATAAAAGACCTTGATTACAACATATTATAGCATTAACAATCTCCCCCTTTGTAATCAAGGGCGCTCGAATCTTCTGTGTTGGCGATTCTAGCCAATCAAAATTTCCAAGCGTCTTAGAGTCAACCGAAAGTTCAATCTTGTATCAATCGTCTCTATTGCTCTCCTCAAGAGTCGGATCTCAGCATTATCAACCTGATACAAATTTCTTCTTGTCTCCAAAAGCTTCTCCAAGGCTTCCTTCAATCTTTGATTTAGTTGTAAACGAATGATCTTCAAAGTACCATCTGAAAACTTACCAATTTCATCAAATCTGAGAAAGCGTCTAACACCAGATTGATCTCAATACACGACTCCATAACGATCTTCAAGAATTGAGAATAGTGGATAGCTGTCAATATTTGGTAAATCTCTATCAGGTCTTCTTACATTGACAACTGACTGGAAGCTCTCGATAGCAAGTTGGAAGTCAAAGCATCTATAGAATCTAACTTGTCTTCGTAAGAAACGCTTGACTGCTTCCAAAGCCCTGAGGATATCATCAGTGCGAATAGTCATATCTCGAAATTGATGATACATTACCTCGAAGTCATCAATAGAAAGATCATTGAAGTTTGCTTCAGAAAACTGATATCTCTGACAGTCTTGACGTTCAACATAAAATATAGGATACCAAATTCTGACAAAACTAGTTATCTCCACTTTAAGTACCCTTACGATTCCATGCTTTGAGAACACCATAAGTTTTCCTTTACGAATACATTTGATAAACATCAGATATTCGTATTGATACAAGGTCGGTTCTTTCTCAATCCCCAGAATGGCATGAACATTAACTCTCCTTCTTTTCTTGACATAGAAATTACGTTCTGAGTCTTCAAGAAAAGCAGATCTCATTCTGGTGACTTGAAATCTCTCTTCAAGTCTTTGCAAACGTTGTTGTCTATCCAAAGTTGGACCTGGTTGAAGAATGCTAGGTGGAACATTCAGAAACGGATCAGGAACCTCTTGATTTGCTCTAGACGACTCACCCTGAACAAAAGTATCTTTCGGAATAGTAGTGGTCGGAGCTGGAGAGTTAGAAACAACTGAGGGAATTGATTGAACAGGAACTTCGGGACCTTGAACTGGTGACTGTACTATAGGAGATTGAAGACTCACATCTTCATTATCAGAAAGATCTCCATATAGCATATTAACAATGTTAATGTCTGTTTCATCAACTTCTACATCCTCTTCAGTATCTGAGATGACAATTATATCATCTCGATCTTCTTCTTTTACCTTCCAGAACTTATCAAACTTTCTCTGGACGTCATCATCAGAATCTATCTCGACATAGTTGGAGAAGAAGTTGCGCATATCATCATAATCTTCAGACTCATGCACGTGAGAAGTTTCCTGATTTCCTATAGACATCGGTGCAGAATCTGGATCTACATAAACCACAAGTTGCATATTATTCACAATTTCTGGCACAACATAGTTGATCTCATAAGCCATTGCCGTCAAATCTATTTCATCTAGCAACTCATCAACTATACTTTCTGGATGAGTTTCTTTATCTCTTTCTTCATTTGCTCTATCCTCGTTTGTCGTATCTTCAACAACTGTTTCAGCAGATTCAACATGTATAGTTTCTTCTACTCTTTGTCTCTTTGAACTCTCCCCCTCATGACCTTGATGGTCCTGATCATCTTGGTCATGTATTCGCTTAAGAGACGAAAGAATATTGATCATGGCTATCCCCAACGAACTTTTTCAATCCTTAGACTCATGCGAAACAGCGCACGATCTTTGGAAAGAATTAGAAAGAATGCAGAAGTAGACCAAATCAACCACAGAAGGACTCAGCTTTTTACAAAAAGAAGGTTGAGTATTATGCGCAAAAATCCCTAATGGCGAACAAAGGGCATTCTGAGGCAAACAAGGAGGACTTCGAGTCAGACTCTACCTCTGACGATGAATACACCACCAATGCCCTGTTCTGTGGCATGGCAGAAGTCGACTCCGGCACTGACGCTGAGGTATCCACTTCAAACTCTACCTCATGTACTAATTATGTAGATCATGATTTACCTAAACTTAACATTGAACTGATTGAACTAAAAGAGATAAATGAAAGCATTCAGAAAAGACTCACCTTTAATGAGAGAGAAGTAAGGCTTCTCACTCAAGAAAAAGCCAAAATTTTTGAAGAAAAGGAAAGAGTAGAAAAGTATTGGAACAAAAATATAGATCCTTTAAAAAGGCAAATTTCTGAATTAACCTCTGCTTTAAAAATCAAAACAAAAGAACTTTCAGTTTCAAGGAGTGAAACAACCGACATAAGAGCTCTCAAAGAATACTTTCAAAGAGAGAGAGAGGTACTTTGGCAAGATCTTCTAAGAAGAAAAGTTTTACTTAAAAACTATAAAGATGCACAGAAGGTGTATTAAAAGGTAAACTCCCAAATAGCAAGACGAGGTATAGGGTACAGTGATATTACCTTAGGTGTTGAAAATAAAATACTAAAACATTTGTCTTCTCTATTTGTTTTGGGAAAAAACAAACAAACCAAACTTTCCAAACTTACTCTCTGTAAGTAAAAGGGTTAAAATCTTTGTGGAACCTCACTTGAGGAAACATACGAAGATGATCAATGTGTGGTTTGAAAACATAGATTCATCATCTTCAACCTCGGTCAATAAAGGAATCAAACCAAAGAAATATCTGAAAACACAAGATCAGATCGGTATCTTTAAGTTTGGTAAACCAGAGACTCAAACACAGGTCTCTTTTGTCTGTATGATAGATGTCGAAAAGAAATTATCGGCAGAAGCTCCTGAGTTTAAACCCACCTTTTCAGAAGAAAAACTTAAAGAAACAATTGAAAAGGAAATTTTGGAAATTTGGAAATCAAATGTTTTAGAAAATCTCTGCACATCTTCTGTAGATCAAATTCTCGCTGAAGAGATCGTATCAGAAACCTCTGCCGTCAATAAAAGTTATTTTACAGAGGAAGAAAGCTCGTACAATACATTCTCAGAAAATCCAGCCTCTGTCGAAAGAGATGATTCAACCTCTGTATATAAGGACGATTCATCCTCTAACGATTCAGAGACTGATTCTAAATCAGGGATAGTTTACTGTGACACAGAGGATGTTAAATTCTCCTCTGAGGTTCTTAACAGAACCATTTCTCCAAAAGAGAAAATCACAGAGATCCCTATTTGTCCAGATTTTCTCAAAATGTGTATACAAGTTAAAACCACTATAGAGCTTGAAAATCTGAAAAAGACCTCTGTAAATCCTAAAAGCTCTAAATTTTCAAAACATTTAAGGCAAATTAAAGAGAATCCCTCTTGGCAACAAAAGGGAAAATGGCCTGAAGCTAACAAATATTTTTCCTCTGTGACAGTGAAGAAAGATGTTCACCACAGAAGAGACTCACATAAGGCGGGACCTAAACAAGGCTTTTGCAAACAACATTCTAGTATTCATAGATCTTCTTGTAATAGGAAATCTAATGTAAAGAAAGAATGTAATGCCTTTGTGGCTCAGTTCAATGAATTCAATGAAAAGTTCAAACAAATCACGTCTCATATTCAATACTGTCATTGCTTTGATCTTATGTTCAATTTGAATAATCACTTCTCAAGTCCAGATTGCTTACTCTCCACTCAAATTCAAACTCCAAAGTCAGAACCTAAAGAGAAACAATCTGATTCTTCTGCAAAAGATAAAATGTATTTCAAGAATGCTAAGGCAAACTTGAAAAATTCTAACAATATTGGACCCATGTGGATATGGGTACCTAAGTCTCTGTGATTGTCTTACAGAAGCGGTATGTGCCAATTTGGTATCTTGACTCCGGATGTTCAAGGCACATGACTGGCGACAGAAGTTTACTATCCACGTACAAAGAAACACACGATGGTGGATCTGTAACTTTTGGAGACGACAAGAAGGGACACATCAAAGGCTATGGAGTCATAAAGAAAGAAAATGTCACTGTATACAAAGTTGCATATGTGGATGGCCTTAAACACAACCTACTCAGTGTAAGTCAACTCTGTGATACAGGATTCGATGTGTTATTCAAAAGAACTTTCTGCTCTCTGCAAAGTCAGGACACAGGAATGGAACTTCTGCGAGCCAAAAGAAGAGGTGATCTGTATCTAATGAATTTTAGTTCAAAAACCAAGGACAAAGTTTGCCTTGTAGCCTGCAAAAGTGAAGAAGTCTGGTTATGGCATAACAGGTTCTGTCACTTGAACTTTCACACCTTGGATAAACTGGTAAAACTTGATCTAGTTAAAGGTTTGCCTAATGTTAAATTTAATAAGGATCACTTATGTTCTGCCTGTGAAATGGGAAAACTCAGAAGAGCTTCCCACAGAGGCAAAACAGATGTGTCTTGCACTAGGCCTTTGTACATGCTTCATGTCGACCTCTGCGGTCCCATTGCCATACAGAGCCTAGGTGGCAAGAAATACATACTTGTCTTAATTGATGAGTATTCGCGTTTCACATGGGTTGAATTTGTTCGAAAGAAATCAGATGTTCCAATTATCTTGATTAATCTAATGAAAAGAATCCAAGTTCTTTATGAATGTAGAATACAGAAGTTAAGAAGTGACAATGGCACAGAATTTAAAAACTCTGTCATTGAAGCCTATCTTTCTACAGAAGGAATATCACATAACTTCTCTGTCGCACGCACTCCACAGCAGAATGGCGTAGTCGAAAGAAAGAATCGAACGCTCGTGGAGGCCGCAAGAGCTATGCTATCAGCATGCGGATTACCGATGAACTTTTGGGCAGAAGCAATTTCTACCGCTTGTTATACACAGAATCGTTCAACCATTGTGAAAAGACACCTCAAGACTCCTTACGAATTGATCAACAAAAGGCGGCCAAACATCAAATTTTTCCATGTGTTCGGATGTAAGTGCTTTGTTTTAAACGACAGAGATTCCAGAGGAAAGTTTGAGGTAAAAGCTGACGAAGGCAAATTTATTGGATATTCTGCCACTTCCAAAGCCTACAGAGCATTCCTTACAAGGTCTCGCAAAATCGTAGAAAGCATCAATGTTTCTTTTGATGATTAATTCCAAAAGACTTCTGAGCAAATCAGTTCAGAACTCGGACTTAAAGGGGAATCCTCTGGCATCTTGCAAACAAAAGAAGACTTAAATCTTCTATTTTTAGAGATGTTCCACGACGACATTGATCCCTCTGTTAGAACCATCAGAGCTTCTGCAGAACCATCTTCTGTCGGTCAAAATCCTACAGGTATGACTCTAACAGGTCCAAATAATGCTTCATCTTCTTCTGTAAATGTTACAGATGCAAATGCTGAGAAAGAGACTGCAAAAGATGAAACACCAAGGAAAACGACCACAGATGCTGCTGAAGAACAAACTCCACAATCCACAGAGGAACCAATTATAGAAGATATAGAGGACCAAGTCTATACGTCCTCAAAGGAACAAACTCCACCACCACTCATACCAATCATTCCACAAACTGTAGGATCAACTACAAAGGCACGCACTACGACAGAGGATATACCAGAAGAAAAAGAAGAAGAACATCAAGAAGCCTCTGAAGAAAGATTCGATGACATTGGTGACCACCATCCACGCACAACTCAGTGGATAAAAAGCCATCCTCCAAGCCAAATAATCGGCGAACCTTCTGACACGGTAAAAACCAGGTCTGCCACTGCTAATTTTTGTTTCTTTACAAATTTTATTAGTGTGATAGAACCAAAGAAGATTTCTGAAGCCCTAGACGACCCAAACTGGGTAGACGCCATGCAAGAAGAGCTTCTGCAGTTTGAGCGCAACAAAGTATGGACTTTAGTACCTCTGCCACGAGGGAAACAGGTCATTGGGACTAAGTGGGTCTACAGAAATAAGAAGGATGAAGATGGAGTGGTCATCAGAAACAAAGCACGATTAGTGGCCAAGGGATATAAACAAGAAGAAGGCATAGACTACGATGAGACTTTTGCCCCTGTCGCACGGCTCGAAGCAATCAGAATATTCTTAGCCTTCGCAGCCCACAGAGGCTTTAAAGTCTATCAGATGGACGTAAAATCTGCTTTTCTCAACGGTGAAATCCAAGAAGAGGTTTACGTAAATCAGCCACCAGGGTTTGAAAGCTCAAAATCCCAAGGCATGTATACTACCTTGAAAAGGCTCTGTACGGACTGAAACAGGCTCCAAGAGCATGGTATGAACGACTTTCTACCTTTCTTCTAGTCAATGGCTACGACAGAGGTACAACAGATACTACCTTATTTTATAAACGTAAAAACAGTGAAATAATGCTTGTACAAATCTATGTGGACGACATAATTTTTGGGTCTACTAATACAGAAGAGTACAAAAGTTTTGAAAAACTCATGCAGAGTGAGTTTGAAATGAGTATGATGGGAGAATTAACATTCTTCCTCGGACTCCAAGTCAAACAATCATCAGAGGGAATTTTTATAAATCAGGCCAAATATGTCTCTGACATTCTTTCCAAGTATAGCCTCTCTGATACCTCTGCCATGAAAACTCCAATGGCCACTGGAAATAAGTTATTCTTAGATCCAGATGGCATCTCTGTAAAATGCACTCTCTACAGAGGCATGATTGGATCTCTGTTATACTTAACTGCTAGCAGACCTGACATTATGCATGCCACATGTCTTTGTGCACGTTATCAAGCTAATCCTAAGAAATCACATTATGATGATGTTAAGAGAATCTTTAGATACCTAAAGGGGACCAAAAATCTCGGTCTCTGGTATCCGCAGAACTCTGGTTTTTGTCTTAAAGCTTATACAGATTCAGACTATGGAGGATGCATGCTCGACAGAAAGAATACCTCTGGGAGTTGTCAATTCCTAGGTGGTAAACTAGTCAGTTGGACCTCCAAGAAGCAGAATTGTGTCTCAACATCTACGGCAGAAGTTGAATACGTTGCTGCTGCTAGCTGTTGTTCTCAGGTTATGTGGATGAAGACTCAGCTAAAAGACTACGGCCACATCCTACTCAAGATACCCATCTTCTGTGATTCCAAAAGTGCCATTGCCATCTCTGCCAATCCTGTGCAACATTCAAAAACCAAGCATATTGATATAAGGTACCACTTCTTGAAACATCATGTTGAATACGGTACAATCGAGATGCATTTCGTGCCCACATAATACCAACTTGCGGACTTATTCACCAAAGCATTAGATGAGAAAAGATCAATTTCTTGGTGGGTAAGTTAGGAATGATTAATATGACGTGAAAATCCTCTGTAAGTATAGCTTTATCTTCTGTAAATATGTATATATTTCTATTGC
Source organism: Saussurea involucrata (assembly GCA_033807775.1). Lineage (NCBI taxonomy): Eukaryota > Viridiplantae > Streptophyta > Magnoliopsida > Asterales > Asteraceae > Saussurea > Saussurea involucrata. The sequence continues at coordinate 100,792,037 of CM066322.1, read as the reverse complement.
TTTACTTATTGCTTTGATTGATTTATTTCTGTATGTAAATTCTCAATCTAAACTAGTTCTTGGCAACACAGAGCTTCTGTGGGTCTGCTCAGAACCTCTGACGACCCCCACAGAACCTCTGGTAAAACGTGACCTATGTTCTATGCAAAACTTATCATACTTTGATCCAAGCATAGGTCAAGGGGGAAAAGAAGGAAATTACTTGATCTACAGAGGTGATTAGATCAAGGGGGAGCAAAAGGGACCTTGAAATGATCTACAGATGTTAATCTTTCAAGGGGGAGCCAAAGAAGAGTGTCGATGAATCTATATCGACAAAAGTCAGACATCACTGCCGAGAAAAGATGAACCAAAAGGTATGTCTCACGTACAAAAGGTTTTTAAAAACAGTTTTCAGGGACACAAATTGTCAAATATGTCCTAAATATATTGTGGATAACTTTTCAAAAATCAAAAGATCAAAAAGTTTCATAAAATTTGAGTTATGAGAAATTTGAGGTCATAGAGCCTCTGCTGAGCTCAACAGAGGTTCTGCCAGAAATATGCTCTGTGATCGCAAATTTAACCTCTATCGATCTTTTGGAATGTCATCTCGGAAACTGAATACACACAAATATACACACCATGACCTACTCGAACAAAACTTTTTCCATAACAGTTTTCTCGGACACCAACTTTCAAATATGTCCGAAAAACAACTCTTAAAACAAATCAAAAATTGAATGATCAAAAAGTTTCATAGAAATTTAGTTATGAGAATTTTTCCCTCATAGAGCTTCTGATGGCCCTGACAGAGCTTCTGCAAGTTCCAACAGAGCCACAAAACCTCTGAGAGTAAAAATTCTTCACTAAAATCCTATCGATCCTCTCCAATTCCTTTACAAATGTTTTGGTTAAAGAAGACCCTACAGAGTCATGATAACAATGAGATATATGAGAAAGAGATGAACATCAAGATTTTCAAAATCACAAAGCTTCTGTAAACCACAAAGGTTCTGTCAATTTGTTGGGCATTTCTATAAAAGTAACGGTTACTTTTACTGAGAGTGAAATTCATGTGGCTAAGAACAACCCCACGCGCCTAGCATTAATGGGTCGCGCACGACGTCCTGTCATCCTCTGACATGGCCTACGTGTCTCATTTTCATTGGGCGTACATGGCACGTTTCTTATGGAAAGTTGAACCCGCCGTTCTAACTCAAGTACGGATTCCAAATATTTATCCATTGCCATATATTTTTACCCTTTCGAATTCTACCGTTTTACCAACCTATAAAACCCAAGCTTACCCTCTTATAAACCTTTACGAACTCTCATTTCTTCTCCGGCGAAACTCTACAAAAACCTGCAAGTATCTTATTCTTCTTACCAAATGGCTTCATCTTCTCAAGCTATCTCCCCTGCACACTCTCCGGCAAACTCACCGGAACATTCACCTGCTCATTCTGAACATTCAGAAAACCCCCACCTAGCCAAAAATATCGAACAAGAAGATTCCGGCGACTCAGCAGACTTTGCTCCGACCACCTATCTTCAAAACTTTATCGCAAAGGAACACTTCGAAAAGGTACTACCAATCAAGTCAAATAACTGCTACTTGGTCCCCTCACCCACTGCTTTCGGCGAAGCCCATGCCCTTCTTCTAAACATCATGGAAAATCATGTCCTCTTCCCTTTACTTTCAAGAACCCCAAAGAAAATACCTGTTAGGTATTTGAACCAGTTTTGGCAAAGTTGTCGATATGATAAAGATGATTCTCTTATCAAAGGGTACATCTCAAAGCCAGACAAATCTGAACATTTGGAAATCAAGTTTAATAGAACAATGTTCTCACTTGAGTTCAACCTACCAACTAGGGGTCTTCTTGGACTAAAGAAATATGCAGATCAACCAACAGACGACGAGCTCTGTCGTTTTGTAGAAATGCTTGGGTACAACACCCACCTTAGGAAGAGAAATGACTTCCGCAGAGGCAGACTACCACCTCTGTGGAACACCTTGTTTTCGATCCTCAACAGATGCCTGACAGGGAAGATAGGCAGCATTGACCAGAGCTCGCATCAGATCTTAACCATCATGTATGGGGTCTACTACGATCTCCCACTCGATTACGCGACCATCATGTTGCAGGAGATCATCAATACGATCGACAGAAAGAACAACACCAGAAGGGTAAAAGAGAACGATCCTAAGTTTCTACCACCTCTGCAATTCCAAAGGATATTGGGAGTCCTGTTCGAACCTCTGCTGATGATTCAGAACTGGCCAATGGAAGGGCCGACTCCCAAACAGTTCCCAATGAACAAAAACATCCCCACCGATCATATAGATGGCTACACCCACTGCATTCCTCTGTCAAAGAAGCTTCTAAGCTACGCCACGAACAAAACCCTTAAGTTAGAATATATACGCGAACATAGAACTCCAAAACCGAGTCCTATGACACCCCCGCGTTTAGGTGTCCCCCTAGGAACAATGGTTGTAGAACCCCTCTCTACAGAAGCGAAGAAGCAGAAACTAGCAAAACACTTGGCAATCCAACTTAGTTTTATGGCCAAACGTGACGAGCTCATGGGAAAGAAGTCTTCTTCTAAAGCCTCTGCTTCTACCCCAAAAACAAAGAAGAGGAAAACTGCAGAAGGCACCTCTACAAACATTGCAGAAGATCAACCTTCACCTCCTTGTGCCACAGAAGTTGGCTCCTCTGCTCCTCCCTCTTCTCCAATACAAAAGAAAAGAAAATCGAAACCCACAGAAGAAGGGTCACCAAAACCCAAGAGGAGGAAGTCCAAAAAGAAGCATGGGAAATCACTTGATCAAATGGCTACCATCGCAGAAGAGGCAGCTGCAGAAGTAGTTGAAGAAGAGGTCGCAGAAACCCGGGTCGAAGAAACTGCAGAAGAAGAGAATGCAGAAGTCGAAGTTGCAGAAGAGGGATATCAATCACCTTATCAATCCCCAGATCGATTCACTCATCAAGGTAGCTTAAACGATTTCCTTCAAAACCCTGAAATTGCCAACACCCTAAATACAGCTGGGTGGACGGCACAACCACTTGACCACCACACCACAGAAGAACAAGACTTCTCTATCTCTGGCATTGACACCAATCTGCAAGAAGATGATCAAACCCCCAGAGATCAACCATCTGAAACCCCTTACATTCTACAGAACCCCTTCATCCAACAGGGATTGGACGTCCACAGAAGGAGTCCAAGCCCAGCTTCAGAAGAAGGTATAGAAGAAATAGATATGTCAGATGATGCCATTAGAGAATGGTTAAGGCTACAAACAGAAGCTGAGTTAGAAAGAATGGGAGGAAAAGAAAAAGAAAAGGAAAAAGAGGCCAAAGTTGTAGAAGACCATAACATGGACACCATGTTAGAAAATCCAACAGAGGAGGGGTTTGAAACGAGGGAGACAAGGATAGAGGTCTCAGAGGTAGATTCAGATGAAGAAGAAGCTGTCCAAATACGAAAAGGTCTCTATCATCCACATGTCATGCAATTATACGGCTCTCATCCAATCTACGACTTCTTAGTCACAGAGGCAGGAACTACAACAGAAGTTAGGGAAGAAGCACCAAGCCATACGATAGCGACAGAGACTGAAATGGTAGATAATGAAGTAGTGCTTGGATGCCTAACAGAGGAAGAAACAAGAAAAGATGCCTGGATTATTAGAGGCACACAACCAAAACCAACTCTCAGTGCAACCCACACATCTAACTCTGCAGGTCTAGCTGCAGAAGGAGTTATTGAAAAAGAGCAGCACAGCTCGATCCAAACCCAACCCATCCAGCCAGAGGTCATTCTTTCAACCTCTGCGCCCACAGAAATCGGGGAATCCATTCCTAGGGAGTCTCCTCAAAGAGACTCACCTATAGTTCGTGATTCATCGCCCCAGATCACACTAGAACACCTAACAGAGGAATTCGTTTCCTCTGCCACGCACAATATAGAGCCAAAACTTCTTTCAGAGAGAAGTAGTGAGCACAAAGACGAAGAGACTCTAGACAAGTCTCCGAGTCAACAGAAGAACATTCCGATACCCACCTCTGGAGTGGATTTGGACACTGTTCTTCACAGAACTTCTGTAGAGATCGAAATTCAGGTTTCTTCTCGAAGATCAGATGGAAATCCTTCCACCCCCAACATACAAACAAGGGTGAACGAAGGTGTCCCAGGAGCAGGGACTCACTCTGGAGACGAATGTGTTCCTCCAGAGGTTACACCAGGGACACAAGTATCAAGGGATGAGTTCCAAACCCTTGTCACCTTTGTGAACCAAACCATGAAAGAGTTGCAAAGCTCTTTCAAATCTTTTGCAGAGACAACATCGACGGCCTTACTAAATCTGAACACCAAAATGGACAGTCTATCCACATAAGTGAAATCCGCCATCACCGAGATGAAGTCCTCTGCTGAAACAACTGCCACGAATACAGCCACTTCTGTCGCTAAAGAATTCGGGATAGCCGTAACTTCTGCGTTCAAGGAATCAGTCAAACATTTCCTTGAACAAATGAATAAGCAATCCAACAAAGCAAAGGGCATTACACCTGCAGATCTACAGAACGCCCTAAAACACGTACAAGAAGAAGCAATGCGCAACACTGTGATGATGCAGCCTAAAGACTACATGACCAGAGCACAGCTAACAGAGCTCGGGCAGAATGTGATAAACCAGGTCACAGAAGTCATCGTCTCCTTCACTACTGCATATGCCAACTACGTCAAAGAGTTCAGAGAAAGTGTCGGCAGAATGCGCTTCAACACAGAAGCAGAGCTTGCGACTCTAATCGGCCTCTGTGATGATGTATGCGCAAAGTTGATGGCCGCAGGAGCAGAACTACCAAAGAAACCCAAAGCTTCTTGCAGAGCAGAGGGTACTTCTGATAAGGGTCAGGATGACTCTGATGATGACCATCCTGGTCCATCAGATCATCCTGAGGGGGAGAATACAAGGGAGAAAGCTACGAGCAGAGGACTACCAGCTCCATCAATCGCAGCAGAACCAATCAACCAAGCCCCTCCAGAACAAACCCAACAACAACAAACTCAGCAGACCACAGAGACAACACCCATCTCTGTGGAATCAACTCCTGAAGAAACCCATGTACCAGAAACTGATCAACAAACCACAGAGGCAACAACCACCCCTGTGGTAATCATCTTGGAAGAAAGTCCTTCAACAGAACCAACGCCACAAAAGTCCTCTCAAACACAAGTGTCAAAACCTACAGAGGCAACCCCCATCATTCCAACAGAAGCACCAACACCCAAACCTACAGAAGCAACAGGTTCTGCACCTCCAAAAGCCAAAGACATGGGCAAAGCAATGCTGACAGAAGAGCCCAAGAAAAAGAAATCATTGCCCAAGCCTACAGAGAAATTGATGAAGAGCGCTTTTGATGCCTTCCAAACTCCAAAGCCTGAAGAAGAGGACTGGGCATATGGATTGAAGCCTCTGTCAGACATTCCTCTAACAGGTAGAGCTGCAGAAGTTGTTCGAAAGATGGAGAGTCTCAGAAGACAAGTACCATAACCTGGTCCAACACAAGAAGAAATGGAAGAAGTGGTATACAAATACCTCTATAAATAATCCTTTCAGACCAATCATCCAACAGATCATGTGACAGATCCAAAGATCAGAGAAGAATTTGACAACGTCTTCACCAGGACAGAGCCAAGAACCAAAGCAGACGTCTTCTCAATCCACAAGATCAAAAAGGTAATCTTCTGTAGGTACTCCTTTACAAGAACCTATCCAAGGGTCAGGTACAATCTTTACAGAGTCAGAAGGGTAAACAATTCAGAAACCACCTTCGCTAATGCTGACCTAAGGAATCTGAATCCCTATGATCTACCTGACCTTCTGCAATGGACGAAGGACAACTACAACATAGAGCCAAACACCAGAGCCTATCAAGTGTTGAGAAAAGCAATGAGGGAAAGGCTTCTGATCTACAGTCTGACAGACTTTCAGCTGGGAAAGGATCTTGGTCTCAAACATCTGAACCTACGACTACCAGAGGATCGTTGCCCACCTGACGCCGTGCCCAACTCAATCATTATAGAACCAAGGTTCGGGTTAGTATTTCAAAACCCACAAGGCGAAGTCAAACTTTTTGTGAGCATGGACTGTCAGAAGTACGCAATTAGTACTCTGAACAAGTTCAGAGCAAACCTTGTAAAATACAGAGATACCGAGCAAATGGATAGAGACGCTGCAGATACCTTCATCAGAGAGATTGATGCTACAATCCGTTTAAGAGAACTCTGCATCAGTTTCTACAAAGAGATCAGAGAAGTCGGAAGAGACAACAGAAGCTACAACGATTTCAAAGACGCCAAAATCTGATTCTCAAACAACCAATCTCTGCAAACCATTTTTAAGTTTATCTTTCATTATACTCAAAAGTAAAATGCCTCTGGCATATTTCTGAATGAAAGAACTTTCAAGGTATTGTTTAACCTCTGTCTTATCTAACTTAGCCTAACTAAACTCAGTTCAATTTTTTATTTTTCACTACTTAGGAGGAGATTGTTAGCTTCAATCTTCCTAATCATAGAAGTATTTATAAGTAGTGAAAAATAGGCTAAGTGAAGAAAGCCTCTTACAGAGGCTCTGCCGAACTTACCGAGAGATCAAGGTCAAGAAGCTACAGAAGCTACAGAGGAGTCCTACAGAAGCTATGTCATACGCGCAAAGAAGACCAAAGACTCGGAATCCGGTGAAGACTGATCTACAAAGGACCATACCGCAGAACCTCTGTAACACTTTACAAAGCCTCTGCGGTCCTCACTAAACACTTGGAAGATATTTATAATATCTTGCTACTATTCTTGGACCTGTTCATCAACTTGCATGGTAGCGTGCCCTGTCTAACTTCAACGTGTCAAACTCTGATTGGACTCAATAGGGCTTAGTACATAATAGACGTCTGCGGCATTAAATGCAATACCGTTCGTTCAACTGTTCATGCCGTCCGTTCAACTGTTCATGCCATCCGTTCTAAACAGTAGCTCATGCTTTATGGTCCCCTTAGAGTAGTATAAAAGGAAGACTAATGTTTAGTTCTTCCTAATAACAACAAAATAGTAATCAAAACACAAGAACACATAGCTTATTCACATTGAGAGTCATATCTGTTTTAAGCTTTGCATACTCACTGTTCTTGAATCTGTTCTTGCTATATATATATTGAAACTCAATAAACTTTGAGATATCATATTCTGATCACTGTTTATTTATATTGTGTGTTCTAAATCTATCAAACATATCTGTTAGTTTTTCAAATACGCTTCCGCATCAAACATAAACTCGAACTAATAGATCTGACAATCTTGTATAAGCAAATCGGGAACCAACATGTAGAACTTAGGATATTGAATTGTTGAAGTCATTATGTTTTTATTATTGAGGTATTTCCATGGGTAGTTTGTAGAAGAAATTTTATCCTTATTTGATTATTTTATCGAAGTTTTTGTTTAGTTGCTATTTCCAATTTTGAGGGTGTTACAGCACCGTACCCATACCCGCAACATCGGCCTTGCCGTTGTTCGCAACGATCGCATGTCTTCCTTCTCGAACAGAACCATACTCAACAAACTTGGACTTAAAGTCACACACATGAATTGTGGATCCAAGTCTAAATATCAGCATCCTCTACTAACCGTGATTCTGGTGGTTGCCTCCGAGATCATATCAATCTCTCTCATCTGCGAGTTTGTAACAAGATGTTGGATTCCTACAACCGAGTTCGGATTTCCTCTGCTTGCATTACCTAGCATAGTGCCCCGCCTCTCCGCAGACGTGACACTTACCCACTCTCTTGAAAGGACCTTGACTCGATGATTGACCAGGCCTCTTGAAGTTTTTCTTCTGTGGACCCAAATTCCACTTTTTAGTGGGTACTCCAGATTTTCCTTTTCCTTTGCCACCAGCCTGCACGTTGTTGGCACTCAAGAAGTCCTTTCCGCCTTTTCCCCGATTACGTGCCTCAGCCTCTATTCTTGAATGTTTAATTAAACTATCCAAATAGTAGTCTTCGGATTTATGCATCATTATTTTCGAAAATTCCTTCCAAGATGGGGGCAATTTGTCAATAACTACCCCTACTTGGAAGATTTATGGAATAGGGAATGAAAACACTTTCATTTTATTGACCCATCGAAGTTGTCCAACTTAACCAAATCTTGTTGCATCAATCGAAAGTTTATGGATTCCATTTCTTGATACAAAACGTTTAAGATTGTTGAAAATAGAAAATTATAAGTTATATAACTGTCTTAAAATAATAAAGTTTGTACCTTTATAAATAAAGTTTAAACCTTTATAAATAAAGTTTAAGCTTTTACAAGAAAAGTGATGATCAAAGTTTTAATCTTTAACTAAACAGAAACTTCAGAACCCGGAATCTCAATAAACCCCACACACTGATTGAATCTATCCTTCACGATAGACTCGATAAAGAAAAGAGTAGAAGCAGATTGTTCACTGAGTGAATGGATTAAAATACAGTGCATAAAATATTAAAACCATCCTGTTTGAGAGATTGAAAATACGAATGAACCGCACGGTAAAAACCTGCCATTAAAGGTTTTGTACGACCACTCCTTAGGCGGTGAGTAACGGGTCGCAAATCCCCAGGATTTGATGCAGTATACGATTAGGGGATCAACAGCAATGATCCCAAAAATAGTAGCAAAGTAGATGCAGATAATGGCAGAAGAAATCGATAGCAGCAGCAGCAGCCGAGAGTATAACGAGAGAGAGAGAGAGAGAGAGCAGATTTCAGGTGGTGGTTTTTAGGAGAGGTTTAGCTCAATATTTATACTGAGATTAAACCTACAATCCCCATATTTCTCCCTAAGAATCGTAGATGATGGGAATGAGTTAGGAGACTTTATCTCCAACTGATAAATATCTCGTTTTTAACACATTTTTAAAGGTTAAAAATCGGTTTAAAATTTTAAAACAATTTTATTAATCTGCTTAAATCGGTACATAAATGCTGATAATTTTAATTAATCAGTATTTATCTACATTATCTCTAAATTGCAATAAAAAGATACTCGAGAGCTCGGGTGAGGCTCCTTATGCTCCGATGCGACGTGCGAAGTGCGCCTCCTCGTGCGCCCATGCCCTCAGCCTCGGCCACGTGCGTGTGTGTGCGTTAGACCTACTACTCATGACCCTCACCATGAGTCCATTCTCAAGTTCAAGGCCCATTGGGAGACAAAGCCTTATAAAGTGCTTTGACTTATTTCTTCCTTCCAATGCAGGATGGAAGTAAAACTTCCAACCTTCCATCTCAGTAATATTTTCAACACCACCTATTCAAGGGTGTTGCAATGAACCAGTTCTACCACTCCAGGATTTGCCGGCTCTTGTAGAAAGTGGAATCTCACATCAATGTGTTTGCTCCTTCCATGGTGATAAGTGTGTATTTATATACACTTTTATACCCATTTAGGACTTTAAACCAATAAAGATGGTAAAATCGTTACCTCTATTGAAGATCAATAGCAGAATCCCAAACGAAAACAAGATCGTTACCTATTGAGATGAACCGAAAGCAAAGAAAGTAAGAAAGCATAATAGTTCTCCTATACCATAAACCCTGCAATATCAAAAGAAAAAGTGATTCAAAGAAAAAGATAGTGGTTGGAAAGTTTGAATTTTGAATTCAAAAGTGAAAAAGTGATCTGCAACCTTGATAAAAACAATAGGCTCTAATGTGTTGTACCTCATGCATATGCACTTGTAATTCATAGATTTTTGACTTTTATGCATAAAATGGTAGTACCATTGGTCTTGTTTCAATTAAAATTATATTTTCTTACGTCATTTTCTGATTACTTAATCTTATTGAATCACATATTAGATAGTAAATTAACTATGAATCTAGAAGTAAATAAAGTAGCCAACTTTGTTACATGAATCTCGATACTTCACAACCAAAAATTCCAAGAATGTTTCAGCATTAAGCTCAAGTGCTCAACTTGTTCATGGAAAAGATGAACAGTTTTGCTGCTTTTTCTATCTTTGTTGTTTCATATACTCCATCAATCCCAATTGAATTCGAATAAAAAAAAACAAACAGACAAATCAAATCTGATAAAGAACTCAAATTACCTTGAGTGTGAAGTGCTACTGATGAAGATTTCAAATGACCATCCACATAAAGCTTTGACCAAACTTCACACTATTTTGGTATCACGCTAAATGTGTCTCTAAGCAGCCCCTAGGACAGCTCTAAACAGCATCTAAACATGGCCCACAATAGTCTCCAAACCGCATCCAAACAGTTCCTATTGCTGCTACTTTTTAGCCACAAAACAGCCCTTTTAGCTGCTGCTGATTTTTAGCAATAAAACAGCCCCTTTAGCTGCTAATTTTTACCCACAAAAACAATCCCTTTAGCTACCGATTTCGAGCCTGCCATTCCATGAACCAAGGTTGCACCGTGCTGCTGTTTTCTGGACTCAAAACAGAACACAAACAGTCCCAAATGGACTTACATAAGGGTATTCTAAATATATTTAACAGACAGTAAAACAATTTTGTAAAGAGTGAAACAACCTAGAGAAATCAAGATGTGATCATATGTAAAAAAACCAAGTAATGTTATAATTGAAAACATAAATACTCAGCTCTCAAGAGCATTTACCTTATCTTCGAGTGACCCTTTTCTGACCCGTACTCCATAGGGCCTACATCATCACGCACAAATTTGTGCATCAACTCATCCTTAATGCTTCTCATTTCAGACTGCACATATACAACCATTCAAGAGCAACTCAAATGCATAACTTGATCCACAGAGTCATGATGCTTTTTATGAAAATTTAAATAAAAAATGAAACTACAAGAACATTGGTTTACCCCTATGATGGTTTCCAAGTGTTTGACAACAGCAGCAGCCATTGATTCTGTTGACTGGTCTTTTGCAAGCCTTACTTCTGAAATAGATTTCTGGACAGCCCTATTATCCTCCTTAGAATCAAAACCATTGTTGGTTTGATCTGATTCTTACGCAACAGTCAACTTGTAATCATCAACCAAACACAAGTATGGATCAACCTGGCACCATAACAAATCATAACTCGTATTTTGTTGTGAAATCAAATTATTATCATGTTTCCATTAAATGGATGGAAAACAATTTAAAGAGAAGTTTACCTACCATCTTGTTAGCAAGTGCAGACTTAGCAAGTGGAACAATAGGGACAAGACCAAATGCTTTCCCCGAAATTATTATCATAGAGGTCGCCAAGGTATAAAGAGATCTGCGATAGCGAATGTTGCATCAAAAATCGATTAGAAAGATGTGTATAGGGGAATGGATAAGCCAAATCCCAACACCTTTTATTTCCTTTATGAACATTATTACAAACAGTTGATGTGCATAAAAACTATTAAAAGATAAAAGATTGCTGCATAAAAAGAAATAGAATCAAACATCACACCTCAACACACACACATCCAACCTAGATCAAAATCGTATGCAAATATGATGTTCAACTGAAAAATGGTCATCAAAATCGCAAACCAAAACAAGAACAAAAATCAAAAGCTCAAATAATTTCCTTATTTCATACGCACCTCAAGGCTCAAATCAAGAATCGAGTGGAGCAACTTGTGATTGAGGATTTCAGCGGCTTAGAGTGTGTAAAAGTGTGTCCATAAACTCACCATATAACGTGAAAAATAGGAAAATAAACCTTCTGAGTTGATGTTCAAGGATTTGACAGTCTCGTTACTTCTCAAGAGGGTTTAGGTGGTGCATTTGGATGACCTCGAGAATATCCTAAATCAACAAAAAAAGGAAACCTAAGATTTAAGAGATCAATCAAATATCAAACCCTAAGGGTGCGTTTGGTTCGCAGAATGATTTCTGAAGGAAAAGAATCTGTCAAAGGAATTGGAATGGAATGTTGTCAGGTTTGACCATCTGTTTGGTTGACAGAATTGGAATGAAATCTGTCAAAGGAATTGGAATCTGTCTGTTTGGTTAACAGAATGTAGCTTTGGAATTGGAATGTGTTAGTGCTAATATGTCTTCAAGGTTTAATGTAGAAAGTCAAATGTCAAAGTCAATGTTATTGTGTTGTTAGTGTGTGGTTTATACCTTGTGTGTCTAGGTATAAATAGGCTTTGGTTAGTTTAATCTTGAAACATAGAACACTTACACTAACATTGTAGAGAGAGAGAACAGTGTTGAACTCATATCTTGTAACATGTTCTTGATGTAATTGGATGACAAATTCTCTATCTTCTCTATCTTGATTAGATCTTGGTTTAACAATTGGTATCAGAGCAGGATTCGAGATTTAGAGGAGTTTTTCAGTGATCAATCACGAAGATTTTGGTGAATTCTACAAGAAAATTAGATTGATTTTCTGGATTTATCAAGAAAATCTCATTTTCTTGAAATTTGATCAAAATTTTCTGATTTTTGATCGAATTGTTCTGCAAATTGGTTCTTTGGATTCGGATTTTTGTTTAGAGCATCTTTAATTCAAGGATCGAGATCTAATTCGAAGGATTTCAAGATCAATTTTGTGATTTTCTGAGTTTGTGTTCTGTTCGTGAAAGTTCACTGTTCGATCTTCAAATTTTTGATTTAGAGGTTTTCAGAGGTTTGTATATGAAGAAGAGGTGTTCGAATTCTTATTTCGAACTGATCTGCATAGTTTGATTTCAGTGATTTTGAGGATTTAAGTGATTTCTGTCATTTTTAGAAGAATCTCGCTAGATCCAAACTTTTTGCAACCTTCATCAGCTTTTCGCAAGATTCATCGATTTGAGCATTGTTGATCGTACAAGACTTCTTCTCGCACAGCTTTTCGCAAGCCTCAGACCCGAATTTTCTGCTTTTCGCAACCCACTGACCCGCTTTCTGAAACTTTTCGCAAGCTTCTCTTGCGAAAAGTGATCTGTCAGATTTCTTTCATCGGCCAAGGCTACTTTTCGCAACCGTTGCTTGCGAGTTTCTCCACTTTGCGCAACAGTTGCTTGCGAGTTTCCCTACATTTTGCAACCTTGGCTTGCGAGTTTCTTACTTCTCGCTTCTTTGAGTTGCGAGTTTCTGACTTGGTTATTTTCAGACGAAAAAAAAAAGAGTATTTTGAGAAAAAAATTTATAATGACATTTTTTCTATAGTGTATTTCATACATTTTAAGAGTTTTTCAAGAAAAAGTTTTATATAAATTTTTTTCTTTATAAAGATCTTTTAATCGTCAAGCGATCATGAACCGACTTCCAGTGCTGATCAAAGAATCTGATTTTGAACGATGGAGTGTTTCGTTCATCGATTTCATTTCAAGTCGAGAAAATGGTGAATATATGATAAAAACTTTCTCCGAAGGTCCAATGATCATATATAGAATGGAGAATGACTTTACAGAAGAAGAGTATAAAAGAAAGAAAGCTGATAAGGACGCTTCGTACTACTTGATTCTTGCTCTTCCACAACACATTTATAAACGCGTTGAAGCTTTCAAAAACAACCCGATGCAGATGTGGAATGAATTAACGAAGCTTATGCATGGATCAAAGGTTGAATTCAAGAGAAAAGAAGAGAAGAAAGTTGAAAGGGAAGATGATAAAGAGAATATTATCGAGCTTACAAAGAAGTTGCAAGAGATGGAAAAATCTTTTGAATATGGAAAGAGAAGATTTCAAGAAAGAAAGAATGGGTCTTGCTAAAAGGGTTTCGGAACTTGAAATGGCGTTGAAGTCAAAGACTAAAGAAATTGATGAGAAGAAAGATGTTGAACTCAAATGTCTAAGACTTTCCAAGCAGAACTCAGATTTTCAGAAAGTCTTATTTTTAGAGAAAGAAAAATTGGAGAAGGAAAGACTTGTGTTTGAAGAGAAAAGGAAAGATTTTGAAGCTATAAATGGAAAGTTGTTAGAGAAAATTTTTGAGCTTCAAAAAGAGTTAGATAAGGAAAGTGAAGAGCTTGAAAAGATGAAGAAAGCTGATTTTCAGGCCAGGTGCATTAAAGACGATTTTTCTAAAGAGAGGAAGATATTTCGACAGAAAATTCAGAAACTCACAAAGAATTTGGCAGGTTTATCCACATATATTATGAAAGAGAAGAGGGTTAATTGTGATATTCGGAAGATGCTCGATTTGATGACAAAGGAACGAAATGACTTATCAGACAAAGTGAGGTCGTTCAACAAATCCGGAAGCTATTCTGAATGTCCGATTCGATCTTCCAATCTTTTCTACGATCATTCGGTGGATAAGTCTTCCAAATCATTTTCTGATCTTCCTTCCTACAAAAGAATCAACATGCAATGGAGAGTCAAAGGTAAATTTCCTGAAAAAGGTGTTCCTAAATCATCTGTTCCCAACAAGAACACTAACCTGAAAGGTAAATCTTTTGCTAAACCTGATTTATTATATTCTGCAAATCATTTAATCAGGTTAGCACAAAAGAATTTTTGTTGTTCTTATTGTGGTACTAATGATTTTATTAAAAATGATAGTATTCAATATTGGTATGGTACTTATCATTTTCCTTCTTATAGAGCTCCGCTTAACAAGCCAGGACCCAAGACACGTTGGGTACCAAAATCTACTTAATCTGTTTTTGCAGATTTAGAAGCAAAGCGTTGAACTCTCGAAAGAAGATTATTTGTACCATTAAGGGGGAGTAAAGAGTTTGGTTTCTAAACACATCGGTTTAGAACCCGGATTTCAAAGTTTTTGGCTTTTGAACACATCAGTTCAAAACCCGTGCTTCAACGACTATGGCTTCTGGACAAATCATTTCAGGACCCGTACTTCAATGGCTAAGACTTCTAAGCAAATCAGTTTAGAACTCGTACTTATCAGGTGCTATCCTTAACTGTTACATCTTTCTGTTTCAAGGAACAAGTGGTAAAAGGTAACATTGTATTATATTTTGTTTCTACTGCTTTGAAAACTTGAATCTTTACAAATTTAATTCAATGAGATGAAATTTTTCAATTTTCATTCAATGAATTAAATGTGTGCTAAAAGATGAATTTATAAGCATTTTTGTATATCTGAGTTAAATTTGTTTCATCTTTCACTTCTTAAATAAATCGAAAGGTCAGCAAAACATGAATGAAATTATGCTGAATGCTCAAAGTTATGTAAATTCGGACTTATATAGAATATAATGCTCAGAAAGCCTAGATGTCAGAATGATGGATGGAAACGAAAATATGGGTGAAACACTATTTTTTAAAACCAAGTGATTGAGATGCATTAAAATAAACAAATAAAAATCATTTAGTTTGAAAGTTTGTACCTGTGGCCTATCTGGTTTGGGAGATTAAGTCCCAAGGGGTACTCGATACCTAGCCCCTAAGATCAACTGGTCTGGGATTGGCTGACCCAAATCCTGCTATAGAACCAGATAGAAAGTCATGTTTTACTGGTACAAATGGGTTTAAGATATATCGATGTGGTCTTTCTGGTTTGGGAAAGTAAGTTCTACGGGGTGCTCGACACCTAGCACCTAAGGCCAACTGGTCTGGGATCCGCTGACCCAAATCCTGCTATAGAACCAGATAGAAAGTCATGTTTAACGGTGTATCTTATTCTTACTAAACTTTTTGGTTTTACAATATCAAAAGATGCCAATGAGCACAACTTAAAAGATGCCAATGTGCACAAAATCAAAAGATGCCAATGAGCACACATCTCTTGAAACTTGGGAAAATACAAAGTCGCGATAAACCTGTAAATTTGTGAAAATCCTGATTTTGGACAAATAGTGTGAGTCGAGCAAAGTGTTCTTATATGTTTTAGAGTTGCATATGCTTGTAGCTAATCATATTTCGCATGCTAGCACACCAAATAGATTTTATAAAGGGGTTGAAACTGAACATTTGAAACTTGATATGCAATGATGTCTTGTATTTGAATCCAAACACATGCATTTGATTTCATTTGATTGAACAATCTGTTAAATTTCATTAAGTTTAATTTCTTTTGTTTGGTGTTCAAATGATTAATTGTTAGTAGTTATAAAATGTAGTTCAATGAATTTTTTTTCCTTGTACAAATTTGTTAAAATGTGCGCTAATGAAATTTTATGCAAATTTTCAGGGGGAGAAAATCAATTTGCTCTACAATTCTTATTTTTAAGGGGAGCAATATCTTTCGTTAATGGGGAGATTGTTTGTGTTTTACAAGGACTTGACTGAAATTGACAAGAATTTTCGATGCTCATGATGCTCATTTTCATCGAAAAAGGGGGAGAAATGTCTACATCAATTTCATGTCAAAGAGCGTTTCTTGTCAAAGATTTGTTTTTTAACATCAAAGGGGAGAAATGTTGAAAGAAGTCTTCGTTTCAAGAAAGGATAGGGGGAGAATTTCTTCTTCAAGAGTTTATAAGAAATCGATTGATCATTTAGTGATCTCTTTCTTTTGAACTCGTGTTTTTATGAAGATATCGATACTGAAGTTTGAATTTCTCAAGTCAAAGAAAAAGGGGAGAATTCTTCAAGAGTTTGAGAAAAATAGATTGATCATTTTGTGATCTCTTTTTCTTGAACTTGTGCTTAAGGTTCTAAAATGCTTTGTGTGAAGATCCATATTCTCCTGTTCGAAGAAAGATTGTCCGTTAATTCTTGTTTGAAGACAGTGTGACATGTTGACTTTGACAAGCCATTTTAAAGATTAAAGAATTGAAGTTTTAAAGTTTTGAAGATTCAAGAAAGCTAAAGACTGTTGTTTTCTTTTTGTTTAAACCTTGAATCCAAGGGGGAGATTGTTAGTGTTAATATGTCTTCAGGGTTTAATGTAGAAAGTCAAATGTCAAAGTCAATGTTATTGTGTTGTTAGTGTGTGGTTTATACCTTGTGTGTCTAGGTATAAATAGGCTTTGGTTAGTTTAATCTTGAAACATAGAACACTTACACTAACATTGTAGAGAGAGAGAACAGTGCTGAACTCATATCTTGTAACATGTTCTTGATGTAATTGGATGACAAATTCTCTATCTTCTCTATCTTGATTAGATCTTGGTTTAACAGAATGAATTTTCGACAAATGACCAAAAAACCATTTTTTATAAAATAATTATTAAATACTTTAATGTGTAAAAAATATAATATACACAACCCAAAAATAAAAAATAAAAACTAAATGCATTAAATTATATTAATAAAATCTAAAAATTAAAATTAAAATTAAATTAAAAATTAAAAATTAAAATTAAAAATAAAAATAAAAATAAAAAATAAAAATAAAAAACTAAAGTATTAAATTAAATGAGAGTATTTTGGTCATTTAGACAAATTTGGATGGAATGGAATTCAATTCCATCCATTTTGTAAAAGAATGGTGAATTCCTTATTTGGGTGGAATTCATGGAATTCAATTCCATGAAATTGCAAACCAAACAGCACAATGGAATTTGGTCAATGGAATTGACCATTCCAATTCCGCCCAATTCCGTCGGAATCCGCCGAACCAAACGCACCATAAGATTTGATTATAAGCATAAAAACACACGTTTCAAATTCCCTACCTGATGTAAATCAATTTGAAGATGGAGAAAGGCACTTCACATTCACGTAGAAGATTTCACGAGTAGAGAGAAATTGTATAGATATTGCATCAGGAAAAGAGAAGATAGCGTGAATGGAAAATGCATTAGAGCGACTCTTTTGAAATTTGAATCTCTATTGGGGATGGAGAATGGTGAACGTGGGTCTGCGGATAGTAGGTGGAAGAAAGCGACGTCCGAGCAGTCTTCTTTGGTGGAAAGCAAAATGATGCTATGAAAAGTTGTACATAATGCTTTCTTCGTTGTAAATTCATAGTTTTTTGTTAATTTATGCATAAAATGCTTGTATCATGTGCTTTGTGGGTAGTAATTAAGAGTTTTGCATGAATGCATTATAAGGTAGTAATAGATAAGTCATTGATGGCATTACATTACCCAAATCAAGTAACTCTAAACCATCGATTGCATTTGCAATATAATTGAAACGTTCACTTTATAGGTTAATGCAACCTAGGCGGATGTGGTATACCCGCTTAAGTGAATTATTGATTGGGAAAAAAAAAATATAAGAACGATGAACTGTGCCCTTCCGTATTTATATAGGAAAACACATTCCAGATTTTCATAGTAGCTCTATATGTCGATGTTATGAACATAACAGACACTCTTGATGAAATAAGAGAAAACACAAGCTACTTGAAATCTGAATTTGAGATGAAAGATCTTGGGAAAACTTGGTTTTGTCTAGATACTTGAGCTACGATACCGAGTTTGTGGAATATTAATCCACTGATCCGCATATGTCTAGAAAATGATCAGGCGACCTAATATGGACAAAGCGCATCCGACTAGTACTCACATGATCGGTCAAGGTGTTGGACATAACGAAAGATCCATTTCGTCTAAAGGATGAGGACGAAGAGGTGTTGGGAGCTGGAACTCCATACCTAAGTACAATAGGCACATTATTGTACTCAACACAATACACTTGACCGTATATTGTACTTCTCACTAAACTTGTTAGCTAGATTTAGCTCAGCACCAACGCAATGTCATTGGAATGATGTCAAATTAATCTTTTGGCACCATTGACATGGGCTAATACTTTCCCTGTGGAGAAAATTGGATTGATAATGGAACTTCAATACCTACTTAGATTGTGAGCGGAAAAAGTACTGGCTCTTATAGAAAAACACCAAACAATTTCTTGGTATATATTTGTTGATATTAGGTATATGTTCAACTCATATAAAGGTTGTTCCCAAATTGGCTAAGGAACTATCATATGGAACATGTTGATTGCTTG